>OZ021694.1:2162235-3362235 GCA_963978525.1 Ornithomya fringillina | reverse complement strand
CACAATTTAGTCAAAAAACATGTCTATTAAAAAGGGCATTTCATAAAAAAATGACCAGTGCCACGCCCATTAATTGGATATCCCCGAAAAGCTGGAGAAATTTCCAAATTTTTGCTAAAAATTTGATCAAAATCGGAGCAGTAGTTCCCAAGTTATAAGCCAAGCAAATTCACCTTCATTCGTGTGCTCGAAATTTTGAAAGTCATGTCTGCTACAAAAATATTAGCAAAATACCAGGCGCCCAGCATGCCTCAGCAAGCAAATTTTGATTTTAGGTAATTTTTAAACTCGTATAACTTTTGAACGGCTGAACGGATTTTGTTCAAATTTTTTGTGTAAGATAGTAAATTACGCCAGCTTTCAAATGAAGTATAATATGTGGGCGTGGCATGCACAATTTAGTCAAAAAACATGTCTTTTAAAAAGGGCATTTCATAAAAAAATGACCAGTGCCACGCCCATTAATTGGATATCCCCGAAAAGCTGGAGAAATTTCCAAATTTTTGCTAAAAATTTGATCAAAATCGGAGCAGTAGTTCCCAAGTTATAAGCCAAGCAAATTCACCTTCATTCGTGTGCTCGAAATTTTGAAAGTCATGTCTGCTACAAAAATATTAGCAAAATACCAGGCGCCCAGCATGCCTCAGCAAGCAAATTTTGATTTTAGGTAATTTTTAAACTCGTATAACTTTTGAACGGCTGAACGGATTTTGTTCAAATTTTTTGTGTAAGATAGTAAATTACGCCAGCTTTCAAATGAAGTATAATATGTGGGCGTGGCATGCACAATTTAGTCAAAAAACATGTCTTTTAAAAAGGGCATTTCATAAAAAAATGACCAGTGCCACGCCCATTAATTGGATATTCCCGAAAAGCTGGAGAAATTTCCAAATTTTTGCTAAAAATTTGATCAAAATCGGAGCAGTAGTTCCCAAGTTATAAGCCAAGCAAATTCACCTTCATTCGTGTGCTCGAAATTTTGAAAGTCATGTCTGCTACAAAAATATTAGCAAAATACCAGGCGCCCAGCATGCCTCAGCAAGCAAATTTTGATTTTAGGTAATTTTTAAACTCGTATAACTTTTGAACGGCTGAACGGATTTTGTTCAAATTTTTTGTGTAAGATAGTAAATTACGCCAGCTTTCAAATGAAGTATAATATGTGGGCGTGGCATGCACAATTTAGTCAAAAAACATGTCTTTTAAAAAGGGCATTTCATAAAAAAATGACCAGTGCCACGCCCATTAATTGGATATCCCCGAAAAGCTGGAGAAATTTCCAAATTTTTGCTAAAAATTTGATCAAAATCGGAGCAGTAGTTCCCAAGTTATAAGCTAAGCAAATTCACCTTCATTCGTGTGCTCGAAATTTTGAAAGTCATGTCTGCTACAAAAATATTAGCAAAATACCAGGCGCCCAGCATGCCTCAGCAAGCAAATTTTGATTTTAGGTAATTTTTAAACTCGTATAACTTTTGAACGGCTGAACGGATTTTGTTCAAATTTTTTGTGTAAGATAGTAAATTACGCCAGCTTTCAAATGAAGTATAATATGTGGGCGTGGCATGCACAATTTAGTCAAAAAACATGTCTTTTAAAAAGGGCATTTCATAAAAAAATGACCAGTGCCACGCCCATTAATTGGATATCCCCGAAAAGCTGGAGAAATTTCCAAATTTTTGCTAAAAATTTGATCAAAATCGGAGCAGTAGTTCCCAAGTTATAAGCCAAGCAAGTTCACCTTCATTCGTGTGCTCGAAATTTTGAAAGTCATGTCTGCTACAAAAATATTAGCAAAATACCAGGCGCCCAGCATGCCTCAGCAAGCAAATTTTGATATTAGGTAATTTTTAAACACGTATAACTTTTGAACGGCTGAACGGATTTTGTTCAAATTTTTTGTGTAAGATAGTAAATTACGCCAGCTTTCAAATGAAGTATAATATGTGGGCGTGGCATGCACAATTTAGTCAAAAAACATGTCTTTTAAAAAGGGCATTTCATAAAAAAATGACCAGTGCCACGCCCATTAATTGGATATCCCCGAAAAGCTGGAGAAATTTCCAAATTTTTGCTAAAAATTTGATCAAAATCGGAGCAGTAGTTCCCAAGTTATAAGCCAAGCAAATTCACCTTCATTCGTGTGCTCGAAATTTTGAAAGTCATGTCTGCTACAAAAATATTAGCAAAATACCAGGCGCCCAGCATGCCTCAGCAAGCAAATTTTGATTTTAGGTAATTTTTAAACTCGTATAACTTTTGAACGGCTGAACGGATTTTGTTCAAATTTTTTGTGTAAGATAGTAAATTACGCCAGCTTTCAAATGAAGTATAATATGTGGGCGTGGCATGCACAATTTAGTCAAAAAACATGTCTTTTAAAAAGGGCATTTCATAAAAAAATGACCAGTGCCACGCCCATTAATTGGATATCCCCGAAAATCTGGAGAAATTTCCAAATTTTTGCTAAAAATTTGATCAAAATCGGAGCAGTAGTTCCCAAGTTATAAGCCAAGCAAGTTCACCTTCATTCGTGTGCTCGAAATTTTGAAAAGTCATGTCTGCTACAAAAATATTAGCAAAATACCAGGCGCCCAGCATGCCTCAGCAAGCAAATTTTGATTTTAGGTAATTTTTAAACACGTATAACTTTTGAACGGCTGAACGGATTTTGTTCAAATTTTTTGTGTAAGATAGTAAATTACGCCAGCTTTCAAATGAAGTATAATATGTGGGCGTGGCATGCACAATTTAGTCAAAAAACATGTCTATTAAAAAGGGCATTTCATAAAAAAATGACCAGTGCCACGCCCATTAATTGGATATCCCCGAAAAGCTGGAGAAATTTCCAAATTTTTGCTAAAAATTTGATCAAAATCGGAGCAGTAGTTCCCAAGTTATAAGCCAAGCAAATTCACCTTCATTCGTGTGCTCGAAATTTTGAAAGTCATGTCTGCTACAAAAATATTAGCAAAATACCAGGCGCCCAGCATGCCTCAGCAAGCAAATTTTGATTTTAGGTAATTTTTAAACTCGTATAACTTTTGAACGGCTGAACGGATTTTGTTCAAATTTTTTGTGTAAGATAGTAAATTACGCCAGCTTTCAAATGAAGTATAATGTGTGGGCGTGGCATGCACAATTTAGTCAAAAAACATGTATTTTAAAAAGGGCATTTCATAAAAAAATGACCAGTGCCACGCCCATTAATTGGATATCCCCGAAAAGCTGGAGAAATTTCCAAATTTTTGCTAAAAATTTGATCAAAATCGGAGCAGTAGTTCCCAAGTTATAAGCCAAGCAAGTTCACCTTCATTCGTGTGCTCGAAATTTTGAAAGTCATGTCTGCTACAAAAATATTAGCAAAATACCAGGCGCCCAGCATGCCTCAGCAAGCAAATTTTGATTTTAGGTAATTTTTAAACTCGTATAACTTTTGAACGGCTGAACGGATTTTGTTCAAATTTTTTGTGTAAGATAGTAAATTACGCCAGCTTTCAAATGAAGTATAATATGTGGGCGTGGCATGCACAATTTAGTCAAAAAACATGTCTTTTAAAAAGGGCATTTCATAAAAAAATGACCAGTGCCACGCCCATTAATTGGATATCCTCGAAAAGCTGGAGAAATTTCCAAATTTTTGCTAAAAATTTGATCAAAATCGGAGCAGTAGTTCCCAAGTTATAAGCCAAGCAAATTCACCTTCATTCGTGTGCTCGAAATTTTGAAAGTCATGTCTGCTACAAAAATATTAGCAAAATACCAGGCGCCCAGCATGCCTCAGCAAGCAAATTTTGATTTTAGGTAATTTTTAAACTCGTATAACTTTTGAACGGCTGAACGGATTTTGTTCAAATTTTTTGTGTAAGATAGTAAATTACGCCAGCTTTCAAATGAAGTATAATATGTGGGCGTGGCATGCACAATTTAGTCAAAAAACATGTCTTTTAAAAAGGGCATTTCATAAAAAAATGACCAGTGCCACGCCCATTAATTGGATATCCCCGAAAAGCTGGAGAAATTTCCAAATTTTTGCTAAAAATTTGATCAAAATCGGAGCAGTAGTTCCCAAGTTATAAGCCAAGCAAATTCACCTTCATTCGTGTGCTCGAAATTTTGAAAGTCATGTCTGCTACAAAAATATTAGCAAAATACCAGGCGCCCAGCATGCCTCAGCAAGCAAATTTTGATTTTAGGTAATTTTTAAACTCGTATAACTTTTGAACGGCTGAACGGATTTTGTTCAAATTTTTTGTGTAAGATAGTAAATTACGCCAGCTTTCAAATGAATTTATAGGCGTGACGTAAAAACTATTGAATATAAATTGAAAATTATAGAATATAATATTTTTAATTGCCTCTCCTGCTCTTTGCCATGACGTTTAAAACTTTTGTCCCGCCCGTATGATTTTTACAGTATTCAAAAGTCACTGTAACCTTGCCTTCAAAATGTGTCAAATAATTCAATTAAATGAAAGATTAGCTTAAAAGTGTTACATGCACACATTGGCTGCACCGATACCGGTTTCTTATATTATAGTTTGTAGCGCTTGTATAACGTGGGAAATTTTTTTTTTTTTAAGAAAAAATTTCAAATCTACTTTTTTTCTAAAACACTTGCACAAAATTACATGAAAAAGATAAAAAATAATATTCATAATAATATGAAAAAGAAAAAATAAATCAACTGAATGAAACTCTCAAACGTAGCTCTGAGAATTATTGCCAATCGACCTGAATGTCATATCAAAATGTTATATCAGTACATAAAACACCACACACATGTATACACATAAGTATGTACATTTACACATTTACCTAATTTATAATAAACGTGAAACCACTTTCGCCGCGTAAACTACTTTTCCTACAGAGTCAGGGCAATCAAGCAACTTGAGTATGATAGACAGCTTTTTTATATCTTTCTACCAGAAGCTGCAGTCAGTTCTCATTCACAGCGACTCACTTGCTTGCTGGTCTGCTTATAAATATTAAATGGGTTCTATAACAAGAAGAACAGCAGTAACAACTACAGCAACATCAATTACATGTAGCTTAGTGGCCTAAATTGTCATGAAACTCTCTAAACGAGAATTTTTATAGTTTTCACAACACGCCATAGGCTTTTGCGTAAGCGAATGAGTGAGTGTGTAAGTAAGTGATATTTTACGTAGTCTCGTTACGTGCAAGAATTGCACAAAAACCGTTTTCGAGTGGAAAATATAGTCAAGCGTAAATAAAACAAGTAAAAAAACTAAATTTGGCTTGAGTCAAATCTTGAATACCCTCCACTTATAAAATAGTGGGTGTGGCGGGCATATGGGTACGCTTTCTAATATGTGTGTATTACGTATCAGCTTTCAAGACCATTAAATATCATACTGTAATGTAAGTTTTTTATGAATATTCACTGTATGAACTAATCTGACTCCACAATGTACATAACGCCGCTTACAATATTTTAAATAAATTTTAACATAAAGTTAAATTTGCAGTAACTTTTTTTTTAATTTTTTTAATAATAAAATAAAATAAAATGGAAAGACTGAAATCTTTTAATAAAAACCTTTCTACATATATATAATCATCGAAAATGGTTTTATTGTTTTTCTATTTTCACCCATTCCCGAATTATAAATAGCAACCTTTGTAGAACAAAAGCAAAGAGTCCTTAAAAAATATTAAAAGTGTATGAATCTAACTTTAAATTGTGAGCGAAGCTTGTTACCTAATGTGCTAGACATCCTTAACAGCTTAATTGAGCCTTTCCAAAAAAAATTGACAAAAAACTACAAAACAAACGAATATTTTGAGCCGAGTGTGTTAATAAACGGACAGACAGACCTTGTAAAATCGGCTTCATAGAATCGTGGTATACTTCTGATCTCAAAAAAATCGAAACCGTTTTTCATGTACATACTCGTACATACACATTTGTATAGGTATAAATGTATTAATTCGTTAAAATGTCGGAATGGGTTAATTTTTATGTATGTTAGCATAAATTTTAATTAATCAATTCATTTATAGCATAAAATTAACCAGTAGTTGTAAATAAATTATACACCTGGAGAGATAACTTATCTCTGACTCTCAATTTAGCGGAGTGTGCTCATAAAGAAAAGTTATTATTTCAATACTCTCTGAAGTAGTGTGTGTACTACCCCCAACATATTATTAATGATGATTATAAAACAAATCATGGAAAATAATCACACCATCGACAGCATAAATGACCGCATACACACATAAAAAAAAACATATAGAGAAACATGCAGACAGACAATCAGAGTAACTTTCAACTCCAGCTTCATTACAATATATTGTTGATGCATTTGTTCATATTTCTACACTTCACTTCACTTCACTTCACTTTGCATTTATACACATGTGAGTGCTAGACCTTATGGCGTCTTGAGGTGTAAAGGAAACGGAATTGTGTGAGTAAATTATTAAAAATAATTACAAATTACTTTTAAACACACAATTTGACGAGTAGGTACGTGTGTATGTATGCACGTATGTATATATGTTTCTAATTTAATATATTAAAGCTTTTTCTAAATATTAAAAACTGATTTATGGCTTTATTAACCCAAAATTATTAAGACAATACAACAATAACAACAACAACAACAACAACACCAAATGATTTAAACAAATAATGTTGTTGTATTGTCTGGTTGTATTTATAGTTTATAAGCCATAAATTAATTCAATAATAACATGAATTGAGTGGGAAGGTGTTTACTGTTAAATTAATAAAGCATTCAAATTATAGGTATACCGTTACTCTGTGGATAAAGCAATTATTCAATTTTTTAAATATGTAATAAATATACACATGTGTCCCTGAAATTTACATATATTTCATTCAGACTTCATTTACAACGTGTTTGAAAAATTGAACGTTTTTTTTTTTTTTTTTATTATTTCAGGTGAAAATCTGGTTCCAAAATCGTCGTTCAAAGTACAAAAAAATGATGAAAGCCGCCCAAGGTCCGGGTCAAAATAGTGGCATGCCTTTGGGTAGTGCAGGTCCAAATCCGGGTCAACACAGTCCAAATCATAATATGCATACCGGTGAGTACCCGTATTATACAATAAAAGCCAATGAGAATGCTAAAAATTGGTTAGGCCCGATTATTGGACAAATAGCATCGTATAACTACATTCTACGTAAGTTTATAACATAAATAAACTACTATAATATATAGTATATAAAAAAAAAAGTCGCTAAGCATTATTCTTGTACAATAGTAGAGGTAGTACTGCCTCCAAAAGGACTAAAGAATTGTTCGGTTACTTTCAAATTGTCAGTATTTTTTCTTTTTATTAATTACCATCAGAATTAATAAAAAATTTACAAAATGAAATGATTTTTTAGTCTAAATATTGATAAAATATGCAGAATATATGCATCGCTTATAAAAAATATGTTTCGAAAAGTCAATCATGCGCACAATTTAAGATATGGACTTTTAGTTAGTTTTAAAAACTGCTTGTATCCAAACATCAGTACAGTCCTTTAGTCAACACTTTTTAAAGCCTAGAATAAGGTGCAGAGGCTGTATACAATATATGCAGGGGATAGACAAAATAATTTAAACACTTGACATATAAACAATATTTATTCATTTATAAGGTGTGCGGCCACCATTTGCTTTTAAAATAGCTGCAATTTTTTATAGAATAGAATAGAATAGATTCGTAGAGTGTCTGAATAGTTTTGCTGTTACTTTTGCCGCGGTAGTTTTATATTGTCTGGCCACAATTATTTTTAATCTTTTACTTTTACTTTGCTTTTATTAAAACTCTATTGAAAATGTTAATGATGCCCCATGCTCATCGTAAAACCTAGTGTAGGTTCATACCATAATGCTTGATTTAAAATGCTTCTTCTTTTCTTTATTTTATTTTTAGGCGGTAATAATGGTGGTGGCTCTAACAGTGGTTCACCATCACATTATCTACCTCCTGGACATAGTCCGACGCCATCTAGTACACCTGTGTCCGAATTATCACCCGGTAAGAATAATTTTAATATTTCTCTAAACAAAATATGAAATTTTATCTATTTAACCATGAAAGTTGAAATCTTTTCTCATTAAATTGCAAATTCCATAAAAATTTCTACTTTTCTTTTATATAATTTGTTTAGAATTTCCACCAACGGGTTTAAGTCCGCCAACGCAAGCACCTTGGGATCAGAAACCGCATTGGATTGATCATAAACCACCGCAGATGACACCACAGCCACCTCATCCCGCGGCGACGCATCCCCAAACGCATCATCATAATCCACCGCCTCAAATGGGTGGTTATGTACCTCAATACTGGTATCAGCCAGAAACAAATCCGTCGTTATTAACGTAGGTAAAAATTTAATATCTAACGAATTCTTTTAATATTATTTTATAGAATAACAAATAAAAATTGTTAAATACATTACGAGGGTAGTCCCAGATATACCTGACCTAACAAAGAGAAAAAACAAATTGGTAGACATTATCCAGCAATTCTCAATAGCTTTACTCTGTTTATATTAAGAACAAGCAAATCGCAGACTTTCGGCCGATCCTTAGTCTAAGATGGTAAATAATGAAAGCGTATTTCATTCATGTTTTTAAGTTTATCGAAAGATTTAGTTTCATTATTCTGAAGCATCGCCAAATGATGCGATCGATTGAAACATTCTCATTCTCAACATAATCTGTCATCCATATGTCAGGTCGTAAACTTCTTGGGCTACCCCGTTCTTTTTAGAAATGTTAAACAAAAAAAAACTTTTAAAAATGTTACAATAAATTGCTTTTTTACAGGGTATGGCCAGCGGTTTAACAGCCTGCTTTACACCAAACCGATCCTATATATTATAAATAAAAATCATTTATTATTACAAGAATATTAACAAAAAGCATAAAGAACAACAAAAACCAACTCACAACTATCGTTGATACTAGATACAATATAATTTGTTCGCTAGCATCCAAACCAATCAAAACCTAAATTATCAATTAAAATACAAATCTCGGGAAGACAATGAAAAACCGATCGAACACATTCCACACTCACCCACACATGATTCAATCAATCCCTTCAAAGTAAACGTATTTACATTGTATGTATTTGCCCCTTTCTTTGTAATTGTAGGAAAAACAAACATGTAAAAATAATTTTCATTTATGTATAAAAAAAAATAGAATTATTAATTAACAATATTGTAGTTAACTTTTACAATGTTTAAAACATAAGATATAAGATAAATAGATAAAACAAATTATTTCTATAAGATGTCAATAATGTTTTAATGATAGATGTAGTGTTTAACTCCATTTCAAAAATTAAAAAAAAAAAAAACAGAAAATTTATAAACAATATTACATACTTTGGGCTTTAGAGATTTTATGTTGTGTAAAACTTTTGTTATAAAAATAAATAAATACATATTTTAAAGCGGTTTCTTTTATATTTTATTGATTTTTTTCCTGAAACTTATTGTATTTTTTACAAATGTTCATGTATTAGTCATGGTAAGGGTTATGACGCAAACTCTATTCCAGATGAAGGGGTTCTCGAGTTAGAGCGTTTCAAAAATGGTTAAAAATTTACTTGCTATGCAATTATCATTAGACGCTTTTTAGCCTCGCCTACAGGAAATATATGAAAATTGTTCAAATTTTTACTTGAATTACATTTTGCAGCAAACAAATATATACTAAATCCCTTTCACACCACTCTTCTTCGAATAAAATTCACTCGCAAAATTGTAAAACTTTTAAAAATCTGATGACTTGCGAATAGCTTCATGGCTATTCTTCTTCTTTACATTCGATCTCAAATTAGTCGAGAATGTCCCCTTTCAAAAGAAGAATAAATTTTATTTACAATTTTAGAAAAATGGAAAAAAGTGAATGAAATTTTTATGTGCAATATTTATTTATGTATACAGTAAATAATAATTGGCTACATAAAAATTTTAATAAAAATCAACTCATTAACAAACGAAAAATGTCGGAATCATTGAGAAGGAAGCGTTAGAAATTTACTTTTCTAAGAGTGGCTTCTGAAGTGCAGTAAAAGGTTATTCGACAGAGAAAATCATCCTATTTTAAAGTTTATGATTTGTTTGACCCTCAAAGCGAACGGGAGTCGAATAAAGTAAAAATTTCACTAAACAATAATTTTCTAAAAGAAAATCGTTATTTTAAAAGTTTGTATATATATATAAAAATATAAAAATATATAATATAAGTTTAAGATTTTGTAAACGAAATTATATAGTTTCCTTAGCTTTATAGCGTGTATTGACCTTAAACTTTAGTATAGATTACAACACAATAATATACCACTTAAACAAAAACAATAATTATTAAATTAAGAATAAAAATTGTTTTTTTTTTTTCCTTTTGTACTCCATTATGCAGTGTTTCTAGAGAATCCTTCAGCAAAAGAAAAATAAACACATTCTTTATAAGTACCAGTACTCTATATAGATTAAAAAGTAATTCTTGCATAAAGATATTAACCGAAAGGATAAAGAGATAACTGCACAGTTGTTCTAAATAAAACTTAATTGTACAATTGTTTAATGAATAAGTTTAAGTCTAAAGAAAACAAGTAATAAAATTAAATTTGGCTTAGGCCGAATCTTAAATACCCTCCACATCTACATACAAATATCTAACATGGCAGGCACATTATTATGCACTTTAATAATGTATTCATTATTTTTCAAGACGACTTTTAGTACGATTTTTGGTAAATTATGTTTATTCTCTGATCACGCCTACTTTTGGTACATTATTGGGTGGGATAATTATATACGTGTACCAAATTTCAATTTTATTATTGAATTTTTTTCGATTGTGGGCGCAGCTCTTGACTGATTTAACCCAATTTAAATAGCGATCTTCGTGCAGAATGTGGTGGGTATAATGAAGAAGAATTGTACATTTTAACAATATTAAAAGAAGATAAATAAAGAAATTTAAGAAAATAAAAAAAAAATGGGAATATTCATTTAGTGAGCGTATAGTAGTATAACATTTCCAACACTTATCATAATGGAATGAATGTGAATTTGCTTCCTTTATAACTAGAGAACTACTGCTCCGATTTTGGTCAAATTTTTTGTAAATATTAGGAAATTTCTCTAGCTTTTTGGAGATATGATAAGTAATGGGTGTGGCAAAGTCGGTGGCTTAGAATCTGTTGCTTTATAAGTTTAATAAATTGTTTTATATTTTTATATATGAACATATATTCATTATTTTCTCAAATCAACATTTCGAAATCATCCTTTAAAACAATTAACGAATAATATTATTATTAAGTATATATTTTTTTTATTTGATGTTGATTTTAGATTTTTTCTTACAAACTATGCACAACAAATGGAGTGACTGACAAATCTTAATGGTTAAGTAGATTTAGGTCTAATTAAGACTATAAACAATGTGTAGGCTTGGTGAGAGTTTCGATAACATCGAAATATAAATTTCCCATAAATAGATGTATTTGTGGAAGTTGTAATATTCCTCTTTATATTATAAATGCTTTTAAAATTCACGACATTACACAACATAAAAAAAAAACTAGACTTTTTATGGTTCTGTGACCATAATTCACATTTTTCAGATCGAACAGATCGCGTCATGGTACATTACACGGCCGCTTACCAATATCATTTATTTAGAAATGAATATCTGATTGTATACAGGCAATATATGCAGCTTTGATATTCGTATTAATTAATGACTGTGAAATCGTGTCCATACAATTACAATACAATTATGGTAACAGAGAGAGACTTGGGCTGTCTCTGCTTTTGCCTTTACTTTTAATTATTAATAAGGCATAAAATGTTGCAAATGTTACATATTCTTCTTCTTCTTCTTCTTCTTTTTAATAGAATTCTGATAGGAATCAATGAAATTAAGCATTTGCATAAATGCCAAGTGTGCACAGTGGGTATAAATAAAATATTATAAATTTAAAAGATTTTGCTTTTAAACCGAACTTCGTAGACAAACATTGTTCGATGGGGGCAACACTAAATGTGTTATTCCGTATGCAAAACCTAAAAGGAAACGTCAAAGACTTAAGTCATCATTAGTGCTTGACTACAAGAGAGAAATATTTCAAATACAAAGTTCACGCCCACCTAACATAAAATTATGCTTTTTGTAATAGCCGAAGGCATAATACTCGCTCTTCTAATACGGTAAGTCGTAGGTTTGAGAATTTTGGTTTTCTGCTCAAAAGCTCAACTAATCTTCTAATTATCATTCTATCTATGAGAGGGTTTCAATTTTCAACTAAATATCGTGCAAATATTCCTTATCTCCAAGGATCAATCGTAGGCTAGATTGTTTAAATCATCTTTTCTTCGTTGCCAACCAACCGTATAATATAAATACGTAACACAAGTGTGTCTCGTATCTTTACGTTTGTTAACCTAAATATTCTGTGATATTACAAAGGGCTTAAGCCAACAATAAAAACAAATATGTGCAGACTATATGACGGCACGTGGACAATGCTTTATAGTATCACCCATCACCTCACTTTGTCGCTCCAGCCATCATTTTCTATAATGACAGTGTTGGTAAAGCCCAACAGAAATGATTGGCAATTGTTATATTATTTGTGTGTGTGTGTGTGTGTAATTACATATTGTTGTTGTCAAACTAAATATGGTCAAATCAAGTAAAATTATAATGTTGCCACGTATGCAGCAGCATTTACTTGCAAACTTATACACACACGCGGTTACGTGTGCGTTTTGTCAATTACAATTATAAATCATCCAGCCAGTCAGCTAGCCAGCCAAAGAAATAAACATTTCAGCAAATACTTGGTGTACGATTTCATTTCATTTTTATACAAATGTTTCGCCGAGAGTGCAAATCGTCATTTCATGCTGAGCACACTCCACAATTTCAAGCGAAAATATGTGCTCACATACAACTAAAGAAATTATTTGTTAATTAATTAGCAAATGACAATCTGATGAGCATATTAATAGTCTCCATCACACCATAATAGCGCATCAAGCGTATCGAACAAGGACTTGTGCTAACAATTTATTACTAGCAAACGAACAGCATCATAGACGCTTACCTTTGGTATGTTGCTGTTGTTGAAAAGAAAAATGTTGATCAAGTTGTTTGTTTTTATTTTTAACTTTTGCATAACATAAGAGCCCAATTATAATATTAATAATAATTAAGCCAACCAGAATATTAACACTTGTTGGTTATGTGGTGGTAGGAAGTATTGTACCTCCCGTAGAGATAACTGGCATTTACTCATGTCTCATGATATAATATATGGATCGTATGCAATGGCACCACTCCAATTTGGTATAATTGAGTTGCTGCTTATTTTTTTTTTACTTTAAACGAATAACAACAACAAAAAATAGAGCCAACATTTCATTTGAAATCGGTATCGGAAAACGGTCGTTTCACTAGGCATGTACTCATAATAAAATATTAAAGTGTACCTTTAATTAGCTAAGTATAGTAAAAGAAGGCCAGCCAGGGTTCCATGTGAACGGAATAGAAAATAGTCCACAACTAAGGCACTAGGCTAAAGGTTCATTTTAGAGATGGAGATAACCAGGCAGTGTTGTTGTTGTTGTAGCTTATTAAATCTCTAATTATGTTGTATTTATGCGGACATGTCTTTTATTGCATTCATTATAAATATTTTCCCATTTCCCAAAAAGGACATTGCAGTCTATTAAACTTTCCTTTTCGCCAGACATGTTGCAAATAAACAGAATTCATTAACAATTTTGTGCTATTCAGAAACATGGACTTATTTTAATCTAAAAAATTCATCATTATTAATTGTGACTAATATTTTCGAAAGCTAAAATAAAAATCACACAAAACACTAAAAAGCGTGCATAACACCAAGCACTCAGAATTGCTCAGTAAGCTAATCTTGATTATAGATTTTTTTTAAAGTCTTATAACTTAGAAACGGTTGAACGGATTTTGTTCCAACTTTTTGTGTAATCTTGTAAATTAATTCACCTTTCAAACGAAGTATATTATTAGGGCGTGACACCACCCATTTAGTTAATAAACAAGAAATATTTAAAAAAAAAAAGTTAATTTTTGAAATGAGCAGTGCCACGCAAACTTATGTGGAATTAAATACTGATACAACCAAATTAATTGTAGCATAATTTAAGGGGCTAAGTGGTGTAGGGTAATAAATGATCAGGTTTGATTAACTAAAAACATTTTTACTTGTGTTATAATTACAAGACAAATAATGGGTGTGGAGCAAATATTCTTTACGTACTGCTGTTATTATCTAGCCCAGGATGTAATTTGATAGATAATTATGCTAATAATTGAAAATTGTTATATGTGTCGCAACTCGTTATCAAAATCAATTTAACAGCATCTAACACTTTATTATCTTATTAACTTAAAAAGCTTAAAAATTATTAAATAATTTGCAACGTGTCACTTGAATCATTAAGTGATCCATTTAAAGACTCACTTAAACGCTCTGCAGCAAACCTTTTAT
This sequence comes from Ornithomya fringillina, assembly GCA_963978525.1. NCBI lineage: Eukaryota > Metazoa > Arthropoda > Insecta > Diptera > Hippoboscidae > Ornithomya > Ornithomya fringillina. Next base: position 3,347,682 of record OZ021694.1, on the reverse strand, counting down.
TAACACATAGCGTTTAAACAGTACATTTATTAAACGGAAATGTTAACACTTGATTTCTTTTGCTTCCCCTTTACAATACCTTTAATGTAATTTGTGTCGTAAAACAAGAAGAAATGATGTGTACGCGATGACGGAAGGAAACATAAAATCTGTTCCATTAAATGTAGAAGACGTTCAATATTGTATGAACAGAGAGCACTGCATACAGTTTATTATTTACACATTACACGCACTTATCTTCCTTACTTTGCATACACATACAAATTTCTTTACAAAGATATAATAAAATCGGTTTGGTAATGTGCTGTAATGTTAATTGTAATGTGCAGGCACGCTGTGAGGATAGGTAAACGTGTCTGGTAAGTGTGTGTGCAGGGAAGTGGTTCTATTATGTACTTGAGGTTTTCAGGCATTGTTGTAACTCGCTCATCCATTACCTAATACGAGATGCACGTTCTATGGATTCAATGTTCATGCAATATTTTATAGAGGATGTTGCAAAGTAGAACAAAGAGTTAACATTGAGATATTTTTTTAAATTCAATAAAACTGTAACCGAAACGCTTTAGTTGATATTACAGATGCATGGCTTTAAGGATAGTCGCAAAATATTAAATGATGACGAAGGCCCATTGATCAATATCATGCCTGTGTTGATTTAATCAAAGATTGGACAAAAACTTCCATTTCTAATAAAATCTCGTTGAAATAAAATCTATCATTATTGTACAACTAAAAATGAATTTTCAAATAATTCGTAAGTATTATATTTTATATTATGGACAACGACCGTATAAACTATTGTAAAATCGAAAATTGTAAAATATTTCGCTCGTACCGTAGCTTTAGAAATATGTAAGAATCTCAACTACTGAATTACGTGCATATATGCCTGTCCCGTGCATGCCATGTAAACTGCCAAAGTACTCAAACGCATATATGCGCACGTACAACACAATAAATGCTTTGTACACTATTCCCAAATCAAAAGCGAACATGTACGAGTAAATCGGTAAACGGCAAAAGGCTTTTCTGACATATTCGAAATTATTGTACAGTTACATATGTTCACTGTGCCACATACACACTGTTATACAAGTACAATGTGGTTGGTTGTGTGATTGCTTTTTCGTATGATGCCCTTCTCATGGCCCCTGGCTATCACTACATACTGAACTGTCAGAACCTTTTAGATTAATGTGAGTAATATTTAGAGGACAAATGGTGTTGTTTGTGTTGTATTTTCTATGCTGCAGTAAATTGTACTGTATTTTGTGACTAATTTATCAAACACATTGTTTAAATTTACATACACATACGCACGGGTACGTTCACGTTCATATGTTTATATAACAATACAATACATTCAAATTTTGTATGTATGCACGTATTGTTTTGAGTTTTATCAATGTTAATTCAGCCATATACATATATATAAATCGTCATTGCTGCCTTATAAATTTATTTATAATTTTCACAAGAAATAACAATGAAATATTTTGTAGCAAGCGTTGTTGTTATATGAGAAACAGATGGGGTGACAATGACCGTTGTACCACTTTTATAAAACACTGCTTATACAGCAATAACAATAATACATAAGATGCGAAAATACATATTCACACACGCGAACAATACCTACTGCCAACGCTTTAATAAAATTTATAAAAATGCATCCAATTGTATATATATGGAAAAAAAAGACTTTAAAAGTGCTCCAAGTCAATTTATCGAACATATGCAGTTTCTTACAATATTTTAATTGACATTTATATCCATAAATTTTGAAATATTTCTAATTATAATTTTTTTTATTATAAAATTAAAATTTCTTATAAATAATGTTTTTTATTTTTTTATTAATGTTTTATAAAATGTGACTGGAAACACTTTCAAAATTATACTTTCTTAAGATTTTCTGCATTCCATTTAAATCTCTTATCTCTGCAAATTTTTTTTTTAAACTTATCTTAATAGTTAATAATAAAATTCATAATAATTAATTTTCCTACTTTAATATCTTGTTCAAAGAATTTCGGTCTTTCGATCATATTTGAGAAACAGACCACTTTACGAACTCGCCAAGGGCGGAGTTAAGTTGTTTTTTCACTAAATTGATTATATATAAAATGTGATTGCATACACAATGTCTTGCTACTGTTGTTGTAGTAGTATTTTTTTGTGTGCTTTTCACTGAGCATGTATGAAAAACGAAAAATAATTGCATTACAAAAATTTTCGTGGTCATCCTTTTGATGGAATTCCTTCAAATACCAATAATAATTTTATTTTTAAACAGGTAGCACTCTCATAACTCGGATTGGTAATTAAAACCAAGTTACAATGCAATTAAATTTTTTTCGTTTTTTCTTAGTAAGCGACTAACGAGACCTTCTCAAAATCAAGGGTAAAAATTTGCAATCCTTAATATTCCTTAAACAAAAATTGCCTATAATATTCGCTTGGTTCAATATTTGTAATTCTAAGTTATAACCGGAGTGAACAATTCTTGTACTTCCCTTTCGTGTAAAAGTTTAAACCAAAATTGTGGCGTACACAGCTGAAGAATTGCAACTAAGAGGTGTAGAGTAGAGTATTAATTGGTCGGACTTGACTGTTTAGTAACAATTTCATTTGTTCTTTACATAAATAAATATAACTATCATTCATTAATATTTCAATAATTATATGCGAAGAACATGACATTTATTATGAAATGAGCGTAAAATCACTGAATATGTTCGCTTATGTCTATACACGACATGCATTATGTACAACAAATTTATTACATGAAATAATTCTTAAAATGTTTGACAATATCCAAAATGTTATGTAAAAATATGTGAGTTATGCTTCGGTTCGCTTAGTTGGTAAGCCAGCAAAATCAGAATTATCAGTTATGCGCACAAAATCAGAAGCACTGCTGCTGAACAAAGAAGCAAAAATAACAAAATAAAATAAATAAATCTTCTTAATATGTTCAAAGTAATGCAGACGAAAAGGTAAGAATTTCCACGTAAAACTGATGCATTCCAATAAAAGGCATCCATCCATCCATCCATACGTCCATCCAACCAGCGATCTCAACCCCCTTAATACAGCAAACAAGATAGAATAGCGTCATTGTGACTACCACTGACTGCGGTGTGTCTGCGGCGGTAAAGTTATCGAAATAAAGAAAAAAAAAACCTTTACATATATTTGTACAATATGTGTAAGAGAGGCAAGACTACCTACTTGCCTACTTGCCTGGATGACTCAAGAAAGCGCGTCCCCAGAATTGTCATACCAAATTGGTGTTCAAAATATAGTAAGCACGAAACTTTTATATACGTTCACACATACGTATGTACGTACATATTTCTAAACGCATATGGATTGTACGCACATGCGCAACAACATATCGAGCAGCAACACAAAAAAGTTAAAAATCCTTAAAAAGTTAAAAAGTTATTTGTGAAATGCATCCATCAAAGTCTCTTCACCAAACTCAACAGCGGCAATAACAACAACAACAACAATAAACAAAAACAACAGTACAACAATACCGTACGCACAAGTCACTACAGTGATGAGCACCTAAACCAACCAAACAAAATCCATAAAATCTCATCCAAACCATAACAAAACAAGTAAGAAAATTAACTATGGTCAAGACTGAATCTTAAATACCCTTCACATCTACATTCAAAGAGTGGGCGTGTCAGGTACATGATTACGCCCTCTAATAGTGTATGTGTTACGTGTCAGCTTGCCAGTCGAACGTTTCGATGAGTACGGTTTCTTTTTTTCTAAATTAGGGGCGTGCCTGTTATCCGACCACAGCCATTTTAAGCACATAATGGTTGCGGAAATGACAAATATGTTTTCCAAATTTCAACTTCATGGCTCAATTTTTGTGGCAGATAAATACATTTTTGTCGATTGTGGGCAAGGCTCCTGATCACAATTTGGACCAATTTAAATAGAAATATGGATGCTCTTAAAGTAGAATTGTTTGTACAAATTTTCAGCTTAATAACTCAAAATTTACGATCGCGACAATAGCACCAACACATGGACGTACGGACGTACATGTCTAGATCAACTCAGTTTTTGATGCTGATCAGGAATATTCAAACTTTTCAGGGTCCTTGACCCAGAAAAAGACATAGCGAATGGCCAAGTTAGTATAGTTTATCTTACGTAGAGTACACATAAACACATGAAATTGGAATTGTTTGTTTGTGTATTTAGTGTGATGGCCAGTTCTGATCTATTGCCACGGCTACTGTGCAGAAATGCTACACTTTGTATTCTTGTTCTTGATTAAACGTAAACTTGTTTGTTTGCGGCGTAAAACTTGAAAAGCGTTCTTACTCGACTCTACCGCCTGCCGTCATACAACAAACACACATTCATCCATACATATATTCTTTAAAGTATAAAAATACTAAATACAACCTCTACTTGTAGATGATGTTCATAAGTAAGTATTCAATGTCGTGCTGTGTGCTATGTAATGTAATGTGTGTGCTCATGTGCAATGTGCTGCTGAAATTCTTTAACCGAAGGTCTTGCTTGGAATGATGAACGATGTGTCGCTGATGACCTGATCAAAGTGGAGCATCTGCACGCATATCGATTGCACTGGCACAGGCACTGCAAATGTGCGTGTATGTTTATGTTTATGTATTAACTCTTCATAGTGGTCTGTGTGTCGTTTCCCACTGTTGCCCTCTCATGTCAATGCTCAAGTTATTCTTTTGAGTGTTTGTTTTTTTTTTTACCTTCCTTTCATTTACTCGCTTTTTTATTGTTACGAAAAATATTTCCTTGTCAATGACGAGTATTTTTGACCACAAACACAAAACATCACAATAAGAATGGAAATAATTCTTAACGTACCAGAGAATCGATGGAAAACTAAATGAAATTCATTTTACAGCAAATCTTGAGCACCCTTTCTAGCTATTTACAAGCAGTAGGTGTGGCATATAGACGATTATGCTCCCTATAGTGTATCAACTAAAATATCAGATTCTACACAAAGATTTTTTGCAAATTGTGGGCAGGCGCATCCATTAATTGTTACTTATGTACGGATACTAAATATACTAAATCAGCTGAAACTTGCAACAAGAGTCAATATCGACTAATATGTTGATAAATATTTCCTTTGTAGTGCCTCTGAAGCCTTGTTGTGGGTGTATCAAATGTAAGGGCAAACATAGCTTACCCTCATCATTAAGGTAGAGGATATAAAATATAATATTTAGCTTTGAGCAAATATTGAATACCTTACATATGTAATGATAAACTGTAGCACCCCGATTAAACGTTTAGCAAATTTAATGGTCGGGATTGTTTTAACACTAAGGTAAGATTTTTCTTAATTGTAGGCGGGAAAACATTTTTTTTTTAAATCGTAACTTTTGCGTTACTATATAAATTTATTATTAATATACAGAACGGACGAACTGGTATTATTGAAAGTATTAAAAGACTTAAGCAAGAAACTAGTTTTTTACATAATTGACATAAACCGATCTTTATATATCCTTGCAGCGTCTATAATTGTAAACTAAACTGTGCATATATGTAAATAAAACTAAACAAGGTCAACAAGGTCATGTAATTTTGAAAGAAAAAAAGAAATGTTTCGTCACACTTTCACATAAAAGTCTTTGGGACATCGCATCCAAATCCTTAACTTCCACAATTTACTTGCAGTTATAAAGGGAATGTAAAGCAACAGTTTAACAATGGCCACAACTACACAGACAATCTTTATGATTCATGTAGTAAAAAGCGGACAAACTTACTTTAAAACTGACAAAGTGAACGGCAGACGGCAGACTGCAGACAGTAGCTAGTAGCTAGTCTTTACTTTTCTTTAAGACATAAAGAATCCTTTGGTCTACCAAACTTTAAAAAACAAAATACAATACTATAAATCTTATAGATTGAAAAATGTCGAACTTTTGACAAGACAAAAAACAACAAAAAGTATATGTGATAAAAAACTACATTCATGCTGGCAGCTTAGCTGCCAACCAAACTTAAAAAAGAAAGCAAAATACAAAAAAAGAGAAACGTTTTTATGACAAATGTGTTTTATGAACTGTCAAAATAGGTGTTGAAAATGATTTAATTTGTAACTGTCATGTGGCTGCTGCTTTACTGTACAAAACTGTTGACTGGTAAGATGTGCCGCATTGAAAGGAAATGAAAAAGCAATTGATCAGAAGCTAATACAAAGTGAAGAAAGAAAATAAATACATAAAGCGATAACTACATCAATTGTCAACACAAGTACTTAATTTTTTTATACAATTCATATTCGTCACACGAGCTTCTCTATCCCACCTCCGTTATGTGTAATTTAACACTCCTGTACATATATATAGCTGAACTAAAACGCGCAGAACAAGTGAGAAAGAGAGATACATAGCACCAATAATAATTGCTTATCAACAAAGATTTAAAAAAATATGTTTTTTGTAAAGAAAAAAAAATTACAAACCAAACAGCCCAAATAATTAGATTAACCCTGCATTCACTACCTTTTCGAAACAAACGCATTTGGCGAGTGTGAATTCATACAAAAAAAAATCATTGTAAACGATGAAGCCAATTAACAATATCGCTGGGATATTAGGAGGGCTAAACGAAAAGGAGGGTGGTAGTGGGATTGTAAGCGGGGCGTTTTTAATAAGCACGTGTCGGCTTTACAAACAAAACGTCGTTGTTACATGAGCTTGGTTTCAAATTCCCTTCTATACAAAGATTTTTTTCACTAATGACGATTTCTTGCTAAAGGTAACGGTATTTTTTTTCTAAATAAAGTTGTATACATGTATGTATAAACTATTTCATATAATGTCAAGAGTGGATTTATTTCATTTGAATGCAATAAGTTCGGACGGATGGAAGAACATGACTGAATCAACTCAGTATTAGATTCTGATTCAGAATATATTTGTAATATACTATTGGGTCTCCGACAGCAACATATCGAATGGATTTACTAATTATAACAAGTAAAAAAAGAACTATATTAGACGTTCACCAAATCTAGGGCTCCAATCATCACTACTCTCTTCCAAAATACAGCACCATACTATCATTTCTCCAAATCGTTAGGAAAAAAGTATCTTATATATTTATTCCCCAAATGGGGGACTCTTATCCAATAATCTATAAAAAAAATGTCAATTCTTCACCCACATAATTCGCAATATATTCATCGTGATAATGAAATTTATCGATCAACTCAGATTTTGATGTTGATCAAGTATATACTCGTATATTGTAAGTTTCCAATGCCCTTTTTTGGCCGCTGCAAACGGAATAACAAACTTAGCATACCCCATATACTGTGTGGGCTCTAAAAATGGACGGATTTATATGTATACTTTACCGAGTTGGCGTTTATCGCATAGACTTTATAAAAAAGTTTTAAATTCTTTACGCATACTTTCTTAATTTAATACATTTTATATACTCACCTTTACGTACATCAAAAAATGAAAATTTATTCATTTAAGAAAATGCATAGACATTAAGAATGGATTACATATGAAACAACAGAACATTTCAATCCAATAACAATGACATCTGTTATTAAATTATGCAGAAATCGATATGTCATGTACGCTGAATACTGGAAGCTGGGTGCCTTGTATCTGCCTAACGCTTTCATATGCACGATAAAGAAGAAAAAATGTTCTTTTTCTGTAAGCACATGTATTGTGTAAATAACTTACATGTATCTATGAAGCATATTTTGTATGTACATAAATAGCTTTTATTGATGGTATAAATTGTACAATATTTGTCATGACAGTGCTGACAATGAGGTAGTATAGAAAGGAAGCTACTTAGTAAAAAAGTTATATTTGATTTATATCAAAAGTTGGATAACCACCAAATGAGAGCATTCTACTCCTTATTATTATAATCATTCTACATATGTGGTGCACTTAGCCCATTTTCTCCATTTGTAAACACCTTTAATAAAAGCTTATAAAAACTATATCATAACTTTTACGATTCGCAGAAATATTTACCACAGACAGACGGACAGACATTGCTAAATCGATTCAAAATTTTATACTTATTTAAAATGCCAACAACAGACGGACATACAGACTTACATGTTTAGATCAACTTAGTTGTTGATGCTAATCAGGAATATATATACATAGTAGGGTCTCTGCCGCCTTCCTTTTGGTGTTGCAAACAGAATGACAAACTCACCAAATCTCCTATCTTATGTGGAGAGTATTAAAACATAGTTTGTCGTGGACCTACATATTAAGAGAACACTTTATGAATAGTACCAGCGGCAATGCAAAGCATTGTAATACATTTCCCCACTCATATATTTAGGCGTAAATGTATGTAAGTTTTTTATAGTTGTTGCGGAAAATTGCAAATATTTTCACATTATTTTAATAGAGCTAGACAGATAATACATTATACGAGAAAAAAAAATCGATTTTATCAGGTCTCCTTGGTAACACTTCTGTTAGATATGTGTCCCAGATCCAATGCGTTCTTTATAATGTTTATATTTGTGTGTAAGTACTTCTTTAAGTGTAAATCTATGTGAAATATGGTAGTTATTTATGGTTGCCTCTACACAGGATACACATACGAGCATACACATACGTATACAACAAACCTTAATTATACATACATATAAAAAGATGCTCATGTTTTATGCGCATGCTTAAATGTCAGTTTTTTTCCTTCAGCCTAACCAAACCAACCGACCGCTATTGTACACACACTCTTACGCGGGTATACAATATTTACAAGTGTATAGAAAATGTACCGGTAACAGCAAAAATATCAGCAGCAGCAGCAGCAGCAGCCGAACCAACAACAGCAATAATTTTACAGACAACAACGCTATAAAGATATGAACGGATATTACACAACATCTTGTTGTGAACAAGTCAATTGCTTTGACACCTAACATTGCTATTGTTTTCATCTCGTACAAGTCTAACTACCTGGTACAAATCGAATGAGATATACATATATACATACAACTATCATATACATAGTTGTTGACTTTTTCCAATACTGAAAAGCTACCGATACGTATTATTGTTGTTGTTATTATTATTGCTCTTTTTGCTTATTTTCAATTCCCATTTTTGTCATATATTTAAGTTCAGATGGTAACCGAAGCTATAATGGAGTGAACAGTACCAAACGGCTTCGGCTTAGTTTAGCTTCGTTTTATCCCAGCTTAATCCATTTGTTCCCAAGAGATGAACGTACACTACCATGATTAGATAGAAGATATTCAATAAGAATAAACACATTAAAGCATTATATAGATGTTACTTACAAGTTGGTAGAAACCCTATGAGTACACGTAAGCAATAGTTTAACAATTTAACTAAAAAATTCTATTGATATTAACTGGATGCATGTATATACCGCGTACACAATATAGAAAAATTGTTAAAGCATTCATTTACCTTAAGCGGATGTTAGATGTATTGTATGTTTACAATAATCTGAATGACTTTTAAGACCTATTGAACTTGTAAGTTTAATATAATGGAAAGCTTAGTATACAATTGATTATTTGCAATAAAGTAAAGCTTATCAAGTCACTTGAGTTATATTATTTCTTTGGCTAATATTCATGGGAAATTAGATTAAAACCCTTTTCTTAACACACATAAGCACAAGTTTTTAAAATATTTCTTTTTATTTCAGCATAAATATTAGTCTTTAGTTGTCCCTAAAACATTTTTGGAAGGATATCAAACCTGCCAAGCCAAGCAATATTCGAATCTTTCACATTAAATCATTCTCTCACCAAAAATTTCACAAAGTGCATTCTTTGTCGTAAGTTTTGGGATATTAAGCTAAAATTTTAAACTTTTAGTTTCTGAGCAAAATTTGGGTTCATCGATGGCGCGATTTTTTAGTTGAAATGTAATAAATAAACCGTTTTTGAACATCTCATTATCGCCAGAATTGATATATTGAAGTTTGGTAAAGATGGTCTTAGATCTTAGTTTATGTAAATATGTTTAATGGATTGCTATAGTAGCCGCGCCCACATATAATGAAAATTTTTCAAGGCCACAATAGTCAAAAAGTTGAAATTTAGTAAACATAGTTTCTCTTCTATTATGCATCGATGTGCTAAGCTTGGGATGGGTGAAATAACAAAAACCTTATTTAGTACAGACCTCCACCTTTAAGTCTTGTAACGATAATTAAGAGATAATGCAATTCAACACATACCACATCCATAACAGTCACGCCCATAATTGATCAAAATATTTTACGGCTATAAAAATTGAGCAACGAGTTTAACGTTAAGGCAAAAATGTACATTTACAACATTTTCGGAAGGTCTCCTAGCTTTAGCGAAACCCGCATAACGCATTGTAACGATCGTATTGCCCCCAGAAAGGTTTTCATTCAAAATATCCATTCTCAAGGAGGCTCAAACCAATGAAAAAAGTTGTAAAATATGATAGCGGTTATTTTCTTATCCCTTGTTATAACCTATGTCGGCACAAAAGCTTTAATAATTGTTTCCAGTGCTAACCTCTCTTTTCCTCTCTCCTCTGTTGGATGATTTCTCAAAGTTGTTTACATTTAACACTATTGCTGGCGGCTAGTAACGTTTGATGTTACAACAGCTTGTTTTGTAAGTTAAAAAAAAAGAAGCCTCCGTTGGCATTGGAATTTCGGAGACATTTTTAACCTTGTATAGTTCGTTACATATACAAATGGTTATAAGCATTTACACATACCCAGAATGTAGAATAGCATAAAAGGAATAAGATGAAGAAGAAAAATAATGATATCAACACATAAGAAACTGAAACTGAGTACTATTGATAAATTTCATATATTTCTTAAAGGATCTGGAAAATTGTGAATATTGAAACAATTTAGAATTTTATAACATTCAAAGTTTTAAAATACAATCCATTAAAAATCGATCAAGGTCTTCATTTTTGAACTTTAATAACCTTTAAACTAACTAAACTACCCCAACTTTTATGTCAGTGACTGCCTTGCAACACGCATTGGACAACATTTGATTAAATAATAAATAAATGTCAATTATATTGAGAACAAGAAATTAATTGTGGGTGAGAGCAAAGTTAACCCCTTACAAAACAACGCAGCCCAATCAACATTATCGTCATCAACTAAGCAAATAGGCCATTACATGATGCGCGGAAGGACTAATGCTGGGGATTGCATTGCGTTTGCGTATGTATGTTTGAACGTATGTTCGTTGTTGTTTGTAAGCCAAAAAGCATTCTGAAGGGACACTTTAATTGAGTTAATTGAATTTTCTGTAACTTTTTGCTGTTCCCCCTCTGTACCTATCTATCTGTGTTTGTGTTCGTTTCGTGTTTATGGTCACACGGCATAATATTTCTGTTAGGTTTACTTACATCTTGAAAATTGTCAATTGTGTGTGTGTGAATGTTCCTGTATATCTCTGCTTAAGTTTGTACGCATTGTCGGTAAACATTTGTCTTCATTGTCTGTGAAATAAACATAAATCACTTATGTTGACACAGGCAAACATTCAGACAGATGTACAGACGGACACAAGAGGGAGATGTCTTGGGGGAGGGTGAAAAAGTAAAAATTGAACTTATTTCGCAGCACTTGAGTTCAGGCTGTGCAGTCAGAGAGTAGTTAAGAGAAAGAGTTAAACACTTGATCAGTTTCGTGTATTGTTGTTACGCGACTTGATCAATTTATGACATTGACCGTACCGTTCCGTTTGCATGGTATAACAAAGCACGGAGACAATGAAAGAACACAATTTCATAATGTTCTGGTTTTTTTTCTTTTCTGTTTTTGATAATTGTGTGAAACTACAGCAACAGCAACAGCAACAATAGCCATCATTTGCTGGGACTTGCTATTCATTGTTTTTAATGATGCTTTGATAAAAATCTTGAGGTCTTCATCACATATTGTCAGTTCGCCCCTAACATAGACCGGTAGCTGTCGAAAGTGTAGATATTGCTTTAAAAATGAGTGTGCTTTTTTCTCATATTGTATAGCATCAGATTATGAATGTGAGATGAATGATGGGCAGACTATATTATTACGCTTGCGCAACAGTTCGTGTGAAATAAGTTTTTGGACAGAACAATTATGTAAAAGTACCATAGATGGATAGTAAAAGAAGTCAATTTAGCTTAGGCTAAATGTACAATATCATACATATCTATACATAAAAAGTGGGCATGGCATTTACTTCTAAACTCTATGTTGTTCATGATAATTTTTACAAATAATATATAAGAACGTTACTCGCTTAAAATGTTACTTTACGTATAAAAATGTGCAGAATTTATGTAATATTCGTTAATTGAAGAGAAAAATTATGCGGGCACAGATTTAAACAAATGATGGTATGGTGATGAAGTCAAAATGTGATTAATTTTAATTCTAGTTCATTTAAGTTCATCGTTTATGGTGCTTAAGCTCATAGAACAGTGACAATATCTTTCAGATTAAGTTTAGGCGAGAGTGAGATTTTCAACTTATTAACTGTTCATTTAAAATTGATTGTAAAATTGAGGGGCTGCAAAGTATTTCTGGGTATTATGCATGATTTGAAGAAACTAAATTAAATTTTTTCAACTTTTTTCAGTTTGCACCTTAAGTCTGCACATTGCAACGTTTTTAAATTTTTGGTTATATACACAAGCGTGAAGATTTTTAGTTTTGTTTTGAAGCACTTCAAAATGTTTGTCATTTTACAGTAATGGATTGTTTGTAAACATTCTTTGTTTGTCATTGTCTCTTGCGCTAATGTGCAAAATAATATTTGCCTCTCTCTAGATAGATTTGGCATTGCCCACCCGTTGTGATAATCATCATCCACCCTGCCATCCAGTGTCTGGATATGGATAGAAATGGATATGAAATAAAAAAATGTTTGGAGTGCTGAAGTAACGCCTTGTGTTTAGCGATAACTGTGAGAAAAATCTTCTTTACATATTGTGAAATCACATTTATTTTGGATTAAAGAAAACAATAACTAATAACGACTAAGCTGATTAGAAACATGTGAAATTTTGTAAAACAAAACTGCGTGACGTGAGTGGTTGTTGATGGTGGTCATATGAATGTTGATTTTGAGAGTGATGTCGTTGGCCTGATAAAAGAGCAACAAGGACTTATTGTGCTATTTTGGTATTAATATTGTATACGATGGATTTTGGTTTGTTTTCATCACAGTAGGTTATTATTTAAATGTATTATTTGTAAGCAACATGGGTTCAAATTTTGCTTTTTGAGTGATGTTTTTTTTTTTTTTTTTTGGGATTTTACAAAGGGATTAATTGTAAGCAAGTAAATTAGTCGCTGCTTTATACAACATGCATTCATAGGTTATAAATTAAGCTGCCAAAAGGATGATTTAGGGCTACATTATTATTTTTAATTTTTGGTTTCGTTTGTGGGGTACTTTGTAAATTACACTTTGTTTCGTTTGTTTAATTTTTAAGTTACTTGTGTGTTTTATATACTAGTAACATTTATTTGTAAAAAATAAAAAAATAAACAAAACAAAAATCATTTCTTATCCTTGCAAAATGCAGCCCATAGAAAATTCTAAGACAATTTTATAAAATTTCCAAACGTTAGTCCAACTAACATATATTTGAGAAATGAATTCATACATGATCCAATTCTTATACACATACCACCATCCAACCCAACCCATCACCACTATTTTTTCTTTATTTCTTGTTAAACCACAATGTTACCGCATTAATTTATGAATCTTTCAGAATTTAGAGAAAAAAGTTCAAAAAGCTTCTCCATCTATGGAGAGAAATTTTGTACATAACAATGTTCACATACCACTAACCAATTCTATGTATGGTCGTAGATGTGGGAAGAGAAACAAGAAAAAAAAAAAATAAGAGAAAAAAGTATCAAAATCACGTAATAACAAAATTATATAAAATTACACGATCACCCCAACAAATACATAATTTGATGTTACCGGTATACTGGTGTATATTATACGTAAAAGTTCACCCAGAAAATAATAGCAAAAAACAACAAAAATATCAGCAAATATGTATATGTATGCATACATACAAATAACAATATTAAACTTTACCAAATAACCACAAAAACAACAGCAACAACAACAAAAAAATGTTTAACGAAAAAGTCGATAATTTGAAAAATTAAATTATATGTTAAGTGCACAAAAAGGATGAAATGTCTGGTGACCTTGAAAAAGAAATGTTGTTATGTTCGTTTGATTGGTTAGTTGATTGGTTGGATGGTTAGTTAGTTTATCCATCGCATCCTATCCCATCACATCCAATCATTAACGTACCGATGAATGAAATGTATAGAAAATGAAATGCTTAATAATGTGTATACAAACATAAATAACAACAATACTAAATACAACATCATTTTAATTGGAAGTTCAAGGTGAGTCTTAAAGAAAAACGAATTTTGTTTTTTAAACGAATAACTATTATACCAACCTTGTCTTTGATTTAAGTTGAAAGTTTTATTCATTGCATATGCTTTAAAGCATATTAAGCATTCATTACCAAAATGGTTTAAGTCTCAAAACTAAACAAATACAATAGCTAAATTTGGCTTAGACTAAATTATAAACTATTAAATTACCTATCTTTACATATGATCAAAAATATTTGTTAATCACCAACTCATTAATAAATAATATGTTTAACAAAATGATTACGAAGTTATGGTAACAATTCTTGTACTTTACTGCACCACTCATCATTACTAAGGCTACAGAGATTTCTAAATGCCATGCCCATTAATTGGATATCCCCGAAAAACTACAGAAATTTCCAAATGTTTGTAAAAAATTTTGCCAAAATCGGAGCAGTACTTTTCTAGTTATAGTTATAGGCCAAGCAAATATTTTCACTGTCGCGTGTTTCATTTGAACAAGTAAGAACACTAAATTTGGCTTAGGCCACATTTTAAAAACCCTAAGAGCATCCACAGTGGTGAACGTCGCAAATATACATACGATGCGCCCTATATTGGAGTGTGTTGCAGCTGTAAGTCTAGTTTTTTGGTGAATATGGTTTTTTTGTCCACAGATAGACATATATTTTTATCGTTTGTGGGCGTGGCTCTTAATCGATTTTGCTAAATCTTGCCAAATCTGGCGGCCATTTGTCAATTTATTTTCTGTACTTTATAAGTATTACGGAATATAATACAGAAGACACAGCTATTGATTATGATCAAGAATTTATATAATTTGTAAGGTGTCTGAGTCCTCACTCTGGGTGTTGCAAGCAGAGAGACAAACTTATCTCCCATCTTTTATGGAGGGTATAAAAATTTTAGAAAATCAGTGAAAGTCTAATTTTCACATCACTCGCCTATGTACTTTACAGTCAAAATTGGTATCATAGCATTAGTCTATTATCGCCCCATACTGCTAATGCTTATGTGCTATTCTTTTAAACCATTTCGCCCAAATGATTTCAATCTATTTGTAGTAGATATGGAGCAATCAGTACAATTTTTTTGATTATAGAAACTAAGTCACCAAATCCCTAACCATGCCCACAATTCAAAAAATCCTTTCTTGGTAACGAAGGTATGAAGTTGAAATACGTGTACACGTGAACTAGAGTATTCATCCAACATATTACTGATATTTTATCGATGCAAGATTTTCTCCTGTATGCAATGTTGTTATTGGTGCTAGTAATGGCGATGGTGATGGCGATGGTGATGGTAGTAGTCGGTGGTTGTTGATTCATATGGAACGGAAATTCAATTCGTTGTCTAACATGACAGGAGCCATGTTTAATCAAATACGTGACTTGATTTCAACTTTTTTGGTTTCTTTTTTGATGTGTTGCCTTGTATTGTGTTTTATTTTACTTAACGTCTCAAATGACGACCATACATGCATACAACCCGCTTGTCTACACGTACGCTTGCATATATAGTATACCAACCAGTTGGTATAAACATGCAAACATTTGTATAACTATGCATTTTATGCATCGTTCAACTATTTTCAAAATGTATTAACCCTACTACAATATGTGTACGATGATGTTGGGTTGGTTGAAAGCATTTTTACTTTTTTATTTTTTTTATTTTCTATAACCTGAAGCATGGAAGTATCGTTTCTTTACATTTTTATGATGTATTTACATGAAATCTATTAACGAGAGCAAGGCAAGTTCTACTTTTCGATTTTATGTGTACCTACATAATTAGAATTTTCACGATATCATAAAAGTTTTATGCAGGCATACCATATATATTATATAACTCACATGCTATTTACTTATATGTAAGTATTCATTAGAGTCGGAAGTTCTATTAATGAATAAAATTTTCCATATTACCAAGTGTGGTCCATAACGTGTAAATTTCATACTTATAGAGAAAGTCTTGGTACTGGTTCCAGCAGAGGAGAGTACCTGCTGGCAGTTTTTAAAGGGAAATAATGTGAAATGTAAAAAAGTTACACCAACACCACAGCTTTTTTATATTTAATATTTAACTGGCTAAAAGAAATGTAAGAGGTTGTTGTTTTTGTTTTAGTTGTTGTTGTTTAAGTATTTGTTCAAATATTTGAAACATGTAAAATGCGGTAAAAGGTTAAATAACAATAGTACAATAACAACAACTACGTAAACAAAACAAGAAAATTGGCGCTGCCACCAAAAAGGATGCCATCTCAACGATGAAACTGGTGCATAAATTTTACACACCATACACACCATACTTCTCTCCATGCTAATATATGTACTAAGATTAAAAATTCACCAATTATTTCTTCCACCCCTTCTCCTTCTTCTTCTTCTTCTTCTTTATTTCCTTATACTGTTGATGCCAACAACAAAACTCACACCCCAAGTGTATAATTACAAGGATATTTGTATATGTGTTTTCATGTGTTTTTTGAGTGTTTAACAGCCGCAACAGCAACAGTAGTTGCGTTTGAATTCAAGTGTGATTGCACAACAATCAGAACTCGTCCTCATACACAACAAAAAAAAAAATTTATTTGATTGTCGTGCGTTTCTATGCGTTTGTATGGGCTTCAGTGAATAAGCAGTAAGTATGGTCGAGTACTTGCTAGAGAGAGCGGAAAATGTTTTGTTATAACAGGACCTTTATTGTTGTGATTTTTTTTTAATTCCATTGTTTTGAATTTCTTCTGTTTTGGTCTTATGATCCTTTTGTTAAGATTTTGCTTCTGTGTAGTTGTTCGCGTGTTGGTGTGTTGGTGCGTCGAAATTCAGGCGTAATGTTTCACATTTAGGTTCATCTGTTAAGCCTGCCTACGTACTCTATATGCAATATGTTATATAACCGACAGAATGCATGACTCTAACAAACTCTGTCAGTCGTCAACATATTGCCAACTTGTGTGATTGTCGATTCTACATCATCTGGCACCTTCACTTCAGCTCATTTTTTCTTATATAAAGATTTTTTTTTTTTGTAGTTATTTAAAAAAAAGGCGTATTGTAGCAAAAGCTGTTTTTAGTTGTATTCATAAAAATGAAAAACAACAACAACAACAATAATAATAATTACAATGCATTTAAAGCTGTTTTATAGATTCTTTATTTCATTCGCTGTATAGGGGCGTGTAAGATTTTTGTCAGACAATTTCCGGCTCATACATAAAGGCCCATATTGTGCCTAGTCTAATGTTACATATATTAGTTATTGAATAAAAAGTGCCGACATAAGCAATGTGGGCAACGAAGAAATATTTCAACACTTTTTTTTAGAGTGAATAAGCATTCTGAGTAAACAAGATATATTTAGCTTAGGCCAAACCTTTAATACCCTACGCATAAGCTGTAAATGAGTTACATTTACAATAGCGCCCTCTTTTAATGACTGTGTTGCATTTTACCCAAATTGTAAACTTTTGCTTTAAATAAGGTTTCCAGTAAATTGTGGGTGTGTCTGCTGTGCGAGCCTATTTATTTTTATTACATATCTTAGATAATTGGACTCATTATTATCGCGTACATATATATTAAATTTAATTTTCTTTGCCTAATTTGTGTAAAAGTGTCACGCATCACTTGAGCGTTTCCACTTAATTTACACAAATAAGTTTTGTACCAAATTCAGTTGGATGTCTTAATTTTTGCAAAAGTAAGAATACGGCGCACTATCAATAACGGATAGTACACTGTCTCCGATTAATGAAAAATTTATATAAATTTTTATTATATATATATATATATATATATAATGTATAACTACGGATCTCCTGAGGCATCCTCTTTCAAATAATGCAAACTTATAAAGAATTCTATTACAATAGTATCCAAATATGGTCCGATTTGGTCCATTTTCAATAGGGTTCCTTTCTCAGCAAAGACATATTCTTCTATCAAATTTCATCAAAATGTCTCACACAATGCGATAAGGAGCTTGCGTACAAATTTACATGGACAGACAGAAGGACGGGCAGATATAGATATGGTAAAATTGTTTCAGATTATTATTATTATTATTAAATATTAGTGTACAATCAACTATAATATTTTTATTTATTTCAAATTCTGTCAGATTTAAGAAAACACTAATAATTTGGATACTGATGGTTATATCCCGCCTAGAGAGTTATCAGAAAGATCCATTGATGTTTTAACCATTGGTTAAAATTGAGTAAGGGACACGCCTACAATAAAGTAAAATATATTTGTTATAAAAGGGGATTATTATATTTGTATGTATATTTTAAGCGTGATGAATTTAACAGATGACGCCCAAGTCAGATACAGCCTTTTTAGTTGTTGCAACGTTTACAGGTTACCAGGTTAAATACTATGCTGAAACCTTTCTAAATTTGAGTAAGTTAAGTTTTTTAAAAAAGAAAAAAATATTTTCTTACGCCGCCCTCCAATATTTGTACGCTAATAATAATGGACACCATTGCAAAATTTTACAAAATCCCCTTAATGCATAAATGTTTGAGCAAAAAATAAGAAAAAATGGCCAACATTAAAGCCACAAACGAAAGGCGCATTTTCACATATTATAACATACTCACACACATTCCCCATATAACATAGTTTTCAATGCAAACGTATCGCTATCGCCTAAAACATATTTGCATGTCTATATACTATATAATAAGAAATTTTGTACGGTTTTCCAAATTGTAAGCCAATCGCCACCAATGTCTGTTGTTTGTAAAGTTGCTGGGAGGCTCCCCAAAACGTTATGCGATTCAAAATGCTTGCTAATATAATAATATACTACTTATGGTATGCAATATATACTATATAAAGCATATAAATATAGACGACATGGGAATGTGTATGCGTTCACATGTGTGCATAAGTACAGATGGTGGTTAATATTGGGGGTTGTTTTTTCATATTTTTAAAGTGAGATTTGTTGTAGCTGATAACCTCGTGTATGTGCTATCAAGTGTATGTTGCCTACAGACTCGCTTATATATTTTTTTTCGGTTTTAATATTATGGTTTTTACTCGTACACATACCTATATAGGCAAATATAGCTGTTTTATATAATGGCAGCTATAAGTAAACTTATACTGCAAAAGGACACACATACATACGTTTTGTCTCATGTTATGTACCTGCGCACAAATTATATTGTACTGACCGTTTTTTTTTATATAATACGTATGGAAAAATTTAACAGCCACCATATTGTTATTATGTATACGTACATACGTATATACTCAATATAAAGTGTTTGCCTTGTAGGATGAATAGGTTTTATAATAAACTTGAAAAATGTTAACGCATTTATGATCAAATACTTAATGGAACCTGATGGCAAGTGTTGCATAAGTATTTTAAGAAACAAATTCAATTTATGTCTGTCTGTCCGTCTTTGTATGGTATATGTGTGGAAATCATTTTTCTGATTACAAAAATTGGAATATCGTTTCCAAACTTGACATATGTGTTGGTAATCATTTTTCCTCAAAAATATATATACGTCCGTGAGGACCCTTTCAGGGTCCTTTTAGTAATTTTATATAGAGGGTATAATAATATTTCAAAAATTTCGATCTAATTAAGAAAAATAAAATTTGGGCTGGGATGATTTATCCCAGTCTCCATATTTATACGTAAATTGAAGAAATGGTAGATTTTTTTTAAATGCACCCATCAGATAGTCTTGGCACTGATTGATTAATGGCATCCTTAATGTCTGGTTTATGTGTTGAAAGCCAAATAGGGAATTTAGTACTTTAATGAGGAGGTATTCGTTATGATATTGAAATTGATGTACGGCCACAATATAATTAATTTTGCAATATCTCTAGTTTGATTATTAAGTTCTACTTCTAGTAGCTGTTTTAAGTTTATACAAACCATGCCAACAAGTCTACATAACCTTACCTATTATATTAAAGTATAATTACCATTATGTTTTTCACTTGATAACATGCATGCATAGTATGCATTGAATTGATGAATATTTCAGGAATAAAGTGTAAAAACTAGTAAACGGACAAATATATAATTACGTTTCTTACTCTCACTCACTCAACGCCATTTAGAAACATGGACAAGCGTGGCAGTATTCAACTTTGTTGCAATCTATCATAGCATCGACTGCAGTGGTGAGGGAGCCTTCATTGAATGTTCAACCTATAGAATTTTGATATTACTTTAGCTTAGCATATGACATATATACATATAAATGTATGTAATGTATGTATAAGAGGACATTGTAGAGTCCTCTACATAGTTATTTACTATTTTACTAGAGAAAACCTGCATTTAAAAATGCTGCGTTTTTTCTCTCCCACCTGATGCGTGTGTGATTTGCATCATAGTTGATATCAAATCAATTAAAGGCCACTCTACAATATGTGACTGGCTCATGAGGTATTTGAAACTTGAACAAGAAACCTATAGTTAAACTGTTATAAGAAAAAACTTTTTTAATTGACTTTAGTGTTTCATACATCTAGAAGGAGACTATGAAGAATATAATAATAAATATTATTTAATTCATATTAATATTGATTAAAAATTTGAATCTAAATCGATTCAAACATTAATATGGCCGTTTGTATGTTTGCAGGTTGCTTTTTTTGAGATTTTTTTATGAAATTTGGTACAAAAACATGGCTCAAAAAAGAATCCTAATTAAAATGGACTGAATCGGAACATTCTAAGAACCCCTCTCCATATAAAGTCTCATTATAATGAAAGTCTTTATATAGTAAAATATTGCAATTCTTAATATTTTTGGACAAAATTTAGTGAAGAATAGTTAATTAGATTCATATTTTGCTGGTCTAAATTTGGACCCGATCGAACCATTTTTAAAACCCCTTCCCATATACTTCTATACAAATACAACTAAACTAATTTTAGTATTATTTAAAAAGCTAAGTGATGTGGGGTACTAAAGGGTCAGTCTTTGATTGACTATAACATTTGTACTTGTTTTAATTTAGAAGAAGTTTTGCACTTAAATTAGGTAAAAATTAATATCAAAACTGAGCCATGAAGTTAAAATTCTGTACGCACGTTTAAAATTAACCCATCTATCGATATGCTAAAAATGTGCTAAAAATCATATCCGAAGTCGGATACCAGACATACCCACAATTAACAGCAAGCCTAACATGACGTTGAATTCGACTGACACAAAATCCATGCACTACCAGAGTCTGTAATCAGTTATAAGGCACGCCCATTCTATAAATATATTAAGCATTCGTTCTATCACTACTTCTAGTTCTTTGTTGTGATTTAGAAAACTCACTTAAACAATTTTTTATATAATTTTTTTTCCATAAATATTATATGAACTACCGTAAAAATAATTGTAAGTACAAAGCATGATAACAAATATGCAACACACGATTGAAATAATCAATAATCAATTTTTTTTTTTAAATTTTCCCTATAATTAAATTTCAAATGTTTAAGAAAGAAAGTGTTTTAGGTTGATCAAAAGATTTGTAATATTCAAAGGCAACTCTTATGTTACGTGTCATATAAAACTTAACAATTCATTGTGCCACAGACTATTTTTAAAACCCTATTCCCTAGAACCATATTTCATGAAATAACTTTTATATGACAATGCCTCGCGTTTACGCATCCAACTAAATTAATTGTAAGATAATTTTGTAGAACTAAGTGGTATTAAATGGACGGGCTTGATTAAATATTACCTGTTCATATATATCATACTAACTAAATAGAGTCCACGTCATTGCTTGGATCTGTAGGTGGCGCACAATTTTAAATTTTACAATATTTAAGAATTCTTGGAAAATCCCTTCCTTAAACAAAGGGTAAATTACTTTGTTTTTTTTTTCCTTTCTTTGTTATTACTGAATAGCTTACCTAATTAACATTCATGTTTCATGGAAAATAAAAATTATTTTTTTTTTTCTAAAACAATTTATTGAATAATAATAATCATTATAATAATACGTGCATGTATGTTTATTTTTATCAATCATTAAATGTTGTTTAGAATTTTTCAGGTTTTTTAAACACACACACACATATATATATATATATGTACATACCGATTTATTTATAATAAACCAATCTATAAATTTATGTTTACATATTATACACATACCTTGAAATAAAGCACATCAGAGACCTTACAAAGTATGTATTCTCGAATTAGCTTTTAGCTATATTGGTCTGTTTGTCGCAGTGTTTGTTTGTAATTAAAATTTTCTTCATCGAATAACGAATGAAATCGGTCCTAAAACCTGACAGAAATATTGCTAATTTTTAACACAGATTAGACACTTCAAATATATTAATCAGCATCAAAATCTTCGTCTCCCCAGATCATAGCTTTATAGGAAAACCCTTACAGCCTCTAAATTATTGAAATTTACTAATACAAGCATTGGTTGTGTATACATTCAAATTTTTATTCAAAATAGGCAGAATCCGCAGCCACACCTACAATCGGTAAAAAACTATAGATCAGTTACAAAAATTGACCTATGAAGTTGTAATTATCTATCTCTCTGTCAAAATTGGGCGGCATCTGATTACGTATATGCCTACAATTTACAAAAAACTTTCCTTTTTGCAGAATCCAACATAAAAATTGAATAATATTAGGGATCAGTATCAGGTATCTGGCGCGCCCCCAGTTTGTACACAGAAATTAATGATATTTAAGATTTTCCCTAATACAAATGTTCCATATTGTATCGAATCCTAATTTAAAAAGGCCGTGATTTTCGAAAATGCTTGCCTCCTATGTTTTCATTTTACTTTGTAGGTAAATATAATTTAAATCTTCATATCACTGAGAGACAGTGAATATGTTTTCTGTGTAAAAAATTTAATGTTAAAGCACTTGCTTTACAAAAATTCATATAAAATGTAACTATAGTATCTATACCTACAACATATGTTATATACCGAGGGTGGGTCACCTTTTTAAAATACAGAGCAGCATACATTTTATATTTTTTCCGCGGGCCGCACTATATTTAAAGCTGTAAATATACAATAAAGAAAAAAAGAATATATAATTTTCACATTACGAAGAGTTGCGAAAAATTACTATATGATTATAAAACAATAAATGTACATGTATAAGTGAAAAATGTGCAATTTAATTTTTCGGATTTCTTAGCATTTCAATATCTGGTTCAATTTTTGTGAGCCTCACAGGCTTTGGTTGTATGGTTTAGAGTTAAAGACTCTCTAAGACCCTGCTACCACTCAAACAATTACTACAGATTAGAACATTACTTATCCCATATATAGAATGAACAAGAATATACTGCGAAACCAAAATTGTTGGGACATTTGATGTGAAAGGTGCTTTAACAGATATTAGTTTTAATATTGGTAATAAATTATAAAAGTTCATATTGTTATAAGCGTTTAATGTTCTAATTAGACGAATGAAACCGAAAAATATTTATTTATAATTTCTTCTAGAAACTTTTCACGGGCCGGGGTTTGCCTACCCTTGTTATATACTACACAGTCACTTAATGGATTACATACAAATTGTAAACGCCCACTTAGTATACACCACCAGGCTTGCGTGTTAACTTCAAAGGCCTTTACTATGTATACACGCACACACACAAACACACTCACAACACTCTAATATGTAAATGTTTGAATGTTCATGAATTTTTGTATTCATAAATGTTTTAAGAATAATAGGAATGGCGTTTGTCAATGTTACTGTTCGTTGTTTTTTTTTTTTTTTTCTTTCTTGCCATTCTACAGAATATTTGAAATGTTATTTAAGGGACTGCATATTATGAGACCTGTTTTCGTTCCATTTTTCTTTTGTTAATAATAGATGAAAAATAGGATATAATGGAAAATTACCTTGAAGTGTGTCTGCTGTAATGGTACCTACCTACTACAAGAAGTGGACTTATTTGCTCGTCTAACATGAAATCCTTACATTTTTAATGATCATTTAAAAGTAAAAAAAGAAACCAAACCACAAAAGTTGTTAAATACATTTGTTAGTATATGTGCAGTAGTGTAGTTATCATTGGTGTTGGGAAACCGCAAATTCTCTGAAATGAAAACTTTTGTTAAAAAGTCGTCATGTAAGAATTGTGTATAAATTTTTTTCCTGCATAATAGTTATTTACTGGATGATGGGTTGGCTGGAGAAATATGTACAATCTCTGCAGTAAACTTGAAAAGAAATTGTGGCAGAAATATTTTAGTGAAAAACTTCTTAAACAAATGAACTTCCTACATCATTAGTGAAACAATTCAATGCACAAATAGCAACTATTTCAATTTTGAATAATTAAGTGGAACATCAAGTATAAAAAACGATTGAATGAAGGAATGAATCAAGTAATGCGGGAAAGTCTTGCTTACAAAACCATAAGAAAGATGTACGAGTACAATATGCGGCAATTACAAGTTTTATGGATTTAAGAAGTAAACCGCATTCATTTCATTCATTAAACAAGGACAAAAGTTAACAGTGAAGAACTAAGGCAAAAGGAATTTATTGAATTTTTAGAAATGTTTTCGAAAATCTCTCTATCAGGCTCGCAAATGATGTGCCAACAAATAAAAAAACTATAAAAGAAGCTTAGGCCAAACTATAAAAAACCCACACCTCCACATACAAACAGTGGGCATGGCAGGCACCTGATTGCGTGCTTTTTTAGTGTGTTCTAGATTATATCATAAAACGAGTGGAATTCTGCATCAAATTAGGTTTCTAGGCTCGTCTGTTATCCGTCCACATTCATTTTTGGTACATCCATGGATATCTTAATTATATATATACGTATGTATGTGCACCAAATTTCAATTTCATAGGTACATTTTTGGGAATGTGAAAGATTCTTATCTATTGTGGGCGAGGCATAATACCGATTTTGTCTAATTTTAATATAAACCTACGTACTAGAAATATTTGTACAAAATTTCGGCTCGATATCTCAAAATTTGCAGCTTTGAGCGGTGCAACAATAGGCGGACAAGTCTACATCGACTCAGAATTTAATGCTGATCAAGTATATAAACTTCGAAGGCTCTCCGAGGTTTCGTTCTGGGTGTTGCAAAGGTAGTAAAAAACCTAATATACCCACAGAGTCTTTCTTGTTCATAAGCATTACGTATTATGTTTGACAAAGTGAATAACCACCGAAATCTCGGGGAAATCATTCTTTGTTTCCTAATTCCCTTTTTTCGGCTTTAACTCAATCAGAAGTGAGTATTACACAGTACAGCTCCTGCAGCACTATATCCCATAATAGAACTTGGTTAAGGTTAATGTTAATGCTTCCAACATACATGTTCAACCTTAACGAATAAATAATTTAT
Source organism: Ornithomya fringillina (assembly GCA_963978525.1). Lineage (NCBI taxonomy): Eukaryota > Metazoa > Arthropoda > Insecta > Diptera > Hippoboscidae > Ornithomya > Ornithomya fringillina. The sequence goes on along the minus strand of OZ021694.1, from coordinate 3,321,849 downwards.
AACCATTTAACTGTATGATTTGCTCGTATACGTACTTATACATTAGCAAAATTTGCTTTTATTGAGTTTTTTTACACACCAACAAATTTTATCAATGTTGATGACCTAAAAATGGTAATAGCAAATAATGTCATACTAGATAGTAAGCTATTTAAGTGACCGTCTATTAAATTGATGCTTTTTAAAAATTCATATAACATTTGCTTAGCAATTTGGATGTCCTCTAAACACAAAATCAATTGAGCATATTATATCTGTACATGCAAATGGGTTAGATAACCACAACTCTAAAGCTAGTAATAAGAGCAATAATATTGTGAAATAATGAAATTATTGAATTCATTCAAACACTGTTGTCCGTGCATTCATACATTCATTTCTCTGCCATTGTCAACATATTTTTTTAAGGTTCATTTGTCCAACAGTCATTCGAAAATCCATTAGTTCACATTCAAGTTAAGTCATGTGCAAAATGAAGCCTTTTACTATACGCTACCAAAGCGGAACCCATGACGTATGTGTGTTTACAATAGGCCACACGACCAAAACACAAAAAACTGACATATTGTTATATAAACCAACAGAATATAAGCTGTGTAGCATACGCTAGAAAATGTTTATTACGTTTTGAATGACTGTTTCACTGACTGCCTTTCTGACTGCTTATCATTACTTTTTGCACATATAAAAAAAAAAATATTTCATTCTCTGATACCTACTTACGTTCCAAAGTAGAGTATAATTCGCATTTTTTTAAAAAAGTTCCGAGGAGAATTCATCGGAAACAAAATTAATTTGGCCATGTCCGTGCGTCCATGCGTCCATATATTTATTGTTTAAAAGTTTACGGTCGCAAATATGGAGATATGGAGCTAAAGGCATTCTTTTTTCATAATAATTGATAAAAAAAATTTCACAGCCACGAAATAGATTTTAAAAGTTTACATTTGATATACTTGCGTTAAAAATAGACGGGATAGAATAATACATGCGCCCACAAAAAGTTATAGTATCTCTACAAGATAGGTTCCTATTTAAATTGGGCAAAATCGATCAAAAGGTATGCCCACAATTGAGGAAAATCTATTTAATTTATTACGTTTGTTAGGCTCAAAAATTTACTCATAAAGTTGCCATGTGGTACACATAATTCACAATTAGAGTATTCATTGAACTGACAAAAAGTGAAGTGCTCCATAAGAGTGACGTCCAATATTTTGCAAATAAAACGTTTTTTTGTGCAAAATCGGAGGCAATATTTGATACGCATTATAAACTTAAGCGTAAACGCCTTATTAAGGTACCTGCCACGCCCATAATTTTAGGATTTCACCTAAAACAAAACTAAATTTTTGTTTGTTTTTGTTCAAAATTTAGTGTAAGAATACAACACTAAGCAAATGTCTGAATATTATACCTGTAAATTTTGTTTTCTGTATAATTGCAATTTAATTAATTACCTTTTCTTTTGATAAATTTTTATTTAATTATGTTTTTTTTTTTTATGTTATTCCCAAGGTTCTTTCTGTTTTTTCTTTAAAAGTCTATCCATTTATACACTTCTTACAAACAACTACCACACCTCGAATTAAAAGAAAAAAACACAGTATCCTAGACCACACTTGATAAAAAGAACAAATATGTTTATTGCTCTAAAGGAATATTATACTTATTCTCTAACCTCCAAACTGAATATTATTTATCTATCTAATCTAATCAATCTATACACACTTGTAGGTTTGAGACTGGCTGCCTGTATATGTAGAGTAGAGCTTGTGGCACATGAGGAATTGTATTTAATCTTTGTTTAAAGTAAATGTAAGCGGTATGTAATTAGTGTTAGTTCCGTAGTCACATTTAGCTGCAGTAAAAGGAACGCCCATCACATTTAAATGGTGTCTGTGGATATAGATGTGTACACACAACAATGCATTAGATGTAATTCATTCATTCGAATGTACATTCATTCATTCATTCATTCCTTTCTTCATTCATACATTCATTCAATTTTTGTACTACAACGCCCATACACAGGTACGTGCACAGAAGTATAAAACTTTTGTTGGCATTTAGAAAACTTACAAACATTACTTATATATATAGTATATATGTGTATACATAATGTAAAGGACCTTTTCTAACCATTTTTACAATTTATTTTAAAATATAAATAAGTAAGAGCAGCATACTGCTACCAGTAGGTAATGACGGAACTAATACCAAGCAGTCAACTTCACTTGATTAGTTGACTGCTACCCGAATGTTATGACCCCATAAAAAAATTTATATAGAATATAAAGATGTTTGTGGTTTGTCATTTAACTATGCATGCCTTGCCAAGATAATTATTATAATTATATGCGTGAGAGTAGAAAAATTTAAAACAAATGCTACTTAATGCCCTTAATAATATTCTACGATAAATAACTAGGGAAAGACTAAATTTAGCTAGGGCCACATTTTACATACCCCACACACATGTAAAAGAAAATATAATAAAAATGGATGCATTTGTTATTCGAACATGTGCGTTTTCGGCCCGTGAAGGGATAGACAAATTGTACCATGACTCTTCTTAATACAGGCAGACGCAGTATTATTGATAAATTTTACTAAATGCACTATTAGTTAATTAGTGTCTTAATTAATAAAATACTAAACTGAAAATAAGCCTAAAATTGTTTTTTGCCATTTAAAAGTTCTTCAAAAAGTTTTGTATGCAAATGTTTCACACAAAAAAACCACTCTCAACAAAATGGAGTATAACAAACAACAACAATTGAATGGCTAATAACTTAAGTAATACAATGGCCAAAAATAACAACAACAGAAATAATCAGAATACGTGTTGTGTTGTGTAAAGTAATATCAATCAATGGGATTTACGAGTAAATGTTGGAGTAAATTTTAATTAAAGAACACAAATTCAATGCCAAATAAATAATACGAGGATGGATTAACTAACAAAAACTCTTAAGAATTTCTATACGCTATAGGTTAAAATATATATATATTCAGAATGACTAAGATCGTGCACCAATCTGATCTTATCTCCATAGATAAAACAATCACGAACAAAAATTGATATTTCAGAATAACTAAAATCGTTCCTAAAGTACACTAATGCCACATCCAGGCAGCTAGTTGCCACGTATTTATTAAGAATTATAATTATACAATATTATTGGAATTAAAAGAAAGTTAGGAAAATACTTTAAAATGGAATTTTTATCAATTTTGGAACCCTTAAGACCCTTTAAAAAAAAAGAACGAAATCGTAATAGCCAGCTATACGCAAATCCACATCAGACTGCTACTATTAATAATTGTAAATAATTTAATAAAAAAATAACACAACTATTATTTCATTTTTCAAACACCTAATTATAATATCAACCTCGTAGATAATTCAACTTCCTCTACGTGACCGCAAAATATTCGTTGGAGAGAGAATATAGAAGAAAAATACCTTACCTTAGAAAAGTAAGAGATGGAAAAAGAAAGAACAAAGCAGACAACAGCAACAACAACAACAACAACAACTATGAACTGTCCATCAATGAGCACGACAAATGTCTAAAGTTATTTGACCATCATTCGTTTGAAGTTAAATTCGTTACAAAACTATGTACATTGACGGCACACATCTTCAACTGATCTGAAACATCTGAAATATATTGTATACACAACATAGCATATATGTACATATGTATAGTGTATACAAGGCAACGTACAATCATTTGTTGGTGAAGAAAACCAATCAAACATCGTGTTATTTGCTTGACTTACACAAAAGACTTTTTATCGCTTCGCTCGAGCAACATTGAACAGGGGGCATCAACTTATATGTATGTATGAATGGATGAATGCATGCACACACAGTGTACCTAAGCATAAACAGCATTAGCAACATCAACACCAACAATAATAATAACAATAGCAATACGAACGAGTACGTTAATCTCATTGCGGAATTGTGGGAATTTCCTTTCGTTAGCAGTATTGTTGGCCAACTACGTACATACCGTGTGTACGTGTATACATACATACATACATCCATACGGTCATCTATTTAAGTATGTTAGAGGGGAGTGGAATGTGTTTGTGCATTCGAACGTATAATGTGAAAATTGTTGACTTTGCTATTGTTGTTGTTGCGTTTATCATGGAGTATACGGATTATGTGAGAGCAGCACGTTGTTATAGTCAGTTGCCAGTTGTTAAGTGTTCGGTAAACAAAGTCATTTTGTTACAATTTCGAAGGCTTGACTTTTTCTTTACGAAAAAATAACAATTGAATGCGAAAAATAGGAATGAGAATGATACGGGGTAAGAAGGGACGTCACCATTGCTTTGTTGCTTTGCTTTGTCTGAGTAACTGACTGACTGACTGACTGGCTGGCTGGCTGGTTGGCTAGCTGAGTGACATATGATGGACGTTGCAATAGAGTAAATGCCTTCATTCTATTATGGGAATTATAAAAATGTATCATTTCGTTCGTTTGTCAGTCTGTCCCACACACAACCAACCATTTTAACCAATTCTATCTTTTATTCGAATAAAGTTGTCTTTCTATCTTTGTCTCTATTCATTAAAAACCAATTCAAACATACACACATACAGTTCAGTGCTTAAGTTTGTTTTGAGTCAAGCTGTCTCTTTGTTTCATTTCGTGCGGTTTACTTGCTTGACATTTTTTGTATGTTACGAGCGACATTTTAACTGTTTGACGAATGCGTTTTATATCGGCCGCACTTCAAAGGCATTCTCACAACGCGTATATTTCACCATCTTCTTCGTCTTCTTCTTCTTCTCCTTCGTTCAGTTTGACTCTATCCTATCTCCTGGCTGTAGCTGCAATTATTGGAATTTGAAATATTCAAGTGACCGGTGTTTATTATGAGCCACAGTGTCCCGCTCAATAGGAATGTGCATGTGTATGTGTGTTGGTGTGCTGTTTGTAGTTGCTTATTAACTTATAAACACATTTATAGAAATTCATATGGAAACCCTTCTTACAGCCTTCACTCCCCATAATTTAGAAAAATATTGTGGAAGTTAGGCTATGAAGACATATTATTCGTATTGAGATTGTTGCTCGATTTCACAACTTGAACATGTAAAGTTCCTGCTGGGTATTTGTTTTTCACATAATTTATATACGTATTTATGCGGATAAAGTCGGCAGAGTCGATCCTTTTTGCTTTTTGTAGATGTTGCAACATTGACTCTTTTGTCTGCACGTGCCTCAGATTACACGTCTCAATAGCTTTAACATTGTGTAACAAATTATTTCTTATTTTATTTAACCAAACGCGTCATCCTCGCGCTGAAAACGCACGTGTATATATATATATATGTGTGTGTGTGTCTGTGTGTATTCATTAATTTAAACCATTCCATTTCAGTTGAATTTCATTGAATTTCAGTTCAATTTGTTAGCTATTGTGGCCTTAATTATGTCAACACTAATATACATGCGCACATGTACGCACACTGGCTCGTACTTGACTTTTATTTTGCGGTATATTCATGCTGTTCCCTTATACCACCGCCCAGGGTTTCTTTAACAAACTTATGGCTGCTATTCACAACATCAACAAGAACAACAACATTTTTGTCCCTGTTTTTTATTTATTCTATTTTTTTTTTCGCTCTATTCACAAAGCTTTTACAGTATTTCTGTTTAGCTTTTAATCAGTAATCGTTCAATTATTGACAATGGCGATGGAGTAATGATTGTTCGATTCGGTCTACATTTATATACATGCACACGCACACAACGTTCACTGCTCTTACTTGATGATGCTGTTCAGACACTATTTGTATAATCATTTGTTCAAATTCATTGATGTATATATAGAGATGCGTACACGTGTGTGTGTGCGTGCACACCAATAATGAACTACTATTCATCGTACGCCATTGGCGACTACATGTTAGACATACGCTCTGACACTATGTGTGCATGTGTTGTTTGTGTTGTATGTGTTTTGTATTAGGAATGTTAATACATGTCACTTTATATGTCCTAGTTGAGTGAGGTCTGGTCTATTTTGATGTTGTATAGTATAGCGTTCCATTCATATAAAATCATAGGCGAAAAAAAAACCCTGTTCTCTTCTCTTCATTATAACAAATTATTTATAGTTTTCTATTAGATCAATTAAAGCTTATGTTCATAATTATTTCTTTAAGGTTTTAACATATGCACCCAAACTACTTAAAATCATGTTTCATTTATTATATTTTAAATATAAGCAGGTGCTTAAGCTGCTTATGAACTAATTAAGCAGCTGTAAGTCTAATAATATTATAATTAAAATTTTTCTATAAAACAACACCCCTACTCGTTATAGTCATTTATTTTATACTCGTTATATAAATAATTAACACATTATTATTTAATTTGTTTATATAAACCAAGCATTTGGGTAGCATTTGCTTAACAAATGGTAAGCGCCCTCTGTTAGTTGTAAGCTTTTACAGTATATTAGTTGTACAATGATAAAGCAGTTTGTTTATAAATAAAGATAATGCAGTACTTACATATGTTTTATTGACATAGGAATATCCTTTTCGCTAAAAATAAAAAAAAAAAATTTCAAAATAAAAATTTTTTAAAAATAAAAATTAATTAAATTTAAAGTTATTATATTAAACTAAAAGATGATAAGATTGTGGGAACCTTCTGAGACACCGAAGAACTTTTGTATATAAACTTTTTTCGAAAAATTTCATCTGACGATCTTATTGGAGAGTTTCCATCTATTTCCATACACTGCATAGAAATAAAAAAATTAATTTGACTTGGACCAAATCTTAAATAATTTCACCATCTATATAAAAAGTGTGTAAAGGCGTGCCAGGTACGTATTTACGCCCCTGTCTTCAATTCATATATGTTATATATGTTATTTGTATTTGTTTATAACGAGTTACATAATAAGTCGGAGGTGTTTTTGTAAATTGTGTACGTATATGTTATCTGACCACGCCCTTTTTTGGTACATCTATGACTGAACTAAATATGAAATTTCAACTTCATAGACTAACTATAAATTGAAAATCGCTTTAAAACAAAGCAATTCGTGTAAAAAGAGAATTCTTTTTCGTTTTAACTCGTGTTAAATCAAATTCGTTTAAAAAGAGAATAAGGTGTACATTGACCCACATTTTGATACTAATCAATAATAAATTATATTTATATGTATAAAGTCTTAATGTAGGCTTTACAAAGAGAATACTCCCCAACTTATATTAAATGTATTTTACATTGTTTTACAATGTTAAACGTTACGTATGAGTATTTATATTAATTAATACTTTTTTGTGTATCATACGTCTCCTGTACCGCAAAGTTATTAACCTGAATTTAGTAAGAATGCAATTTATTATTAAAACTGTTCACTGTTAAATACGATATTGGAATCACATTATACGCCGTGATTTGAAACTGCTTGTGCCTATTTAGCACCGCTATTAAACGACATTACAAAACTCCTGAAAAATAAATACTGCATTACATCCTATTACATACATTATGTTAAAATTTATACTCAATTTCCTCAACCAGTGTCTTTCTATATTAGTCACCATTTACTATAATTTTATCGTGTTTAAATAGTGTTATTTAAGTCAATCAATAACACTTCAATTGAATTATTTGCAGCGGAATTACGCAAGTGCTCTAATAACAATAAATAGAAATGGCCCCAAATTGATGCGGTATTGGTTGAAGCGGTTATAAAAATTACTCTAATTGCTTGCCTCCCTGCAGGAAAGGAAAATGATGAATTTACCGAAAATTGACAACACCAACCAACCAACAGGAAAACATAATGAATCAACAACAACTTTTCTTTATTTTTTTTTTTTTTTTTTGTTTCTTGGTAAAGAAAAAAATTAGTGTCGGTGTTAAAGTCTTTATAACGCTTTGCGGTGATTGGCTTTATTGCGGACTTATTTTTCCTATTCTCCTTTTATTGTGTTTTTTTTTTTTTTTCAGTTTGTATACAACAAGTCGTGTATTGATTATTGTATTATGTGTCGTTGTGGCATGAGTCATGATTTCAAAATATCGTGAGTTGAAGACTTGACACGACAATATCGTATTTTCATTGTTATTACAATATTATTCACTGCAGTCTCATGGAGGCAAATACAATGTAAAATATAAAACAAAAAATAACAACATCAGATAGGTCAACTGTTAGACAATGTAAATTGTTGCACGACAACCTCAATATGTATGCATGTAGAAAACATCACTGAAAAATTCGAGGGGTTATAAAAACAAAACAAAAAAAATTTGTTAGCAATGGCTGGTGGGCTTGTAGCAACACACAAAAACAAATAAATAAAAATTAACAAAACAGGCACAATTGTCCAAACGAGACTTTAAACTTTATTTGTGATATTTTATTGATTTCTGCCTGCAAACATAATCCGCAACTCGGCCATTACCCATCGATCACTCACTCATTCATTTACTTAGTCACTGTGGCTGTTAGCAAAATGTGTGAGTGTGTGTGTATGTGTTGAAAGTGAAACATTATCCACACATATCGCATTAAAATTACAATTGAGTACAGAGCAAAAAAACGAAAAAAAAAAAACAGATCAACATATAACCGCAACACAAACACGATTTCCATTATAGATTTATCTTAAAGGTTGTTTGCGGTAAAGGGTGTTTGCTTCATTTTACACATCACCTCAATATTAAACCTTATGTTTTATATATAATACACGGTCCTACAATGTGGGCATAAAGGGAAATAAAAGAGAGGAAAAGAACGCATTGATTTAGGGCGTGTCAGGTAAAGGATTTGGTACATTCTGAAGGCATTTCAATGCGTTTACATTACATACTAATATATAAAATTCTTCGCTATAAAAGATAATGATAATTTTTAATGGTTTTAAGCTGAAAAAAACAATTTCAATTACATCACCACACATTAAAAATCAAGTGTCCTCCTATAGGATAATATTTCAAATAATTCTCAATCATTCAACGAAAGGCATTATGACTTCAACGCCTCAATCACTTGTTGATCAATAAAAATTAAAAAAAAAAACATATAACCGAACGTGTTAGGAGAAATATCAACTAGGTGTATAAACAAAAAGCGAAAGAGTGTGGCCCATTAATATCTTGATGGCACACTTTCCCTTTTATATAAACATAAACACCCCTGAAAAAATCAATAATCGTTTAAATAATTAGAAAATTGTGAAAATTACTATAATTTTAAGATCATTGTAAAAAATGTGTGAAATGCAGCACTCACAGCATTAACATTTTATATGATATAGATATACCGTACACTATATCATGCTCTGTGCATTGCAGAATGGTTGATGTATAAAATTCAGATCAAGCCATTCATGCAGAGATAGTGATGTTCAGTATCAAGCGGTTCATCAAAACGTCCATTCATCATTCACCTGTCAAAAAATATCTCATTTTATCGTTGCTTCTAAAGTTCTGCTTCCTACAGAGTATAAAACAACGAAAATAAGACATATTTATGCAGTTTAAGGCGAATTTTAAAAGCTTTAACTTAAACTCTACTGTAGATTTAAAGCATAAAAGGAATCAGCCCGTATGTGGAAGTATCGGGGTTCCGTTCATCCTCAAAAATTTTCTATACACAAGATGATCTTGTTGCAAAACGCTATGGGTTAAGAAAACATTTGTCTCGTCCAAATTTTTATAACCAGCTTTGCGCCTGAGAGAGGTCTATTGTAGATTATCTATTAAATAGGTAGACTTAACGAAGGATTCTTTTAAGAAATACGTTCAAGAAGAAGGAATACCGTGGATATAATAAAAAGATTTCATGAACTAGTCAATTATGTCAAGAATCTTAAGGTTTGAAATGAAATTCAAACACTACACTGTCTTTTATTGCACTAAAAATAGACAAATTAGATCACGGTACGATGGTTCAAATACAAATGAGAAAGTCTACTTTTTAGACAAAATTAGATTATTGAAAGAACGGTCTTTTAAAAGTACAACATTTTCTTACGCTTATGGCAAAAGGCGACGGCAAAATCCTTGACGTCCAGAATAATCCACGTTGATCATATGTGTGAGTTTCGACAAGCAAATGAAAACTTGGTAATACTCCCTTCTGCGGAAAAAAGTTAACTTAAATAGGCTTTGTTGAATGTAATCTAAAACATTTTGGGATTAATTTGATATCTGCGACAAAGTTAACTGATATGAAACAATTCTGCGGGGCGGCTTAAATTTTTGTAAATATCTATCGTATTTAAAATTATGCGGCAGTTGAGATATTGAAATTCATCAATAGCTAAGAAAGTTTTGGACAAAGTTAGAGGAAAAAGTCCATTTAAACATTAACGAATCTACCATTTATAAAATTACCCCTATGAAAAGTTTAAGGTCTTACAAATCATTTTGACAAAATAGAAATGCCACAAGATGGTAAGGATAAGAATCTCGTCTATAGGAGAACATCTAAAAGGAGGCATCACTGCTTAATCAATGTGTAAATTAAAAGATTGTGCTCGTTAGAGACACATCGTTACTTTTTATACTCATCACTCTTTTGAGAAAACTAAAAAAAAAAAAAAAAAAAAAAAACTTTCAATTTTACTACATATTTAACATCTTTCAAGGCACGTTATAGCCATTTTTCTTGTGTGCCTGTACGTGTGAATCAATTTAAATGGAAATGCCACACGATTAATTAATATTCAGTACAACATTATATACATAAGAAAGCCATTAACAATATGAAAGAGAAAAAGCGAGTAAGCGGTTAAGAAAGAAGAAAAATTTTATGCAAAAAAAAATTTTACCAGAATCTCAAAAAAAATTTATTATAAAACACCTTGAAGCTGTTGAAGTACTCCTCAGTCGTATGGCATATAAACTCTCCACTTCTATCAAACTAACACTACCACTACTACATCATGCAAACATGTCATAAATTTACTTTTTATATATACCGTACAGATATCGGGCATATGAGATGAAGGCTTATATGTCTGCCGCTTACTTTCGATGTTATGTTTAGTCATCTATCACACAAGTTGCAATCGATTAATAGCAACTTCAATTTATAATAAATCATTGGGATATCGATCATGTGTAGGTATCTATATACGGATATCTACATATATGGGATATAGAATGTACAAGCATGCATAATAATTCTGCATATGTAGAGTTGGTTTGGTTTTGGTTTTGCTTTTTTTTTTTTTAAGTAATGGCTTGGGTTAAAGACCAACGCATTATATTATTATTTATATTTGTTTAACTTTTTATTTGATATATCCTCACATTGGAATACAATTTTGATTTTTAACATTTGCGTCAATTTTCATATCATATAAAATGTTATTTCTTATATAATATTTACATATAATTAAACCAAATATATGAACATGTATGAATGTGTTCATGCTCCAAGTGTCTTAGGTCTAACCTAGGTGGAGCAAACTATTAGCACTTTGGTGTGGTAACCAACTAACAATTAATGAATTACTATAAAAACAAGCAAAAAAAAAATAAATTTGGTTTAGGCCTAATCTTAAATACCCTCCACTTTATATACATACAAACAATGGGCATGGCAGATATATGATAACGCTTTCTAATAGTATCAGCTTGAAAGTCGAGTTTTACGTGGAGTATGGGTATATATATATCTTAAAATTTACACCCGTGAGAAGTCCAACAACAGACAGACACACGGACATACAGTCATACAAGTCTAGAGCGACGTAATAACAAACTTAGTACACACTTATCTTATGTGAAGGGTTAAATAACATGGAATGAATTGATTTAAGGATATCCGTCTATGTGTCCGCCATTTTATTGCATATAAATCTATTAAGAAATAAATGAAATGGTTGTGATCCTCGTGTCCTCACAGTAAGAGCGAAAATATTTTTTATTTTTTTTTTATTTTAAAACTGAATTGACATGAACAAAGATTAAAGGAATAAAAAAGAACAAATCCATAAAATTATACGGATCAAATCTTAATTTAATGGAGTTACAATGGACTTCAAATTTTACACGGCTATTTTTGATACACGATACATGAGTTATACAATAATTAGACCAAGTGTCTAAGCGCACCCATGTGTGCGCTCGTGCTACTCGTAACCGTTAAAAATATATCGAAAACATATTTAACTTAGTTTTTCGTTAAATTAAAGCCTTCTTCTGGCACTTACAAATGGTATAACAAACTTAGTATTTCTACGTGGAATAATAGTATTACTGAAGTATAAAATGAAAAACAAAAAAAAAACACAACAACTGTCACACAAGTGAGGTAAGCCATGTTATTTGTCAGCACATGACAATTTTATTGGTGTTTTTTAACACAAAAACAACAACAACGTACAGCATATTCCTGTTGCAAGAACAGTCACATATTTGCATTTCAATATTTGTTTCACGTGCGGAAGAATTGTAGGTTTAACGAAGACCATTACGTATTGGAATGAATGGTTATCGAACAGAAAGTACACACATTTATAAATGGATATAAGCTGTAGCAATACTTTTATATGATGCACATGCAAAAAAAAAAAAAAATACAACAACCAACCACATATAGTAGGTATGTAAACAGAAACCACAATTTTTTATTTTTTTTTTTTTTTTGATAGTTTTTCCATACTACCATCATAAGCGGGGTTATTTAAAGTTTAGTATAACATATGTAATCGTTATATATTTGAAAACCAAAGCCATAAAATAATAAAAAATATTATCATTATTCCATTTAATTAAAGTAAATGTAATTTACATACAATTGGAAACTTTACAAATCCAATAACATTAATCAATAAAAAAAAACAAATTAAAAAATCAATAAAATCAATCTAAATTCCTTTTTTATATGATAACGATAAAAAAATCAAAAAAAAAAAATATCGGATTGAAAAAATTATAGTGATCGCATCTAAATTAAATGAATTTTCCAAAAATAATAAAATTTGAAATTTGGCACGCCCATTCTTGGTACACTTTTATTTTCAAGGTAAACAATGGAAACGTATAATGAACGGAATTTTTTTATTTTACAGTCTTTTGCAATTATGGGCGAGTCTTTCATCTAATCATCTCTTTCATCAAGAGCATCCATTAATATTAAATTTTTGTGTCATAAATTTTGTTCCGATTACATTCAGATTTTGATTCAAAACCTATGTTTCAAATATCGGACGTACGGACATATTTATTGTAACACTATGTACCTGTAACAATTTTTCTCAAAATACAATTTTTTTCTTCACTTTAATAGATATTTTTCCATATAAAAATTTCTGCTTTTATGTGCACTTTTTTTTTTTTTTTTTTTCTTATATACACTTTTTCCCTTCTGTCTAATTCTGACGAACCACTTTCAAGATTTTTCCATATAGACAAATAAGGCTCCGTTTGGACAGTGTGATATGTATTCCTAACCTCTGACCAAAATACCCATTATCGGGTATGCAAAATTCGAATCAATCTAACCTTACAAAGTTCAAATATGTAATTCTTTCTTACGACCATTTAGGTAGGTGTGCAAAACAGCCCAGTTGTACGGATAACTTTCATAGTTATCTACATGTATATAAATGTGTGTGTTTGCAAAGCAAGGGGTTTAATGACAGCACATGGGTGATATCGGTGTTTTATTTAAATATGTATTTGTTGTACGTTACTATTATTACAGATGTTGTTACTATTCTTGTTGTTATTTTCATTGTGTCTATATGTGTTTTTTTTTTTTTTTGTGTTCGTTGCCTTTCGCGTTGTTTTACTTGAAATTTAAATTGTAGCCTTAGTTTTTTTCGTTTTTGTTTTTGCTTTTGTTTTTGTTACTCTTAATATTTGTTGGTTGATTGCACAAGCAAACGAAACCGCAAGTTGATGGACAGTTTGAGGTTTTGGTGTGGCAAATATAATCTACGTATATTGAGGAAATATACAAAAAAAAAAAAAATAGAGAGGTGAACATACAAACGAATATACCCCAAGATATAGATTCAACAAACACAGCGATATGCAAAATAAAGTTAACAAACAACAAGTAAAACAAGTAAGAAAACTAAATTTGACTTAGGTTAAATATTAGATACCCTTCAGATCTACACGTAGGCATGGCAGGTACATAAGGACATAGTCCCACTAATTGTACATGTATTACGCATGAGTTCGCAAGTTGAGTTTTATGCTGAATACGACTCCGCGACGACGCCCTTTATAAACGCGTGTACCAAAATTCAATTTCATAGTTCAATTTTTGTGGCAAATAAATACATTTTTGTCTATTATGGGCGTGATTTTTGGTCGTTTTAAATACTGTGCAGAGACTAAAAGTGTGCGTTCATAAATTTCAGCTCAATGTCTCAAATTTGACGACCGTGAGCATGCCAACAACAGACACACACACCGACCCACGGACATACATAACCATATCGACTCAATTTTTGATACTGATCAAGAATATATATACTTTGTAGCGTCTATGAGACTTTCCTCTAAGTATTACAAATAAAATGACAAACTTAGTACGCCCCTTATTTTATATGGAGGGTATAAATAAAGCTTAGGATTTATATATATATGTGTGTGTGCCTAATTATACAAAGAGGTCTTTTTTGCCAAGCACCTACATACATATGATATGTTAAGTAAGTATTTTTTTATGCTTGTTTAAATTTGAATTTTTGTACAAGTTGTAGAATGTTGCATGTGTTTCCCTATCAAACGAATTACACAAAAGTAAGAAAGCTAAACTTGGCTTAGACCAAATATTAAATATCCTCCACATCTACACACAAATAGTGGGCGTAACATATACACGATTACGCCCTCTAATAATGTGTGTATTAAGTATTAAATTGAAAGTCAATTTTTTGTGCTGAATATAATGTTTTGTCAATTGTGGGAGCGTTTGTATTGCAAGTACGCCTATTTGGTACATCGATGGGTGGTATAATTATAAGCATGTGTCCTCAATTTCAACTTTATAGCTTAATTTTTGTGGCAAATGACCGATTTTGCCCATTTTAAGGCGATCTGTGTGCAGAAACTATAAGTATTTATAAAAAATTTCAGCTCAATATCTTAAAAATTTACGATCATGAGAATTCTAACAATAGAAGGATGCACGCAGTCATGTCTTGACCGACTCAGTTTTTCACGCTAATCAAGAATGTATATACTTTTTAAGATGGATGTTGCAAATGGAATGACAAACTTAGTATAGCATTCATCTTATGTGAAGGGTATAAAAACATAAGAATGTTTTCATTCCCAGGCTGTATTCCCATTTAATTGCCTAAAAATGAAGCGCAATTAAGTGTTGTAGTAAGGACATAAAAACACGGCGCCCGGTATTCATTCCCTATGTATAGAACGCCACAGAATGGGGAAAAAAATGTTTGAGTAAGGGAGTTAGACACCTTCAAATAACTATAACTTGATTAAAATTGACTTCAATTTAATAAAATTAAACCCTTTTAAAATGTTACTTAAACACTTCATATACTGTGAAATACTTAAATAACTGTCATAAATAAAAACCGTAATTATTGAATCATTCGTACATTACAACAAATGAAATAATATATAATAATATATAGGATAAAATGGGGACATTTTTTATACATATTTGTAATTCTATGAAAAGTCCTGTAAAATCGTTAAAAATGTTTACTTTTCAGTTTTCATTGCATTGTAAGCTTTCTTTAGATCGATTATGCCAATTTTTTAATACCAACGTGCTAAGCTAAAAATATTTAAACCGGAAAAACCCATCGATTTCAAGATGATGACTTTAAAAATTAAAAATTGAAAGAAAAGTATTATTGAAAAGGCGAAATTTATTGGATTTGACGATGTCATCGGAATTTCTTGCAACAAAATACTTTAAAAATCAATGTTTTTTTTTAAAAAAAACAAAAGCTTTATTTCATTTTTTTCACCTTCCTTAGGCGTACAATTATTACAACTTTTTATTCAAACATTTTTAAGAGAACCTTCATAAACATGAAAAACACAATTTGCATTTTTTAACTTCATCAATAATAAATTATTGTTCATGTAGTGCTAACTCTAGGTATCTATGTACACCATCAAAATGTTACAAAATTCATACAACAGACGGTTTTATGGTTTCTTAAAAAAATATGTGTACTAAGTATACACCACCGCCACCATTACGTTGCAATACGAAAATGGCGACCAACCGTATAGAGTAAAAAACAAAAACCAGAAAAAAAGAAAAAAACAAACTCAACCACAACTAACGACATCCACCAAAGCTTTATGGAAAAAGCATTTAGCTTATATCCACATATAGCGATATGTAGTCAGCTCCCACGCCTTCAAAACAACAAGACGTAATAGCGATTCCACAAACAACAAAACAATAAAAAATAAAACCAAAAAATTAAAACACAAGACATATGTTGGGTTCTCTGCCATAAGACAATGCTTACAATGCAACACAGCACCAGAAAAAATGTATACAGGGAGACGCAGAGAAAAAATGAAAAAAAAGTAACGAACACGTTATCCAGCAGACACGCAAGTCAGGCCAGACCATAACAGACCCAACCAGGCCAAGTCATGTTAAGTCAAATCTATGGTGCCTTAAAGTTGTAAGCAAAGAATAAAAATGGATGGTGGTGGTGATGGTGGTGGCCAATGAGTAAAACAACCTCAGACTTTTTGTGTGCACTCACCTCAAGTCTTATGCACAAGGTAAGTCAAGGGAATACAGACAGCTAAA
Source organism: Ornithomya fringillina (assembly GCA_963978525.1). NCBI lineage: Eukaryota > Metazoa > Arthropoda > Insecta > Diptera > Hippoboscidae > Ornithomya > Ornithomya fringillina. The sequence continues at coordinate 3,305,058 of OZ021694.1, read as the reverse complement.
TAAATTGACAGACGGACAGATAAATTTTATTTTAAATGTAAAAAGTATACCACAGTTAAGCACACTGAACACACACAAACACGTTTAGTATAATATTTATACCGAAAATGCAATGCGGCCGAGGTTACATGCCAAACAGGCTCAAGGGCCAGCCACTCACCTATCCAGCCAGCAAAGCATTCTGTCTATCTATGTGCCAGTCGTATAGGGCAGCTATACAGTCTGTCAGCTTTGGCACAAATAAAACGTGCCAAGATTTTCAGCAAACGATAAAGCACCCAATGGATGTACGAACGTACACACATACGTACATATAAAAGCAACTCCATAAAACTGAACTTGACAGCCTGCGAAGAGAGTAAAATATTAATGGAAAGGCTTTACTGTTGTGTTGCTTGCAAAACCATGACGCCATTTTCGTTGAGGTTAAGATTGCAGCATCTGCGTATAATGGTGTATACATACATACACAAGAATGATTTTTGTAAAAAAAAATGTGCATCTCCAAAAATAAGACGCCTTCAACAAACATAATGTACACCGCAACTATACTCTAAAGTACAATTTTTCTTTTTTTTTTTTTTCATTTTCTACCAACATCATGATCATCATCATCAACAACTATGGCTGCAGTGTATTGTACTCGTAGGTAGTGTGTGGCCAGTGGAAAAAATCGAAACCAAAAACAGAAAAATAAGATCGTATTGGTTTCATAAAAAGATAAAGAAACGTTTTCTGGCTGGTTGGCTGACTGCCAGGCTGTTGTAGTCTTGTCTGGTTGAATGGTTGACTGTTAGTTAGTTGAATGGCCGCATGTACATGTTTACGTCTCTACACTACAATACATAACTTGCAATATATTGATGGCGGATTTGAATGCTTGTAGTGGATGTGTATGTATATACCTAAATGAAACAATAATAACAACAAAACATTTGCATCGATCACGCCAATCTTAACACAACACCAACAATTTTTCATTTTAAACCTTCACATAACAATACACACGTTGATAAAAATAATATATTCACTGCAATATATCTCTTGTAGGCAACAACAGCTTATGAACTTAAGCCATTTTTTCTTATTTTATTTTTTTTTTTGTTATATACATACGTATCTTACACATTAGTTTGGGAGGTGTATTAAGTTGGTTATTACGTTTGCAATCACCATAAAAAGGCTTAAGGAACCCCATAGAGGATTTATGCAAATTTGTCTGTACGTCCATTCATTGTTCGTATGTTTGAAACGGAGAAAAACCTGATATAAACAACGTTATATGTTATGGTTTTCAAAGTATAAGCCACGCCTTTAATTAACGAAAATTGTTGTTATGACTGTTATCCTGTCACCTGTAGGCAATCTCAAAAGGAAAACAATCAAAATCAGATTCTCGGCCACATCCACAATTTAAAAATTATTTTCCATAGGACGGACACGTTTGATGTCTTTAATGAACAAGACTTATAAACAGTTTATAAGCGAGGGGTGTCTCAAATTTGACCTAAACCTAATTTTTTCAAATATATTTCACTTGGTTTTTGTTTCTTATTTTCATATTTTATTCTGGCGTGATTTGCTGGCAACGTAATTGAAGTTCACGTTTATACTTGATATCTTTTTCTTTTTCTTTTTTTTTGGAAAAAAATAAGCTTGGTTTTCTTCTTTTTCATTTCTTTGAGTTAAAAAAATTTTTTGTTTTTTTTTTATTTTTAACTTTTTTTAAAATACCTTAGCACACACACACCCAACATATGATTTAAGATTTCCTTTTCTTAGGTTTCCCCGAAATCACGCGGCCACGTTTGCCATAAGGCCAAAAGTCAACTAGTCAGGCGTAAAGTATTCGTTTTCATCCAAATTACAGTAACAATAACAAATATGAAATACAAAAACAATACATTGCATTCTGCCTATATAATATATACAAAACTGAATGTTTGAAAATGTAGTGTTTTAAAGAAAATTAATTTTTAAATAATTGTTAGAAAAAACAATATGAAAAAAAAAAATGAATATTACGCTGAACCGGCATTAATGTATGTATGTAGAAACATCATGGAGTCTTGAAGAATACAAGGGCTTTCCTTGTGTGTCCGCATGTCCGTCTGTTATTGGCGTGACACTTCTACTTTTTCCACACTGATTGCTATTTAAAAATGGGCAAAATCGGTCAAGAACCACGCCCACTATATCTGCCAGAAAAATTCACCTATAAAGTTGAAATTTGGTATGGATATTAACAGTTATACTATGCATTGATGTGCCAAAAATGGGCGAGGTCGGATATTATACACGCCCACAATTTAGTTCACGTAAAAGTCGACTTTCAAGCTGATACGTAATACATACACTATTAGAGAGCGTAATTATGCACCTGCCACACCCACTATTGTAGATTTGGTCTATTTCAAATTGAGTATTTTTACTTGTTTTCTAATGCTAGACTGCTGCCTGTCGAATTTAACAGGAGGATATATGTAAATATACTGTCTAGGCAGTAGAGCCCAAAGTTTAATAGTATGTGTAACATGAACCTATTAAAAGGAGGGTATTCCCCGATGCCCGTTAAGAACGTAGGCACCTAGAAGTAAAGTTTCACAACTGATATGTTGACACTTATGAGATCCCCTTAAACTTATTACTTCAGTGAGGAAATCTATAATAGGTCTACTTTCAAAAGGATATTTAACATGTGAAAATATTCCCATGGATCCGTTTTAGCTACATAATAATATCTAATAATAAGCTTCCGCATTATAAACAACTGTCCATAACCATTCTAGTTGATACGTTTACACCTTGCCACAAATGTTTGTTATACTACGCACTTGTATAAACTGTAACCATATCCCTGCGGCCAGCAGGTGCTTTAATCGTTCCAACCAACACATGTTTCGCTGTTAGCCAATATCAACTAAGGTAAAACATGGTGTTTGTTTTAATGAATCATTATATTAATTAAGACATTTGAAGATATTTTTACCAATTATTTTCTAAACCACAAACAATAGAATTATTCAAACCAAAAAAAAAAAAAAATTCAACATATATAAACATTTCCTAACTTTAAACGAATCCGTTGATGAGATCTTCTCCTCTCTATCTACATACGAGATCAAATGGCACATTCTACATAAACACTAAAGCAAACGCTAACCTTATACTGATGTTGAAACTCATAAATATTCATGTGTTTGCAATGTAAAGGGGTGGAAGAAAAAGGGAAAGACTGATCACAAAATATTCTTTATTTCGCCAAAATAAAATATACACTGTTGCCACAGATGAAACCACCTCCTTATGCGAGAACAAAAAACGCATAAAAAGGTGAATTTTTTTATTATTGATTTATGGTTAGATTGAAGTCTACTCTGGCATAAAGTCGATGTAGAGGAAAAATGTAAAACAAACGATCATAATAAATATGCAAAAGGTTTTCGTTCATCATAACATAAATACGCATTATAGCACATACCACACCACACCACACCATAGCGCAGCGCATCACATCGCATTGTATCACCACAAAACAATTTTCATAGAATGAAAAGGTGGGAGAGAATGGCAGATTTGTTTATATATGTAAGCTCATCTAAAGGAAATATGTTTGATTTATATATTTATGTACGCATGTGCACAAACACATGGTATTATATGCACAATACACGATATTTTATTTTCTCTACAAAAGCAATTTGCAGATTGATACGTGATGGAATTTTACACCAGTGATATATGGGTTTTTCGTTTTTTCACTCTCTAACCCACATGCATAAAGATATGGCAGTAGACAGTATAAATAAAAGAACGGTGTATGGATACAAGGAATAAAGGATTAAGATTAATAAATGGTTTGGTTAAAGAATTATGGCTGAGAAATTTGTTACGAAAGTCATAATTCGCACACACTCACACTTGCACGCTAAGCCATGATTTTTATACCCACCATCTTGAAGAGGTTTGCTATAACCAGAAGGAGGCCTCAAGTTTCACAATATATATAAATTTGAACAGCATAAAAATCTAAATAATGATTCAGGCCGCCCGCCTGCCTAACTGTCACACACAAAGTTTATACTTTGAGCTGAAATTTGATACAGACATACGAAGGAGGGTTTATTTGTAAAATACCGACAAATGGGTGAATAGCCATGCCCATATTTTTTTACATATCAATACAGACAAGTTTAGTCCATCTGGGAAGATTTCTATTTAAAACACAGCCACACCGGTTGATAGCCACACTTACGTGTATTAAATACATTTTCGTACATTTACTGTTTCATCAATATAGAGAAAATGGGCGGTGTCAAATTGTAGAAACGCATACATATTCCAAAAATAACTTCATTTTATACAGGACTGATGACACATTTTGTAATAGCGTTTAAAAGAGGATGCTTGCCACGCCCACAAGTTACATAATGTAAAATTTAGTTACTTGACGTACTTAATTTAGTATTTTTTTAAAGTTTGTTAGAGGATATCGGCCATAACGCATGTACAGGGAGGGAAGAACGTCCTTACGTACACGTACAAAGCCATCAATCGTTAACTGTCATAGCAATGTTGTAGGATATGTTGTTAATAATAGGGTCGCCCATAAGCTGTCGATGTTTCTATATATTTATACCCTCTCCATATAAGGAGGGATATATACTAAGCTTGTCATTCCATTTGTGACACCCAGAGAAAGGTCTCATAGACCCTACAAAGTATATATATTCTTGATCAGCATCAAAAACTGAATGGATCTAGTCATGTATGTCCGAGGGTCCGTGTGTATGTCCATTGTTGATACTCTTAAAATCGTAAATTTTGAGATATTGAACTTTGTACGCACACTTCTAGTTTTTACATCCAGGTTGATATTTACATTAAGGAAATTGGTCAAAAGCCACGCCCACAATCAATCACAATATATATATATCTGGCACAAAAATTGAACTATTAAATTGAAATATATTTATAATTATCCCATCCATCAATGTGTTAAAAATATGCGTGGTCGGATTACAGAGGCGTGGTCACAATCGGCAAAACACCATATTCCGCATAAAAATCGTTTTGCAAGTTAACGATTTTTAGGCGGAATATAGTGTTTTGTCGTATTATTAGATTACAATTACGCCAATCGTGTATTTGCCTCGCCCACTATTTGTGGAAGGTATTTCAGATTTGATCTAAACAAAATTTAGTTTTCTCTCTTGTTTTTTTTGTATTTCTGTTGATAAATATTCCAAAATGTTTTTCGTTATAAACGACCGTCCATCATAATCCTATCGTATGCATATACATCATCTTCATCTCAACTGACTATTTCTGTCACACCAAATCCCTTCTGTCTTCCCTTATTTTTTTTTCACTGATATTTTATGGACTGATTTTTGTTTGAAAGCAATTTAAACACAAATCAATGAATGTGTGCTTTATTCTTTTTTTTTTAAGTTTGCAAACAAATCTTGTTTTGATAGTTTAATTGCTGAAATTTACTTGTACGTTTGGCTTCCTCCAACAACAAAAAAATGGTCTGGTTTTCTACTTTGTTTTTATACCATATTTTAACCGGCAAACGATAAGTTTATACTTCCGGTATAAAACGTACAATAAAATAGAAGTCGAAAAAAAGTTTTTATTATTATATCTAACACGGACATTGATTTTGTGTGTAAAATACGAGTTTGATAAGGAGGCTGCGATAGTCCTATAGAGTAAATATATTTCTGATCAATTTTGAACTCCTCAGTCCTGTCCAGACTTGTCAACTTCTCTGTCAAAGTTTGGGTTTATTGAAAACTGTGCATGCTGCGAGATGCGGATTCAAATCCAAAGTAAAAAAAATGTTCAAATAAAGTCGTCTGTTGTGTTGAACTAATAACTCACCGATAGTTAAGACGTATTACCGTGAAAGTCCAGATTGGTTCGATAAGCGAATGAGCTAAAGATTGCAAAAAGCTATATTTTTTTATACCCTTAACGTAAGAAACGTATACTAAGTTACTACAAAGTAAATATATTCTTAAACAGCATTAACATGATTAAGAATATCTAGACATGTCCGTCCGTGTGTCCGTATTGGACTTCTCACAATCGTAAATTTTGAGATATCGAGCTGAAATTTTGTACAAATATTTTTCAAGGTAGATTCCTATCTAAATTAATCAAAATTGGTCAATTTTTTATAAAACTACAAAATTTAGTCGACATATTGTACACATTTATAGTTGAAGCATCTATTGATGTTTAAAAAATGGGTGCATTCAGTTTACAGACAAGCTCACAATTTCTGATTCGTAAGTTGAACGCATTGCTTACCCTGTTATAGAGCGTAATCTTAAGTATGGTAAGTATGGTAACACTTTTTGTACATATATGGAGGTGAAGAGTACTTAAGGTTTACCAGTTCAACTACATGGTTACACAATATAAGGATAGCTTCATACATATGATGCCCATTAAGTTTCGCGGCGGTATATGATTTTGTACGTACGTCCGTCACATATCTATTCCACGCATTTCATTACAAAAGTGAATTATGTTCGACTTAAGCCATGTCTTTATATTTTTTTAAATCTTTTACTAACATTGCGTGCCGTACACCCGTTTGCATTGGATTTTTTGTTTTTCCAGAAAATTGCTTTTCCACACATTGCCAAATTGCAGACCCACTTTTTGCTTATAGAAAAAGTTTACTTTTACGGACTTTGTAGAAGTTTTTGTTTTCAACTTGATTTATTTTTTTCATAATACCATAAAAGGATCATTTATATAAAAAAAAAATTATTTTATATTCATTACAAAGTGTGTAATAATAGAGTTTTTGTAATAAATTCTAAGGATATGTTGAAAATTTTATAGCATTTTTTTGTATAATCAAATTTTCAAATTGAAGTAAGAATTATAAGCAGAAACCCAACTAAATCCTGTCTAGATAATATTACAGAATTACAAAATACCTCGACTTAAACTTATTCCCTTTCTTAACTTTAAATGCGAATGATTCCAAGAAAAGTTCTTGGCCTTCCATATTCTGCTTGCATGGAAAGAGATTCTTCATAGTTCGTGCTTGGCACGTTCTATAGATACCTATGAATTTTTATATCCACAAAAAACACAAAGAATTTGAGCATATTTTTTATGACATTTCAAAGAAAACGTTCATCAACAGTAACAACAACACAAAATCCTGCTAACTTATAACGTCGTTATAACGCCATGATTGAAGCGATGATGGATGGCCGCCACAATTAGGATTATTTTTACAAGAACACAAATACTTTTGATTTTTTAGGGACATTGTCGAGTTGTACACATTAAGGGTAGAGTGAGTGCTTAATTACCGGCCAGCAACGCAGCGTTTAGTCTTCAGCTACCAAATTATGGATCATTTCCGTTAATGCTTCAAGCGATATATCAAGAGACAGGCATTTTTTATAAGGTTTGTGCCGTTTCAAGCGTTTTTTTTTTTTTTGTTCAATCTTTTTGTTCGTTTTCATTTCGCCCTTAGAATCATTGAATCATTTATTTGTCAGTTATGTGCTAGTAAGTCAGACTCTGAATGAATGGTTTAGTCGAACTGCCTAACTGGTTGATTTTTTGTTTTTGTTTTTGTGTTTGGTTTTTTTTATTTTTAAAGAAGACACAAACCTACTAATTTCTTGTCGGCAACATAAAATTCAAACTAAAACGTAGCAATGTTACGCAGAAATTTTACGTGCTCCGTTCAAAATGAGACCAAAATTTTGCCCAAAGCGTCATATTTCAGTGGGTCTAACTAACTGCTGCCTTCGAAACTGGTCTTCTGCTTAAAACAATAAAATTTTCTGTAGAATTTTACTTCATCTAACGGTTTTGCGTTTTTTTTTTTTTTTTAAGAAGGTTTTTATTCAATATTCATCGATACTGAATAACAAATTAATTATGTGGTAGAGAGAGACACAAACCCGTACATTAAACAATATTTATATTTATATATAAATATGTATGAAAGACGAAATGTTAAATAACGAAACAACACACTGTGTCTGTCTATCCATCTTTGATTATAGATCAATAATGAATATTTTAGCAAATTAACATTTCATGGCAAACATGACCGTCGGTTATAATGCAAACGAATTCAAGCAATTTTTGCCCATTTGTGTGAGACTACGTACCGACGTATGCGTTTGTTTAAAAATTTAAATTGTAACTTATCACTCGTACATTAAGTTTTATAAATATTCTGTACTCTCCCAATTGGGCGGGGTGAATATCTGCAAATTTTTCTTAAGAAACATTTCCAATTTTGTACAAAAAAATGAAATAATGTATAGCAGAGAACCAATTAAAACAAGTTAAACGAGTTGTGCGCCAAATCTAGGATTCCAATCATTATTAATCTCTTGCAATGTTCCTAATATCTTTCAATGCAAGTAAAACGTAATACTGTGCGCTGGGATGCATTTGCTGGCGATGTAAAAACTGTTGCATAACACAAAAAACATGAGGGACGTTCAGAACGTTCGAATCCTACTAGAAATATACAATTTGTCCAACAATTGCCAGAGATCGTTGACAAAAGCCCTTCAAAGTGCAGGAGGGCCATTGCAAGAAACCTCTATGTTTCTGAGAGCCTAATCCATCGTGTTATACACGAAGACCTTCGCTACACGTCCTACGTTAAGCGCACAGGATAAATTTATATCAGCATAAACTCGGGAAAAGAGACTTATTCAAAAAGGTACGTGGGGACAGACCATACATATCCCAGTAAGACTCTGCTCCTTTACACAAAGCCATGACCGCACAAGATTGAATGACTGAAAATTTCTTTGACTAAATTAGATTACCTCAAATTTATGGCCATTTAGCTCCGCAGACCTTAATCCTCTAGATTATTACGTATGGAGCATAGTTGAGCCGAAGACCAATAAACATTCTTATAATACTATTTCATTACTGAAGTATACTATAACAACAACAACAGATCAGAATGAACAAAGAGCATTTGATTCGGGCATGCAATTGTTTTCGACCCCAGATTGAGTCCGTAATTGCCGTTAATTGTCATTTATCCTCAAATACCGTACGCACCCTGTATATAATATTTTCTAGGATCGTGTAAAATGACAATTTCCAAGTAGGCTAGTTAAGCGTTTAAAGCAAAAAAAGAAACGATTTTTAATAGCCATTAAAATTCTTTATTCGGTATTATTGCGAGTAAAAAATTATATATGCACGCATATAATATATATAAATTTGTCTTATGTTAACTTCACCTAACACCAGCACTTGTTTATATATTTAAAAAAAAAAAATGAAATAAAAGTAAAAGGTTTTTGTTGGTCAAGTACGAAACAGTTCAAAAGGAGCAACAATAACAACCGAAATTCAACGGAAACCCCATAATTATTAAATTAATAGCAATTGTGAGACCAAGTAAATTGTTCTTGTTGTTGGTAACTGGCTGGTTTTTTGCAAAAAATAAAAATAAAAAAATAAAGGAGACGAACAATTAGTGACTTGAATTATATTAAACTTGGCATTGGTTTCTTTTTAGACGAGTACATGTGTACGTTTGTGTATGGAAAGAACTTCAAATAGCTTCGTCTGATTATTATTTGGCAAAATGTTTAGGTTTCTGCATGCGCGCATGCACGAATGTATTTGAAATATAGCTTAAGCCTTAGGGCAGGATGTTGTCAGTCCATTTTAGTTTTCCTCTCTTCTAATATTTTTTTTTCTTTCCTTGAAATCTTAAACTTCATGCCCAATTATTTAAAAATGTTTCGGCAAAAACAAATTTCTATATAGCAAAAAAAAAATGCTTACTTTGCACAAAAAAGCGGAAAATTAAGATAAATTTTGTGAAGGATACATTTTGAAAAAAAATAAAAAATCACATCGATTCTTTAATTTTTATTTCTCTGTCCATAAAAGGTTTCAAACTATTCACACGGACAGACGTACATAACTATTTATTATAAATTGGATCTGAACTGAACGCTTTTTACTGAACCGATCTATTTTATAGTAAAAAAAATTAAAAATTTTCATTTACTTATGCTAAAAACATTTTTATTTTTTCTTTTTTTTTGCTTTCTAATATTAAAAATTAACGACTTTATAAAACGTCACTCTATACACAAACCCAACTAAAATAATATAGAGCGCCCTCTTTAAACTGCTGGCAACCAACTTGAAAACTAGTATTTCTGTTGAATCTCTTCTTTCACAATTGATTTTAGCCATGCTATCACTTGTATGTGATTGAATTTTACATATAAGAATAAGAACACAACAAACTATATATAACATGTACAAGAGAATGTTCTATTTTTTTCCCCGCGCTCTAGATTAAACGAGAAAAACCAAAATATAATAATTTATTTAAAAAATCCACAATTTATAAACCAGAATAAAGATAAAACGTTTCCAATAATGGATGCAGCACGTAAATCCTATGAAATTCAAGCACAAGTTAGGCACAATGCTGAGGAGTTTAAAAACACGATGAATGACTTGTATAATTGGCAGAAGGAAATCAAAAATCAAGAGATACAATTACAAGCGCAAACAAAGCAAGAATTGAAAAATGAAGATGAGGTAAGTTTCACAATTACATAAATTTAAAAAAAATATATATTTTATTATTTTGCAACATAAAAAAATTTAATAAAAGGCTATGCAAGGAAATCCCGTGCGTAGTCACATAGTACAAAAGTCTGAGGAGAATGATAATGAAGCAACAATAACAGCACCGTCAAATGTACAAAATACACCAAAAGATAACCGTGACCAATTAGATGATAGTTCAACTAATGAAAAATGTGATACATCAATAGATGCCGTAGAACGTAAACGTAAAGAAGCCAATGAGATAAAGGATAAAGGCAATACACACACCAAGTTGGGTGCATATCAATTGGCCATTGATGAGTACACCAGAGCTATAGATTTATATGATCAAGAAGCAATTTTCTTTTGCAATCGTGCTTTGTGTTATTTAAAATTGGAAAAGTAAGCAACTGCTTTACGAGAACACACACACAACATTTCTATAACCATTTTTTATAATTTTTTCAGATACGATGAATGTATAAATGATTGCGACCGAGCAATTGATCTTGACAATATGGCTGTTAAAGCTTATTATAGGCGTATGTTGGCCAATGAATCTTTAGGTAATAATATGGATGCTTTAAAGGATTGCACTACTGTGCTAACAATTGAACCCAAAAATGCTGAAGCCAAACGCAGTTTGGAACGTATTAATGAGCGTATACGTAAAAATGGTAATATATTTAAATTGCTAAGATTGTAATTAACTTGAATAATTGATGTGCTTGTTCCCTTAGTTCAATCAATTAATAGCCCCAGCTTTAATAGTTTAGGATCAAACATGGTGGATATTTTGCCAATTGAAAAGCCGGCCTATAAACGTTCAAACAAACCTCTAAAACGTATACCTATAACGGATGTAGTGGGTCCAAAGGAGAGTAAAGATTATGAAAATTTGAAAATATCTGACGAAGACATTGATAAGCTGTTCAATAGTAATTGTGGCCCATTTGAGGAAATTAAGAGCAATACTGTAACAAAAATTAACAACAACTCGTCCATAATAACAGATGTTACTGCAAAGATTAAAGAAGAAACCAAATATCCCAATAATAATAATAATGATAATGAGGTTAATGAAGCAACACAAATACTAAAAACTGCTAAGAAAGACTTTAACAGTAATCAAGTTCAGCAAAGGAAAGTAAAAACGCCCCTAGCAACCACAACTAATAAAAAAGAACTAGATACCAACAAACTTAACGATTTGCCGTGTAAGAAAGAAGAGGTAAGAGGAATAAAAATCTAATTATAAGAAATATTTAAAAAAAAAAACCTTTTACAACTTAGCGTCCAATACCAGCTACACCTACATCAACCGCTCAGTTTTACTGCAACTGGAAGGATCTAACCAAATCTCAAAAGTATCAATATTTAAAGGTAATGAATTCAACAAGAAACCGCATTTAATATAATTAAAACGATTATATTTAAATAAATGTATACTTACAGTCTATACCGTTGACCAAATTAAACAAAATATTGGGTGCCGGTTTTGATTCAGATACCTTAAGCGATGTTATTTACACCCTGTATAATTATTATTTGCCTGATAAAGTTGATACACTTGCCAGCACTCTATTGGAAATAAGTAAACATAAACAAATTTCAATTTTATCTTTGCTCATGTCCAACGAGGAAAATAAAGGTGAGTTTATTTATCAATATTATTATTAATAATGATTTGAATTTTTTTCCTTTTTTCTTTTTTAAATTTCTAAATAATTGTAGTTTTAATGGAGATTATTGATTATTTGAAAGAAACTTCTTTGGAAAAAACAATCATGGAGCAGATAATTAATAATTTTAATTTAAATTAAAATAATTTCAATGTTTTGTATTTGAAAAAAAAAAAATTGGCTATATTTTGTGTGCGTTCATGTTAAATGTTAATTTAAATAATTTTAAAAATTAAAAAAATTCAAAATGAAAAAAAAATTTAAAGAATTTTTACCTTTGTTTTGTATTTAATGCTTCAAAGGTAAAGTCTATAAAATTATTCAATGGAAGGCCTTTTTAAATGTTTTGAAGCCCTGCCTGAAAATAATTGAATGATCTTTGGCTTCAAACTTCACCCGCTTCAAAGCTGTATTCTCTTAAAATTATACTTCTAGAGTATTGTTATGCTCTTAAAATAGTCGCAAGTTTCATGAGAAACACACACTATTAAATATGGTAGTAGTAGTAATTTGTGATGAGCAAGTTTGTTTGTTTATTGTATATAAGAGGCAGAGTTTTAATCTTAAGTTGAGAGTAAAGTCAAGATTGAAAAATACACTTACACCCACATGTGTATAAAAGCGAGAGATTTATAAAATGGCATCGAATTAAATTGATGGTAGTTAATATATACAGTAGAGCCTCTAATCAAGGAACATTTTTCAGAATAATTACCGTGGGTGTTGTGCTTAAGCCGTGGACAGACAAACAGGTGTTACAAATGCTACAAACAACAGGAAAATGGCTCATATGTATGAGAGGTTTTGAGAGTATTCAAATCCTCCTTCTGGGTATAGCAAATGGAATAGTAAACTTAGTTTTATGTGCAATAAATAAAAATAGAGAACAACTGTATGCATCCATACAAGAGCGCACACAGTTCAACAAACTAATACATGCTTTAGTTAATATCAAGAAGAGGCGAAATCCGTAATTCATACGCGTATAGAGCAAAAACTGAGATTTCTTATTACTACAAATACCAACAACAATATATGTACGAATAGTCATAACCTATCAGCTTGGAGGCATAAAGAAATTTAAAAAAAAAAGAGTATATATGCGAACATATATTAGATGGATCTGAGTGTAGAGTGTGGTATAATACATAGCTGGTTAAATAAAGTGAGGCTTAGCTAAGGTTGCGCTTGATCAAGTTGATCCACTCGAGTAACAGCAGCAAACGCGTTTAGTTGTATTTACCGTCAAGTTTCGGCCGGTCCACGCGAAAACACTCCATCCAACCATCCAACAAACATGCACACGCGCATATATGTGTAGAAAGTAATATTTGTATGTAATATACAAAGTGGAATTCGAAACGTTCCGAATATATTGTATCATACATATGCATAAAATATACATATGTATGCATGTGCATGTGTAAATACATATACAAACGAAAAGAAGAGATCTACTCTACTCGTTTATTATTGTTGCTGTAGTTATTATTGATGTTGTTTTAAAAATAAATATAATTCGGTGTGTTTGCGTGTATTTGGGAATATTTATTTATTTATTTTTTTTATTTGTTATTGTTGCGGCTGCTGCTGTTGATATTTTTCAATATTTTATAATAGTTTTTTTTTTATATTTTTTTTCCCTGTAGTGATCAAATATTATGTGATTTTTCTCTCGCTCGCGTTTCGTTAATTCCTGTGTGAACGTCAGTTGGTGTGAAAAAATTCCACAATATATATATATATATATATATATAAAATAACGTTAACATTCGTTGGCAATGCATTTTTTAGAAAATTGTCGTTTTTTACACAAAAGTTAACAAAACACAAAAAAGACAAAAAATACTTTTTACTTTACTAGAAATGGATTTACAATGTCCCTTAAGGGATAAAGGAACATTTTATCATATATATTTTTTAAACAAAAAAAGAGAAAACTCAGATTGAATGCTGAACAAGTGATTTTTCTACATCTGCCCGTTTGTTTGTACGGCTCTCTCTCTTTGTCTCTGTATTCGATTTACATTTAAATTTTGGAGAGATATCGATTTCATATTTAACCCATACGAACACGCACACCTGAACAATATGGTTGCGGACAAGTTAATATTGAGAACGTTGGGTATATGTTTTAGTGGAGTGCAGATAATTAGTTTTCTGGCAGTAATGTTCAAAAAAAAAAAAAAAAAACATTGCCCAAAACATTGACCCCAATAATAGCAACAACAATAAAAGGATATAATACCACTGATTATTTTATCTTTTTTCTTATTTTATTTCTATTTTTTTTCACAATTGTTTTTTTTTTAATTCTGATTTTTTTTTGCATTATTGTTATTCACAATAAATTTCCATCTACACATATACATATATATATATATATATATGTATGGGCACTAAAGTATTTATTATAAACAAATTATGATTAAATTTTTGTTGTTGTTGTTGTCATCGTTATTTTTATATAAGATAACAGCTAAATTAAAACGTAATTGTAAATAAATTACGAAATGAAACAATGAACAACAACAACAACAACAAACATTTTGCAAAAAAATTATATGCAGCAACAATAACAAAAATTAAAAATATAAAAATATTTTAATACAATTTATCAATGTATGTGTTTTGTGTGGAAAAGCCATAATAATAATAATAATAATAATAATAACAACAACAATTAAATTCTTATAAACAATAAAACAAACAACTAATTTTTTCAGAATGCTAACGCCGACAACAATACAATCAATGACTTAAGGAAACAAGCAACACAAACGAAAAAAAATACAAATTTCATACACACACATATATACAAATGTGAATAAGCGAGTTATGAACGCGTGTACTACTTACATATAAATGTGTTTGTGAATTATTTATTCTGAATGAAAAGATTGTAAAACATTTGGAAATTTTTTTACTGGCATGTGAAAAAGAATCAAAAAACAACAACACCGAGAAAACCAGCAAACGAAGAAATGAAAATATCAAAGTAATTAAAACCGAATTTTGAGTACATTTCATATCTACATACATATCTACATATACACTGAACACTTAATTTACATACACACATACAAATAACTTTTCCTTTAATATACAGTTAATTAAATCTGACTATCATATATTCTATATCTTTGGTAACACAATATATTTTATATACTATACACATATATAAAAAAAAAATCCAACAACTCTGCTTACAACAACTATTTCAAATATTGACGCACGCGACCACCCCCTTCGTTTTGTTTTTTTTTTCCATTTCTCATGTGCCAAATTTGTCTGAAAAATTCCATTAATTGCACACGATTCATGAAATGTGATGCGGTGTTATATATACATATGTAGGCGTTTGTGTGTGTGCAAATTAAAATTTACTTAATTGTTAGATTTTTACATTTTTTGTCTATTTTGTTGATATAAAAATCTCAGAGTTAGGAAATTATAAGCAACTCACATTTTGGAAGAGATTTTAAATAGTTTTCTCAACAAACTTGAAAATCGATTTTTGCTGCAACTGAATACCCCGACTAATAGTATATGTATTGTTTGTCATTTTGCAAGTTGGATTCTATGCCAAGGTCTGGGCATGACCCGTCCATTTTTGAGTGTCAATTTAGCAAATGCAACTTTATAGGTCAATGAATTTTTGTGGCTGCTAAATAGTGGGCATGGTTATCAGCCGATTTAAAACTCTATTTAAAGTTTAAATACATAAATTAGAAATATTACGATAAAATTTCAGCTCAATATTTCAGAATTTACGACCCTGAGAGCACTAATAAGCGACAGAGACATGGGCACTGAAATATTCGTGTTCAGTTGATTCAGATTTTAATGCTAATCCAAAATGTAAATACTTTTTAGGGTATCTGATGCCTCTTTCTGGGTGTTAGAATTGAAAAAAATATACATACTGTGATTATATAAGAAAACTTGAACCCTGTAGACAATATAGGATTTAGTTGTGAGAAACCTATCTAGAAGGTAAGGCTCTTACTACATATCAATGGACTTTACCCTCTTCTTGAGACAACTTTTTCTATTAATTGTTGTTGTTATAAATGTTTTTGCAAATTTCGATAAGACTTTACTAGTTGGTTGGTGATTGTCGACATATTATTGTGACCAGATTATATACAAACAAAACAAAAAAAAAAAAAACAAAAAAAAATAGTTGTATTTCTGATTGAGAAATTTACAAAGAAACATGTAAATGTGAATGTCTGCCTTGTGCACTTAGGCTTTATTTATATAAATATCTGTATGTACGTTCGTACGTCTGTACGTATATGAAAATGTATGAACATCAAATGAACACGTACCAAAATGTGTTTGTTTTTGTTATTATTGGCGTCATAATTATTATTATTATTATTATAATGATTGTTGTTGTTGTTAATATTATTGTTGCTGTTTTTAAGTTTAGCGAATACAAAAGCAACAAACAACTAGCATCTGTAAGCGCATACGTTGTGTCGGCAATAGATGTTATTGTTGTTGTCATTTTTTTCTTCTTTCTTTTTCTTTTTTTCAATAACAGTACTAAACTAATGCCTTCTCTTCTCTCATTATATTTACATACTTATTTTTTTTTTTTTATTGTTATTCAACAGACAAACACAATAAACAAACAAACCAGCAAACAAACATTTTTACATACTTTTAGTTTTTTTTTAGTAAAAAAAAAAAAAATCTTTTTTAATCGTATATAAAAAAAAAGAGTTTAAAAATAACACAAAAGTCAAGATTTTCTTGTTATCACTGTTGCACACTCATTGGGCAACTGTTTGTTATCATTTCTACAATATAACGCATTATGTGCATTACAAAGAAAAAATTAGTTTATGTTTTTATTATCATTAGAACAAAAAGAAAACTTCCTCTTTTATACAAGTACACACACATACACACACACAAACACACATTTATTTATATTAAATAATTTATTCTATGCATTTGACTTGCATTACTGCCAATTGTCCGCTCTGTTGGAATTGTTTCTTTAATTAATTTTCTTCCTTACTCTCTCTCTCTCTCTCTGTTTATAAAAAAATTTATGCACCTATGTATATATGTGTGTATATTGTCACTGATTACATGTTTTCTTTTTCACTCTCAACCAAGATAAAAAATTATAAACAAAACAAAGAAGAAGAAAACCAAGGAAAAATTTTATAATCGATCAAGCTGGACCATTCAATATACTACACCATTTAGTTTCACAAAGTATGCTACACTTAATTTATATCATTCTATGGAAAGGGGTTCTAAAAATGGTCCAATCGAGTCCAAATTTGGTCCAGCCCATTATTAAGTTACTTGACTATTCTTCCCTAAATTTGTGTAATTTTTTACCACATAAAGACCTTCCATTATAGTAGGATCTTACATATGAAGGGGTTCTAAAAATGATTCGTTTCTGTCTCTTTGCAACAAATTTCATCAAAATATTTTACAAAAAAATTCAACCTTTAGATGGTCTTGGCTTAGACGGTTAAATCGATTTAGATTTTAATTCTGTATGGTTTGGTATAATTAAAGGGAGATGTGGCACTTGCCGTTTAGGAGGTACATATAACCTCACAAACTTAATATACTATTTGCCACGAGTGGTGCAAAGTATAATTATAAACTGTTGGTTTGTGAAGCTGAAAGATGTTTCGTCAAAGAAATGCTGTTATTGGAACCGGTTAGATTAGATTTTCTATGGTATTTGACGTTTAATTTTAACAATAACAATAACCATTCATATGCACTCGAATAAAAAATATTTCACATAAATAGTAATTGGAAAATAAAGAGAAATATGAAATATAAATTTTAAATACCCTTTACATCTACATACAAACGGTGGGCGTTGAAAATATATGATTATGGCCTCTATTACTTTAGCTTACAAATCTCCTTTTATGGTGAGAATGATTTTTTTAAAAATTATTTATAAATTGTGGGCGTATCTGTTACCCGACCTCGTCTATTTTTGATATGGGGTAATTATGAATATGGGTACCAAATTTTAACTCAATTTTTGTAACACATAAATAGATTTTTGTCAATTGTGGGCGTGCCTCTTGACTGATTTTGCCCAAGAATATAGATGCAGAAACTAAGAAAGTGCCCACAAAATTTCAGAAAAATATCTCAAATTTTACCGTCTTAAGAGTGCCAACAACAGACGGACACACGATCAATACGACCACTATCGACAAAAATCTCTCACGATTATAAAAATAAAAATAAAAAAATCAACCGAGATTTTCTGGGGCCCGATTTATGGCATAAAATAATAATAATACGATATTAAAACCACCCTTGACCTTTATATACTCTACATACATATTTACGAATATATAATAAACAAATAGTAGTAAGAAAAAAAAAAAACATGTGATATAAACTTTACCTGAGCCGCTCCAATTAATTGCTGCTCTCTTTAGGTCTGCAAAGTTCAATGGTATTTAGACATTATAATGTACGTAATGTATGTACGTGTATAATAATTATACAACTATAAAAAATGTTAAAACTTAACTGCATAAATGTACTTACAATATAAATGGAAACTTAAACTCACATGTATTATACGTCAGAGTTTAAAGAAATCTTAAATACAATTATTTCGTTTACACAAAATGCCTGAACAAATAACTGTATATATCGCAATACAATGATTGTCATGTTTATATACTTGCCATATATTAAACTAAACTGTTCTTTATCTAAGCATAAAAACAAATGCAAAGAAGAGAGAGAACACAAAATTTTACACAACAGCAGCATATTTACTGCATATATGGGTGCGTATGCGTATAGGTGCCATAATGCGGTTTACATAGAATACATTCTTTAATTGAATTAACGCGCTTCTTTCAACTTCTTGATTCAATAATAAAAGAAGATACTCAGAGTGTGAAATGTGTGTGTTTTTTTGTATGTGAAATACAATAAATGTCTATGATGTTAACTTCAATAACTTATACGTGTATGTGCAATACACACAAACACACTTTCACTGATCCCATATATTCACACTTTCATTAAGTGTGCGTGTGTGTGTGTTGTTGTGTACCTCTCACTGTAATTTAATTGAAATAAATCCAAGTACAAATTATGTTTAATAGGAAAAGAAATTGTAGTTTTTTTTTAATGAATGCGCATACTTCTCTCTCTGTGAACTCTGTTTTAATGCTTTTGTTTAAATTATTTTTTTTTAGCACATCTACCGGCACTATTCAGTAAGGATGCAACACCCAACAACTAAACATTTGGCAGATTTTTTTCATGGATATGGACTTTTTTAACGATCAAATTCTAACAGATTTGGGTAAGTTTGCTAAGATTTTTGTATATGTATATGTACTAGGTTTTTCTAGGCTTCGGTATATCTTATACATATTTTTCTATGTGCTCAATTTTGGACCAAAGGCGATCACTATATATTATGTTTACCACAGACACCAAAGCAGACAGATAAACAGACATGACCTAATCGATTCAGAACTTGTTGCTGATATGATCGCATTCAAAATTTAAAGGGTTTCTTGTGGATGTTCCAAATGTTTTGACAAAATAAACATATCACCGGTAATGGTTAAGACAATTTCATTTTATTTAGGTCAAATCTTCAATACCCTCCCCTTGTATATACAAATAGTGGGCGTGGCAGATACATTAATTGCACTCTTTGTAGCTGGCGTATCAATTAACTCGGATTTTATGCCAAAAAATCATTTTTTGTAAATGTTAAACGACACTTATATTCATTAGAAAGCTTTGGTGTCTAAATGGTGGATCTTCAAGCCTTAGGAACTAAAATATCAAATAAAATATTACAGCCGCTGATATAAAAGTAGGTTTTAATTTTTGACAGCTCCATATACATAAGAATTCTTCTTCGTATTTAATTTATACTTTACACAGATACTCTGCCCTCTTGACTGTTTCCCATTTTACTTACAGTTGCACGCAAAACATTCTCATTTATCATAATGTTGTTACTATTGCTATTAGTAGGCAGCACCATAATTTATTATTTTTGTCTATTTTTGTCTTTACATACAACCCCACATTTAAGCATATATATATATATGTATGTATATACAATGTAAAAACTTACATATTAAAATGTAAGTAAAACAAATTTGTTTGATCAATAAAATCCAACTGAAACTGAAACTCGAAGCTCTAGCTCTTGGTATGTACAACACTTGTATGCTTTCTGTTAGTGTTTTGTCAATTTAATTGTTGGCAAATCAAGCCAGGGAGAGACATCAGGTCAGAGAGACGACACTAACAATATAAAGCTTTAAAAAAATATTTTAAAAAATTTAAAAAAAAAACAAAGCAAATAAAAAAATTCCATAATAATCTCAAATAATGATTTGTGTGATTAAAATCAAATGAACACAGAACGTAACAATATATTATTGTGTGATGTGCAAACCAGTTGTTGTTATTGATTTTAGAAGAAATACAATCTAAAATCAAAATAAAAAAGTATTTTTTTTTTTTTTTAATGTAAGAAAAAACCTAAACACATCAAACCGTACTGTACGTTGCAAGGTGAAACCAGTTCTCTAAACAGCAACAGCAATAACAAATTTATTGGAAAACAATTGATAAAACAGTAAAACAATATGTAGCACATTTGTTACGTTTGATTGTACTGTTTTTTGTTGTTGTTATTTATTAGTTATAATGATATTGCGAAACCATAATAAAATGGAAACCTCCACGAATTATTAAAATACAATACTTTTCCGTTGACATCACAGTTACACAGGAGAAATTCTTTTATATTCAAAAGTTTTGTGTTTTTGTGATGTTATCAGTTAAGTAACTTTTTTCAATGTAAAATACGAGGGCAAATCAATAAGTATGTCCACTAGTGCCAGATATGTTAGTGTTGGCTGAATAATTTAGTGGAATTGTGGGCGTCTCATAAAGCGAACTTGAAACATTATTCCATGGAATTGATAGCACATTTGCCATGTAAACTATAAACTTTAAACTTTAATTTTGACAAAGAAGCATTCCTTTTCGCTAAAACTTTAATCTATCATTACATAACATACGAGTTACAGTTATATGCATCACTAGTCACTTTTTTGTATAAATACAAAACACAACTTGAAGCTTTTAAACGAAATCGCTTGAATCCATGATCTTGAACTTGTAATTCTTAATGAAATTGATGATTAAAGACCAAATTTTTAATTGAAGATAAAACTAACGTTGTTCTGTTATATTTTTAGACGATAGCTTGAAATAAAATTAATCAGTTTTTGTGACTAAATCAGATTGATCTGAATAGTAGCGATTATCACTACAAGTCAACGATTGTAGTATTTTTATACCCTTCATATAAAATGGGGAGAATACTAAATGTGTCCATTTTATTAGCAACATCCAGAAGGGGCCGTCAAAGGTCTATGTATATATATTCTTAGTCAGCTTCAAAAACAGAGGGGATCTAGTAAGTCCGTACGTCCATGGATTTTTAGCAATTCCAAACGAAGTACGAAATATATTCTGTTATCAAATGTGTGCAATGAGTAAATAAAATAAAACTCATTACAAATGAAATTATTTCCAAACCAGCTAATTATATAACTTTTATTATATTTGCAGTCTCTTCAAATAAAATTTTGATTAATTTGAATTTTTTACTTCACTTGATTATTGTGTTATAAAATGAGTTGCGTGTTGTGCATAGATTTTTATAATTAATATCCATTAAAATAATAAATAATTTTCATGATCTGTGTGCAAAGAAAAATGCTTGGCAAGTTCAACCTCTAACTACCCTATACTGCATAGTATAATAGCAAGAAAACCAGCAATCTAAACAAAAAAGATTATTATCTCTAAAGAATTGCGTACCGATTTGCAGATCGAACTATAAGATTAGTATGAACGTTTTGTTCACTTTTGCGAAAATTTCAATCTCGTATAATTAAACTTAAAAGTGAAATTAATTTGTGAATTAATTTAGCCCGCTGTCTTCTGTAACGTTTTAACAATGTGTCGAAAGGGTAATTTTGAAGATTAAACCTTCCCAACATGCGGAAAATCTAGAAAAGCAAATTGTAGTCAGTTTGTGTCAAGCCAGAGGATTATAGTAAATGTGATAAAACTTCATAACCAAAAGACTAAATATCCCCCTTTCTTACTGAAGCCACATGACACATTCTTTGCTTTTTTTTTAGCCATTCCTTTAGCTGTATAGTTTGTTCTGTTTCAACTGTTCTCAGTGGATGGGACCACTACAATCCCATATAATGTGTAGGAGAAGTTTTTTTTAATGCAAATTTTCCACTTTTCCAAAATGTCTATTGGAGAAGCTTTGTACGAGTGTAGAAAAGTTTTTGTCAATTGTGGGCGTAACTCAACCTCCTTTATGTAAACAACATTAGACGGACGGATGGACATTTTCTTTTTATGCTGAATTTAACCAAATAAAGACTAATTATTGGAAAAAGAAGAAGACATTTTAAATATAATTAGATTCTATATAATTTTGCTCGACCTTATATCAGTTGTAAATCTAAATCCTTTAAGTATCTGTTATGAAACGACAGTATTTTATAACCCCCTGGGATTAACAAACAAACACTCCCCTAAAACTTAACTTAACTTAACTGAGGTAGTGTTAAAAAAAAAAAAAATGAAGCTTCTGTGCCGCTTAAGAAAGCATAACGTGAGAAGTGCAGATATTTCAAACACAAAATATTTATATACAATCATACACATAAATGGATTTGAAGATGCTCAGCCAAGAGTAAAGAGGACAACGAACTTGTGAAAAACAAATTAAAAAAAAAGAAACATTTATACCTGTGTACCCACAATGAAACAAGTAAACTGACGTGGTCGTGGATTAGATAATTGATGGATTGTCTATTACAAACATAAAAACCATATGAACACTATATAATATTATTATTATATTATTATTGTTGTGAGCATTGTCTTTCTATAGTTTTTATTATATTTACAAAATGTGTTTTATTTGAAGAGAATTAACTGATATCATGTGAAGGAATTTAAAGCATAAGTCATAACTTAAATAAACACTTGCTTGCTATTGCTTTAATGGTTATTATAAGCCAAGCTTAGTTTGTTGATTGTGAATTTGTTTCACATGGTTTTTTTTTTAAATGGAAACTATGCCTATATGTGTATGTGTAATAACAATAACAAATCGATTTCTAAATAAAACAACAAAACACTCAAAACAACAAAATTTCTGTAAATAAAACAATAAATAACAAAAATATTAACAACAAAATAAATGGATTATCAAAAATCACTTAACGGTTAGTACTCATGATAATAATATGGATTACTTCCATTAATCATTATCAATTTAGTATTTATAGAGGAATGCATTTGTATGTATATGTATGGGTTTCAGTATTATATTTAAACGTTACATTTGTAGCTCATTAGAGCACAATTGCAAAACAATATTTTGACACACGCCCTTTTTATTTAAAAAAAAAAAAAACAACACATAAACATGTTTACAAACGAATACATGGCAAATATATTTACTGTACATGGTATGTATATCAACAATATAATGAATGACCAAATGTAAGTCATCACATAAACAGACTCACAGCAAACGGATAAAGATTGTAAAACAAGTAAAATTGTTATAGTCGGTCAAGGCCGACCATTTAATACCCTCAACACCACTTAGCTTCTTAAATTATGCTACAATTAGTTTAGGTGCACAAGAGGGACTGCCTTTATAAGTTACTTCGTAAAATATAATTATATGGGAAGGGGTTCTAAAAATAATCCAATCGGGTCCAAATTTGGTACAGGCAAATATTAAGCTAATTAACTATTCTTTATTAAATTTTATTTAAAAATATTTAAAAAATGCGATTTTTTATCATAGAAAGGCTTATAAACCTTATATAGGGAGGGGTGTTAAAAATGGTCTGATTCGGTCTATTTTTAATAGGGTTTTTCTTTGGTTCAATACATGTCCTTGTACCAAATTTCATTGAAATATCTCAAAAAAATACGACCTATAGCTTGCATACAAATGTACATGGACAGACGGACATGGTTAAATCGATTCAGATTTTGATCGATTTTATTAGATTTAGATTTTGAATCGATTGGTATTAATTGAAGGTGGGTATAAGGCATTTTCCCTTAAGGAGTTACAAACATTCGCACAAACTTAATATACCCTTTGCCACAAGTGGTGTAAGGTACAAAGTGCAGATGATTTTTTCAATAATATATTTTCATATCATCACCACAAAATCCACCAAGCATATATAATAATATTTTAAGACCCTTTGTATCCCGCACTTAATAAATTTCTAATCACGTTTTCAACCCTCCCCCGAAAAAGGTGCTGCGGACTCTACATGCTGTATATATGTATAGAATATGATGATCAAGAATATTTAATCAGCATGGGTTTAGATATGAGTCGGCCTAGATATGAGTCGGTCTAGATATGTCTGTCTATTGTTAGAACATTCGTGGCACGAAAAAGCTGAAATATTTTTCTAAAAATTAAGTACAAATATGTCTACTATCTGCCTACTATCCAGCATGCCCATAATTTATCAATCTTCTTGTTACAGAATCCGAGGCGTAAAATGTTACGCACTTTTAACAGGGCTAACACGCCTACATTTTGTTTGTAGATACGAAAGGGATGTAATATTCGGCCTAAGCCAAATTTAGTTTATTCACTTTTTTTTTGTGTTATTTGAACTTATTTGATTATTTTCTATTTAGCACACAACGCAAAAACGGCTTTTTCAAAGAGTTTTAATACAAAAATAACAATAATAACAACAACAACAACAAATCTCTAATGCTTATAATATTTTTGAATTTTACTGTTATTTCAGATCAGTCAGATTATGTGGGCGGTATCGATAATGAAGGGATCTTTTTTGATGATTTACATGTGACAACTGGAGCAGCCGCCAACAGGCTCGATAACAATGTGAATCATCTCAATGACGGCACATTGTTCCTATGCAATGGAAAATCGGAAACGCCTCTCACATCACTCACTTCAGGGGGGAGATGTGGCAGCAATAACGATGGTGGGGGTGGTGGTGGTGGTGGTGTAACAGACACCGTATTGCCATCGATGCCATCAATCACTGCTAAAATTTGCCTTCCCACTATTTCACAAATGGGCATATCTGCTAGCCATAACCACCACCATCATCACACACATACACATTCCCACTTACCCGAAAGTCCACCGGATTCAGGCTCAGAGCCGCCTTATAGTCCGCCGCAAGATAATCATGGACTAACATTTACATCACGTGATTTCTTTAACCCTGCTCAGGCGAATGGTGCAGCAACATCAGCCTTGAATGAATTGCATTCTATATCAACATTACAACAACAACAACCCCAACTACAACAGCAGTCGCACTTGTCGCACCAACATATCCCATCACCAACGCAACAACCACCTCAACAAACATCACACAATTCTTATGCGCATTTACTGCAAACGTCCCTAATCGCTAATTCATTGACAACAACAACAAATCATGGAAACGACAACATGAATAGCGTTCGCGTGAAACATGAATCGGGTTTGCTTTTAAATCCATGTCATCTACCCACCAGCACCAATAATTTACGTTCCAATGAGAATGGTCTGCCATCAACATCCACGAGTCCCCTTCTAATGTATACATCAACCAACAATCATATGGGATACGATGGACTCTTAAATGGAAATGGTTCTACATGCAACACAACTCCCTCAACAACCTCCTATCATGTAAGCTTTGGAAATGGCGGAGGAGGAGGAGGAGGTGGGGGGAGTATGGATCATGGTATGGCAATGGCTGCAGCTTGCATGCTGAACACAGTTAGTGACTTGCCGCATGTTCAGGCTATTGGCACAAGTCACGCCAGTATACCATCCACACCCCAATTAAGTCGTACGCCCACACCTTCTACGCCCAATCAAAGTTTGTCGCGCAAACGCAAAATGATTGCTGACATCGATGACACTGCATATGTCAGCAGCATTAAAAGCGATCCCAGTATGGTCATGAGTCCCAGTCGTAATTCCATTTGCAGTACACCGACACAACAACAACTGAATGGAACGAAATTATCTTCTACATCACCCATCACCATACAACTGGGAAATTCTTTACAAAATGCAACCAGTATCAATGATTTTGGCGGCACCATGACGGCCCGTTCCACAGCATCTGTGTCACCAGCTCTGTCAACATCTAACACAAATACGGACAATGGCTTGGATTCTTTAGCCAGCAATTGTCCGACAAACAGAAGTTCCGAGAATGTTAGTGATTCGTTGAGTCCATGTATTCGGTTTTCTCCATTCCAACCACAAAATTGGCACAAACTGTGCGATCAGAATCTTCAAGAACTGTCCGTTGTATACTATCGGGTAGATGCCGACAAAGGCTTCAATTTTTCGCTGTCCGATGATGCATTTGTTTGTCAGAAGAAGAATCATTTCCAAATAACTTGTCATGCCCGACTGCAGGGTGAAGCGAAATTTGTGAAAACTCCAGCCGGCTTAGAGAAAATTAAATCATTCCATTTACATTTCTTTGGCGTTAAGCTGGAAGCCCCAAATCAAACAATACGGGTCGAGCAAAGTCAATCCGATCGTTCGAAGAAACCCTTCTATCCCGTACCGTAAGTCTAATAAGTGGAAGGTCCCATGTAAATAAAAATTTAATGCTTTATTGTCTTGTTTTAGAATCGATCTCCAGAGCCACATTGTTAGTAAGGTGACAGTGGGCCGTTTACATTTCTCTGAGACCACAAATAATAATATGCGTAAAAAAGGCCGTCCCAACCCGGAACAGCGATATTTTCAACTTGTTGTAGCTCTGCACGTTCACACGGCGTCTGGTGACTTCCCCATTATAAGTCAAGGAAGCGATAAAATTATTGTACGTGCCTCCAACCCGGGCCAATTTGAATCGGATGTAGATCTCTGCTGGCAACGGGGACTCACTCAGGATTCCATCTATCATGTGGGCCGTGTAGGCATTAATACCGACAGGCCCGATGAAAGCTTGGTAGTGCATGGTAATCTTAAGATATCCGGACATATTGTACAGCCGAGCGATTCGCGAGCCAAACAAGAAATTGCCGAACTGGATACATCGGTTCAATTGAGAAACTTACAAAAAATTCGCATCGTCAAGTACCGTCTCGAACCAGAATTCGCTGCACATTCCGGTTTAAAACGCAACACAGATGCCGACACCGATGATATTGTGGACACGGGTGTGATAGCTCAAGAAGTACGCGAAGTAATACCAGATGCCGTCCAAGAAGGTGGCAGTGTCGTTCTACCCAATGGTGATGTTATTGAGAATTTTCTATTGGTCAACAAGGATCGCATTTTAATGGAAAATATTGGTGCCGTTAAGGAATTGTGTAAAGTGACGGGAACATTAGAGACCCGTATAGAGAATTTGGAGCGAATCAACCAGAGACTACAACGTGCTAAGGAAACGGAAAAGTTGTACAAAACTATATCGCATAAGAATGAAAGTGAAATGTGCTCCAATCGAACATTACAAGTTATAATTTTCCTGCTAGTTATAGTCATGGCCATATGGTAAGTGAGGCGGCATCATTATACCCTGTACACCTCAGTACCTTATTAAACCCTCCACCTTAGTCAAGAGATTACACTAAGTTAGTTCTTTCGTTTGAAACACCCAGAAGGAGGCGTCAGAAACCCTACAAAGTATATATATTCTTGATCAGCGCCAAAAACTGAGTCGATTTAGACATGTATGTCCGTCGTTTGATGGCTCAATCAACAACCTGACACGTCCACTTTTGTAGATATGGAGGGCATTTAAGATTTGGTCTAAGCCAAATTTAGTTTTCTTTCTTGTTTATAACTTCTATGTAAATCCTTCTTAAATCTTAAAAATTAAACCTTTTAAGAATTATTGATCATTTCAGTTTGGCGGCAGTGTCTGCTTTGTACTTTGTGGAACACAACAGAAAGCAGCATATCTTTAAGCATTTGGAAAGTATTCAAGTACTGAGTAACAGTCATCTTCTATACAGACCAGATGCGATCTCATTAGCCGATCAAGAAAGAATGTTTCTACAAAACCGTTTAAATAAAACCGTTAATTTTCATTATCAAACCACCAATGGCAGCACTTTGATCGCTGGGAAAAATTTCACTTTATCTAGAGGACAACACAGTTATGTGGAACCTTTAAACGAGGCGGCGGCACGAAATGATGAATTGACAGCAATTATGGAAAAGCCTTTAATCGAACAAGAACTCAAACAATCGATTAGTAGAACTACACTGCGAACAACAACGCTACCATTACTGCGCTTAAATAAAACGATTAATAGTAAGGGAAAGATTAAGCCACAAATGGGCCGCAACACTGTTTATAGAACGATTTATAATCGTCCCAGCGAAGGCACTAACGCACCACCTCAACTAATAAATGCGGCAGACACTGCTTCGGAAAAAATTAATAGCAATAGTAGATTAACAGCTCAGCAAGACTGGGACAGTAATTCTATTGATGCAGATGTTCAGCATGCAGCAGGTGTACGGCCAAAGGGAACGCCCGTAATTAAGGCGCGACTACCACAAAGCAAAGATACGTTACGGCATGGGCACGGTGGGACGGATGTACAAAAGTTGAGCAGTGAGGCAGCAATCCTAAGCACTCTTAATAGTAATATTTATAAGATGCCCGATGAAAATGCGGCCGTTCAAACCAATTCATTGCCACGTGCTAATGCAGTAGCGGCCCCGCCTGTACCGCATAAGACCAACTCTCCATTAATACAAGCAGCCGTGTCTTCCACAACAGCGGCAACAAGTAGCACCAGTACCACTACAACCAGTCCAAGTATAACAGCCACAACAAAAATAGTGCAAAAAATACACACTGAAGCACCACCACCACCCCACAACAGCAACTATTCACTGGAAATACAACCCATCACCAACAAAAGTCGCACCGTGCTAGAACGTCCCACAGACAATTCCGAAGACTTGCAAAGCCTTAGCAATAACAATGAGTCGGCCTATAATATCATTAGAGATCCACTCGATTTAATATTTTATAACAATGTACGTAGCAGCGCTTCCATAAGTGATGTTCAACGTTTGAAACCACAACAATATCAACACAGACAAGCCGAGTTAACCAAAGACGTGAACGATTGGGTGATTGAGGAGCATTTGTATGTGGAAACGTTTGGGGAGCCGGAACAATGTGCGAATAAAATCCATTCAGCGGATGTGTCCAGTTGTCAGGTAGGATAATGGAAATGTTTTGAAATATTTCAAATCTGTTTTATTGTTTTGCATTCCTTTCCATGCAGTCTATGTGCTTTGATGAAAACAACCAACTGTTGACACCCAACCAATTAGGGTTGGACTTGAAAGAAACGGAAAAGAAAAAAAGTGACAACTCTGCAGCTGTTGTTGAAATAGTGCAAAAAGAAAATCATAATCGAAATGATGACGATGAACGAGGTACAATACTGAGCGAAGATGAAGATGAACTGCAAGCAACATATGATGGGACACCTTCGAGCGTTAAAAGCACAGCCAATACAACATCACTGCTGCTGGTGGGCAGTAAAGTTTCACACAACAGTCAAGCTCTAAACAAGCATGAGGCTGAATCTGCCGTAGCTGACATAATGGATTCTCTGCTGGCACGAACATTTCCGGACGACAATGCCGACATTCTGGAATCCAAAGTTGTAAAAAAGACAAAAACCGAATTTAGCAAACAACAGCCCATTCCAACCCATTCGTTGTTGCGTGAACTAAATCGCCCATCAACCGATGAGGCCGACTGTTGGAAAGTGCAGGGTTTCTTGGTGGCTGAAAATTTTAATGAAACATTTTCAATGAATGAATATTGTCCGAAATCAGCCAAATCTGTGAACGCAACAATTGTTATACCATTGTCCCGTTATTTCAATCGGCCAAACATTGAATTGCACTTGTTGTAAGAACATGCTCAAGAAGAAGCAAATACGTTAAATATCTTTTAAAATGATTGAAATTTCTCTTCCTTAGATCGACAGTGGCCGCAGTGCAATGGACGATTTGCGATAATTACGAACTGGCTAAAAGTAATGGCAAACAATTACAACAACAACAACAACAACAAATACAAATATTTGAACGTTTGCACAACACTTCAGTCTTGCTAATCAATCTACCCAGTCGTGGTGATTTTGTGAAATATTTGACATTACGTGCCACCATCACCAGTGAGAAGAAAAAAGTATTAGCTAACAATATATATACAATTGTTTATATATATATATGATTTGTTTATTTGATTTTGTTGTTTAAAGGAGAGCCTATGCCAGGAGAAAGCATATGAAACCAATCCTATACTTCAGTACAATTTTAGAATCTTAAGAAATTGT
This sequence comes from Ornithomya fringillina, assembly GCA_963978525.1. Taxonomy (NCBI): domain Eukaryota; kingdom Metazoa; phylum Arthropoda; class Insecta; order Diptera; family Hippoboscidae; genus Ornithomya; species Ornithomya fringillina. The sequence continues at coordinate 3,274,306 of OZ021694.1, read as the reverse complement.
GATTAATTGTCCAACACACAATAATAATAACAACAACAACAAAATGATGACAGAGCGAAAGAGAGAGAGAGAGAGAGAAAGGAAGAAGAAATACCCTGACTGGCGATTACATTCCATTAAAACAACTACAACTACAACAACTGATGTGTTCCTCTTTCTTTCTGTAACTGTAACTGTAACTGTGTTTTACAAATTGAGCCTTTAGTGAAATATACTTTTTATTTATTGAAAGAAAGACATAAATATTACATAAGGTCGGTTAGGCCGACCTCTCCATACTCTCTCTATAATTTATGCTATAAATTTGTTTAGTTGTAACGGTAAGCGCCAGTTATTATTATAAAGATAAGTGTTAGTGAAAAATTTTTATAGGGAGAGATACCGCAGGTGGTTCGAATCACGCCATAATTAAAACATTTATGTTTTAAACTAAGTAAATAGTTTTTATTAATTTTTATTAAAAAAAAAAATTTAGAATTGTAACACGAAGGTAAGCTTAGCCGCAAAAAGTTTATTTTTTTTTTCATTTTTTTAATACAAAAATTTTCATAATTTTATGTAGAAATTTTTATTAAAATTGCAAATTTGTTAATTAAAAATTAAATAATAAATATTTAATTGGATCACTACAACATTTCAACAATTTCTAGATTTATGTTAAAATTGAGAAAAAAAATATGTGGAAAGGAATCCTAAAGCATTTACAACAAAAGTGCCCATTGGGTTAAGACATGTCTTTGAGCTAACTTTCAAGTAAATATCTTAATCCTGCATGCTCACGAAAACACGGACAATGAGCAACTCTTAAATAGCTTGACATCTTACGTGTTTAAAAGGTAAAAAAAGTACGGACAGTGTTTTTATATAATGAAACCTACCCAATACCCCATGTATCTATATATAAAATTTTACTAATTAATATGGTATCCTTCTTAAATTTACTCACTTTGAAAAATTCTATAGCTTTTGTTCTAATCTGCATCCTCTTATGGTTTTTCTACACAAATGCCCAAATATACGGTTATATTTAGAATGAGGGATTTTCATTAAATATTTCAAAATCCTTAAATATACAAACATTTAAAAATACATTTGTGTACCTTTATTAATTTTACCTTTATCAGCGTTAACTATTAAATAGAAATGCAGCATATAATTCACACAGCAAATGGTTGATCGGTACCATCCTCATGATACTTGATGTACGTTTCACCATGTGTAAAATCTTTTGTACCCTCTAAACGTCCACGCGGTGGTGCTTTTTTATAATCGAAACCTTTTTGAGATTTACCAAACATACGATCCAACTCCTCAATTTGATCACGATATCTACCAACAACAACTGGCTTATTTGTAATAGGATCAATTATATCACCCAACGGATAAACAACCTTCTCCACTGCATGTGTTATAAGACGTGTCATACGTTGCGGCAGTTCACGTATTAACACCACATCACCAGGTTTGCATACTTTTTCCGGATCATGAGCGAAAAAGAATTCATCTTTTTTGAAATACTATTGCAATTGTTTAAGAAACTTATACAACCAAGAATAAAAAACAATCCAATTTCTCATATAATTACCATATTAAGATTTGTATCAAATTCCATGTTTCGTATTCTTATTTTGGAGGCATTTTGTTTTACGCATGGCATACAAGTGCCCAAAAGCATTAATTTACGTGCAGCCATTAAAATTATTAAAATAAATTCACTTTTGCTTAGAAATTTATGCGCTAAAAAAACAGCCGGCTATTTTTACTTACACAAAAGATTGTAAATGTGAAACTTTAACATTTAATTTTTAAAACAGACATGTTATATGAAAAAAAAATCGCAAAGAAAAAACTAATGCCATCTAGCGAAGGTAAAGAATTTGATGTTTTAATGATAAATGTTAACGCCATCTTGCCAAAGAAAAAACTTGATTTCAGAATTTTCCTTACAGTTGACAGTTATACAAAAAATCATTTGCGACTAACTTGTGTTGCTATCTTACCGTACATGTTGTTATTACCTTTTGAAAATACCTCTAATATAAATAACACACTACGAATTAAAAATATAAACAATACCTTAAAACTTTACTATAAAAATAAATCAATCAAATATTTGCATAACAAACTTCATAAGCTCAACATCCTGTATTATCAGAAATGGTAAGTAAACAAAGGTTAACACCCTAAAAAAATTCATTGCGTAGATTGTCTCGTTTTTTTTTATCAATGTCAACTATTCTTTGTTTCTGGAAGAGTTATGAAGAGGATGACTATCATGTGGATACATTTCCCAAAGAATATGGTTATGGAGCATTCGATCAAGATGGTTTAGATGCGACAGGGATTGGTAATGATGATTTAGATACGAAACCACGTATATTATTAATGGGTTTAAGGCGTTCCGGTAAGAGTTCAATACAAAAAGTGGTTTTCCATAAAATGTCACCGAACGAGACATTATTTTTGGAATCGACCAGTAAAATTGTGAAAGATGACATCAATAACTCGAGTTTTGTGCAATTTTCCATTTGGGATTTTCCCGGACAAATTGATTTTATCGACCCCACCTTTGATTCGGACATGATATTTGGCAATTGCGGTTCGTTGGTATTTGTTATAGATGCAAAAGATGATTACAATGAGGCGTTAACCAAATTCAAGAATACGGTTATTAAAGCATACAAAGTAAATCCGCGCATTAAATTTGAAGTTTTCATACATAAGGCGGGTAGTAAATGGATTTTTTTAAAAATTGTCCTATATTCATTAATTTTTTATAAACCTTTTACAGGTAGATGGCATCAGTGATGATACAAAAATGGAATCTCAACGTGATATTCATCAGCGTGCATCCGATGATTTAGCTGATGCTGGCCTAACGCAAATACATTTAAGTTTTCACTTAACATCCATTTACGATCATTCAATATTTGAGGCATTTTCGAAAGTGGTGCAAAAGTTAATACCCCAATTGCCCACATTGGAAAATCTATTGAATATTTTCATATCGGTAATAAATCGTTTTGACGATAGATTTTTTTTTATAAAATTCCTTTCCTTTTCTAGAATTCTGGAATTGAGAAAGCGTTTCTATTTGATGTGGTGTCAAAAATATACATAGCGACCGATTGCTCTCCGGTGGATATGCAAAGTTATGAGTTATGCTGCGATATGATTGATGTCGTCATTGATTTATCCAGCATTTATAGGTAAACGCATTAATTCTGGTTATTAAATGTAATTTTATTGATATAATTTGTAGTTCTGAAGAAGCAGCCTTCGATGAACAGAGCTCCAGTTTAATCAAATTAAACAACAGTACGATTTTATATTTACGCGAAGTTAACAAATTTTTGGCATTGGTGTGCATATTACGGGAAGAGAATTTCAATCGTCAAGGTGTTATCGATTATAATTATTTGTGCTTCCGTGATGCCATCAGTGAAGTGTTTGAATTACGTCAGAAGAAGAATCAAAAGTTAAATAATTCAAATAAGCATAACGGTATAGATGATGTGAACGAAGACGATGTAGATGTAGATGAGAAAGATGACAAAGCATTAAAGCGTACTACGAAAATTCTCTAAATTAGCTAAAAAAAAAATCTACTTTTCCTATACTTGTATATTTTTTAATTCTTCTTCTTCTTCATTTTCTATTTTTAGCCCCGTTTATTTTGATTTGTACCATTTTTACATAAATTAGACTTTTGTTGGCCATACTTTTCTAATTTTTATGTAAAAGTTTCATTAATATCTTGACTCAATTATGTTCCCTTAAGAAAAAGTTACTATATATATATATAAATCGATATCTAATAATGTTTGTTTATGAAACACAACCGATCCTTTATGCTGGATGTGAAGAAATTATGTGAATGCAAATAATAAAGAGGATGCAATATTTTGTACAGAGCTGAATAAATAAAAATTCAATTATTGTTATGTTAACCCCATTAAATTCAATCAAGTTCAATATCAAGCTTCAAGTTGATCACAATGCAAAGAAACTATATTTTTTTTTTGTTGGTTTGTGTTGCCGTTTTATTGTTTATGTTGAATAAGATAGAAAATAAAATATATGATGATAATATGTGTGCCACCGTTATTAATGTTTATATATGGGTAAAAATTAGCGTAACACAAAATTGAAAAAAAAAAAAACATTTTCATATATTGAAAGACGAGAAAATTATTTCAAAAAAGTTATCAATAATGAAAAATCCACATTACATGCTTTTTTCAAAATTCAAATAAAGAAAGATGACTTCTGTATCAAAAAATTATTAAAAATTACTACGTAGTACTTTTTTTTTGTACTTTTAAAATTTAAAAAAAATTTTTTTTTTTACTTTTTATAAAGTTTTTTATTTTTTATATATTTTTTTTTATATTTTTTTTTTTTTTTTAGTACTTTATATATAGATATAGATACGATAAACTTGCTATTATGCTCTTAACATTGATTACGACATTTCTCATCGCTACAATATTAAAGACAGAGTTGATATCTTGTGAAGCAATTTAAGTAGTAGAATTCATGAATTCTGCTTACTCAAGTAAAAATATTATTTTTTTGCTTCTTGCTTCTTTGAAGAATCAACTCACTCTTCAATATGATAGATGAGAAAGAAATTCTCCGAGTCTTTTTCGGCGGCTGGTGGAGCTTCGGGAGCTTTTCTAGATAATGGTTCAAAGCCAATTAGTAAAAAACTCTCCAAGAGACGAGCACGATCCGAACGATTTTTACGTACGCACATGACAACAGCATCGACCTCTAGTTTGCCTTCAGCAAATTCCAACAAGGAGATTAAAGTTCCCTTAGAGGCTTCTGGTGCTAAGGTTTCGGGCATGGCCACATACAAAATATTATTAACGGGATTTAGTACAGATTCCCATTTAGTAAATTTATTCTCCGTTACATGCAGCTTGATAACAATACGTATCGGATTCTCATGCTGTAATATTTGTTTTACCACCTCCTGGCAGTCATCGTCCGAATACAAAGAATTTATGTCGCCGCGCGATTCAGAGCATTCCGAAGCTGAAGAGCTACTAGAACTTCTGTTGAATAAACTGCTGCCACCAGCTGAATCAACAGAAGATTTTCGAGTGTAACCTATTGTACACATGAACGCATTCCATTAAATATTTTTTTTTCTTTATAATAAAAATCATTTACCTGTTAAGAGAGACGCCCTATCGTGATCTGTTCTGTGGTGGGTAGGGACATCAGGACCACCACAGAGGCCCTACGCCGAGAGAGATACAGTAGGACTCGGCAGACATGTTAGTAGCACAAGACGATGTAGAAATAGTGCGCAACTTGTTGTCAGCACCACCTTTAGCACCCAAAACAGATTCCGTAAACTCTCTTCTACTACTACTAAACATTGGATCACTGATAGAAAAAAAAACACAAATTACAATATTCACAATTATATAGTAACACCAACTTGCGAATATTTTTATATTAATTTAATTAAATCTATACACTTAAAACAACTTCAACTTATATTTAAGCACGCACTTATGTATAGAATACAACTCTGTTATATGCTTGGCAATCATTACTTTATTCAGCTGCTTATTCAGCAAAACGCCATGATGTTTATTATACCATACACATACAGTATATTATATTACAATCAACTACACTGCAGTGTTTTAAGTAGAAAATAAAAACTTGTTTAATTAAATTTTAATTAAATAATACACAATTAAAAATAAAATACAATAATGTCTATAGGTGTACCAATAAAAGTTTTACATGAAGCTGAGGGCCATATAATTACATGTGAAACCATAACCGGTGAAGTTTATCGAGGCAAACTAATTGAAGCTGAAGATAACATGAATTGTCAAATGACACAAATAACTGTTACTTATCGAGATGGACGCACAGCTAACTTGGAAAATGTTTATATAAGAGGATCGAAAATACGTTTTCTTATATTGCCGGATATGTTGAAAAATGCACCAATGTTTAAAAAGCAAACGGGCAAAGGATTGGGCGGTGCAGCTGGCAGGGGTAAAGCAGCTATACTTCGTGCACAAGGTAAACTAATAATATTACGGTTTAAAAATCTATATAAAATCTGTGAAATGTACTTCTAGCACGAGGACGTGGTAGAGGTGGGCCTCCAGGGGGTGGACGGGGTGGTCCACCTGGTGCTCCTGGTGGCCGTGGTACTTGGCAAGGTGGCCCTACCGGAGGTCGTGGTCGTGGCGGTTTGTAAAAATAACAAAAATTGTATCAACGCCCTCTAATTTTACTCGGATTATTTGTATTAATAAGATAATAGATTTATATTTGGCTTTTTGAATTAGCCTCCTTGTGGTTATTATTTGTTTCGTCATTAAAACTGTAAAGTTATGATTATTATTTGAAACATACAGTGAATAAAAGGAATGAATATGGAATTTAATGAAAATACCGTAACCGCCCTAGTAGTTGGTATACTTAGAATATAATTAGAGCGTCGACTATCGAATACTATACAAAGAGAGCAATTCCATGACAGTAATATATATGTTTTTTTTATTCACATTCTAACTGGACTGTCGACAGATAGCTCTCTTTATTTTGTGATTCGAAAAAAGCTAATTAGTATAATTAAGCAAAGGACGTTTTTAAGAAATAATTCAGACAAACAACATTTAAAGTGAGGTTAGTGAACGTATGTATAGCTTTTGCTATCTGAACTGAACGAATATAATACAAAAAGAGCAATTCCATGACAGTGTTAAAGTGATTTTGTTGGGACTGTCGATAGATAGCTCTCTCTATTTATTTGTTCGTCAACTTTCAAGGAGCTTATACATAACTACAAATTATACGTTTTGTTAGACACGGTGAAACCTAGAAGGAAATTATATATAAAATATATATAGATATTGCCAAAAAACAAAAAAAAAAAAAAAAACACAAAAATGTGAAATGTAGTAAACAGTTGAAATTATGCAATAATCAAGGTACACAACTACATACAGTTATATAATAAATGACAAGCATACTTAAAAGGAAGGCCCAAACAATTTAAAATATCACAGATTAGAAATACAAAGTGTTTCTTATCTAACGTAATGTTTAATAACTCAAGATTTAGATAAACTAGACACTTATTTATTAAAATATACCATTTTCTAGTATCACAGTCGATTGCAGCAGACATTATAGTTACAACTTATATTATACTGTCTGATAATTAAATAATATAAGTAAAATATCGAGTAAATAATTTTCTGCCTTTTTCTCAATCGTTATGTACAAATAATATCACAGTTATGTTTCAGTAAACTTAAAGTCTTTGACTAAAACAACATCACAACATTTAGTTAAATTTAATTTATTTAATTGATAATTAATTTCAATTGCGTTTTAATTTAATAAATTTTTGTTTTGCTTTTTCTGCGTTTTCATAAACACTGAAGTGCAAACAAGACTGGGTAATGATTTTTATAAGAAAATTCATGTAACATGCATACTTTTGGCTATTTATACTAAATATGCAAGCGTAGACAGCCAGGCAGACTGAGGTGACAGAAGAAGATACACAATGAAAATTGCAACAACAAAATAAATAAGTAAACAACATCAGCAGTTTGCTGATGTGGTCAATTATTTATTTATAATGAAAATAGAAAAAGGGGAACAATGTTAAGGTGTGTCAAACCCGTTACTTAATACCTGACATTATTTAGAGTTTTGTTTTAAATAAAATATATGCCGTTAAGGCTTTAGAGACCTCACAAAGTACATGCATACAGGGTGTAGCGAATATATGGAACTCTCGAGTAACATCATAGGATGTCACATTTTTGAAAAAACTTCAAATACAAAATTGTTCTTGTTGTTAAAAGATGAGAATGGAGGAAAGGTTTCAACCTATGACCTATTTTAGATTGTTTGCATCATCTTTGCGTTGCTGGTATCTAATTAAAAATTTTTTTAGTGTTAAAATTTAATTTGATTAGGTCGTATAGGAAATGCTATATCTATCTATATATAAAAAGTGGGCGTGGCGGGTATCTAATTACGTTTTCTAATCCTATATGTATTATATACAAACACAACTAGAATTTTACGTCAAATAAGGCTTTTTTTTTTAGTAAAAGTAGGCGTAGGTTAGATTGTAGAATTTTAATAAAGTTTATCACATTTAAGCTTTATAGCTTTATTTCTTTCATCTTATCTTAATTGGTTGCTATAAATATATTGCACAAATAAAAGAGAGATATAAGGTGGTTTTAAGGCTTAACCTTAACGAGGAATATTGACGCGAAAATGTATGAATATGCATGATTATAATCGTCTCAAACTATACAAGTTATTTTAAAAACAAATTTTAAGACATGTACCCAAGAACAAAGAAATTAAGAAAATAAATTTTGCTTCTGAACGATCAAACAAACAAAATAGTTTGCCGTTTACACCGTAATGTCGTATGTGTTTGATGAAAACAGATGGTAAACCGCGCAATTGGCAAAGGGCCCCATTATATGTAATTAATAATATAATAAGCATTTCTCATCATAAAATTTAATTTGTTTGTTTACAAAACAGACATACGCGTGAATTTATACTTTTGTTAAAAATTGCTGAGCAACGAAAGAGTATAAAATGTTTGTGTAAACAATGAAAACGGCGGCCTGATGTTATTTACAGTTAGAAAGAATTAGAATTTTATTTACACTTTGAACAGGGATGGGTAATATTTAGGTTAATAACCTTTACATGGAGTAAACCTGTATGCGAATACTCTGCAATATTACGTATACAAGAATATCGATTTTTGCACAACGAACTTATTTACGTTGTTTCTGAACAATGTCTGGCATGAAGTGATAAAAAAAATACTAAAAAGAACGCAAACGCTACACATATACATGTTCACCATGCCGTTACAGTTTATTAGGCATGTAAGACATTACACACATAGAAACAAACAAAACCATTAATCACCAAATGGAAATTTATGACTGGCTATGATGCTTATAAATTGTGGGGTGTGGTTTGGGTTGGTGTAATTTTTAATTAAAAGCCTTTTTTCTTTTTTAAGAAAAGCAAAAAATATGGTTTTTTGTAAATTGTGGGGGTATCTGTTGTCCGACCACACCCATTTTTGGCAACTTAATGAATGGGATAACCAAAAATATGTGCTTGGTGCACATTTCAAGTTTATAGCTCAATTTTTGAGGCAGATAAATAGATTTTTGTCGATTGTGGGCGTGCCTCTTGACCGCTTTTGCCCATTTTAAGTAGCTATCTTTATGTAAAAACTAAAAATTTTTTTTAAGTTTTTCTTGCCCTATGAACCTGTCGGACCGAACCAAACCAAGGCCAGCTGATCAAGATTATATAAAGACGTTGTAAACGTTTTGACAATATAAGTATACCGCTAACTTCAACGTTTGATGACTATAAAGAAATTACATTGAAAGACATGTTACAAACTATAATACAACTAAACGTTATGAATTAAGTAAATGAACTACTGCTTGTGAAATCAATAAATCATTGATGGACAATTAAATAATAAAATGGAAATTTCTAGTTTTTCATTTAAATATTCTTTTCGTTTTCATTACAAGTGGCCTCAAGGTGGGTAAGAATAAAAGCGTCAATGTTTGATGGCAACTGTTCTTGTTATTATTTAGAAAAATATTTCTAGTTTTACACGATTCAATACATAATTAATTACATAAATGGCCTTGTTTGGTTAATTAACCGATGAATTTAGCATTCACGTTTGCTTATTAATAATTAATAGGATATTAAGTATTATTGATTTTTGTATATGTTCGAATTTAAAATTTTATAATGAAAAAAATAATGCAATGTTATCATAAATACACACACCTTACCTTGTAATATCAAGTAAAATGTGTCATATGGTATACTTTAGATAAAATGTTTTACTACTATATTGAGTTAGAAAAGCAAACAAAGCAATATAGAATTTTACGTTTTACTATGATGATAAACAATGTGGAACGTAAATATTATATTTGAATAGGAATATAAACGTGATAAGTGTATTATGGTAGGAGACAGGATGATATAAATAACAACAAATATGGCACCAAGCTGATAAGATTATAAGGCTATAAATTAAGGTAAGTATGTGTAGAGTAAAATAGTTTTACAGTTTAGACAACAATAACATCAATTTATCGCACGTAATTATTATGCTTTTTTTTTAGACTCCGTTATTTGCAAATGATGTTCAGAAAACAAGTATTTAACAATAACAACTTGTTTTCCCCAATAACTAACTTATAACTTGTGTATTAAAAAAAAGATCCTAAAAAAAATTCTACTCTTAAAACAATTTTTATATAATTGCAAACCTTTTACATATAAATCCTTCTTAAAAACGAGGATTCCCGTTATCTTTATCGAAGAAATGAACTCGAACGTTACCGTAATTGTAACAATTTTTATCTCGATAAAACTCTAAAAATATTCTCTATGGATTTTATTTTATTTTTGATTATTCGTTAACGATATATTCATTGCATGTAAATAATTTTCTTCACTTCTACCTCCCATCCATTATATTTATTAAACACAGTGTAATCTAAGAACTTCTTTCAAAACAATCACATAAAATTATATTATAATGAATTCGTTATCTTATATTCCTATTCTCAATACAAGTGGATTAATATGCAAGGTTGTTGTGCAAACATTAATTGTTTGCATGTGTTTTACAGTAACGGCTTGCAAAATTTTTATTTGCATTCGGAATAATATGGTATAAATAATATACGGAGATAAGTTGGACAAGCGACAAGTCTGTACACATACAATGGAGTCAGTGTACATAACACATCATATGTTTTATTATTTCATTTGTGTGTATATGTACACTGTGTTTATTTTAACGATAATAAAGTGTATACAAGAGTAGACATTAATTTATGTATAAATAAACATAAAATAAGCAAAAAAAAAAAAAATAACAAAGATCTTCTGGAAGCTTCTAAAAGTTAAACATTAATGCTAATCACCGTTTGCACTACACACACCATAATACACTAGTTGCAATTATCATTTTCAATTTGCTAAAATATTATGAAACTCAAGTACCGTATATCTAAAGTATTAACATTTTTATATGATCTAAGACCAAATAAAGATTTAGAATAAATCGAATACCAAAGCACTTAATTAAAGGTTACTCAGTATTCGATGCTGATTCAAAATATTTATACTTTGTATGGTCACTGACTCATTTATTTCTCCCACTTACATATGGGATGATGGTTATATAAACATTCATTATTGCCATTAAAAGTCTTAAACCTGATTTATAAAAATAGTTTTAATAATGTGTATAATTTTCTTAATTGTTTTTGATCCTCTTTTTTTTCTCTCTTTCTTTATCGATATTTTATATATATATTCAGCTAATAAAGTCTGCTACTTTTATTACATTAAAAATCCTAGAATTTATGAAATCTGGCAATAAATTTCGCCTTAAATATATGAAACTTAATAAGAAGAAGAAAAACATTGAAAATTTAAACCACCAAAGAAAAACTTTCATATTTTAGCAAACCTATCATATATCGAGTTATACTGAATATAATACATTTTACATATAACAACTTAATCACTGTGTATTTGACTTGATCAGAACGGATGCGTATAACAGGGAATGTAACTAACCAGAGTTATAGGGTGTCTACTATATATGCTGACTTAGACTTTTAACTTATTAGCTAAAAAATCACTTTACTATATAAATATGTACATATATATCCAGCCGATAAATAAAAAAAATAAAAAAAAAAAATAGAGTAAAAATAACAAATAAACCACAAGGTGATGTGTATACATTAAAATCTGACGAAAACAATTAACGAATTGCCGTACTCGTTAAATAAAAGTTCGTAAAATGGCTGAATAGCCAATAATTCATACAAATATTTACTTATTATGAAAAAAAAAACATACCTATATAAACGTTTAATTTTGTACTTAGGAGTAAAGTAAAAATGAAAATGAAATGAAATTTAAAATCAATGTGATTTTTCTATTTTGTAACAATTATTATTAATTTGGAAATGAATTCGTTTTTTACTTTACTTACGACGAAACGTTCACTTGCTCTTGATACACGAATTATATTTATTTATCACGAACAATAAACGAGTGACCACACACAGTTATAAAAAAGAGGTAACAGGAAAAAATTTCTCATTTTGGATATATATATATATATAAATTTAAGAAAGTTAATCTTTGTTATGGATAATAAATTTATATAGCTGGCAAAACCAAACCACTACCACCACTACCACCATCCATCATAATAATAAAAATTAATTTAATATATTAATTATTAAAAATTACAAACCATTTGATTGCCATCAATTTATATAAAATAATATTATATTTAGGTGCTGTTTGTGCAATTCTAATTATTGTATACACACACTTCTTCACACACTACAAATTTACTTACAGTTTATTATTCATGGTTGATGGCATTTTCACACGTAATGGTTGCAGTATACTTTTTTTTTAAACACAAATTAAAAGAGAAAAAATGTCTCAATCGAATGCAAATCAACAATATTAGGTGAACTTTTGGAAAAAAAAACTGTATATTATTAACACTTTTTACTGGCTCAAATATTTTATTGATTAAAATTTTTGCTTTTCTTTCTTAAGTTGAATCGCTTGCGTGAACGTTCACAAAGAAACTGATGCAATATAACTGGATTTTCTTCGAATTTATTAGAAAATTCGTGTTGCACTTACTTTCGTCAAGTTTACATTTGTTTATCATTTCATTTGTATAAACGCGTCTGACGCGCTTTGAAATTTTTGATATATATGTCAATGATGTTTTTGATAAAAACAAAAAGCACATCTCTAATAAATACGACTTTTTTTAAATAAAATAATCCCGCCACAATTATTATAAAGAAAAGAAAAAATTGAAAATATTTTATATATTATTATAAGTATGAATAGTGGGGATTTACCAAAGAAATTAGTAGGTTCTTTAAATGATGCATTAACAGCCAAACAGGATATTTCGAAAACATTCCAAAGCTGCGGTTCTATCACCAGCCAAGATGTTGAACAACAGCAATTACGATTTGCAGTAAAAGTTACATCCATTCTCATAAAGTGCAATGGAAAACATGGGGAAATATATCTTGATATCTTAATAAATATTTTTGGCACAAAATTAAAACCGCAAGCAAATGTTAAACTGTGGACAATGTATGTGGATCATGTCAGATATATACAATATACGATTAAAAATAAGGTTGGTACTTTTTATAAGGGAAAACTGATTACATGTATTTAATACATATATAAATTGTAGGCAGATCACTCCACAATCTTACAGCTTACCAAAACACTGGCAACATACAAAAACAAAATACAAACAGAAAATATCGGAAAAATGTTACTAGATATATACCGTTGTCAATGGATTCTAACAGTTTCGCGTTTGCAAGATAATGAGTCAACTACCCTACGGGAAGTGCGGTTTCTAATGAAAGTTAACATCAATTTATACAAAGAAATGTTGGAAAAGAACAAAAACTTTCAATATCAATACGGGGACATTTTAGCATATTCCATGCAATATTTAATACAAATGAACATGGCCAATAATTGTTTGTTATACATGAAACTGCCTGAAGAGGAACTTAAAGATATGTTTGAAGCATTGTTCCAATTGTACAGCAAACAGGTATATACCATGCCAGACTTGACAAATGCAATACATTCTTATATAGAACAATATTTAATATGTATTGATTGGCTTTTACAATTTGATTTGAAAACTGATTTAAAATTCAAAACAAGTCTTATGCTGCTATTGATGAAAATTGGCCAAAATCATACATTGCTGCAATCCCATAAAACTATACATGAATTTAATTTATATTTCTGTGATTATTTTACAATGCTGAGGGCGAAGAATTTTGAAAGTAATTTTTGTGAAAAATTTTACATTAAATGCAAAAATATGAAAATGTTTTTATGCCATCATTTGCAAAGCGGCCTCAACGAAAACTGGTTTTGTTACATAATAATAGTGTTACAAAAAGTTTACACAAATCTAGTAAATCATGAGATATTTGATAATTTCTGGAAACATATGTGCGAACCGTTATGTTATAAAATATTACTGGAATTGTTATATGAAGCTGCAAAGGCGTGTGTTTGCATAAACTCTGAAAATAAACTGTTTAAACTAAACTGTTGCCAGAATATATCGGGTCACGTTTTTATAACATTTACTCAATGCGCCTTCGCTATATACGAATTTTATGCACACTCCATTAACGGCGAGAAGGAATTGCTTAACTCATCTCAAGAGCAGGGAGAAAAGGTATTTAATTAATTTAATGATTTTGGGAAATTTTTAAATTGAATTAAAAAAAAAATCTATTTCATTATACAATACAGCACTTGGAGAATTCTGTTCACACAACATTCATAAATATTTTAAGCTATGCCTGTGAGGAAATAAATAAAATGGACTGCGTTACATCAATCTCACTGTTAACTGTTTTGATAATTCGCTTTAAGAATATCACGCTGAAAGTACAAACTCAACGACAAGCCATCACGTGTATGGATATGTGTAAAATGTTTAAGAAAATTAAAACAAAAATTCCCCCCCAAGAATGGCCTGTCATACTGAGACGTCTATACAAAACCGTTATACAACATATTAAGGACGACAAAAAGCTGGGTAGAGAGTTACACACTCTTTATATTGCCTCCCTGTTGGAATTTGCCAAAGAATCCAAATCTACACAATTGCGCGAACAAATAAATCTCTATCATGCAACAAATGTTAATGAAAAGTGTTTGTATGAGATCTACGAACAAAGCCGGCACCCACTAAAACCCGTATTGACGAAAGGTCGTCAGACATTATTCTTCTGGTTTGAATCTAAACACATTCTAAAATATCATAAAAACAATTCTAAATTAATTGAATCCTTATTACACTGTAGTCCTAGTGATTATGATTTTGTGATAGTATTTAAAAATCTAGATGAACTGCCACAAATGCAAACCAAAGTGATGTCTAGAGTACACACATTGCATCAGACGTTACGTGGCAAGCATACCTTAACCCGTTTGGAATATTTAGTACATGGTCATGTGGCCAGTATATTATTACAACAACAATGTGATGTGAAAATGGCTAAAATGAGTAAAACGGAGATCGATTTGAAAGAGTTGGCAGAAGATCATTTGCAAAAATTGTTAACCTATAAAGAATTCGCCCAGATAAACTTTAAAGAGGAGCTAACCCTAGTGGCATTGGGCATGGAAGCTTATAAAGCATTCAATAATTTCTTCAAAAATGTAAGAATTTCTTGTGAAGGCAAAAAAACTCTACTCATTATACTTTGCATCACTTCTGGTTTATTAAATTTGTAGGGATGTTTGTAACTCTTTGTAAGGGAAACGCTTTCATTCACTTTCAATTAAATCGATTGATGCAGAATCACAAACTGAATTGATTTAATTATATACTTATGTCCGTCTGTCTGTCCATGAAAATTTGTAAGCAAGCTTCTGGTTGCATTTTTTTGAGATAATTCAATGAAATTAAGTACAAGGACATGTATTGTACTAAAATAAACCAGATTGGATCATTTTTAGAACCCCTATTATAATGGAGGTCTTTATACATCTACATCAAGTGGTGTAGGGTATAAGATGGTTGGGCCTGACCGATTATAACATTTTCACTTGTTTTAAATTTGAAATTTTCATCTCCTTTAGTTTGATGACGAATTCATATCTAGTGATGAGGCGTTAATCGATTGGAAATTGATATTGGATGATTTAATGGCATTAGCTCAACGTTACCAGATAAGTGGTTATCTGGAACATAGTTTCCAAGTATGGTTATTACATTATGACATAGCTACACTCATACAAGACAATTATGCTGCATTGAGAAGCTTCATGTTCTTCCTAGAGTATGCGGAATGTTTACAACAATCTCAACCCACTCAACCACTATTTGGCATTAGAACGTTAGAGGATGAAATCAAACATCAACATGCCTTTCTCATAACAGCTCTGGATCAATTGAACTCTTTAACCAGACGCCACCAAAACTACGTTTTACTCTGTTTATTGCAATTGGCCCATTATTATGCACGTCACTCTCATTATCCATACGCACAGATATTATTGCAATTGGTGGAGACGACACATTCCAATTTAAATGATCGCCAGGGCAAATACGACATAATAACAACCACTGTAGATGTAATTAAAATTCATTTACTTTGGAAACATTATGAAGGCGCAGCCACATATACGAATCAGACTCAACAACGTTCCTACGCTGCCAACCAGTTAATGAATTGTGGCCTCTTAAGGCATATGGAACAGATTATGGAGAAAATAAGTAGTTTTACATCATTTAGCACCGGAGATAATACGCTGTACAAGATAGTCTTAATACAACTAACTGAGATGTTTGCTGAATGTTTGGCGAATCGTTTATGTGATAATATTATGAATTCATTTTTTGTGGCTATCTGTAAAATTGTCGTCCAATCGAGTTTGGCATTACGTTTTGTACGGCTTATGTGTTGTTGGATGTGGGTTAACTTGCAACAAGAATATGTGGATAAAGCTCGGGTAGGCAACAATCCTATTAAGAGAGTAATGAGATATGTTCATTAATAGCATAAAATGAATAAAATGAATTTTGAATTTTCCAGATAAAACTGCAATTAATCGAGTGTGTCATGGGTATGAAAAGTATCAATGAGTATACAGTTGAAAAATGCACAAATGATTTGGCGGTACAAGAGATATGCCAACCCACCACACTGTCTCCCACTTACACCTCAATAATGGAATCTGTACGTAAAGTGGCTCAAGTTCAACTATCTCCCATAAATAGCGTAAGTTTCTTCTGATTAAACCCTTTAAACGAAAGCATAATAATTAAACTTGTAAAACCTTTTAACTCAGGATAAACTGCGCTTGAGTCCTTCCTTTAGGAAGCTTGAATTAAAGCGTTTCCTGCAATGTCCCGCACCTATCGAAATGCAAGAAGACAAAGAACTGTTGGACTGGACCAGCTTTATGGTTGGTTGTTTTATTGCTCGTCTGTATTTTTTGGTAGAAGACTATAATCAATTAGATGACTTTTATGAGCAAGCCTGCAATTGGCTGCACAATCGTCAAAATGTATTCAATAAAAAACATTTTAAAAATATTCATCTACTCGCCATCCAACACTATGTGAATTATTTGCGTTCGCAAGGAAAGTACGGACGTGCTTTGAGTTGTTTAAAGGAGAACATGGTGGACGGCAACGCAATGCGGTCTGACATTGATGTAGTGTATAGAATTAATTTTGAATTACAATTGCAAACTATACATAAGGAAATGGCTGATATTGATGCGTGCAAGAAATCAATGAAGGTTTGTTTGGCACGTAAAGTTTTACAGTTTAATGGTATTGAGTATGAAGAGGAGGCAAAATTTTGTCGTGACCAAGTGCGCAAAGTAATGCGTGAAGAGGCTTTGCAGCTATGTCTTACTCCTAAAATTAAGGAAATTACTAGTAATAACAACAACAATAATAATAAAGGCAGCATTATGAAAAACGCTAAAAGCCAACCGAACAGCAATACAGCTAGAAAACCGAAAATTGATTATTTGAATACAGCTTTTGTGTTCGCCGATTGTATGGATGATGGCGAAGCTTCGGAAATAAACAATCTGTTAACTCCCAAAGTACCGCGTAAACGTGATATCTGCAAAATGCCCAACACTACGTCTAAACTGCAAATTGCCATAACTAGCAAGCTTCTGGTGGATTTACCAAGTACCCCAATTATAAAAACGACAACCAAAACAACAACAAAGCTTACCGAAACCAAAGAGAAACCCAAGTCATCACCCCAGTCAGAGGAAATTACAGAAAAAATGGAAAATTTAGCTTTAAATACAAACGATAGAATTGCTACAATAAAGGGATTAAAAGAACGCAATCAAAAGCCAGCGTTAATTAAGCAATGTAGTGCTCCCGCTCCGATTATAATAATAGAAGATTCACCATCAACAACCCAAATAGAAAACAACACATGTGCAGTGAAAACGCGTCCAAAAAAAAATAAAAAAAGTTCTATTCAAACTGTTGCTAACTCAGAAGCGGAACAACCATTAAATACTCCACGTACGACGCGTCAACGTGGCAAACCGGAGGATCAGAAAAACCTGATAACACAAAGAAGCACCAGGCGTCGTCCAAATATTTAATTTATTTTTAACAATTTTTTTGTCATACCCTTCAAGTTTATCTTTAAACGTTACACATATTTATAATATTAATTTAATTTTTTTTTAAATAAACGAAACAATGCTTTACGCTTTCATGGATTTTTTGTATTGAATGTTTTGGGAACTTATTCGCCTGGCGGAACTATAACCCATACTCGTAATTAGTGAGACAAATTTTTGTCGAAGCTTGTAAATTAATTCACCTGTTGAACGAAGTATATTATTTTGGGGCGTGGCACTGCCCATCTACTTGATAAACAAAAAATATTTAAAGAATTAATCATTTTTAAGTAAATGGACAATGCCACGCCTATATCACCGGAAAGCTAGAGAAATTTCTAAATGTTTGCAAAAAGTTTGACCAAAATCGGGGCAGTAGTTCCCAAGTTATAAGCCAAACAATTTCACATTCATTCGTATTAAATCTGTCGAAATTTGATAAAGCGCCAATTGTAACGGTAAGTTTATTGCGGAATATGAAAAAAAATTTATATATTACAGCGCCCTCTTTAATATAAAATAATGTGTTATATGGCGTTGTAACTATAACGCCCTCTTGTAGAATTACAACAAACGTAATTATACTCTAAATAAACAAAATGTAACTTTATTTTACCCCAGGAATACATCTCCTTATAAACAAAACTTTCCTAATAAATTCCGGTGTCAAGTGCATTGTAAATGTTATAAATAAACAGAAATTTGTTTAACAGAGTGGTTAAGAAATGTAGATAATATGTCATTTAAACGGGCCGCCTATGAAATTCAAACGAAAATAGAAGTTATCGAATGGATAAGAGCTCACGCGAACGGAGTACCAACTCGTGCGGCAGTTGTTTTCCAATTGCCCCCAGCCACTGTTAGAGCGTGGTGGAAAAGTCGCAACGAAATTCTTAATGCAGACAACCAAGATTTAAGCCGCAAACGAGCACGGGGCGGAGGCATGAAAAACGTAATCAAAAGTCTTTTTGTGTATAAAACACATATTTAATCGTTAAGAAGATAAGTTTATGATTTAAAAGGCAATTCGTTGACTGCTTTCTTCATTTTAAATGAATAAATGAAATATTTTCTTTCGTTATAAGGCCTTATTTGTTACGACAGAATTTATCTAAGGCCGGCATTATATTCAAGATGGCTTCTTATACCGTAAATTAAGTTACAATGTGTTTGTAACAACAACTACATACAATATATAAAAACTATAAAAAAAACATGGTGATGAGCGTTTTTTAAATGTAACAAATTATTGTTCATTTATTTCATTTTAGAGAAATGCTTTAGAAAGTTCCATTCCAGTAAAGAAATATAAAGAAGAGGTGAAAGGCCTTTTAGAAAAAAACTATTCGTGTGAGGGAGAAAGCAATGAAACTGTTCAGTTAAGCGAAACTGAACAATCTTCTCATAAAATCACCGCACAATATAATTATCTAGATAAACGCAATGAATGCTTAGATAAGGATAATTCACTATTCCAGAGAAAATGTACGCTTGATATTAACGAAAAGAAAACGGACACTTTTCACAACACGAGCAATTGCCGAGAAGTAAAAAACGATTCATTAAAGTATTCGGCAATTGTTGAAGAAAGCTGTGATAATGCTGAAGTTTATGGAAAAGTTTGGATAGCAGACTTTAGAAAACTAAATGAAACACAAAAAATTTATGCCAAACGAGCCATTGACGAAATATTGTATCATGGCAAATTTAATAATCTATACCATCAATCGTCTGTTATACGTACAAAGGAGAATCTCGATGTAATGTAAATATTAATGATTTAGTAAATAGAATAGAAATGTACAAATATTTTTTTTTAAATGAATTGATTGAACTTACATTGAATATATATATATATGAAATATGGCGAATAATAATATATTATATATAAAGAATGCGATTTTAAAAATAATAGAAACAAGTGAGGAGGATCTAGTACTTTAAGCATAAAGCATAAGTTACAATATATACCACTTGCTTCCAGAAATGTACAATTGATGCACTTAACCCAGTGCTGAGAGGCATAAAAGTTCCAATAAAAGGACGTAAAAAATTAATATTCGGTCTGACAAGCAGCAATTTGTATGCTGCATATATATAATAGTTCCCAACTTATTATAAATCATGATTTATATTTATATATATTTATTTTTAACCCATTAATTTGTATTCCAAGTATAATCCAGGATTGCCAATTCGCTTAATCATTATTTATATAAAAAAAACGTCAGATAACCCTATAAAAACGGGGATATAACTAATGATATATAAAGAGCATTGCCATTAATGTTCAATTATTTGCAATCTGATATCTATCTGTGTTTGCACATTTTTTTCGGTGTTCCGTAAAAATTATTATTAAATTAATAGTAAAATAAATAAATATATATATTACTTTATAAATGTATTATGATGTTCAGCTTTTAAATGAAAATTCATTAAAATAATGTGCGTGTGTATGTTGCAGTTACGAATATGTAATGCAAAATGTTTTATAATATAATTCGGAAGACTACGTAATCAATAAGGGCGTTTATGCTATAAATGAAGGTACAGATTAATAAAAATTTTGTTTAATGATATATGAATGAATCGCTTATTAGTTAAAACAAAAGACATATAACATGTGATTCATTGGTTTGTTTGCATTACATTTTGTGGTGTAATTGCAGATAAGTATGCATGTGTGTATAACATCCTAATATGTACTTAGTTCATATATGCATGTGCATATATATACATATAAACGTACTTATATAAAGTCCTTTTTATAGCCACCATCATATTTTTATGCGTGTATATAGAATATATTTTTTGCAACGACTATAAGGAAGCGATCACTCTGAGCCATATTTAATTTTATTTTTACTTGTTTTACTTATAACTTAAAAGCTTCCACATTAGGAATATAGGAGATAACGAAATAATGACTTAATTCATAGTTCTAGACTATTAATAGAAGGAGGTTACGATTGATGGGAGAACAGATAATATCTCCTTGTTGTTTATTTTTAGTCAAGATCGTTTCGCAATACTATAATTTAACAAAATATTTAACTAACTGGCTTATGTATGTATGTGTATGTATGTTATTGACTTAAGTAAGTAATAAATATATACAGTTTGTTTAGATAAACATCGGGAGATATTCGTTTTTGTTTCCCAGAAGCTCTAGTCTGAATGATAATAAAGAATACTGTAATGGATGAAAGCAGAACGAATGGATACTTTTTCATATAAATTCTGCTGTATTTTCTGCTCTATTAAACTTAAGGCTGGAGTATTAATTGATATTATAAAACAGACATCTATGGCATAATAAATTGCATGAACAATTATTTGTTAAATGTAATACTTGTTGACATCAGCACCAGCTTCACAGTGTCACTAATGTCGTTCAACAAATGTTTCACACACCATAACAAAACTTAACGCATATGTACGTAAGGAATTTTTGATTGGAAATATTGCGCAAACGCATAATAAATCGGTTGCGAATAAATAAGTCTTTATTGATTTTCATATAAAAACTCATCGTGAATATAGAAACTTTTACCGTAACATACATTTAAGTTTCATTACAGATTTACTCTCAGGCCGACAATCAACCTGTGAATACATAAGAAATCTATAAAAAAAAAATTCCTGCAAAATTTTCTAATGTTATAGCAATTTGAAGAAAAATGTTAAAAAATAAACAGTCTACGTTTTTTTGTGAATTAATTAACACAAAAAATTAATAATAAATATTATATAAAACACAACAAATGAAGTGAAAAGTGTTTGTTTGTGTGAAAAAAGCAACAAATAAATTTCTGCGAAATGAACATGAAGATTAACAAAGGCGTGGATGGGAACCAAAACTGTGACGTTACAACAATTACATGGATCCAGTTAAACAAACGTATTAAACAGCAGCTATTAAATAAGAACTTATTATTAAAACAACAACAACAACAACAGCAACAATTACTATTATTATCGCTAACAATTCTGTATAAATCACTGATAGGATATCAATTTCTCAGTGGCCATTATATTAACGAACCAGCCATCTGTTCATTATTAAATTAAAAGTATACATAATTTTTTAGGAAAAGTGCATAAAAGAACTAAAAAATAACATTTTTAATAAACTTTTATTTATATAATAATCGCAAGTGAAAGCTACGGTACAGGACAGATAGACTTCTCTTTATATTCATTTAGTTCAATTTATAATTTGTTGCCATATTTAAAAAAAAGAAGAAGAAGAAAAAAGCGAAAATCGCAAAATTCTTTAAGAAAGAGAATCAGTGAAAAGGACTTAATCACACACGAGTGAAATATTAATTAATCACACATCCATCTCAACTGCCAGCCTATACTATACCATAAAAAAAGTTTTGAAATAAAATTCTTGGTTGAAATCGTAATGCATTCAGTTCAAAATTATCAAACGCAAAAAAGGTTTAGAAGAGAACAACAACAAAAACGCCGTTTTGGTGCTGGTATCCTCGCTAAAGGTGCTCTTAAAACTAAAAGTTTCGCCCTCGTACACGGCATCGTGGTATCGAATCTAACGTTGGTGTTGTTGCAAAAGGAATACATTGAACAGTTCTATTTTGAGAAACGCAGCGGAGGAGGAGGACCCGATCCCGATCCCGATGATGACAATTCTCCTCCTGCCGGCAGCTGTTCACTATCACGCAGAAGGCTATTGAAATATGCATTGCTGCCATCCCACCATTTGACACCCACTACACATCTTGGATGATTGACAATTGCTTGAAATTGATTTGAATTGATTTTGATTTGATTTATCCACCAGCATTTTTAGCCTGAGTTAAAAGCGTTAAATGAACGGAGAGTATCAATGCGCATGACAATCGACAGCAGCTTGTAAACGGTAAAGGTGAGAGAAGAATGAATTTTTCACTTGTCTTGTCTGTGTGTGTGAAAGCACCCATATGGTTAATATGGAATAATGATCTTTCAATTTTTATTGTACCTGTTATTAGATCTACTGTGAAAAATTATACCGCCAATCGTTCTGAATCACTGATTGCTTGTACAATTGTTTTTGCTGTTGTGATTGTCATAGTCGTCATTGCTACTGCTGCTATTGCTACAAAATCAAAATGGAACTCAATCGACCAAGAGATTTATTAATTTGTATGAAACAATCCAATCATTGGCAGAATTCTACCATTACAGGCCACATCATGATAAATGGATGCAGCACCGTTAGCTGTTATGTCGTTCTTGCCAATGATTTCGAGGATGCTGCAGGTGTCAAGAAGCTGCGAAGCTGACATTACCTACTGCTCTATGAAGATGAGACGCGTCTAAACACGGTCACAAAATAATCTTATTTATACTAAACGAAAAACGATTGTGGTGTCGTGTCAGATAATTTTTAGAGACATAGTGAAAAAAACGTACGAAATATATTAAAACAAGAAAAGAAAACTTGTTCAAAAAAAAAAAAACGAGAATAACAAAAAAGTGAAAAACATTAGAGGTAAACTTTTTTGATTATCGAAAAGAATCAAAGTGTAGAAATAAAACAAAACAAAACAAAAAATAAATAATTAAATAAAATGTAATTGTAGTGAAATGTTCAATTTTCACGAATAATAAATCGCGTAAAAACGTCACATAACCTCACTTGAAACTCGCACAATTTGTGATAATATTTTCTCCATCAGCCATCATGCAAAAATATACAAGTCTTAGCGGTGACATTGTGGTGGATAGTGGTGGCATCAATAATAATAATTTGGCCAACGGTAATATAATGCAAAAAGGAGCTGAATCCTTCAATATGGATGCCACCTCTGAGCATTACAACAATAAAAGCAATTTGGCGAAATTATTATGGTGGAATGCACCAATGCCCAAATTAACTTTACCGTTAAATCAGCAACAATCTATACCCAACAACAGCGAACCAATTGATTTGGCACCAAATGATATAACAATGAATGACTGTGTTAATGGAATGGATCAAACCCCAGATAAACAACGACAGCAGCCACAGCAGCAGCAGCATTCATCGGGTCGCAGTTCACGTCATAAATTACATCATTTATCTTCAACAATAAGTGATAAGGTAACCAATAGCATTGAATATCTAAATAAAATGCCATTCAGTCATCAGTTCAGCATTGAAGATGATCAGGATGAGATGCGTCAAGACTCTAAACTTCTATTTAATGGTATGTATGAAAATATTTTGCAACAGTTTACCATAACAAGTAAGATATTTATTTTTGGCTTAAGTCAAATCCGTTGTACCCTATTTAAAACGCTCTATTGTAATGATTAATAAAAGAATCCAACTATGATACAAAATTGTCTTTACAACAGATTAATTACTTTATGTAGAGGGTATTCAAGATTTGCTTTAAGCCCAATATATAACTTTATTGTATAATACCGCTATCATTAAACATAGATATGAAATTAAAATTTCATCTCTTTATGTTTTCACCAAAAAAAAAAAAAAAAAAAAAAAGCTTTTCTTAAAGCTTTAATTGATAAATGTTATTCTAACTGAGTGAGTGAGAGTTATGGATCAGTGCAATAGACAGAAGACGGCAATATATTCAATTCTTTTTTTCCTTCGACCAGTTCTTTCAATTATTAACTTTGCGTAGCGGTTTCGAGAAAACAATTGCGAGAACATAAATATCTAAACAATTGAATTAAAGAGTAACAATACCAATAAAATATGGACACATGTACAATCTATACAAAATGAGTGTGCCCAGCAATTATAAAATTTAGTTAACGTATGAATGTAAGTGAAGTCGAGACGGTTTTGTGCGTATGCACGCGTTTCTGTTGTCATTATTACATCGATACAACATATTGTTTATTAATTAAAATCAAATCAAGTTGAAAGCAAAAAAAAAAAAGGAGAGCCGCCATTTTTTGTCTGGAATGTGAATGTGTTGTTATAAAGAAAACCATTAAAATGAAAAATAATAAATAAATATAATTTGCTCATAATATACTTCGCAACAAAATGCTTCTACAAGGTGTGATTTCATTTGATTTTGGCTTATTAAAGCAATTCTAAGTTTATAAAACTCAAAGCTTAATATTTTAGTGGCTTTCATATATTGGTGGTGTGTTTGACAGGTGGGAGGTAGATTAAATCCAGTTTGATATGTCAAACTATTAAATAATATAATTTTGAAAATTGTGCAAATTCAGTAAATATTAGCTTTGTGCAGAAAAAATTGTTTTTAAAGTTAAACTTTCGCCGATAATAGAAGACAAGTAGACATTTAAACAAGTAAAAAAATCTATATGAGGCTTAGGCCACATGTAAAATACCTTCAAAATATGTGTGGATATAAGTAGAAAATGTAGACGTGGCAGATCTCATGATTACGCCCGTTATAAAACGTCAGATTCTGTACTAAAGACGGGTTTGTAAATTATGAGCATGATGGCTTTTTAAAATGGGCAAAATAGGTCAAAGGCCACGCCCACAATAGACAAAAATCTATATATCTGCCACAAAAATTAACCTACAAACTTGAAATTTAGGTATACATGGTTATGCCATTCACGGAAATTTCAAAAATGGGCGGGGTCGGAAAACAGACACGCCCACAATAGACAAATGTCTATTTATCTATCACAAAAATTGACTTATAAACTTGAAATTTGGTTTGCATATCTATAAATATTTCGTTGTGCCAAAAATGGGCGTGGTCGGATAACAGACACGCTCACAATTTACAAAGAAAAAAACCATATGCACCATAAAACTAGGCTTGTAAGCTGATACATAATAGAAATTATAAGAGGGCGTAATCACATACCTGCCACGCCCGCTATTGTAGATGTGGAATGTCTTTAAGATTTGAACAATAACCATTGACATAAATTTGTTAATACTTAATTCTGAACATGCTTCTATATAATATTTAGGTCGAGTTTTAAATCAAATATAAACAAAAGTGTGCTTTGGGTATCATGTAACATAAGCAACTATGATAAAAATTTACAAGATCACCTGTTGAAAATTGTTTTTACAAAAACACAAATTATCTTATCAATTAAATGGGCGCGTATCTAATGAAATATAAAAAATAATATTTTAGATAAGTGATTGGAGATAAATTAGAAATACGTAACTGTTGAAGACCCGTTTCTTTACTGACCACTGACGTACTGTCACACACTCTTAATAACCATAATAATCATATACTCTTCCATGGAATGTAAATAAAAGAAATACGGTTTTGCTCTCTTCGGCATCTAATGATGTATATGAGTACAATATTTGTGTACAGTATACTCTCTGAATCATCAATAAATATCGAATTCTGTTTGTTTAGTAATTTTATGCTTTGTAAAGTATTAATAATATATGTGTGTATGTATGTTAAGTGGACTTTGTCATTCTTTGTTTCATATTATATGAAATTAAATTTAATAATAATTATCAACCATCATAAACTATAAATGTACTCGGCTCTCTCGGTTGTAGTTACAGTATTTATTATTATTTCTGCCACATTATTCAAACAAATACACGTGACGTTCATTTTAATAAGTTTGTCTTATAACATACATTACTTATGTGTTGGTAGACTGGGTATGACTCTACGTCAGTGTGTGTTAGATATTTGGTAATTTTCTCAACTACATACCTAAATAAACAGCCATAAAAAATAATTCATTGGGAAATAGTAGTGTGTACTCACTGTATTTATTTAGCTGTCTCTAGTGATACCCTACATCAAGAAGTGATAAAATGATATATTGTAGTTTTGTGAATATTTGTAAGTACTTGCTCTTTAATTATACTAATTGGCATAGAATCAGAATCTGAATTTAATCATGTCCGTCTGTCCATCCGTTTATTTCTTCCAATTAATCCAAAGGCAGCAATTTTAGATATTTATTGATGAAATTTGGTATGGGGATGTCTTTTAAGTGCAGAACGGCTACTATTGAAAATGAATCTGATCGTTTCATTTTTAAAACCCCTACCTATACAACACTGTTTATTTTCAAAAAAAAAAGTCTTTATATGAAAAATTTCACAATTATTTAGTTAAAGATTCAATATGCTAAGTTTGAAGTAAATCAGTACACCCTTCTTATATAAAAAAAAAAAACACTTGCCAATGTTTTATACAAATTCGGTTATTGTGGTGTAGGTTATTAAATAGTCAGGCTTGACTGCTTATATGATTTATGCTTGTGTTTTGCCATTTTTAATAAATTATTACACTTTACTCTCTTACAAAATAAATTTTTCATCATAACTGAAACATGAGCTACCACTAAGATTAGGCTTTAAGAAGTAAATATATTTTGTAACAGAATTAAAGTTCTAAAGTCTATCTAAGTGTGTTTTTATAACTATCAAGATTAATATACATAAACAATCTTCCAACATTTTAATTATTCTGCGACAATACCCCGAGGTAGGGTTGGTACTAAAATTGGGCAAAATCGGTTGCACGACGAACGAGTACAGTATTTAAAAAAATCTACAAAGAAACATTTTATTTTTATACTAAATTTGTTATTCCGTTTGCAACATACAGAAGAAGTCGTCAGGGATTGTCCCAAATATATATATTCTTGATTACCATCAAAAATCGAATCGATTTAGATATATATGTCCGTGTGTCTGTCTGTTATTGGCATTCTCACAGGCTAACATTTTGTATAGATAGTTGGCGTGTCTGTTATCCCACCGTTGAGGGTACTCCAAGTTTGTCCTTAGCCCCATATACTTGTTTACCTGTTTTATTTACAACTAATATATTTAATAGCACTAATATAAAGTATTTATCTCGCTTCGCTTGCATCTGAGTTGATTTGCTTCTAAAGTATAAAACAGTTGTTGGTTTTATACTAAAGGAAGTGGTTGAAATTTACCGTGAAGTTGTAATTATATTCTAAATTTTTTCTTAAATAATGGGGCTTAGAATCATTTAATTCCAAACTCGAAAACTTCTACGGTCATGCCAACATTGCCATTTATATTATATTTTAATGAAGCCTTGTTATGCTTTAAAATAATTTGAAAAAACAAACCGAGTTAAGCTAAATTAAAACATTTATGAATTTTTCTAATTCAGTAGCAAATGTTTTTAAAACACATGTGAGAGTTCTTTTTTAAACTGCGTCAATAGCTAAAATGAGTTATAGACGTGGTTACAATTAAACGAATCTAAAACAAGTTGGTATTACTCGACCGTACCCAATACCCTGCACCTTTTAATTCCATAAATTAGTCTCAGTAGAAGTGAGGCATCGTTTTACAAGGCACTTTGTGAAATATCGTAAGAAGAAAAAGGTTGTTCGCTCCCAATTTGGGACAGCCAATTATTAAGCAAATAATCTAACTAGTCTTCAGTAAATTTTGTTAAAAAATAATGAAAAATGCGAACTTTCGCCATATAAAAACGTACAATAAGAAGAATTGACCTCTTTGAGCCAATCTAGAGTGATGGACTTGGTTAAGTGTTATGCTAAAAATTTTTATATTTGCAAGATTTTCAAAATTACGAGAACAAGAGTGATTGTGAACTTGCTTGACTTATAAGTCGAAAACTACTGCTCCGATTTTGATCAAATTTTTTGCAAATATTTGGAAATTTCTATAGCTTTTCGAGAATTATTAATTAATGGGCGTGGCTTTGCCCATTTGCTTAGGAAATGAGTTTTTAGTTTATTAAGAAAATGGGTAGTGCCACGCCCATATAATACGCTTTGTCTGAAAGGTGAATTAATTTACAAGCTTCCACAAAAAGTTTGAACAAAATCCGTCTAGCCGTTTAAAAGTTATAAGAGTTTAAAAAATTGGTTGAATCAAGATTGGCTTACGGAGCGATTCTGAGTGCCTAATGTACCTGGTGTACTATCGTGTTTTGAGTTATTATCTTTCGTAAAGTTTAGTTCTATAAATCCTCTCGTACGATGCCAAAAAAAAAACATTCATCATAGCTTTGAAATTGTTTTCGTAAGCACTGTTTTTTTTTTTTTTGTATATTTTGTCAAGCTGCTGAATAAGCTGCTAATTGATGATAAATAATCAAAATTGTTTTTGAAATATCAGGACTAATACTTGCGCTTACGGTTTTTACTTAAATTATTAATAATTTTGTGTTATATGTTTATTTAAAATTAAATAAAAAAGTTTGTTGACGAGTGGAATGGTGCAGTTATTTAAAAGTGTTTGAACAGCTCTGCAGTAAATTTAAATTCTTATATTTCGCAATATTTTGTACAAAGAATTTTATAACAAATGATGAGTTTGGATGCGGAGGTCGATTGTAACCACCTAAGTGGTCTAGTCAAGATCTGAAGTATGCGTGAAATGTAATGTTTCAATATCAGATTGGCGAGAGATGTTCAAATATTTTTGTATAAATAATAAAGCAAATAATAAAAAAAAATATCAGTGACTCCAGTGATAAAAGCAAATAATACATAAATATACAATACATGCGTATGTATGGACAAAATTCAAGAGATAACGAAAAATACAAAAGTTCTTTTTCGATTGTCTGTAAAAACATGTGCCGTGCAATACCTAACACATGAGTAACCAAGCTTTTGCTATTTTCAAGTAATTTATTAATAAGTTAATTTATGCAAAATAATTAAATAAAAATAAAATACAATCAGTTCCAGTATTAATGCTGTTTTTTGTTAAGTTAAGAGGCTCATTTACGTTAAATGTGATCGTGTTTTATCAAATTATAAATCGAATCAATGAGCGATACACAAAAAACCGAAAAAGGTAAACAAATAATCACTGTTTTATCTTTAAATATCTATAGCTTACTCGATCAAGTTTTTGTTCTAAAAATAAAATCCATCGATGCAAAATTAGTGCAAGTTAGGTCAAGTAAATGGTCTTTGAAAATTTTGATTAAAAATCACAATCCTTTGTCGTATGTCACAATAAATCATTTCAGAAAATAGTGTTATATGGAAAAGTGTTCTAATGTGGTTCTATCTAAATAGCATTGTTTCTCTAAAGAGTCCATTTTGAATATAAATCCTGGGGGTTACATGGTTGAATCGATTCAGAAAGTGATTTTGAAATTTTTTATATTAAATTTAAAATTTTTAAAATGGATCAAATCGGTCTAGTGCTACTGCTATAATCAAAAAATCCTTCCAAGCCATCCAAAATATGGCTACAAAGTTGAAATTTGTGGTATAAACATTTAAAAGTAGTCAATGGGGTAAAAGTAGGCGGGGTTGTATACAAGACTCCATATGATTGAAAAGCAGTGTACACTCTATTAGAGAGCCTAAGGTAATGCCGTGCCTTTAAGAGTATAAGTTGCTTCAAAGAAACCAAGAAACCAGGAGATACTGTTACATTTTACACAAAGAACGTTTACTTTAAATTAAATTACATTTCAAAAACAAGAAAAATCATTTACAATAATCCTTGAAAGCAGTCTACCATGTGCAACGACATTTATAGCCTGTTCTGTTTTGTTTCGCCTTTGCACGATTACATTGTTTTGCTTTCTATTTTATAGATAATAAACCATGTTATGGTTTTCTTAATCCCGGCGAAGATGATGAAATGAAAATAACGGGATATCGCCGGTCACTTAGCCGCACTCTACTATGTTGGTTATGCATTTGTTTGACCGGTGGCTTATTACGTTTAATTATGCATTGGTGGCGTCATTTGTACTTAAAAGCAACGCATGTTGTCTGCACTTTAGAAGAAGCGGACACAATTTTAGTAGAGGAGGAATACAAGGGCAAACATAAAATCTATTATGTTAAACAAGTACAAAATTTGGATTATGAAACTTTAAGGTAAACTAGACAATTATTTACTTTTAATCAACTGTTCGTATAAAATGTTTTTTTTTTTTTTTGATAAATTTCTTTTAAGGCAAGAACAACTGAAACCGCTTAAACAACAAAAAAATGTTAAAATTTTAGAGTCCAACACTAAAACAAATGTGGCTGATTCGGTACTGGATGTGGATGCGAAAACTTTCCATTTATCCATGCATTTTTCATCAGGACATTTTAAATGTAAGCAGCGCTTGTAATTAAAACCATTTTGATAATAATAATAATAATATGTAATCCCATTTAGACTATAAAAGTGCGCGCTTGTTTAACTGTAAACAGTTGCGGTATGCTTGGAATTCTCACACTCAAACTTTTGATCAATTGCACGGTTTAGATTTCAATGTACACAATTCATACTTTTATCAACAAAAAGGCTTAACCGCTCAAGAACAACTGGCCCGCCGCCTTGCCTATGGCATCAACGAAATTACAGTTCCTTACAAAGATATTAAGACTCTTTTATTCCTCGAAGTACTTAATCCATTTTATGTGTTTCAAATCTTCTCCGTTATCTTATGGTTCATCTACAATTATTATTATTATGCTTGCGTCATCGTGTTGATGTCAGTATTTGGCATTGTGATGTCCATTGTGCAAACGAAGAAGGTAACAACTGCAGCAAGTGATTTATAAAAAAATTTTTATTTGTGATAATTTTTTTTTTTTTTGTAGAATCAAGATGCTTTGCGTGAAACTGTACTTAATACCGGTGCTGTACTTATTGTGGGTGACAAGGGAGAAGTAAAAAGTGTTCCCACACAATATTTGGTACCCGGTGATATTATTGAGATACCTTCCAATGGCTGTACCATGCAATGTGATGCTGTATTACTATCCGGTAATTGCATTTTGGACGAATCCATGTTAACCGGTTAGTAGTCATTAAAAAAATTTTACGAAATAATTTCTTAAAAATTCTGGATTGCAGGTGAAAGTGTTCCGGTTACAAAAACCCCATTGCCAATGAAACGTGATGTTATATTTGATAAAAAGGAACATGCACGGCATACGTTGTTTTGTGGCACTAAAGTAATACAAACGCGTTATTTCGGTTCGGAAAAAGTTCTCGCATTAGTTATTAATACGGGCAATATAACAGCCAAAGGTGGTCTTATACGTTCCATACTCTATCCTCCACCAGTTGATTATAAATTTGAACGGGACTCGTACAAATTTATTGAATTTTTAAGTTTCATTGCATTAATCGGTTTTCTTTATACACTAGTCAGCAAGGTAAATAAATTACCGTTATGAATCATTTATATTACTCATATTACGGTATTCTTTATAACGGCATAGATTTTGCGGGGAGTAGATGCTGTTAAAATAGCTATTGAATCATTAGATTTGATAACGATTGTAG
This sequence comes from Ornithomya fringillina, assembly GCA_963978525.1. NCBI lineage: Eukaryota > Metazoa > Arthropoda > Insecta > Diptera > Hippoboscidae > Ornithomya > Ornithomya fringillina. The sequence goes on along the minus strand of OZ021694.1, from coordinate 3,241,770 downwards.
TGCCGCCAGCTCTGCCAGCCGCAATGACTGTTGGCCGCTATTACGCTCAGAAACGTTTAGAAGGCAACAACATTTATTGTATATCCCCACGTTCTATAAATGTTGCTGGCAGCATAGACTGCTGCTGTTTTGATAAGGTAACGATTTAGTCGTGATCGAAAGTGTAACTTTTATGTATTTTATTGATTTCGTTTTCTTTAAGACTGGCACTCTGACTGAGGATGGCTTAGATATGTGGGGTGTAGTGCCGAAGTCCGCTACCAATCAATTTCAAATACCCATTAAACAAATTGAACGTTTGCCTTGTGATCATTTCCTATTTGGTATGGTCACCTGTCACTCGATAACAATAATGAATGGCAAAATGATGGGGGATCCGTTGGATTTGAAAATGTTTGAATCGACCGGTTGGATTATGGAGGATCCACAAGAAATACCAGATAGCCGAAAATATGGTTTATTACATCCCACCATATTCCGGCAGCCTAAATCAACCAACACTGATCCAAAGATGAACGAAAGAAAAGACAAAATGCCGGAACGTCAGTCGTCAATGGATGATTTATTATCGGATGTTGGCCTACTAAGCGGTGAATCCATTAACGATCATGGCATTGTACGAGAATTTCCTTTCACCTCCAATTTGCAGCGCATGTCAGTCATTACACGGCGACTAAGTGAGAAGAATTTTAATGTTTATTGTAAAGGTTCGCCAGAAATGTTGCAACAGTTGTGTGTACCAAGTAGTTTGCCAGATAATTACAGTCAACAATTGGCCGTATTTGCTAAACAAGGTTATCGTATAATTGCTCTGTCATATAAATCTCTTAGTACCAAAGTAAATTACACCAAAGTTCAGCGTTTGACACGGGAGAGTGTTGAAAGTGATTTGGAGTTTTTGGGTTTTGTTGTAATGGAAAATCGTTTAAAGCCCGACACTACAGAAGTAATAGGTGCTCTCACCAAAGCCAACATTAGAACCATAATGGTAACGGGTGATAATATATTGACAGCGTTAAGTGTGGCGCGCGATTGTGGTATAGTAAGTTCATCACAGGCTGTGGTCACGGTAACAGCAAAGCAACGTACTTATGACAGTGCGCCCGGATTAATGCCCACATATGATTTGTATTACACATTGGATTTGGGTAGTCAAAATTGTGGCGGAATGGTGGCGAATGGTGGCACCAATGGAGCTTTAAGTTCTTCATCAGCTAATCGTTCATCCGTTTATGACAACAACTATCATTTACTAAATGGTGATGTGGCTTCATTATCAAGCACCACAGCCTCTGCCAGTCTGCCTTTAAGTAAAAGTTGTGGTAGCGTGGAAACAGTTACCACATGGACTCACAATGACACAGAATTGGGCTTTAATACGCCCACTGAGGGAAAACTGCCCCCTTTGCCATCATCAAACGCGAACGGGGATGTCAGCTGGCGTCAAAATTATCGTTTCGCTATGGTGGGCAAAACATGGCAAATTGTTCGAGATCATTTTCCCGATTTATTGCCAAACTTTTTGACACGCGGCGTCATCTATGCTCGCATGTCACCCGAACAAAAGCAGGCTTTGGTCATGGAATTACAAAATCTTGACTATGCAGTGGCTATGTGTGGCGATGGAGCCAATGATTGTGGCGCTTTGAAGGTCGCTCATACCGGTATATCGTTAAGTGAAACAGAATCTTCCATAGCGTCACCGTTTACCTCACGCAATGCAACAATTGCCGCAGTACCGAATGTTATTAGGGAGGGTCGTGCCGCTTTGGTTACTTCGTTTGGTATATTCAAATATATGGCCGCCTATTCAATGGTACAATTTATCTCAGTAATGATCTTATACTCGATCGATTCGAATTTAACCGATCGGCAATTCCTATTTGTTGATTTGGGTTTGATATCGATATTTGCATTTTTCTTTGGTAAGACGGCATCATTTAAAGGTCCCTTGTCGAAACAAGTGCCACTTTCTTCGTTAATATCGCTGGCACCGTTAGCTTCGATTATTTTACATTTGTTGATTGTGATAGGATTTCTGGTGGCTGGTAAGTAAGATGACATATATTTTTAATTAATTAATAATTAATCTTCCTTTACTTGGTCAGGTTGGGTTCATTTGCATCAGCAGTCCTGGTTTAAACCCTTTGAATATTCAAATGAAGATCATTTGGGTTGCGTTGAAAATTTTACCATGTTTGCTTTATCGGGATTTCAATACATCATCTTGGCCTTTGTATTTTCCAAGGGTGCTCCCTATCGACAGCCCATCTGGACCAATGTGCCATTCTGTTTAACATTAATCATCAACTCGGCCATAGTTATTTATTTCGTAGTCTATCCAGCTGAATGGGTTAAAGAATTTATGCAGTTTGTAATGCCAGAGGATATGACGTTCCGTTACTGGTTGTTAGGTTATGGCATAGCCAATTTTATGGCCCATCTGCTGGTTGAAAATATAATTGTTGAGCATTTACTATTCAAGAAACTGCAAGCGCGACGAGATCGTGATGTGCGCACTTCAAAACGTAAATACATGCACATAGAATATCAGATGCAATTCTATCAGAATTGGCCGCAAATTAGTGAAGAAATTGAGGCACATGATATGAAGCCGTTTGAACAGCCGACAACACCCGCTTACTTTGAAATAAGTGCCGAACAAAACTTTGAAAGCTGCCCCGTGGAAGACAATCCGTTAAATAGTTTCTTTGATTTAGATGCTGCTGGTGCAGTAAATCAAACGGTCCTGACACATACTTCCCATATATGACTAGAACATAATAATATCATCAGATTGTGTGAGAGTTTAGGAAAAGTCATAAATGATAATTCAATGTATGTTTTATGTATATTTTATATTATATGAAATATTTCCTTTTTAAAGCTCTTATTTCATTTTCTGGATATTTATCCTGAAAAAGTAATATCGTCGTGACTACTCTAAAAGCATTCATAAAATATTCACCAGATTTTTCAAGACGATATTGCAGTATATTTTATAATATCTAAAGAGATTGAAAGAGAGCTACAAAAAAAAACAACCGTAATTATATCAAAATTATATACCGTTACAATCGCGTAATTCACAATTCTACTCTACCCACTATTTATATTCACTCATCTAACTACTTAAGCAAAGAACAAAAAAAAAAAACAAAAAATCACAAAATCTTGGTAATAATGTACATAAATGTCGTCCCCTATCGTAGATTATCATTCTAAAAATATCCTGCACATGTATTAGTATATAAGATTTATTTAAATATTTCATTCTATTCTACAAAAACAAAACAAATAATATATTGTTATAAACCACTATGCGTATGTTATATATATATATATGTAATATGTAATAATTACGAAATACATCCAAACGCAAAATACTGCTTTACGGCGTTTATTATTAATATATTATAATAGATAGTTTATTAATTTTTGTGTTCTATATATATATTGTGTATATGTATGTGTATTGTTTTGTTAAAAGTGTGTGTTTTTCAAAACTTATGCTTAGAAAAATTACTTGTATTCTGCAAAAAGTTGTATTCAACTCTCAAATTTGTTTGTAAGGAAAAATAAATAAAATAATAAAAAATTAAGTAAATAATCTCATGGTAACTTGGAGTACAGATTTTGAATGATTTATCTAAGAGAAAGAAAACATTTTTATACCCTACACCCTAGTGCTGAAGGTTTGTTTTTCCGTTTCCACGCCCACAATCGACAAAAATATATTTATCCGTCAAAAAAATTAACCTATGAACTTGAGATTTGATGCATATGATTGTCCCATCCATCGATGTGCCAAAAATGGGCATGGATAAACAACAGACACGCCCACAATTTAGAAAAAAAACATATTAACCATAAAACTACACTTCCAAGCAAGTACTGAAAACAAACAAACATCCCACAAGGTATTCATCTGGAGATTGGCTAGCGTTCTTAGCTATAATTGAGTCTTTGAAAATTCTCTAGGTGGGTACTTATGCAATTTTTGAAGGAGAAATTATTAAGCTTCTAAACACCCTCCCATATGCTATCGATATTAAATAAAACAAAGTTTTTACAATTTTTTCAGCGTCCATGTTAGTATGAGTGCGTTTTGCTAAATTACTATTAATAATAAATTAAATTGTCTACAAATTGTCTATTAATAATAAACTACTTAAAACAATAATAATAACAACAATACCAAATCAATCCAATTAAACAAAATAAACAAGAAAAGATGTGGAAACAAGATACGTTTTTTAGGATATGAAAGAAAAACTTTTCGGTAATAATTCAGCAATACTGGTGCACAGTACACGGAATGGAGGAGATGTTGGTTTAGTGATATAAACGGGGAAATCCTTTTTGGCAGCAAATTCATATAAAAATTGACGGCAAACACCACAAGGCGTTGTAAAGGTGTCCTCTTGTAAGGCAACCACAGCACAAGCTTCAAAAACATGCTTACCATCACTAAATCGTTCATTGACAAATATATAAAAAGTGATTAAAAATTGAGAATAATAGCTGGATGTGTAGAGTCCTACCTTACAGCTTTAACAGCAGCTGTACGTTCGGCACATATACATGCGGTATATGCACCATTTTCAATATTACAGCCAGTATAAATGCAGCCGTCCGCAGTGCGTATAGCAGCACCCACAGCAAAGCTACTGTATGGACAGTAGGCATTCTTACGTGCCTCTATAGCGGCCGTAATTAATTCTTGAGTTTTTACATCTGCAATGCAATCGACAGCATAAATAATTAGACTTTAGATTTAGACATTTTTTTTTTTATTCATATTTACCCAGACTTGAAAATTGTTTCACATAATTGTTGTCGTCTCTGGTACCATTTATATAAAGTTCAGACATTTTCCTTTTTCTCAAATATTCCAACAATTACGCTTAAGTTGTAACGAATTAATTGTACGAACGCGTCTATAGTCTGTTTGGTACATAAATCTATGCCTACGTCTATGTGACTGTTTTAAAAAAAATTGTTTCCAATTTTTTTGTGATTACAGAGGCAAACGTCAAAGAAAATACCAGGGTGTGCGTTTATGCAAACATAGCATAGACAACGTGACAGCGTTTATGTGACAAAAAATTAGCGCACATGCACTATGCAGTGACCATGTCTTGGAGTTTTCTAAGAAGTTTTAGAAAAATATTCACAAGAAAGATTTACTTTGATTTACTTCTTAATATCAGCTTTTTTAAAAGCTTTCACTATACTTAATTATTATAAAGCTCTGGCATCCGTTAGATAAAGATTAAAGTGTTATAGAATAACGGACTTTAGCAGGGGGCAACACCATATGCGCGATTCTAATATTTTAAATGTTAAGGATTCCTTCCGTACAGCAACCTTGTACTAAATTATGTTGTTGTTGTAAAGAATAGTACGAAGTAGTATAAGGCACCTTTGGATACATAGAGGAAATTATTAGTTCTTAAATTAGTTGATTGCGTTATTGAGAGAGCTAATGAGGTAATCGTGATTAAAAACAATAAAAAAGGTCATTATCATGAATATCGAACGTGTACTCGCACGTGTACTCTTCTTCTCTTCACACAAATCAACATTTACATATACTCTTCATTATACAGTTATGTGTGGATATTCACTGAGTGTGAAAAATGAAAGTATTTACTGCCACCTCATTTATGTCAAATTTTACACGATACAAATATTTTTGTCAGTAGAATCGAAATTTCTTTTTTAAAAATTCTGTTATTGTCATTTTTATTTCTTTCCTTTTATTTTGCTTTGTGTTAATATGGATAATCGTTGTTATTGTGTGTGCGAGTTAAAGAATCATATTAAAGCTGAGAGCACCGGATGTAGAGCAACGTTTTTTTATCCGGGTGGAGGAACTTATAAAGGATTTTGGTTAAAATCGAAACATGATGGCGTTGGTGAAAAGGTGAATAAAAATAATTTAATTTATGGCGGTTCATGGCAAAATGGGAAAAGGCATGGTCAAGGGATTATGAGAATTCAAAAACCGGATGGCAGTTTCGAATGCGTTTATTCAGGTTATTGGCGTGATGATAAGAAAAATGGTGAAGGTAAACAATTTTACAAGGATGGCATTTATTATGGATGGTGGAAAAATAATCGACGGCATGGTTTGGGCATAAAATGGTATAAGAATGGAAGCATTTATTTGGGTGAATGGGAAGCTGACGTTTATCATGGTTTGGGTGTATTCTTCTATGGTATATAAGAAATTATATGAATTTTAAATATATAATTAATTATATGGAATGTACTGACAGAGAACGGTAATCGTTATGAGGGACACTTTGCTAGAGGTTTCAAAAATGGTGAAGGTACATTTTACCATATGCACACTGGACAAATACAGAAAGGCATGTGGGAGAATGATGTATGTAAAACATCAATTGTTCAGGATGAATTTCGTAATCAAGGTGACCGTCCAACACCATATCCCATACCACCTGTAAGTTTATTATATGTTGTTGTTTTTTTTAATATCAATAATATATTTGTTTGATTCGGTTGATTAAGGTACGCCTGGCCAATCCTGATCAGTTTATTCATGACTTGTTTCAAAAGTATTTACCCAATGCTAATAAGCCAACCAAGTCTTTTAATGTAAGTTTTCATTTTATAATATTATTTAAATATATATATATAATGTTTTTTATAATCCGCATTATATAGGAATTGGTTTGTTTAAATTTTGTGCACAAAATTCGTAGATTTGCCAAATTCGAGCCAAAGCACTCATCAAACTCAAAAATAGCACTTCATGACATTAATTATCCTTGCACTTGTAAAAAATCCGATAAATTGATCACTTTACATGAATTATAAAATTTATTCTGTTTTCTGGGTGTGTTAATAAATTCGTTATATTGAAAATAATGATTATTATATAAACCGTTAGGTATTGCAAAAAACAGGAAATTCAACAGAATAATAAAATGTCTATAAACAGCTGCGCGACTCTACTTTATCGATTACACATACCATAGAACTGCACTACCGACACCGTCTATTACAGCCCCGTCTTAATTTAACATCTGTAAAAACTACGTTTTGCGTTATAATAAAAATAAAATTTTTCTATTATTTTATCAAATATTTGAAAAATGGATATCAACGTTTTATCCGAGAAAGAATTTAATGCCGTACAATGGATTAATGAGAATTTTAAAAAACATAAAGAGGAAACCAAAAATTCCACTGCAGAGGACTGCAAGAAAACTGATATAAATAATAGCAATGAAATTGCTTTGGATTTCATCAATAGCTATCTAATGAAATTGCAATTGCATGTTCAGCAAACGAATTATGCTGTGGAAGAAAGTACTCAAGAAATATTAACAAATATGCCACGTGTTGTAAAGGAAGCTCAATCTTTACAAACCGATGTAGAACAACTAAGACAACGTATGCTGGAAATGCATCAGGAGGTGGCTGCTGTTCAAGAAGAAACTGGCGAATGTATGACAACATTAGAACGTTTAAATACAATACAAATTAAATTGCAAAATGCTAAGGAATCGCTGCAGGAATCGGACGGTTGGGGTAATTTAATTGCCGGCCTAGAAGATTGTTTTGAAAAGAATGATTTAAAGGTAACCATTAATGAGAAAAATTATACATGTTTAAAATTGATTCTCATGCTTCATGAAAAATAGGGAGTTTGCGATAAAATTGTAGCCTTACAAAAAAGCCTATTAGCTCAAGAGCAATTACCAGGGCATACTGAACGTCTGTCGCAAGTGGAAGATTTCAAAAATCGTTTAGAAGCTTTAGCCTCACCTAATGTGGTGCAATGTTTTGCTGGTGGTAGTGTAAGTGACGCGCAACGTTATGTGTGTATATTTGCTGCTATTAAGCGAAGTGCACAATTACTGCAATACTATAGAGCTGTACAGAAAACCTCCTTACAACAGCAATGGAAGCAAATACTGGATTTACAAAACACAGACAACGCAACACAACAATGCCGATTTTTGTCCTTATTCTACGATCATCTATTAGAAAATTGCCGCCAGCAAGTTAAATGGTGTGCTCAGGTGTTTGAAGAGCCAGACACGCAACAGCAGCCATTTTCGGTGTTGGCAGAGTTACTGCCAGCTTTGCAGCCCACCAGAGATCAGTTTATATTACAAATATTTAAAACCTGCAATGAACGTTTAGACTTGCTGTTACAATTCGCCCGCGACAACGAGTCTTTTGTATTGCAAATAAATGCGTATGTCGAACAGGCAAGAATAAAACTGTGTCCCGATTTGAAGCGACAACTAGGTGTGGCCATATACGAATATTTTTACAAATTCATACAACAGTATCCACGCTTGGAAGAGACCCATCTATCTACCCAGATAGATCGTATGTTGGTCACACAAATGAATGTTGGAGATGCTGTGCGTCATTTGAAAGATTCCACCAGTAAATTGTTCAATTGGCTGACTGATGTTTTAAGCAGATGCTTAAATATTTCTGGTGATATGGCGTTATGCAAATTGATCAATTTATTGGGTGGCATATTTAAACGTTTATTGGAACAGTTTTCTCGCACGCAACGGCAATTGAGCCTGAATGTGGGGGGATCGTCTACTCAAAGGGAGAGCAACTGGTCTTTGTTGCAATATACTTTGTCTTTGTTGGAATGTCTAGCGGATTTTCAACACAGATTGCAAACATTTGAACAAACTTTACATGAACGTCTGAAACAGTTACAGGAGAAGCTGGTCACAGTAAAGGAAACATCAGCGATTAATTTCTATCAAGCATTGGACACATCAGAGCAACAACGTCTGCTAAATACAATTACGGAATTTCGTCAAAAGCACTTGGACACCAGTCAAGATAATCAAATCATTTCATTCGGCTTTTTCACAGCCACTTATGATTCACTAAAAACTCATTTTACGGAAACGCACGACATCACGTTAAATATTTTGCTGCAACCTTTAGAAATGCATTTATCTCATATAAAGCCTTCCAATGAATTGGGCCAAAATCATATGCAAGATCATATGCCAACATTTAGTTTTACTCCCCAAGAATCCATAACACAAATTGGCCAGTATTTGTTAACATTACCACAACATTTGGAACCATTACTGTTGGCTCCATCCACACTGCTGAAGCAAGCATTGGAAATGTGTAACATTAAATACTCACAACCGGTACCCAGCGTTGATATATTGTTAAGCTTAGTGGTGGGGCAATGTTGTATCATCTATCAAACACAAATATTACAAATAAAAAGTTTGTCAAGCATGGCCGCCCGTCAACTGGCCGTTGATATAGAATATTTATCAAGTGTTATTGAGGAATTGGGTTTAAACCTAACCACAGCTTTAAATCATATATTAATACTGTTAAAGGCACCATCAGACAGTTATGCTACGTTGAGTGTTGGCTGTGAGCCGCGCTTAGTCAGTGCTATACGTCAAATGCGTAATATTAATATTATAACAACGGAATAAAACAATTTGGGTTTTTACATCCTCCTCTAATGCGGAAGGTATATTAAATTTGTCATTCCATTTGAATTATCCAGAAGAAGGCATCCTACAATATTCTTGATTCGGGGATGTTATAAATGTTTCGTTAATATGTGGTAAGAGGTAAGAGGGGGACGTCACTATTCTATAGAAATTAAGAATAAATATAACGGTAATATATACTGTATGTTTATCCTTTTATTAGGGCAATAAAGAATATAAACAGTAACTAAAAATTTGTATAACAGTTTGGAAAATTCCCATCTACCTTATTAATCCCAATCTCCCTCTCATATTATTTTTATAAGTACTCTCTCGTACAGCGTAAACTCATTTAAAACTCGCCAAATCAATCTTCTAGTTTAGTTGTTTGCTAACTGGGCGATTGAGTAGAATCGCATTCGTTTTTTGGCTCACGCAAACATTGCGTTAAATTAATTATTAGAAAACACAATAGAACAAATCATATAATACTTGGTGGTGCCTAATTTACAAAAAAAAAAAAAGAAAAAAAAAAAGAAAGCGATTTTTATAAAATAAAAAAAATCATGTGTTGAACTCATTATGTTGGACTTTTTTTTTTGTGAAGTTTTTGTATACCCTTTAATAACCAAGACTATATACATAAATGATCCATATATGGGTATGAATGCATAATTAAAGGCAAGTGTAGTGCAGTAATAAGAAAAAAAAAAAAAAAAGTAAAAATGTTTGAATGAAATCACACACAATGCTAATCAATAATATTAATCTGTATACATCTTCAGCAATTAAAACGATTGCAGCAGCAACAGCAACAACATCAGTGGCAACAACTTTTTTTCCACATTATCAACTATAATAATTTTTAAATGCGGTTATTGTTACGCAGGTTTTTTTAAACATTCCCTAATGAAACAATTCTGTATGTATACACTACTGGCTATATTAGATGCCTAATGAGAATAAGTTTATGTATATATGTATATTATATATATTCGGTTAAGTTTCTCGTCAATGTCTTTTATTTATAAATTATACATTTATATGGATATAACATCTTTTTTTTTTTCTAAATCGTACAAATTATATACTATAGTAGGAAGATACTACTCATACAATAACACCAAGAGGGGTTGAAGAGAATCCACAATTTACGAATTAATTTAGGATCATTATGTGAGTTAAAAAACGAATGAAATCGTTAAGGTGTCGGTCAAACCTGAGCACATATGACCCTACATCACATGATTCCAGTTCAACACCTACAGAATTAACACAATTTATTCCATAATTATTTAAATAATAACAGTTTTCTCAAGTCATTGTCATAACAAAGCCAAACCTTTACAAGAAGAAAGGTTTCAAAAATTAATCAATCTGGTCCACAATTAGAACAAACAAGTAACAAAAACTAAATTCCGCTTAAACCAAATCTTAAATACTCTCCACATTTACAATAGTGGGCGTGACAGGTATGTGATTACGCCTTCTAGAAGTGTATGTATTATGTATCAGTTTGAAAGTTGAGTTGTATAGTTTTTTGTATCAATTATTATCAATTATTAAATCAATTAACATTTCCATCCTATCTAAATTTAGTATAAGGACATGACTTTGATTCAAAATCGATCGATATAATTATGAATGAAGAATGTTTAGGAGTTGCAAACATCTTTACAAACTTTATAAATACCCTTTGCCACAACATTTGCGTATAGCCCAATATACAAAGAGTTCACATAATACAGATAATATGGATCAAAAGTGAAGGTGAAGTTCATTAATCAAAAACAGAAAAGTTGAAGTGTACTTGTGTTGTCATAACACATAACAGTTGTTTAGTTTTGTGTTAAATGCAATGTGTACGTATGTCCATAAATGTATATAAAAGGGAAGTGTTGAAAACACAAACAAACACACCAATGTACAGTGCGCATGTTCGAAGTTAAAAGCACCGGAATTAAAGTGCATAGAGAATCCAACACACACAACAAGTGTGCTTCAGGTAGTTTCCGCATACATAGAAAGCCATCGTGTGAATTACAGATAATGTTTAAAAGATTAATTCTTACTCAGTTGAATTTAGCAGCTCTTTCATTTTAAACGCTCTGAACGGAATATTTAAACAAAACAAATTTTTTTTTGCATTGTGTTAATTATGAATGTGTGACAATGTTATACTACCACCTGGAGAGGGCATTTTAGTTACACAGATATATGTATATGTAGCATATGGTATGTCCTTAACGCGGGTTTATTTTAATTCGGCGCTTAAGAGGAGGGAGAATAAAACACTTTTCTAATTTTAGGTTTTTTATATTTTCTGTACATATACAAAACAATATGTATATACACGTATATGTGCTTGTATATCATAGTCATATTGTATGTATACATGTAAATCGTCCTCCCATAAGAAGCGTGTTATACTAAATAAGAAACGGTTTACGGTTCACTGCTAATGGTTACAGTTCATTATAATAATCGATTCATAAATACAAAGTATTTCTGTATTTAGTTTAATTAATTTTGTATTATAATTGTTATATCTATTAATACTGTGAAATAACGAGTGAAAGCGAACACGTAATAAGTAGAACAAGTAAGAAAAATTTGGCTTAGGCCAAATCTTAAATACCCTTCACATCCATAACAGTGGGCGTAGCAAAAATATATATATTTACGTATCAGCTTGCAAGTCTAGTTTTATGGTGAATATGTTTTTTTGTAAATTGTGGGCGCGTCTGTTATCCAACCATGCCCATTTTTGGCACATCGATGGATGAAATAAGCATAAATATCTAAATTTCAAGTTAATTTTTGTGGCAGATATATAGATTTTTGTCGATTGTGGGCGCGTATGTCGACCGACCACGCCCTTTTTTGTAACATCGATGTAGGATAGGATAACTATAAATATTCGTACCAAATTTTAAGTTCATGGGTCAACTTTTGTGGTAGATAAATAGATTTTTGTCCATTGTGGGCGCGATTTTTGACCTATTTTGCTCATTTTAAATAACGGTTAGCGTGCAAAAACTAAAAATGTCTGAACAAATTTCAACAATTTAGTGAATAAGTCGACTTGTAAGCGAATACATGTAATACATGTACTATTAGAGGGCGTAATCATATACCTGCCATGTCCACTATTTATAGTAAATGTTGAAGGTATTTAAGATATGGCTCTTAAGACAAATTTAGTTTTTTTGTTTGTTTGTTTTTTTTTTTTAAATAACATAATGGTAGGTAGGGGATAACGTAATTTGTAAGAAAATACTGACCTCTCTAAATATTACAATACATACATAAGTTATTACTCACTATCTCCCCAAAGTGTTCTATTATTCAAAATGTTGTTATGGTGTAGGTATCTGGTTGACCTAAGTACAAGTTTGTATGTATATGTTTTCCTTATGCATAAAGTGTTTATACACCTGTGAGTTTTCTTTATATTCTCTTCTTCACTCTCATTTGATCAATTTACACGTTGTACAATAGAAACTAAGATTACAGCATATGAACGATACGATTATACAATGTGTGTGTGTGCAACGATAACACTACAATAGCTGTAAGCATTCAAGCGCATGTTTGTGACAGATACTTGTATGTGTATGCGGTAATGTGGTAAAAGATATTTTCAATATTGAACATAAATAATTCACAATTGAAGAAAAACTGTTTGGGTTTATTAAAAGTGAGAAAGCGAAGGCTTCGTCAATGAATTTCAATACACATTCAGTTAAATACATTCTACAGAGTACAAGTGTTGCTAAAATCGAAGTGTGTGGCTGGTAAAATGGTGGGCGGAGTAACGGCCCTCAGGCTCTAATATTGTAAAAAATCTTCAAAACAAAAATTAATTCTTCTCCTTTTTCACACTTTTTTTGCACAGTGGACGTTCCCAATTTCAACTTCAATACACTTGCGTGTAAAATTACACATCTGCCCGGTTTGGAAACGAAATCTCACTTTTTACGTTCAGGAGAGAACACTACAGAACATATGCACACGGACAGACAGACGAGAATAGATCGATTCATTATTCAGAATATATATACTGTCTAGGGTGTCAGACGCGCTTCTTTCCGGATGTTGCAGACGATTTGTCAAAGTTATAACAAGTACGCTCACAATCCATAGAAAACCAAAAATGTTGCAGAATTCAAGCTGCCAGTTGATATAACCACAGCCACAGTTGGCATATAGATGTTGGAGGGTATTTAAACCCTAAATTTCAAAAGAGTAATAATATGTGAAACTAACTGGTGTAGGGTATTTAATGGTTGGGCTTGATCGACTATAACACTTTCATACATTTGCACTTTTGAAAAAGTTATGTATACGCCTCGTGTAACTGAATTTCTTTACTCATCTTGACAATCTTATATTCTGAGTATAAAAGAAGGACACACACACACACACACACAAATAACATTTTGTTTACGTCTTATAAACAAATTCAATTTCACATACATGCATATAAATGTGTTGTATATACAGTAAGTATGTCTCTTGGGCGAGAGCAAACGAGGAAATGTTTTAAATGCACAATAAATGAAATGAAATTCAGTGTCAATGTTAAGAGCATTAATAACTGAGAGAGAGAGTTATATCTATATATCACATCAAAAATTGTTATGTAGCACATTCTGCATTCTGCAATTCGTTCTTCACAATAAAGTGTTTTAACAAAACAAAAAAAAAAAAAAAACGAATTATGAAAAAAATTTTTTTGTACGTAAGTTTTTGTCCTCTCCTCAAGAAGGCTGTGTAATTATAAACTTAATAATTTAATTTAATTAATACCGTTATATTCGAAATTATCATTTATTACCTATGTATGTGTCTACAGCAGCGCAATAATGGCCGATATTACATCACATGCTGGTATGCGCACAAAAATGAACGATATTGTTGAGAATAGTTCGACCAGTCTGAATGATCCCACCGAAGTCACAAAAGGACTCCGCAATGTGGTTGGATGGTTGAAACAGGTTTAAAAAAGATTCTTAATTGTATGAGAAATGCTGGTAAAAACGTGAAGAAATACAAATAAAAATTGGATTGAAATTGTTTAAAACCCCATCATCTGTTCATTGACGATCTTAAACATATTATTTGAATGACATCGATTAACGAAGATCAATGAAGGTGTTATTATTAAAAGCTGTTATCAATTAAATTTTTTTACGGGGGAGAACGCGAAAGATTGAATTCCAGTAAAAATTTATCCTTTTTTGTTGCCCTTTATTAACATAATGTATATACCGGATGTATTATATAAGAAAGGGTGGTTTATTAAGTTTGTTACTCTGTTGGTAAGACCCAGAACTTGTAGAAAGTTCGTTAAAACCATTCTTCCAGAAATTTCAAAATTTTAAAAATTATAAAAAATATGTTCAATGCTGTATAAGGAAAATAGACATACGCCACATAAAAAATGACCCACTTTTATATCGCGTACAGGCGACAATAAGGTGTGACTCACCTTTTGCTTAAGTACCCTATATTCTTGACGAACCCATCACCTGAATCGGTTTAGCTTTTTACGTCCCTATGTTCATATGTTGTTCACAATTATAACGGTCTCAAAAATTTAGCTAAGCAATTGTATAAATATGCCACGCCTACGGTTAAAATATTGTATATCTCTCACGATCACAAAAATGAGGCTGAAAAGTTAAAATTTATTATTTGTCCCTACATCTGAAGGTGCCGAAGTTTACATTTTTTCATTAAACCCATTAAAGGCCTTTCCATAAGGGCTTAACAAAATTTCTGAATACAAATCCACTTCATATCTTCATTATTCATCCATTTAAAAGGTTCATAATTATGAAGCGTTTTTACCAGTGTGATCAATAGTTTCAAACAACGTTTCAAACAGAAATATTATTTTTCAGTTGCTTACTTTTGCTGTTGACTGTATTATATGTATTTTTAGTACATTAAAATTTGACGTTTTATTTATTTTTTTGAGTTAAATCAGAATAATTTTCAAGAGTAAGTTTAAAAAAAAAATCGCCGAACTACAGGGAATCATTTATCTTCCAATTTAACGCTTATTGATTTTAATTTTTGTGTAAAGCTTCTTTGTGTTTATTTTGCATTTGACAAATAATTTAATAATCAATTAATTATTATTAATTTATGTAGGCTTCCATAGAAGTCCGCGAGGCTGGTAAACGGGCCGTTACACAAATTCAAACTTCTAATCCCAATTTTTTGACGCAAGACTTTGAACTGCTAACACCTGACGATCAATTGGAATTAACCGACGACGATACTAAGTCGTTGTCGCATCAGGATCTTGTACGTCCCACACGTCATTCATTTAGTCAGCCGCACAGTCCACGGACACGAGGGCGTGGCATTGATAATTTCACTACCGGCTATCAACGATCCACGTCCGTCATCTCACAGTTGGAAAAATCGAAAGTGCTTTTCAAAATGGCCGATCAAAGTAATAAACCTTTGACCATTCTACACTACAATGATGTATACAATGTGGATCCTACAACGGAAACCGAACCAATAGGTGGCGCAGCACGTTTTTTAACCGCTTTTAAAGCTTTTAAAGATCATGATCCTCTAATACTATTCAGTGGTGATATATTTTCACCCAGCATGTGTAAGTTTGCATTTAATGTTATAATATTTTAATTAATTAATTAATGAATTATTTATTTCGTTTTATTGATATTTTTAGTGAGTACTTTCACTCAAGGTGAACAAATGGTGCCGGTACTTAATGCTTTGGGTACACATTGTGCTGTGTTTGGTAATCATGATTTTGGTGAGTTGGACATCTCCTAACCTGTAAAGCTAACTTTCTAAACTAAATTTTAATTTTTTGCAAATACATGCGGTTTCAGATCATGGCCTGGATGTATTGATGGAATTAATAAAAAAATGCAATTTTCCCTGGCTAATGTCGAATGTGGTCGACAATGAAACGGGTCGTCCGTTGGGCGGTGGTAAGATATCACATTTCGTATTTCACAATCAACTTTCTATTGGTCTAATTGGTTTGGTGGAAAGGGAATGGTTAGAAACTCTGGCCACAATTGATCCCAAAGAGGTCACATTTATAGACTATGTAGAGGCCGGTAATCGTCTGGCTGCCGAATTACGCAATGAAGGCTGTGAAATTATTATTGCTTTAACGCATATGCGCACTCCCAACGATATCAATTTGGCGGAAAATTGTACCGGTATTGATTTAATATTGGGTGGTCACGATCATGTGTACGAGATTAGGGAAATCAAAGGTATAAAGATCATCAAGTCAGGCACTGATTTCCGGCAATTCTCTAAAATCACCTTAAACAAAGAACGCAATGGTAGCGGCAAAATTAAGATTGATGTAGAATGTATTGATGTGACATCAACACAATATGCTGAAGATGCTGAACTGAAGCAGGAATTATCGAAATATTCTGAAGTTATAGAAGAGAGAATGACTGAAGTGTTGGGTATTTTTACTGTAGAGTTGGATGGTCGCTTCTCTACCATACGTACTCAGGAAACTAATTTAGGTGATTGGATGTGCGATGTAGTATTGGCTGCTACCGGTGCCGATATTGTTATTATCAATTCGGGTACATTTCGTTCCGATCAAATACATCCCCCGGGTCCGTTTACTATGCGTGACTTGGTAAATGTTATACCAATGCGTGATCCCTTGGTTTTAATTGAAATAACTGGTAAATGCCTGCACGAAGCATTAGAGAATGCAGTCTCGGGTTATCCCAAATTGGAGGGCCGATTTCCTCAGGTATGCATATAATGCAATATAAACCATTTTACTCATAAGTCGCTATTTAAAATGGGAAAAAATTAATTAAAAGCCACGCCCACAATTAACAAAAATCTATATATTATAATATCTACTTAATGGCCTGCGGCTGGTGATTATTTAAGATTTAATTTAAGTCAACTTTTTTAATTCTTTTCATTTATTTGTGGTATAGGTGTCTGGTGTAACATTTGCCTTTGATCCCGCCAAGCCGCCGGGTCAAAGAATTGATGTACAACTTATTCAAGTGGGCGATGAATATATTAATCAGATGCAATTGTATAAAGTTTGTATAAAAAGTTATTTATACAGTGGCTGTGATGGATTTACAATGTTTAAAGATGCTAAAATATTGGTAAGTTTGAAAGAATGGACAAATAAATGATTTCTAAGCATTTTCGAAATGTGATCTTTTACAATTAGATGGATGATGATTCGTGTCCAGAATTGGGACTGGCTGTACAAAATCATTTTAAAGCTATAAGTATGCGTACCAGCAAAGCTGGCCATCACACCAAACATCGACAATCACTGGTAACTTTATCCCGCCGTCACAGTATGGTACAAATGTTAGACAATCTAGACCTAGATGGTCCATCACCTATACGTAAACTGTCTGCCGGTCATCCTATGAAATCCATTGATCTATCAAATACCAATAGCTTAAAGGTAAGCCTGGCTAAGTGCTTGTATTGTGATTTTCAATTGTGATTAATTGTGATTTTAGATGCTAAGACGTGCTTCGCTGGAGGATTTGGAACAGGCCAGCTGTCAGTTGGCTCCAAAGATACAACATCGTATTATACGGATTCAAAATGAAGAGGTAGGTTAAAGTCAAGTCTAATTTGTGCAGTTTTTTTTATTCTAATTTCTACAAGTGAATGTTTTTATACCCTACACCACTTGTGATTATATAAAGTTTGTGCGGTTGTTTTCATTTGTCTTTCTTTCTTTAGCATTACAAACAGTTGTTAATGAGAAAAGAAACCTCGATTAAAAATGAAATAATTACCGAAGCTGAAGATGAATAAAGAGATGACTAAAGGAATATAGCAACGATACGGGCCACAGCAGCATTTTCTTGTTATAAGTTATTATTTTATTTTAATTTAATTATAAAAAACCTCACTAGTTCTAACATTACTTTGTGACTGAATTTTTAGAATTATGAGTTAACTACGAAATATAAAACTATGCTTTAAAATTCAACTACAAAAGGGAGAATATTGTGGAATTATAGAATACTTTTTATCCTTTATATGTGGATTAAGGAAATGATTAAAACAAATAGACATACGTGTCATCTCAGATAAAAACCGCCCAATTTTACATATAAATACATTCACATTATATATATTAGACAAATCAGACACCGTTGAATCACAATATATATAAAAAATTGCAAAATGTACATAATTTACTGCAAAATATAAAACTAAAATGAAAATAAATATATTGTTATTAAATTATACCTATACATGTACCATAAACTGTACGTGTCTGCAAATTTAATGTTTGTATATGTTAATGTAATTGCTCGACAATGTGTGTGTGTATTTCAAAAAACAAAACGTTATGTTTCCTTTTCCTTCCTTTAAATGTCTGCCATTTTGATTTTATTCAATAAAAAATTTGTTGAATTTTTTAAACTAAGAAAAGAATATCTACGAACATTATATTATTATAAATTTATATGTAAGTAAATAAATTTTTTAAAAGAATTTTTAAAATACGCGACACATTAACTTAATTTAGTTAATTTAGCTTTATATTACACCACTCTACTATTTACATTCACTATTCAACACGCTTAATATGTATATATAAATATTTAAATAAAAGAAATTGAGTAAATACGGCAATGTTAAATAAAAATTATCAGTATAACGGCTTTTTGTCTTGCAAAAAAAGAAAAAATTCAAAGTGATCCCTAAAACGTATTATGACATAATTCACATGAGAAATTGTATCAATCAATTGTAAAATTAGCTAAAGTTACAAGGGTTACTTCAATTCAAATATGTATATAAATATTTTAAACTAAACTCACCCATCACGTACTTTATTCTTGCAATACTTCTAAATCTGGGAAATTTCGCCGGATATATTTTCAGAACGCTGCTTGTCTATCATGAACAGGTGTGTTATAAACTAAAAACTTTACATTTAATGTGGTAACTCGTTTGTATTCGTTATTCCTTTTTTTCTTACAATCTGGTAACGCTTTTTAGAAATTTATTTTCAACTAAAACGAAGAAGATTTTCACCATGTAAAAATAATCAACAACCGTGCACTTTCACTTTATATTTAATAATTAAAATGCGTTATGATAATTTTGTAAATAAAGAGATTATAATTTGACTTAAAACGGACTTTTTCCTCTTCCTATCTTGAACATGTTAAGTTTTTCATAACCAAAGCACAGAGTTTAGAAATTTTCATAAGCAACTATAATTAACTGTTTTAAACAAATTTTACACATACACACATTATAATTATTCATGATATCTTTAGAAACAATATTCCAACTTTTTTTTGGCAATTTTTTGCGAATTTTTACATTTTTTAAGAAATATTTCACGTTTGCACAACTTTTCTTAACAACACACGACGCCGGATATGAAAAGACTAAATGTTCCGCTTACAACATTGCCATATATAATTTTTCATTTATGGAACTTTTTATATATATATACATTCGTATTCTTTATTCCTTTTTTCTTACAATCTGGTAAGGCTTTATATAAATGATTTGTCGGCTAGAAGGAAAAAGATTTTCACCGTTTAAAAATAATCAACAACCATGCGCTTTCACTTTATATTTAATAATTTTAATGTGTTATGATAATTTTGTACGTTTTTATATTAAGTAAATAAAGAGAATATAATTTCAGTTAAAATGGATTTTTCCCTTTTCCTATCTTGAACACGGTAAGTTTTTCTTAACCAAAGCTCAAAGTTTAGAAATTTTCATAAACAAACTGTTTTAAACATGTTTTACACGTACGCACATTAGCATTTTGTTATGATTTCTTTAGGAACAATATTCCAACTTTTTTGGCATTTTTTTGCTAATTTTTACATTTTTTTAAAAATATTTCACGTTTGTACAATTTTTCTTAACAACACACGATGCCGGATACGAAAAGACTAAAAGATCAGCTAAAAGTATCTTTACAATCTTGCCATATGGAATTTTATGTAACTTTATATATATATATATTCGTATTCTTTATTCCATTTTTTCTTACAATCTGGTAACGCTTTTTAGAAATTTATTTTCAACTAAAACGAAGAAGATTTTCACCATGTAAAAATAATCAACAACCGTGCACTTTCACTTTATATTTAATAATTAAAATGCGTTATGATAATTTTGTAAATAAAGAGATTATAATTTGACTTAAAACGGACTTTTTCCTCTTCCTATCTTGAACATGTTAAGTTTTTCATAACCAAAGCACAGAGTTTAGAAATTTTCATAAGCAACTATAATTAACTGTTTTAAACAAATTTTACACATACACACATTATAATTATTCATGATATCTTTAGAAACAATATTCCAACTTTTTTTTGGCAATTTTTTGCGAATTTTTACATTTTTTAAGAAATATTTCACGTTTGCACAACTTTTCTTAACAACACACGACGCCGGATATGAAAAGACTAAATGTTCCGCTTACAACATTGCCATATATAATTTTTCATTTATGGAACTTTTTATATATATATACATTCGTATTCTTTATTCCTTTTTTCTTACAATCTGGTAAGGCTTTATATAAATGATTTGTCGGCTAGAAGGAAAAAGATTTTCACCGTTTAAAAATAATCAACAACCATGCGCTTTCACTTTATATTTAATAATTTTAATGTGTTATGATAATTTTGTACGTTTTTATATTAAGTAAATAAAGAGAATATAATTTCAGTTAAAATGGATTTTTCCCTTTTCCTATCTTGAACACGGTAAGTTTTTCTTAACCAAAGCTCAAAGTTTAGAAATTTTCATAAACAAACTGTTTTAAACATGTTTTACACGTACGCACATTAGCATTTTGTTATGATTTCTTTAGGAACAATATTCCAACTTTTTTGGCATTTTTTTGCTAATTTTTACATTTTTTTAAAAATATTTCACGTTTGTACAATTTTTCTTAACAACACACGATGCCGGATACGAAAAGACTAAAAGATCAGCTAAAAGTATCTTTACAATCTTGTCATATGGAATTTTATGTAACTTTATATATATATATATTCGTATTCTTTATTCCATTTTTTCTTACAATCTGGTAACGCTTTTTAGAAATTTATTTTCAACTAAAACGAAGATTTTCACCATGTAAAAATAATCAACAACCGTGCACTTTCACTTTATATTTAATAATTCAAATGCGTTATGATAATTTTGTAAATAAAGAGATTATAATTTGACTTAAAACGGACTTTTTTCTTTTCCTATCTTGAACATGTTAAGTTTTTCATAACCAAAGCACAGAGTTTAGAAATTTTCATAAGAAACTATAATTAACTGTTTTAAACAAATTTTACACATACACACATTATAATTATTCATGATATCTTTAGAAACAATATTCCAACTTTTTTGGCAATTTTTTGCGAATTTTTACATTTTTTAAGAAATATTTCACATTTGCACAACTTTTCTTAACAACACGCGACACCGTTAATGAAAAGACTAAAAGTTCCGTTAAAATATCTTTACAACGTTGCCATATACAATTTTTCATTTACGGAAGTTAATTTATAGTTTATTAAATATAAAATATATTTATATATTAAATATAAATAAATGTTATATATATAATAATTATATATATAATAATTATATATATAATCGTAGATTAAAAAAACAATAATAAATTTCATCAACATTGTTCGTAAAAACACATGAAAGTTTGTACAAAAAAACTCTATCATTTATGGCAGTGCTATATTTACTATATACGACATAACATTTTAAGGGAAGCTTGGTAACCATAAACAGTTCGTCGCAAAATTTTATGAAAAAAAAAAAATAATAATAATTTTCAAGAACAAAACAACGTTATGTCAAAATTGCTAGAAAAATTTTCGTGTTGAACAAAATATATCAAGCGAAAATAGAATAAAGTACTTTCAATAAAATAGATCAACTTCAACGAATGTAGGCGTAAAAATGTCGTATACAATAATAAGAACATTAGGTCGGAAAACTGGTAATGTGTACAAGTTGGGGAAATGTAATACTTCAAGCTTTCTGCGAATTCCTGCTTTGCTAAATAAAACTCAAAGAGCAAAATATTCTAGACGTAGTGATTCAAAGAACATTGAAAATTCCTTCAAGGTTGTTAAATCGAAAGTGCGTGTTCAAGGTTGGTGCAAAATGGGACTTTAATAAATGTTTGTTTATAAAATTTGTGGAATTTTTTTATTACATTAGAGAATGAAGGATTTTTGGGAGTTGAATGTGGACCAAATTGGGAAATTTTATCTCCACGGGGGAATCGATTTTATTTGCCACATGCTGTTGGTCCTGCCTGGCAAGGTGCTAACACAACCATAACCTTGGAAGCGCCTTTAGAATCATTGGTTGACTTTGAAGGAAATGTAATGGAAAGCTCTTATGTTTTAGTCAATTAATAATATAATAATTTTTGTAAAGGCTGAAGAAGACACTGCCATGCTTGCATTTTCCGTGAGTGCTTGCCCATCATTAATCAGAAAATCTCTTCATGAGTTATTTCCCACTGCAGAAGTACTAACTAGTGAAAAGCTTGCCTTGGTTACTCTGAGTTATAATGGAGACACGGAAATGGGCGCCCGCAAGGTAACACATTTGTCATAAATGCAAGTGTCGAACGCAAAGTGTAGTAATATATGAATATTTGTTTAAAGTTTGTTTTAGCTGCTCGAGAAATAACATCACGTTTGCGTCTTCACGGTTATTGGGCTGATTTTATTAATCCTTTCAGTGGTAAACCTTTTTACTCGTGGGCCAGTGAAAAAAATCTGTACAAGATTGATCAACGATTTCGAGGTTTGAATATGAAGCTGATCCAAAAGAATCACTGCGTCTTAATAATGTCTGACGATGGTGAACACAAGTTTTCGGGAGCAATTTATACGAATGCACCAGCAGATTATTTGCAAGTAAAAACCATAATTGACAACCAATTTAAACCTTAAGTTTGCTAAATTTATTTCTTAAATATTTATTTGATGGCTGAATAATATTTGAAAACGTTTTTCGGTTGATTTGTACAAAAACTGAGTTTCATTCCTTAGCAATTTTATTACATTCACGTTGAATTTCCTTTAATTTACTAATTAAAAATTGCATCTCCTCGGGGTTACAGATAAATTCTACAATTGTTTCTCTTTCTCCATTTTTCTGTACATAACGGCCCAGATTAATATTAAAATGTACATCTCTCGTATCTTTAGTTGATGTTGAAGATTTTACATCTGTTAACATGCGCCATTGAACATCAGTAACCATGGGCAAATATTGTCCAATATTTAACTGCCTTAAAATAAAGTCTTCGCGATTGTTGTCATAGGTTTTTATCAATTCTTCTAGAACCTCCTGTTTTATTTCATGCTCCTCCAACAATTGTCTTAATTCCAAATTGGTTAATCCGTATTTAGTGGCTAATGCGTACAATGTGATGACAGCGTATTCAATTTGCTTAACTTTATCGATGTTTTGCGCATCTAAATCGGGCTTAGCTGAATCGCCTAAACAGCATAAACATAAAAATGAAACTATTAATTTTGTATCATTTTATTTTTTCTATTTTTTAATTTTACTTTTATTAGTTTCTAAGGTCAATTGAACCGAATTTGATAATACTTTTTGCATCAGTTCTGGAGTCATTTCGGAACATAGATTTCGCAAGCCATCAACAACCAATGTTGACAAACTTATTTTATTCCCATCACTCATGTGCATTGCATTTATTTAACATAATAATGAAAACATTTTTCACTTAATTTATTTTTTAATTAGTTTTGTTATCAGCATATATAAATGAACAAGTCTGGTTTTGTTTCAATAACAAAGTTTCATAGAGATGAGTTATATGTGTTATTATAGTTGAGTAATATATAAGGGTTGAATGAACTAGTTGGCACCGCTTTCTCAAATTTCTCAAATAACTTTTACTTGTTAAAAAATCGTTATTCGTTTTTTTTATTTTTTATTTATATTTATTTTAATTTAATAAAATGGAAGATTTCTCTTGTTTTGTTAAAAAATGTCAACTTTTTAAATATATAAACAATTAGGTTAAGTAAATATTAGAACGTAAAGAAAATTATAATAAAAAAAAAAGGAAAAAATTTATATATAAAAATATAATACGCGATTATTAGAAAGCTTTAAAATCTCATCTCATCAGTCGAGTTGTAAAACTAAAGTTTTAGTGGCACTGGCTATATAATATGCACACTCCCGTACATCTTTTATGTACTTGGCGATAGCAATCTTTTCATCATTATTTAATGAATTGCGTAAATTTTCGCAACTATGTTGTATTAAAATAATGTTACGATTCAATTGCATTACAGTCTCACGTACCGTTTCATTACAATTTGGCTAAAGATTGGATAAACAAAAATTTTAAATTTCATTTTATTAAATAAATTATTTAAACTTACTAGTGAGCTAAAGACATTGATTAATTCTAAGACAGCAGCCCTCAAACGTTCAGCACAAGGTACTAAATTTTCACCATTTGCAGCATCTTGCATATTATGAATTAATTCTTTGAGGCGATGCGTTACAATGTCCGCACGTTGGTTGACTTCTTCCGTAAATGATTTATCAGCCGTCATTTGATACATGGAGCTAGTGTTGCGACAATCGCTTTGTGTTTTAGTTAACGTGGGATGAATGTTACGTTTTTCGTACATACTAGCCGGCCTTTTAATCGTCGATTGATTCGAATTGGTGGCCGATGATGTTGCTGATGTTGATGAAGAATTTGATGCTGATGGCACTGTATTTTGTATAACAGACATTGTTATGTTTTCCGGTGGCAATGAATGATGCTCATGTTCACTCTCATTCATCGTTATATTTATGCGCCTTTAAATGCCCATTTAAAACATTGACAAAACAAATAGTAAACAAAAATATAATATTATAAAGGAAGTAGAAATAAACCAAATAAAAGTATAACAAACAAATAAATGAATCATTAAAAAAAAACACTTCTCACAAGGGTTCATCGTAGACGCTATTATTCGCTGTATTTATGTTACTTTCCGTTACATTCAGTAAAAACTTTGATTTAAGTTCGGAGTTTTCGTTTGATAACTGTTGAACTACATTTTTCAATTGATTAATTTCGCTCACATATTCGCTTATTTGTTTTCGCAACGTTTCCATCTCTAAATTTGTATCCTCTGGCTGGGCTGATCGATGTACAATAGCCTTTTCAAACACCGGAAATCATAGTAACGGCGGAAAAGGGAAATAAATAAATTAAATAAAAGAAGAGTAACGGAAAAGTGTTATAAACGGATAAAATAAATAAATAAATGAATAATAAATCTTTAAAAAATTAATGAATAAAAAAAAAATACTGCTTTTTCTTAATAATCTATAAGTAACGGTACATGCATAGAAACAATTCTCGTGTAAACATTCATTTTCAGCATTATATGAAATGAGACAGCATTCATAAGCAAGAATTGTGAGAGTAAGAAATAGCTGCATATGTCTCTCACCGTAAAAATATTCTATTAATAAACCTTCTGTTTCTCCCGTTAATAATAATTCTATTACTAATGTTAAGTTCTCTTGTTTGTTTATTTAATTTAAATTAAAGTGTAAATTATATATAAATTTTAATGATATTATATTTCCCAGAAGCTTGTAAATGTAACAGATGCATTAATTTGGAAAATTTATGTGAAAAATAATGTTAGTGTGATTTATTTTTTTTTTCTATATAAATAATTTTTGGTGTAAATAAATAAATGGAGGTTAATATTTAGGTTGAATTTAAACAAATCTATCATTCAATTTAAGAATTTCTTGATGCACACAATTTACCTGTTGAACAATCGGTGGCATAACTTCATAATCATCATCGGCTACTGGATCGTAGATCGGTTCATCATCGGATAAATTTGGATCATGATAATTGACACTGGCACTGGGTGCTGTATTCAATGTATTGCTACAATGCATTGTTGTAGTGGTGGTGGTGGTGTTATTATAATTATTCTGTACATAAGCTGATGATAATGATGAAGCTGTTATATCTAATGGACGTAAATTTGCCATATTTTCACGACGCCGTGCATCAATTAAAACATCCGTTAATAAACCATTAAATTCAGTGCGACTGAAGCGAGCTAATTTTTGACGACCCTACACACAGTAAACAATTACAGTTATACTCAATGAAATGATATTTATTGCTATTAACCTGATTACGTGTCGCACTTAAGAATGGATTGGCTGGCAGAAATGGTACAGCAGCATTATCCGCATTTAAACCGGAAGTGGACCAAACTGCAAAGCAAAAAAATTATTTGAAAAGAAACCCTAAATTTTTTCAAAAGTTTTATTAATTTCTTACTGGCTTCATTTTCTCGACGATCCACCTCATCGTATAGATCCATAACCAATTCTTCAAAGATTTTATTGGGCATCAATTGTAAGCGACCCCGCGCTATTTTCAATTGTTCACTAATCTCACCATTATTGCCCTCCGGTATGATTAAATGGCGACCCGACTAACAATTAAGAACAAAATATTCAAATATTCATAATTTTCCTTTTTTTTTTTGCATTTTCGTACCGCATGATCTGGTCTCTTGCCACCTAAATACACAATCAAACGATCGGTTACTTCGTACATGGCATAAAGTAAACGTTCAGCAATTAAGGTGTGATTATTAGCTTTGGCCACTTCCAGGGGCGTTACACCATTTCCATCTATAGCATTTATATCCGCTCCGTACACAATTAACAATTCAATTTGGGAGGCTTGTCCAAATTTGGCCGCCATGTGTAATGGTGTTGAATGTTTCTCCTCATGATAGAAATTCGGATCCGCTCCTTGTGCCAATAAACGTAACGATGTTTCCAAATTGCTGGTACGCACACTGGCATGTAATTGTTTGCTAAGTTCTTGTTCCAAATTTGTTGTACCATTGGTGACATCATCCTCATCTTGTAGATTGGGTTTCAAAACGAGGCTCAATTGTACATGTTTAGCTTTAATGAAATCCGCTTTATTTGGATTCAAAGGATCCTTGGGTGTGGGTTTGCGTAGACGCATGGAATTTTTAGTGTTTGCTGAGGTGGTTCCATCTAACAAATGATGCTCCCACACACTGTTTGCTCCATGAGCGTTAAGTGAGTTGACAAAATTCAATACTGATGGCTCCCAAGTACCTTGACGCAATGATTTCACAATAGAGATGTGACGACCCAAACTGCGATGAATTGAGGAACAATCTGCACATAACAAAATACCCCGATTTATTGATGCCCAAGAGGGATCTGTAATTTTTTATTGTACGTTTATATCGCACTTTCTATGGTTTAGTTTAAAATGCTTACCAGTGGCGCCGCAATCCCCACAAACTTCCGTTTGTAAACGCGATTTATTGCGTGACATTTTTGTACTTTTCGGATTATTTGTAGCTACAGCATTTAAACTGTTACGCTTATCAACGGCAGAAGTTGATTTTCTAGTGCCGCTGATTCTGCCGCTACCACTGCCAGCCGCTATAAATAGCTTTTTATGCGATTCCACGACACTGCTAGCGAAACACATTCATAACCGTTTTTCGGCAACGCACCCACCACTCGTTATATATACATTTACTAAGCAAATTTGCTTTGGCACAATTTGGAAAAATCACCCACAAAAACCAACTTTATGCACGCTTTTGTGATTTCGAACTTTCAGCAATATTTTGATATTATCATATCCAGATGTTTCTATAAACTGTACAATCATTACACAATGATCACATAATTGTAATTTTTCTCTATTGAACAAGGTTTATGAAAATTAATACCAATTAATTAACACTAATTAAGTGTTGCAGATTTGATTAATAAAAAAAAAAAATCAAGTGCATTATACAAATACGAAAGTGAAATGCACTCCAAATCTGGGACCTCTCTTTTAATGCCATCACTCACTGAAAATGGTTAACACATTATCGCACAAAAAAACAGTTAGTCAAATTTAAATATCTAGCAAGATTATGCAAAATCAAAGTCTCTCTCGCAAGATGGCCTCAGTTATTTTGGTTTTCCTTTTCATATAACATTTTACAACTTTCATTAAGTATTTCCTTGTTCTTCTCACTACTTTTGTAAATAAACAAACGGTTTTTTTTTCAAATATTTAAGAAAATGAAATCAAATCAATTCAATTTAGGTAGAACCGATTGAAATGTTTTCTTTTTACTTGAATTTTACAGTTATTATGATAAAAAAAAAAAGTCAAAAAGCATGATTCTTGATCAGCATACAATTATCAATCAATCTAACTAGGTGTGTCGCTTGCTATTGGGCACAAATCTTACGAGATTGCTTTCAAATGTTGTGAAAATACAGGGATGGTATTATTCTCACGCCAATAATTTTATTTTATTTTACAAAAGATACACATTTACTTAAGACAAAAAATACAATCATTGCTATGCATTCATTTAATTATAACTGTATACCATAAATTCTAACTAGATGATCTTCACCACAACTGGCCAATTCATAATAATCTGTTGGTGCTTTTTTTAGAGGCCGATATTGTAAGCGCCTAACAGTCATATGATGGGCAAGCCTAGAATTAAAAAAAAAAAATTTAAAGGAATTTTCTCAGCACTAATGTGAAGAGTACACCTGAATCGTTTCTATTGGTAAACTTACGCTTTATCGAGCATTAGCAATTTGTTCCAGTTGCCATCATATTGATAAATATAAATTAAACCACTTTCACAACCCAAAGCTAACGTGTAAGCTCCATTCGGTCCAGAATAAGGAGCAAATGTTGCCGCTGTGACAGACTCCTTTTTAAGTTCTAATACATTTTCCACTTTCCATCCATTTAGAGATGTTTTCGTGGATTCTGCTTCGTTATTACATTTACACCAAAGCACAACCTTGCCCTCTCGCGATGAAGTCACAAAATATTTACTATCATGAGACCAATCACAAGACCAAATAATTCGTGTATGGATACCATTGGTTTTATCTGTGCTGGCTACCAATGCAAAGGTGGGTAGGGAATCATCTTTATCATCTACTGGCTGGCATTCAAATAAGGACCAACGACGATCGCGTGATACAGACAGCAAATATTTTCCGTTAGGTGAAAAACGCATTTGTGTTACCGTTAATTGATGAGCAGGCAACTTTTGAATTTGCTTCCAGCTGCCAGTATTCCTGTAGGAAGTTATAAAAACAATTTAAATCCAGGAAAATTGCTTAACAGTGTATAACATACCACAAAATGATTTGAGCATGCTCTGCAGTGGTGGACTTGCAGGAAGATGCTAATAGGCGACCATCGGAAGTGTTGGCCAAGGCATATATTTCATAGCCATGACCATAAAGTTTTTGAAGCTCCGGCCATAAAGTGTTTTGCATTAAGGTTTCCTCTTGAGGCGGTGCCTCCAGACTAATGGGTACAAAATAATTCTCCGGATATTCATCTTTAATGTGACGCACTTCTGGGGGCGGCTC
Organism: Ornithomya fringillina; assembly: GCA_963978525.1. Taxonomy (NCBI): domain Eukaryota; kingdom Metazoa; phylum Arthropoda; class Insecta; order Diptera; family Hippoboscidae; genus Ornithomya; species Ornithomya fringillina. The sequence goes on along the minus strand of OZ021694.1, from coordinate 3,211,756 downwards.
ATCTGATTTAGTATTATAAACCGCTTTATTGGAGAGTCCCAAAGATGGTACCGAAGCCCCCTTGGGTAGATCTTGGGTAGAACAAAGATTACTGAATTATTCACACATTTGTATCAAAATTAAACCTGATTTACTTTCTAACAAACTTTCTCCATCTGGGTCATTTTGGAGTTGGGCAATATTTCTAAAGTTTTCAATAAAATTTGCGGGGGCTTGAAAAGCTCTAATAATTTTCTCCTCAGCTCCGCTGACAAACCTATAACGTGACAAGATTGCCACAGCTTGCATATCATAACCGTGCACCTGCGGGCGAGCCAATTCATGCCAGGTTTCATCATCGTCTTTAACACTTTCAACGCATCTCCGCCAAGGTGCATAAATTCGTGTTGTTTGATCAGTGGATACAGACATTAAGTATTCGCCCAGGGGCTCCCAAGCTATGTCTCGTACATCCCCATAATGACCACTTACAATAACCTGTGGTACCCAATTGGTGGCAGTGTCCTCCTCTAGGTGTGCTTTCCATATGTGTAGGCCACCCTGATAGCTATGCCCCAACACAGATTCACCATTGCTGGAGAATTTGCCACCAAAGAAACCTAAAGAATTGCCACCCACTTCACCTAAGCGTACCTTCTCCATCCATATGTTACCCTCTTCCTTGGCCGGCTGCCATATAATCAAAGTTTTGTCTATAGAGGCGGAGAGTAAACTTAACTCTTGGTCAGCGGACTTGTGCCAATGCACACCATACACCCAACCCTCGTGTCCATATAAAACCGATTCCAAGCTAACCGCATACCACATGTTTGAGCATGGCTGTATAATTTTCTCTTCCATTCTTATGTCCCCAGTACTGCCATCTAATAAATTATACGCATCCAATTTATTACCGATCACTTGTTGCTCAGTGCGTGGACTTAAACGCCATAAACGTATGAAATTATCTTGAGAGCAACTGGCCAGCAGTAGTTCAGTATCATTCACCGTCACAAAGTCTAAGCCACGCACCCAATCTTCATGCCCCAATAATTTACAAACGAACTGAAACTGATCACCCTGTCTGTCTGTTTCCGTCCACAGCGTCACACTTTCATCGTCGCCACTGAAAGCCAACATGGCCACATCTGTTTTAGGCAATTCGGTCAATTTCAGAGTGAAACAAAAACCGCTATTTAACAGCACAGTTTGTGTACACATGACTAAGGATTCCGGTTGATTATCAAAACTCCACAATTTAATGCTAGAATCAGCTGCAGCTGTAGCCAACAGCCACTGATAATTGGAACGCTGCAGGCCAGCCACAGCATTAACACCACTCTCATGACCTTTCATTTCGTACGTAATGGGCTCCTTGGATTGCTTAATATTCCATAGAATAGCTAAACCATCATCGGAACCACTAAGAAAATAATTTTCCTCACTGCTGTCGTACGGTTGCAACCAACACACTGTGTTTACACGTTTTGTATGCTTCACATAGGTTCTTAAAATCTTGGCTGAATAATTTTTATACTAAGCGAGACTAAAACTTTATAAAAGAATTTAAAAAAATTTCCATTTCATCATATTTTACCATTGGATCATACAGGGCAATGGCATTGTTAGCGGCGAACAGAATGAGACCATTTTTTCCCCAATCGGCACTTTCTGTTGTTGGATTACAAGCTGTGCACGTCAATATATTTGTCACACTCATTTTTCTCTTAATAAAAATTATAATTAATAATTATAATTATTGAAACAAAATTGTACAAAATAAATGCACGTGTGAAAAATTGTGAAAAGTTAAAAAAGTTATTGTTTACTAACAAAAATTTCGCCAGAACATCTGTAGGGTTGCCAAATTTCCAAAGCTTTTTACATGTTCCCCAAAAATGTAATCATTGAGACTTTTCAGAAAATTCAGATTTTTTGCTAAATTTTTATACGCTCCCCATTAGTGATGAGGGTATTCTTACTTTGTTCTTACATTTGCAAGGAACCTTACAAAGTTATATATATTCTTTATCAGCATTAAAAATTGACTTGATGTAGACACGAATGTCCGTGCGTCCGAATGTTCTTGGCATTCTCACGGGCGTAAATTTTGAGATATTGAGCTGAAATTTTCTACAAGCATTTTTAGTTTTTGCAAGCAGATTTCTATTTAAAATGGTTAAAATCGGTCAAAAGCCACGCCTACAATCAACAAAAATCTATATATCTGCCACAAAAATTAAGCTATAATCATGAAATTTGGTACGAATATCCAAAGTTAAGTTATCCACCGATATACAAAAAATGGATGCAATCGGATAACAGACACGCCCACAATAAACAAAAATCTATATATCTGCCACACAAGTTGACCTATGACCTTAAAATTTGGTATGTATATTTACAATTATCCCATTTATCGATGTGCCAAAAATGGGCGTGATTGGATAACAATTTACAAAATACCATTTTCATCATAAAACTAGACCTTCAACCTGATACGAAATACATACAATATTATAGCGTTTCGTTGGATAACAAACATGCAATTTACAAAAATCTATATATTTGCCGCATAAGTTGACCTATGAACTTGAAATTTGAAATGGTTATACATAGTTATCTCATTTGTCTATGTGTTTAAAATGGGCGTGGTCGAAAAACAAATACGCCCAAAATCAACAAAAAACAATATATCTACCACAAAGGTTGACCTATAACCTTGAAATTTGGTTCACACATTTATTTCTATCGTATTCATCGATTTGCAAAAAATGGGAGTGGTTGGTTAATAAACGCGCCCACAATTAACAAAAATCGATATATTTTCTACAAAAGTTGACCTATGACCTTGAAATTTGGTATGCACATCTATAGCTATCCCATCCACCGCTATACCAAAAATAGGCGAGGTCGGTTAATAAACGCGTCCACAATCAACAAAAATCTATATATCTGCCATAAAAGTTGACCTATGACCTTGAAATTTGGTTCACATATGTATGTGCCAAAAATGGGCGTGGTTGCATAACAAACACGTTTCGGTTTGGTACACTCCCCTAACTGTAATACGCAGCAATATAATAAATTCCGTCCACTCATTTATTCAATCACCTAATCAATCATTATTTTTCCTTTTAAACGTTATTTAAATTCCCAGTTTAAAATATGTATGAATATGCTTTTATTGAATATTTCATTTCAATCATATTTTTATATACAAATTACATGTAAACTTATTTTTTATACATTTCAATTTTTTCTAGCAGCTCATCAGCTTCGTCAGCAGTTTTTACACGCAATAACATTGACGTTGGTTTTGATATATCTGGTGATGGCACACAGACCATCATTACATTATTTTTACCCATTTTTTTGGTTGGTATAGAGGCGCTCAATATCAAATTGACCAAAATATTACCCAAGTTGGTATCGGCTCGCACCAATAGTTGAGTTTTATCACTACTATCGACTGGCTTCAAATATAAAGTGCCCACACCTTTGTCCACATAATTGCCATCCTTTTTGACAAACACTTTACATTTTTTCGAATAAATCGCATTCTCTTCCATCACTTGTTTGAATTCAACTTTTGGCGGTTCATCGTCATCATCATCATCTTCTTTAACAGTAGCCGGAGTAGATTCGGGTGGTTTAATGTTGCCAAATGAAAATGGTGTACTAGTGGGCGTAAATGTAAAAGACTTTGTTGGAGAAGTGCTAGAGGTAGTTGGTGGATTGGGAGATTTAACGTCAAAACCAAATCCCGTGCTAGCTGGCTTACTATCCGTTTTAGAATCTACGTTTAAACCGAAACTAAAACCATTTGTTTTATTACCAGCTGATGTTGTGGGACTAGGGGGGACAGTCTTTGGACTAGCATTTCCTAATGAAAATGTTGTACTCGTTGGTTGAATATTGCTTATGGTTGTACTAGTACTAGTAAAAGTACCCTTTTCGATGTTGGAACTTTTAATCGATTCACTTTTTTCCTTTTGTTGTTCGATTTGTTGCAAATATTTTTCATAATCCTTAAAAATTGGTGTTAAGACGCACAAAGGATTCTTATCTACATGCATTTTGATCCATTCACTTACAGCTATATTAAGAGCCTTTAATTTCCCACAATACTCTTCTTTGCTTCCATTACTTTCCATTTCAGAAGCTTTGCTCTCTTGCTTCGCGTTATTTGCATTTTCATTTGATTGAGATTTTGTGGGAGAGGTGGATGCAAGTGAAAATGTTGCATTTGTTGTTGGTTTTATATTGCTCAAGCTAAACGTAGATTTGGGTACGTTTAGAGTTGAAGAGAAAGAACTGGTACTAGGTGGGGAACTACTTTTTACGGTATCTGCCGCCTTCGCAGAGCCAAAGGAAAATGTGGTTTTAGGTGAATTTAAGGTACTAGTGGAAGAAGTCGTGCTAGTTGCCGGCTTTTCTGGAATTTTTGCAAAAGAAAACGTAGTCTTAGGAACGGTTGTTTGCGTTGAGCCACCAAAAGAAAACGTATTGCTGTTGGGAATTTCGGTTGTTTTTGTAGTTTCTGTGGTTTTTGCCATACTAAACAAAGATGAGGTGTTGGGCAACTTTGGGACATCATCCGATGAAGTTGTACTGGAAACACTAGTTATTTCTGTACTTTTATTTAGCCCCGAAGACAACGTACTGGAACTGGGTGTACTTGAAGCAACACTAAAGGAAAATATATTGCTACTGGATGCAAATGGAGAGGCTGCAGTGGTGGTACTTTGCGTATTTGATGATAATTTAGATAAGAATGCAAAGGGTGATGAAGTGGCACTAGCAGTGTCTGTTTCGGTAGTTGATTGTTTGCCAAAACCCGTAAAACCTCCAAAAATACTTTTCGTACCAGAATTACTATCGTCCGTTGATAATGAATCGTTGTTGCATTTGCGCTTCGCCTTTTTGATTACACGATTTTTCATTTCATTCTGGGTAGCTAAGCGAAAAGTGCCGCGTTCTTCCGGTTCTTCATCTCTATCCCAATTTTCATGAGTCAATTCATGTGTAGCTGGCCGTTTTGCTGACATAATTTTTATTTTCTGATAGTTTTTTAGTTAACTCGTTGATATTAAAATGAATCAAATAAATATATTTTTTCGGTAAATCATATAACTAAACCGGTGATTTCTTTTGGCAAAGGCGAGTGCTTTGGCAGCATTGGCCAGAACTGAAAAAATACTACTAATAATTGCTATTGATCTCGCTTGCACAGCTTAATTTTTGTTATTACTCTTTTCTTCAATGAAACGCTCAGTATTCGCACGTTTCAGATTGAAGAAAACTGCTAACATTATTGTTATATATCTTTTTTTCTCCCTGCAACTGTCTAATTAGACAAAATTAGATCATTTTATAATAATTGTTATGTACTAATATGTATAATACAATTAATATATGTGAATATTATAATCTTTTTATTCTAATAATACTTATTTAGATAAGTCCCTTTTATACAGTGTAAATCGATACACTCTTTTAAGGTTGATAATTTTCGGCATTTTCTTATTGTTATATTTTAGACGTTATAAAGTATTTACCATCTCAATGTGGTAGTACAAAAGAGAAGCAAGACGAGAAACAAAGCTCGTGAGTAGAATATTAAAATATTGTGTGTTGGAAAATTGCATAAAAATGATTCATTTAAAGAAAATATTTGCAATATCTAATCATAAATAGTGAATTTTAGGGAAACTAAAATAAGTGCGAACTAAAAAATATAATTTACATGTAAAAAATGCCAAATTTAACGCTGTCCGAGAAATATGTTGTGTGAAAAATAGTGCTGGTGAAAAAGATACGCGATATAGCATAGAACTACTAAATTTAGTGAAAAATTTACATTTATTATGCAAACTTCCTTGTGTTTTTTGTTTTTAGAAAATCGTTAAGGTTTAAAAGGTATTTACTTTTAAGTAAACTAACGGGCTAAGCAATTTCTCGTAGAAAAATGGGTGTTGACACAAATACTACGACAGGATGTTGTTAAATAGTGGTAGTTATTGATACGTAGAAAAGAAAGCAGACAGTAATAAAAAAAAAAAAAAAAGAAATATCCTGAAGCATTCTGTAATTCATGTATGTATCCAAGTATGTATTGAAAAAGTTTACGTTATACATCAATTACGTTACACTTTTGCACATGCAATCGGGAAAAAAGAAACAAAACAAAACAAAACAAATGTATGAATGTAGAAAAATGCAGCTTACATAAAGTTTTATCGGATCAACGTAATCATTGCAAAAGCATAAATAATAAACAATAAAAAAATAATAAACAAAAGCATTCTATAAAATTGTAATTATAGTGGCAGCAGCCTGATAAATATAGCATTGAATTAATTGCGTGTTATAAGTGTACATGCGTATACATGTGTTTGTGAGTGGTGTGTTTATGTATAGTCTTCAGCCTTCCTTACACATTGAGAGCACATAATACGTTCACTCTCGTTGCATTACTGTTAATGGTACGGTGTGCTGATGTATTTGTAATTTCGTTTTCAATTGTAGAATTTTTTTTGCTTTTATTTCGTGTGCATTTCGTATTCGTGTGTGTACAATACAACTCATATTTATATAAAGATTTTTCATTGCTTACACAACCATGTTGTTTATTCTATTATCCTCTTTCCTTCTGTTGACTGACTACCTTGCGTGAGAAAGTGTGTGCGTATAAATCAAGATTTGTGTCATTTCATGGATAATGTAATCCCAGACAAACAAACCAATTAAAACGAAAGCGAACAAATAAATATATAAATAGTGGTGGTGGTTGATTGCCATAGAAAAGGAAAAAATTTTTGATTAATTTTATTTGAATTGTCGTGCATTGTATAATATTTGCAACAGCCTGCTGAAAGGAATTCAGCTCTTGTTGGAGTGTCTCAACACACACACACATTGCAATAAAGGGTGAAAAATGCCGCCAGCACTTATTGGCATCGCGGAGTTTGTCGAGGAAACTCGAGATGATTACAATTCACCCACAACGTCCACATTTGTGTCGCGTATGCCGGACTGTCGTCAAACCATAGCCATCTTAGAAGAGGTAAACTTTTCTTTTCTTCATTATATATGTATACAGATAAAAAGATAGTTCGAAGGAAGACAAACATTGTACAGATTTGCAAGCATAAATAATACCCAAAGTGTCTCAATTTTCTATTTCTGTTTGTTGGTTGTTTATTCATATATAAATGCAGGGTTAATATATACGAGTGGCTGTGTGTTTGTTACATAGGCATAAACAAAAGATCGCAACCTCAATTAGTTAAAATATCAAATTGGAATTTTCTGATTGTTGCAGCCTGCACCGCTTATGGCAAAGGGTATATTAAGTTTGTGCGGCTGTTTGAACCACTTTTAGAACCCTTCCCCCCCAAACTGCTCTTTAGATTACTTTCTTAACCGACGCAAGTATGTCTGTCTGGCTCTCTGTCTGCTTGTCTGTATAAATATTCTTGTTTCGATATTATTATTTCGATAACATCCAAAACGTGTCTCTAAATATTAAGCTTCCCATTGAAAATGAACGTAATTGGAATATTTTTAGCTGTTTATGTGCTTTTCCATTGGAACTCAAGAAATTTTAATTGATTTTTATAAAGTATACTACTTTGGCATCCATCCAACAGATAAATGAATGACTGTGCTCCATACCATATAATGGTCTGACGTAAACGATCATAATTTTATTGATACTAAAATCAAGTATGAAAACTAAATTCGTTTCTTGTTGAATCCCATTCAACGATATACCGAATTGAAAATGGGCGTTATTCGTTAATAGACACGCCTACAATCGACAAAAATCTATTTATCTGCCTTAAAAATTTTGCTATGATATTATATTCATAGATAGATTTTTGTGACAGATAAATTGATTTAAATTGCTTAAGGGCGTGTCTGTTACCCTACCATATCAATGTGATTACTCCCATCTAACTACCATTTTTCATCTCAATATCACAAACATTTCCAACCATAAATATTCCAACAATTTACGGTTATAATGTTTTTTTTTTGTCGCTTACTTTACTTACAGCATTACTTAAAACCTACTTCAGCTTAAGTACACGCATACTTGAGTAAGCTAGAGTAACAATAACAACAGCAACAAAATCTAGCTTACGTAAACATTTGTTGTACTTCCTGTTGATTCTCTCATCAAATTGAGACAAAAGCAAACAAATACCAGAATGTTTACATACACATGTATGTGGCACAATATCGATATGTGACATAAAATGTCATTTCCCTCAACTATTAAAATTTATAAAAAAAAAAGAAACGATTATGAAATAGACCTAGCAATGGATAGTTTAGAGACTTGGTAGGATTTGTTTATTATAAATGTGTTAGTAATGATTTCGGGTATAAGGTTAGAAATGATCGTAATTTTAACTCAATGTAAAGGCTGTAGAGAGCGTATTTTCTTGAAAAAGTAGGTTTGACATTATTCCAATTTTGAGCATTTTCAAGTAACACTTGAATTTCGTAAACCTCAGCTTCAGAAGTTTCTGCATGATACCCACCGTTTTTGTCATCCGAAAGTTTACATATGTCTTCAATTTTTCATATTTTTTTAGGAATTCAGTGGATCTGTTAAATGTTTGTATCTTCATCTTAAGTTTTGTAGCCGTGACCGCTTCAAGAACAGACGGACATATGAACATAGTTCGATCGTGGTATGCATTAGTGCAAAACGATTTAAATCACTGCCTCTATGGTAACATTTAAATGAAAAAAATTTAATTTCTAGAAATATGAATTTAATTGAAATCGCAATACAAGTGTAATGCATAGGCACCCGGCCGCCTATGCTGATTGTATTTGTGTCAGTCAGAGAAATTTTTTTATAAACGCACACATATAACATATGTAACGCATTTGCCGCATACCGTACATTGTAGGCTGAACTAATTTGCATGTTAAATTACTAACAAAAACCAATTAAGAAGACTAAATTTAGTTTAGACTAAACGTAGGAGATAAGGTGTTGGATAAATTCTTACACTTTCTCATTTCCAACCCTAAAAAATTCCATCACGCTACCATATGATATATTGTCAAGGTGTTAAGTTTATGAAATGTACTGTTAAATACAGTAATTAATTTAATTAGCTGACTATTACGATAACATGCAATGTGTAATAGTGTGAAAAAAAGAAACAAAAACATGAATTTTAAAAACTATTCTTTAGTATTAATAATTAAACAATTTTATTGTTTGTTGTATGAATTTATTCGCATAAATTCATACAACAAACAAAAGCAAAAACATTATCTTTCGCTTTAACGTTTTAGTAAAGATAATTTATATAAAATGTTGGCCAATTTACTATACGCAACTCTTGCAATCGTAAGAGTGACGGTCCGAATTTTATGGACGTATAGACAGAGGGCTAAATTGTTTCGACTATTGGTACTTATGAAGAATATTTATACATTTTGGAATGAAAAAAACATTTTGCACAAAAACAATATACCCCCTTATCATTATGATGGTGAATATATAAAATGCTTAATTTTATTATTAACCCAACTTTGGTCCACGTGATGATGAAATGTAATAAATTGTGCATCTATTAAGAATGAATATAAATGCACACAACTTAAGAGCATAGGAAGCTGATGGGTTATTAAGTTTAATAACTGAAATGACCTTGGGACTGGTGTATATTGTACATGGGAGAAGCGCTGGATGTACAATATTACGGCACACACCATAAATTATATTACAAAATATTGTATTCGTATACATTTCAAGTAGTGCATGCTACAATAACTAAATAATACAACAAATGATTGTAACGAATGTCAAGTGTAAACGTTTGCATGTCAAAGAGAAACTTGTGAACTATAGTTTTGTTGTTGTTGCATTTATTTAATTAACAAATCAAAAAAGAAACTTATTGTGTATGTGTTGTCCACGAACATAATGGAATGTGTTCTATGTATATATGTTATAGAGGTAATCTAATATTATATTAACATGAAACATAATTATTTCGATTTTTGATAACATAACAGTTTGATCAAGATCAAATTTGGTAGCGTAACATACAAATTTCATAATTTTTACACTCTCCATATTAGTAAGTTTGCTAATCCGTTTGCAACATCTGGAAGGAAGTATCAAAGATACTATAAAACATTGGTATCAAAAAGTGATTCAATTTGCAAGTGAATGTCCATCTGTCCGTTCGTTTTTGGCACTCTCACAACCGTAAATTTTGAGTTATTGAGCTGAACGCAAACACTTTTAGCTTCTGCATACAGATCGCTGTTTAAAATGGGTAAAATCGATTAAAAGCCACGCCCACAATCAACAAAAACTTTATTATCTAACTTAAAAATTTACGTAAGAAGTTGAAATTTAGTATACATATCCATAGTTATCCCATTCATCGATTTGCAAAAAATAGGCGTGGTCGGTTAACAGACGCGCCCACAATCGACATAAATCTCTATATCCGCCACAAAAATTGATCTATGAACTTGCAATTTGGTGCACCTATGTAAGGTTAAGACATCCATCGATGTGCCAAAAATGGGTATCGTCGGATAATAGACACGCCCACAATCAACAAAATCTTTATTAACTGCTCCAAAACTTGACCTAAAAAGTTGAAGTTTGGTGAACGCATTTGAATCTAGCGCGTATAACAATTTAACAATTTTTTGGTTGTAAATTGTTTAAAATTGTTTAGAATGAAGATCTTGTACAAACATTCGTTTTCCTTTAAATCAATAAAACAAGTGAAACTTTTAATTAATCAAATTATATATTTTTACAGCGCTTGGAATTCGACCGTGAAGGACTAGCTAAATTAAAAAAGGCTGTCAAGGCCATACACAATTCAGGAAATAGTAAGTTGTAAACGATATTAAACAATTAACACAAAACATAAACAATTATAAATATTAAAGTCGATTCCATTCCACCCTACACTACTTACTTTTACCAGAGATGCCATAATTACATAGTTTAGTTGTGTCAGTAAAGGCAAAGTATTGCCATATAAATCACTTCGTGAAATATCATTATATGGAAAGGGGTGTAAAAATAGTTCGATAGGGTCCAAATTTGGCACAGCCCTATATGAATCAAAATATTAACCATTCTTCAGCAAATTTTGTCAAAATATTACAACTTTTTTTGCCATAAACTTCAATTATAATAGAACCTCATATGGAGAGGGTTCCTAAAAATGGTTCAATTCGGTCCATTTTTAATAGAGCTTCTCTTTAAGCCAAAACATGTCCTTGTACCAAATTTCACCGAAATATAGCAAAAAATGCTACCTGTAGCTTGCTTACAAATTTGTATGGACAGACAGACGGATATGGTTAAAGCGATTTAAATTTACATTCTGAATCGATCTTTATATATGAAGGTGAAAGAGGCACTTGCACAAACATCAGCACAAACTTAATATACCCTCTATATATATTAAATAGAGTTCTTTTTATATATTCCACACAAGTATACGAAATTTGTTCTTTTAGCTCATGTGGATAATGAAATGTTTCTAGTTCGGGCACTAGAACGTTTAGGTGGCAAAGTTATAGATCAAGATGAGCCAGATATTGGGGCAGCATTTCTTAAATTTTCAGTTGTAACAAAAGAGTTGAGCGCTCTAATGAAAACTCTGGTAAGCTGGGAGACATTACGACATAATTTTCATTTGTGTTCATTAATTTCGTTTAATTTAAGATGCAAAATATTAACAATATTGTCATGTTTCCGGTGGATTCAATGTTGAAGAGTGAGTTGCGTGGTGTGAAAGGTGAAATGAAGCGTCCATTCGATAAGGCAGCCAAAGATTATGAAGGAAAATTTATTAAAATTGAAAAAGAAAAGAAGGCACAGGCCAAAGAAGCGGGAATGGTGCGCACCGAAATTGATTCAGCTGTTGTAGCTGATGAAATGGAAAAGGAGCGACGCCTTTATCAATTGCAAATGTGTGAAGTAAGTGTGAAGGCGGTGTAAGTGAAAGATTACAATGGAGTCAGAATAGATTTTGAAAGTATTTTTGTATTTATAGTCCGTCTGTAGATTCCATTTAAATATTTATTAAATTTCGATATATTAGATATCTCGTTTGTATATAGGTAAGAATTTTATCAGCAAGTGGAAATAAACTTTTTAATAAGACGAAATTGGACAAAATTTGCATCGCATCTCACCATGTTTAGATCTTTTGTTTTTGAGTAAAATGTAGAGTATAAAATAGTCGGATTTGATCGACTTTAACATTTTCATTTGTTTAATTGTGTGTTATTACCTTATATGTCTCTCTTTCTCTCTTCCTCTTTTGTTTCATTTATAGTTTTTGTTAAAATATAAGGAAATCAAAACCAAAACTGGCATCGAATTGTTGCAGCATTTCATCGAATACTATCACGCCCTGAATAAGTAAGTGAATAATTTTATGATAACTATAAAAAAAATGTATCTCCATCTTATACACACTAAGTATGCAAATGAATTTTTTTTTGTGTTCTGAATAATTAATTGTTGTCATCCCGTGGGTATTAAGTTGGTTTCGGTTTTTGTGTGAGATTACGTAAATGTTAAAATATTCTCATCTAAACAATAAAATACCGCAATTGTTTGAGAATCAATTTTTTTTTCATTTCATTAACACTTTTTTTAGCTATTTCAAAGACGGCCTTCAAACCATTGAACACTTTGGCACTTATATCAGTGATCTGAGTGAGAAATTGCAAAAAATTAAACAACGTCAGGATGAAGATCGTCGTAGTTTGGTAGAGTTGCGTACTTTATTACGTAGTACACCCGATTTTGAGCGTACAGATAATGTACCGGCTGCCGATAAAGGAGGGGGTGGTGGCGCAGCGGTTGGTGGTGGTGGTAGTGCTGGTGTAGGCTATTCTCTATATCAGTTGCAGGGTGATAAGCATCATGGTGTTACCCGATCGGGTCATTTATTAAAGAAGAGCGAAGGTAAAGTGCGGCGGGTGTGGCAAAAGAGGCGTTGTCGTGTTACTGGTGATGGTTTTCTTGACATATGTCATGCCGATGAATCCAAACCGCCCACACGTGTCAATCTATTGACATGTCAAATTAAGCCAGTTCCAGATGATAAGCGTGGCTTTGATTTAATTAGTTGTAAGTTTTCATAACATTTCTAAAAATGGAAAAATTACACCTCTCTCTCTGCTGGGATTTAGATAACCGTCCATATCATTTCCAAGCGGAAGATGAAATGGATCAAAAAGCCTGGATGGCTGTTTTGGTGAATTGTAAGGAGAAGGCTTTAGCGAAAGCATTCCAACATGCCAATCCACAAATGAGTCCTAGTTTAGTGGAGTTACAAAAGACTGTTATAAGGTTGGAACTACAGATACTTAATGCATGTGTATGTGTGTGTGTAGGAATGATTTTGATTTCGATTTTGTTTTCTTAGATACGTCCAATTGCTGCCTGGCAATGATCAATGCTGTGATTGTGGCTCACGTAATGATGTCACCTGGATTAGCTTAAATTTTGGCATACTGGTGTGCATTCAATGTTCAGGGGTTCATCGTGATCTGGGCGTTCACCATTCACGCATACAAAGCTTAACGTTAGATAATCTAACCACAGCCAATCTGTTGGTGGCTCGTGCCATGGGTAATCATACATTAAACGAAATTATGGAAGCTACACTAGGAAGAAGTAAAATAACTCCAGACAGTACAATGCAAGTATTCCAATCTGTAATGGCGAATTTCATATCTCAATAAAACCTTTATGGTATTGTTTGTGTAGGGAGCAACGCTACGATTTTATACGTGCCAAATATGTGGCCAAACGTTATGTGATGCGCACTTGTGCGGATGAGAATGATTTACGTTGTGATTTAGAACAGGCCATAGTGAATGCAGATATGAGTCAATTACTGCAGGTATGGGCGGAGGGAGCTGATCTCACTTGTTGTCTACCGTCGTGGGATGATGGCGAAACGGCTTTACATTTAGCCGTTTTAAGAGAAATGGGTTCAACGCTACATATTGTCGACTTTTTAATACAGAATATGCCACCGAAAGGTTTGAACAAAGCCACAAATCCATCCAGCTCAGTGAATGTTAGTGGAAAAAATACAGCATTGCATGTGTGCGCTCTGCACGATAGACGTGAATGCATGAAATTGTTATTGCGTTCAGGGGCAGACTATGAATTGCGTAATTCGCAAAATAAAACAGCGCTGGATATAGCCAAAGAAATGGGTCACATTGTATGCAGAGAACTGGTAAATTTCTTAAGTTTTTTTTTTTTTTGCCATAAAAACTTTCTTTCTTTAATACAATTATAATGCAATTCCAAAAAAAGATTGAATGTGCGATGAGACGGGAGAAGAGTGCTTTCGATCATATTCACACCGATTGGAATTTAAGTAATGAAGATGGTTCAACGGATTTTTCTGATGATGATACGGTCATTGATGAACGGGTTTGATTTTTAATTGTTAATAACTCCTTGGGGAATATTTAAAAAAATTTATTGATATTCTTAGAAGTCACGTTCACGTCCACCAAGTTTTGCCGGTGGGGATTCACCCATTTTACGTTCACGTTCCTCAACTTGTGATTCCATACAAAGTAGTTCTAGTCTAGTAGCCAATTGTCCAAACCGTCAATATACTTTGCCCATGTATCATCAACAATCGGCGAGCACTTCGCCCAAACAGCAATTATCACTGGGTCAATATTTGGGTAGTGCTGGCAATGTGAATATGATGTCTTCAATTAATGTGGTTGGCAGTGGTGGTGGTGGCGGCGGCGGCGGCGGAGGTGCCTCCAGTCCTAGTTCAGCTTCCAGCCAAAGCGGTCGTTTGACTGGCCGAAATAATAGTGAATTTTCGAATGCAGCTCGAAAATCTACTTCAACCGGTATTTAAAATTTTGAAATATTTTTCGAAAAGTTTTTTCAAATCACTTTTCCATATAACTTCAGCTAATATGAATTCATTGAAAAAACGCAATGCACCTGCACCACCTCCGGTTCTCAGTTCAACGCCGGCTACTAATTTTTACGGCACCTTACCGCATCCACCGCGTCATTCGCAAAACTGCGAAGCGAATGACATACGTTTACATAATCATAAAAATCAATCTATGGACAATTCTTCTTATGGCACTTTGCCGCATTTGCGTTCTGTGGATAGTAGTCCACGTATTATGAGTCATAATAGTAACATGGCGTCACATCATGGCGGATTTTATGAACGATATGACAAACTGGTATCACAGGATCCAGGTGGTCCGTCCAGTCACATAATACCAGCCATGACCACATTTGGACATAAACGTTCACCTAGCGGTGAGTCACTAAATCGTACATTACACTTGGCTGGAGCCAAATTAGTATTACCACCCGCTGGTGAGATACCAGCACTAAAGCATGTGGACAAATCAGCATTAATGCGACCCAAAATACCACCACCGGGTCCTCCGGCAGGTATAATAATTATCCCTATACATAACAGCAGTAACTATTATTGTGAGTAATTCTTTATATCTAGCGGAACGTGAAATTTCCAATGGCCAGTCCAATGAAAGTATTAGTTCAATGGAAGAAGGCCCCATTGCACCACCACGCAAAGTAAGCAATAATTTATTACTAAATGTTTTTATTGTATTTTACGTAAGAGGCTATTATTTATAAAGAAAATATTATATGTTTTGTGGGTTGTAGTCTCTATTTTTGGGATTTATTTTTCGAAGAGAAAAAAACTCAAACTCACTATTTTACAGCGTAAACAATCCCGTGTTTTGAAATTGTCACAGTCCAGTGAAGAAACGGTAAAAATAACATTAAATTAATGTTGCTAAATGTTATTGCTGTTGCTTAATGTTGTTGTTGTTGTTCTATTGTGCGCGTTCATATACCGTCTTTAAAGAATTTATTAATACTTAAATAAGTTTTTAATAATCCTGTGCCATTTTCATACACACATATCATTTCATATAATTTGTTTTAATTGTTCTTGTTCGAAATGTTTGTTAATTTTTTGAAAAAGAAAAAATCTGTTTAAGCATGTCCATCAGCTACAATTGTATAAAAGAAAATAAAAATATTAAAGTCGGTTAGAAACGACCATTTAATACCCTACACCGCTACACAAATTCTGAATCATGTGGAGTGAACGAACACGATAACAGTAAAATTCAGTTAATCGAAAAAAGTCATTTTTATTCTTTTGGGCCACATTTTATAATAATTTACTTTAATTACTTCTTTTTTATTTTCTCTAGTTGGTCAATCAATCCATTAATTATACGGAATATGAAACCTGGAATACTGATATGGATTCATCAGGTGGTGGTGGTTTAGATTATTCTGGTGACTCTAATCTATCATCAAGTGACAATGATCATTTGAATTCCCCCTCTGACAATATGTTGAAAGGTTCCAGTACATCAACCACAACCAAATATAATTATGTAAGTAGGGTACTTTTTTTATATTGTTTTTTTTTTTTTTTTATTACATGTATGAATAAAAATATTTGCTATAGTCTGGTCCTGTTCATCGTCGTTGTCGCGCTTTGTACGATTGTTCTGCTGATAATGATGACGAACTGGAATTCAAAGAAGGTGAAATACTTATTGTATTAAATGAACGAACAGATGATGAAAACTGGATGGAGGGCATTATTGAGGGGGATTCTACAAGACGCGGTATGTTTCCAGTTAGTTTTGTACATATGTTACCCGATTAATATAACAACAACAACAATTAATTTTATAATGTTATTTAAGGAGACATTATTATTAAAAATGAGTGAGGTTAGTAAGAAGTGAAAGCGTGTCGTATATATATGGATGTATATGTAAAAATTTCCAAATATTTTATTTTATATATAATTTGCGCATTAATTTTAAAATTATAATGTGTGAGAGAAATTGTATTATTATTTTAATAAGATTATTTTTATGATTGTTTCCTATTTAAAATGCTTTTAATTTTTATTCGGATTTTTTTTCGTAATTAAAAAAAAAATGAAATAATTAAATTTTAAGTTTTAATATTTTTAAAATTTTAAATTTTTTGATTTTCTCAAATAGAAAATTTTTTCACTAAATTTCTTTGTAATTAACATAAAATTCTAAAAAGATTCTTGCAACATAAATTCCAAGCAAAAATTTCAAATATTTTTATTTTCAAATCTTTTAAATTAATTTAAAATTTAATAAAAACAACACTAATTTATTGCCAACAAAATAGAAAATAAAAAATTATGTTTACATTATGTACAGAGAAGCAGGGAACTATGCGTAAATGTTGTGTAGATTTGTGTTGAAAGTGTTCTAAAAATAAAACGATATTCCATACACAACATCTATCTAAATATGTTTAAAAACAAATTAAAACAAAACAAAACAATTATTAACAAATTAAGCTGCCATAATAGAATCACTGTTTATAACAAGAATAAAAAACGTTTTAAATTATGCTAAAACATACACACACAAATAATTAATAATCACTCTTCCCAGATACTTTTAATGTTCATATGGCAATGTTAAGCTATATTACATATATACTACAAAAAACATTAATCAATTCAATTTAGAATTCAACTAAAAATGTGTTGAACAAATATTTAAACATGTTTATTAATTATTAATTAATCAGAAATTGTCGAATACATTTTTATACCATTCATATAATAGGGAGGTGTGTCACTATATATAACTTTGTGTCCTTCTGGCATTTGTAAGAAGAATAGTATAATTCAATGTAACCCCCATATTATGTGAGGGATATAGAAAAAGACAAAACCTAAGTGCTTAAGTTTGTCAGTTATCGGTTATTATTAAAAATATTAAACATTTTATTCATAGTATACTAAAGATATAACCAGAATAGTGTACCTCACATGCTTTATAATAATTAACAATAAATAGCGCAACACTCTACACAAAAATAAAAGGATACTTCCAAAGTTTCTAAAGCAGAAAACACAAATTTTAATAATAATAATAAAAAAAAAAAGCTTATGCATGGTTTGTACCAGTTTAAACTTTATAATATATACGTAAGAAATTAATTAAACAAATTAATTTTAATTAAAATTTTTAAACTTTAATAATAATTATTAAAAACTTATGTATCATGTTATTGACAAACAAACAAATGTTGCACACAGTTAAAGCATATCATTTATATAATTCATATATATATATATAAAATATATAATTTTACTTTATTTTATAATAATTAACTCTTGTATGCTCGCTTCACAAATATTATTCCTTCTACCAAATGAATGAAAGAAAAATAATAACAACGGCAACACAAAAACATAATTTAGCTTTATGTAATTGAAATTATGCAACAACAATAACAATAACTGTGAATATAGTTTATGAAAAATGTATTAATTGTTTATAATTTATAATGACAACTAATTCTTTAAGCTATCAATATGTAGCCATAAAGTCAAACATATTAAGCAAAATTGTATAAAAAATTTATTATATCTCAACAAAACACAATATTAAGACAAAAATAAATTATATAGTCATCATAAAGATTTCAATTTTTAATTATTTTAGGAACTTTATTTAAAAAAACGCATTCTAAAGTATGATTAATTCGTTACTGAAACAGGGATGTTATAATTATAGCGTTAGTAATATTTCTCTGTTATTAATGGATTAGTTCTATCAAATGCAAAAACTGGAATGTTTCATAGTCAGCTGATCAAATATTTCATGAAGAACTTTGCCAATTGTTTTCGTTTTTTCCTTTTCTAATCAGTTAGCTGAATTTCTTCGTCTTATCGCTATATGTGTTTTCGTTGGTTAACTAAAAAATTTCATAAAAAGAAAAGAATTATGGATTTACAAGATCTGGAAGAGGAGGCTCGACAAGCTGCTCTCAAAGATGTAAAAAATATGCTACAACGACCAGGACAACTGGAAAAAGTTGAACAGTATTGTCATCGGGTAGCAAGAAAAAAAGCATCAGTCGAGGCATTATTGAAGACGGGTATGCAAAATCAATTGGAGGGTGTACGTGTTGGCCTTAAGCAATTGAAAACATGTCTGGAAGATGTACGTGAGGTGCGTGAACGTATGACCAAAGTGGAAAGTTTACTTCAAGAGGTACCTGAAATATACGATGCCTTGGAAGAAGTTCGAGCAGAAAACGCCAAACATTCCCAATATGCTGCTGCCATGGAAAACCTGAAACATATATTTAATGTAGAGTCTAGTGTACAGAAAACAATGACTTTAATTGAAGAAGATAAATTATTGAATGCCCATCAAAGTTTAATGGATTTGGAGAATTCACGGGATGATCTGCTGTATGAATTACATAAACAAACAAAACAACATGCTTCTGATAAAATAACATTGAAGCGTCATTTCGAAAAAGTTGGTACCGTATCACAAGCATTGGAAAAGAAATTACGTTTGGTGCTAAGTCGAACTTTAAATACAGTACGCAAAGAACCGACAGTGATTGTCAGTGCTTTGCGTATAATAGAGCGTGAAGAGAAAAACGATCAATTTGCACTACAACAACAAAAGGTGACATCATTTTTGCCACCTGGCCGTCCGAAAAGTTGGCGAACTATGGCAATGGAGGTGCTAAAGAATGCTGTCGTAACTCGTATAGAGGGCTCAAAGCTGGAGGAGAGAACCGATAATCGAATGTGGCTGGTGCGTGATTTGGAGATTTTAAGACAAATCATATTAGAAGATTTACGTGTGGTGAAGTCCTTGTGTGTGCCATGTTTCCCACCACATTATAATATATTTGAAGAATACGTCAAAATGTATCACGAAGGCTTATCAAATTATGTAAGTGAAATAAATAATGGATTATATAGAAGGATAAAATATAAACTGCTCAATATTTTTAGGTTGACAGTATTGCGCGACAGGGCTTGGAAGGCAATGAATATGTTACAATGCTCTCGTGGGTCATTAACACGTATCCCAGTCAAGAGTTGATGGCTCATCGTGATCTGCAGGTGGACATACAACAATTGACTGGATCTCTACTACAACCAGAACACCTGAGATCCCTAGAAGATGAATACCTTAACATTATGAAACGAAATTTTCAGGAATGGATGAGCGCTACAGCCGATAAAGATAGATCGGATTGGTTCTCAGATCAAACACCCGACCAGGATGAACAATATTATCATACTCCAGCTCCTGTAATGATATTCGATATGATCAATCAATTGCTGCAAGTGACCAACACCATACACAGTGATTTGACATTTAAAGCGCTAATAATGAGTATCCAACAGGTGGATGCATTTGGTCAGAATTATTTAAGACAAGTAATGGAATTGAAGGAACATCATTTTCGTAATAGAGATCAAATAAAATTTTTCACTCACTACATTATTTCCATTGTGAATAATAGTCAACAAATGTTGGATTTGGCCAATCAATGTAAGCAACTGTATTGGCCCAAGTCGCGTACCGAACATTATGAAGATTTTGAGAAGCTTTTGGCAACATTCCAACGTATACGTTTACAAGCGGCCGGGTATTTGCTGGAGGAAGCTTTTCTGGACTTGGATGGACATTTTCATGATTTATTCACACAAAAATGGTTAACCAGTTCCATTTCGGTGGATACAATATGCATAACATTGGATGATTATTTTCAGGTAAGTGTATGAGAAAGTTCTAAAGATTAATTTTTTTCAACTTTTCTTATTAGGATTACAATCACTTGCGCCCAATCAACTTTGAAATGGTTATAAGTGAGGCGCAAAAACAATTGGCCAAACGTTATATACGAGCCTTACTCGCCAAGCGCTTGTCAAGGCCTTTGGCCGATTGTGAGGCAATCAAGACGAAAATAAATATGGAGGCGAAACGTCTGAAACAATTCTTTGAGAAAATTGCACCAAATATTTCCTTAAGTGATTCACCATTAGATCTAATACCCATGTTGTCGGCTCTCTTGGTTTGTGACCTAGAACTGTTAGTATTAGATTTGCACACCATCCTCGGTACATATCCCTCACTGAGTGAAGATCATATTGTCCGTTTATTTTTTATACGTAATGATGCGAAAGCATCAGAAGTACGGGAAAAAGTTCAAGATGCCATGAAATCGAAAAAAGCTATGGTTAGTGTAGCTAAACAAGATTGTGTATTTAAGGAAATTGTGTTTAATGATAAATTGTGGTAAATATAATAATAAGTGTTTATGTATAAGTTTACCGTAGAATATGATGACAGTGAACAAATTAGCGTTTAAGGGGAATTCCATTGTTTATCACAGGGTATAATTGTTTACATTATAAATTAATAATAAATATACTGCAGCATAAAAAAAAGTAGACATTCTTCAATGTAAATACACTTCTCTTTAAATATTTCAATAAATAGTTTAATGCATACGATGACAATGGTGCGAGAATATTGTAAAATGAAATGCTATATATGTGATATGTTTAAGTGTTTGTCGATGGATTCTTTTATTTACATATTAATTACTTGCTGTGTGTGCCGTGTTGTCTAAGCTTTTTGTTTTACTCTCCTCAATCGTCTCAATTTGTGAGAAGAATGTTTACAAAAACAACGAGTTCACTGCCATATATATTCTATAACACCGCATGGTAAGTTACTAGTTCATATAAAAACAAGTAAATAAGTTACAGGCAGTCATACTCGAACTTTTAATACCCTACACCATTTACTTCCACATATTTTGCTACATTTAATTTAGGCTTTGCCATATGTCTCTTTGTTTCATTATGTGGGAAGGGGTTTAAAAAAATGGTCTGTTTAGGTCCATTTTCAATAGGTGTCAGCTTCTTGAGCATAACTTTACATAGACAGACAGACGGACATGGTTAAATTGATTAAAATTTTGATTCTGAAACGATCGGTATAATTGAAAATAGGCGTGGCATATGCCATATGGAAGTTACAAACATCCGCCAAACTTCATATACCCTTTGCAGCTCCAGCTATATATGGCTTCGCTTCTTCATAATTATAAGCAAATTGTGGGCGTGGTATATACATAAATGGGCTTCCATTCCGCCTATTTTGTACCTGTAAGAGATTTGTGTCCATTGTGGGCGTGTTAAGTTGATGTATTCTCACATTGTTTGAACAAAATTTCAAATCAATATGTTTTGGATGTTGCAAACAATTTTAATAGACTTAGTACCTTACGGACAGTAGTTAGAAAACTACCTAGTAACACGTGTTGAAGTTTATAGACAATAAATACGTTTCTGTGATAAACTACAATGAAAATTGTACAGGGATTTCGATAATAAACTTTCGTTCAGAGAGAGTTGGTATATTTTTAATAATCTCTCTTGCCATGAGCTTTTCTGAGCATAAGAGGTCTCTGGCATAAGCATACAGAATGGTTGTTGTAGTTGTAGTTGTTTCGTTATCTATTCGTTTGTCTGTGCATCGTTACAATAGAACCAACCTTTTAATTTATGGCTAGTGAGGTGCCGAGCATAAAAAATCAAGTTTAGTTCATTTTGGGAGAGGTGTGCACAACTCCTGTTAAAAGCGATTGAATTTAATTTAAAGAGAATTAATTTCTTAACACACAATTCAGAATGTTTATGCAAAATATTTAATTATTGAATTTGGCTAATCAATTATAAAGATTTGGCACAAAAAAGTAAGGTATTCGCCATTGCGAAATTAAATTTGACAAAAGTGTAAGTGCGTAAGGTTGAAAAAAGAAAAAGAAAAATGTGCATAAATGGAAGAATATTACAAAATTAAAATGTATATATACGAGTATAGTAACACGTGAAACACTGTGAACACTAAACGCGAGAAAAATAAAAGAAAACCGTTCCTCTCATTCTTACTCCATAATATATATATACTGGTGTAATGGTAGAGTAAACATATTGTGGTTACGTAGTAAAAGTTTATTAGACATGCAATAGTACATGTCATGGCTTATACGTGCTGTGTGAAAATGTGCTTTTTTATGGGAATAATAAATAATCAATTTCCCTTTGTTTTTGAACACATGGCAGACATTGCCTTTGTCTCCTATTAGATTTTGCCCCATTTCATGTACAAGAGGTGCACAGTTTTGTTATTTGTATGGTGTGTATGTGCAAGAAACTTTTGCCGCATAAGAGGACAGACGCGTATAGATGCGTTACAATTGTATAAATTATAATCATTTTGCGTAATTGCTTGAATGTTAAATTTTATATTAATAACAATAACAACGTTTGGTGCAATTTTATTTGTGCAACACTGCAATACTTGTTACAAGTTAAATGATTAAATTAAAATACATTGAAGAAATCCATATTAAACTGTGTATGTGATATATAATACAGTAGACCCCCCTATAACGCGGTAGATAGTGTTGCCCGAGTTTCTCGCAGTTATAGATACACATGAGCCGTTCACAGTCCAAAGCCATCAAAGTGGTAGATATATATTTACAATATTATTTATAATTTATTTAATAATCACACAGATAGATAAGATATTACATTTCTTATTTTTATACCCTCCACCTTAGTGATGAAAGTATACTAAGTTTTTTCATCCGTTTGTAACACGCAAAAAGAGGCGTTAGAGACCCTACAAAGCATATATATTCTTGATCGTCATCAAAAACTGAGTCGATTTAGACACGAATGTCCGTGTGTCCGTCTGTTTTTAACATTCTGACGGGCGTAAATTTTGAGATATTGAGCTGAAATTCTGTACAGGCACTTTTAGTTTTTGCACGCAGATCACTATTTAAAATGGACAAAATCGGTCAAGAACCACGCCCACAATCAACAAAAATCTATTTATCTGTCCCATAAATTAAGCTATCAAGTTGAAATTTAGTATGCTTATACATAGTTATACCATTTATCGATGTGCCAAAAATGGGCGTGATCAGATAACGGAAACACCCACAATTTACAAAAAACCATATTCACCATAAAACTGATACGTACTACATATACAGAGAAAGCAATATATATATATGTATATATATATTTATTACGCCTACTTTGGTGGATGTGGAGGGTATTTAAGATTTGGCCTAAGCCAAATTTAGTTTTCTTATTTGTTTTCATTTTAAATATTTAAAAAATTTATGATACATACATATTTAAATTGAAATTAACGGAGTTAACACATAATGCAGGTCGCATTTTTTGATTTTTTGAATTATGTTTATTGCGGGCATGCGGACACTTGATTAATTTTAGTTCTTCATACTTCACCGTCCCATATACAGCCTAAAAATGATATCCTTTTATTGTATTTATATTATTTGTTGTAGATTCTTCTGTAGAAATAAATATGAATGGACCGAAAATTGTTATAGTGGGAGCGGGACCATCGGGAATAGCTTGTGCCACTAAATTACTTGACTACGGCTTTCAGAACGTAATTATAATAGAGGCTGAATCACGCATAGGCGGCCGTATATATACATTACCATTTGCAGATAATGTTATCGATTTGGGGGCACAATGGTGTCACGGCGAAAAAGACAATATCGTTTATGAATTGGCATATAAACATAATCTACTAGAATCAACGGGTGATGTCTATGAAAGTTACCAGTGTATACGGTCAAACCGTGAAATAGTGCCGGACAGCATTAGTAAAAGGCTAAAGGATATTGTCAACGACAGTTTGGTAACACGACAAATGGAATTACGCAACTGTAACGGTTCCTTGGGTAGTTACTTGACCAACAAATTTTATGAGGCTTTGCGAAGACCAGAAAATTCCGATATTGATATGGCGATAGCACGAGAGTTTTTTGATAATTATCAAAAATTTGAAAATTCCGTAGAGGCCTCTGATAGTCTAGATGAGGTATCGGGTCGCGGTTATTTGGAGTATTGGGAGTGTGAAGGTGATATACTGCTAAATTGGAAAGACAAAGGTTATGTGGAGTTTTTACGCTTGCTCATGCATTCCCAAGAGTACTCAAATACCGACTTTGGAGTGTTAACCAAACGTATTCTCCTTAATCGCCGTGTTACACATATCGATTGGAATCGTAATGATTGTTGCGTTAGTGTACGTTGCGATGCAACTGGTGATAATTTTCTGGCCGATCATGTGATATTGACAGTATCCTTAGGTGTTCTCAAAGATCAGCATTTAAGCCTATTCGAACCAAAGTTGCCGGTGGAAAAGCAGCGCGCCATCGATGGTCTAGCATTTGGTACAGTTAATAAAATTTTCATAGAGTTTCCTGAACCATTTTGGCCCAAAGATTGGACAGGTTTTACAATGTTGTGGCGTGAAGAGGATATTAATGAAATCCGTGGCACCTCACGGGCATGGTTAGAAGATGTTTTCGGTTTCTATTGTGATCGCAATCAGCCGCGTTTGCTAAGCGGCTGGATTATTGGCGTCAACGGTCGCCATATGGAAACACTGCCTCAAGATGAAGTATTAGATGGCTGCATGTATTTATTTCGGAAATTTTTACAATGGGATATACCGCAACCGTGCAATTTCAAGACATCGACTTGGTATACAAATGAAAATTTTCGTGGTTCTTATTCATTTCGTTCCATGTACACCGAAGAAGTGGGTACAAGTGCTCGCGAATTGGCGCAACCTTTGTTTGTGGTAACAACTAAACCGTTCCACAATGGTCAAGCGGCGGCCGATGCTGGTAAAGGTAGAACGTTTACACAGAATCGTTGTGATAAACCTATAGTGCAATTTGCTGGTGAGGCTACAAGTGATCATTATTTCTCTACAGTACATGGTGCTATAGAGGCCGGTTGGCGAGAGGCTGCACGATTGGCCAACTTTTACGGTCTTAGTGGAAATGACAATAAAACGCACAAGTCACAATTATAACAGTTTTAGGACTTTAAGTGTCATTAGGTTAAGTATAGGTGCGAATTTTATGACGAAACTTAATCTCGCCTTAATGACATTTAAAGTCTTTATGAAAAAATTCACCAAAAAGCAAAAAAATTTTACACATTTACTACAAAATAATCTTAGATCAACGGACAACTAATTTTACTTTATATAAATTATACAGGAATCGCTGGAATACTTTTAAAGATTTGTACAATAATATGGATTGATTACTCCTGACACTTGTATACGCTCAAAATCGTGTTTATAACCTCATCAATATGTCTGTTATGTACGCTTGTAATGTATCTACTTCCTAGATCAAATAATTTATTATTGTAAAATATTTGTCTAAATTATTGTTGCTATGCAATCACAACGAATGTGGGCATCTGGCTTAAATACATACCATAAATATAGCTGCAGTATCAGGTGTTAGGAGCGTTAATCGATTATACATATTTACGTATTATATACAATTTCACTTTTGTATTTATATAGAATGAGACAAAATTAAGAATAACTGTTAATACCACACATTTTACAAAATTACCTAAATATCAATACATTGGTTGCACAATGACCGCCTGCAAATGCAGGTGCATACCCATTTACAATTCGTATACACATATATATGAAGTTGGAAAAAATATTTCAAATTTTTATCTCAATAAATGACCATAATGTGCACAAAATGCAAAGAGTGTTCAAGTAAAGACTGCTTGGGGAGTAAGTATCATAATACTAAAACGAATAAAATAACTAACCCTCCACCTAAAGAGTGGGCGTGGCAGGAAATGATTACGTCTTGTAATAGTAAATGATTTCCGTAGCAGCTTGTAAGTCGCTTTATACGCTTTTACGCTTATGATTATCATTAAGAGGGTGGGAATAAGAAAATAAAATGAAATTTTCAAAAAAAAAAATATATACCCGCATATATTTTTCTACCCTAATACCATCCGTTATTCTTTTGAATAAAAATAATTATTTCATATTTTCATTTCATTAATAAACCTCATACGCTTAACATGACTGGTTCTCTTTCGACTTGACATTTACTTAAAATTCAATTGAATAAGAGGTACAGGGAAGAAAATGCTAAATTCGTTACTCTAATTTAAATGTGTTTGAAAGCAATTTTCAATAAAATAAGTTTGCGCAAATCTTCTGGCGCTAGCCGTAAATCGTTAAGGAAGGGTATACCAAGCGCTACAAGTTCAGTTATTTTAATACAGGACGGCGGTCCTGAAGTCGTTATCATTGGGGCTGGCGCTGCAGGTCTTAGCTGTGCCATGCAATTATTGAATAACGGTTTCAGCAATATTCAAATATTGGAAGCTGAAGATCGTATAGGTGGGCGCATTTATACGGTACCATTTGGTAATAATGTTGTCGATTTGGGGGCGCAATTTGTACATGGCGAACACGGTAATGAGGTCTACAAAGTTGTCGAACATTTGAATCTATTAGAGAGCAGTAGTGATATATATAACAATTATCAGTGCATACGTTCAAATGGTGAAATTATATCGCAAAAAACTGTGGATAGTTTGAAGAAAGCTGCAGCACACATTTTTGAGGAGAACATTAAAGATGTGCGGCGAACCTTCAACGAATATCTGAGAATGCGATTTTTTAATTGTCTTAAAACCTTTTACTCTGACGTTTATGAGAATGAGACCGAAGTTGCTGAAGAATTTTATGAGAATTTAAGAAAACTGGAAGGTGCAGAATCCACTTTTGGCGTGGAAGAAGTTTCATTGAAAAGTGTGGCCGATTATCAATTATGTCCGGGTGATTATATGCTAAATTGGAAGGATAAAGGTTTTATAAGCTTCTTACGGGTACTCATTAAGGCCAACGACGATCATATTTTGGGTGCTTTAGAAAATCATATCGTGTTCGGCAATACCGTGGAATGCATAGAATGGGATTTTCCTGATGGCAAAGCGAGGATTAAGTCAAAAAACGATCCTAAAAGACGTTTGGCTGATCATGTTGTTTTAACTGTGTCGTTGGGTGTCCTTAAAGAACGTACCGAAACTCTGTTTAAACCAGAACTACCCATATCAAAAAAACGTGCCATTGTCGCTTTGGGTTTTTCTAGTATGTGTAAAATTTATATGGAATTTTCGGAAACATTTTGGACTGAAGATTGGAGTGGTTTTGCAACACTTTGGCGTAAAAAAGATTTGGAACATTTGAGGCGTACTCCACATGCTTGGCTGGAGGATATATTTGGTATTTATTCTGTTAAATATCAACCTCGTCTTTTGGAGGCCTGGGTAGTGGGAGCAAGTGTTATCAGATTGGAAAAATTGCCCCAAGAAGAAATAAAAATTGGCCTATTAAAGCTTTTGAAAGATTTTCTAAAATCGTGGGTTATAACCGAACTCATTTCCATCCAGGTGACACGTTGGGCAACTCATCCCAATTTTCGTGGCGCTTATTCGTTTCATTCCATGTTAACGGAGGAGTTACAAGTGACTCCACTGGACCTGCAAGAGCCGTTGGTAGTTGTGGTGGAATTACCCAGACTTGGTCTGGATTCCGGATCAGAGCATAGCTTAAAAACGCGTGCTATTAAACCAATCGTTCAGTTTGCTGGCGAAGCCACCAGCGAGAATTTTTTTTCAACTGTCCATGGTGCAGTCGAGTCCGGCTATCGCGAAGCTAATCGTATTATAGAGTATTATACACGTGCTTTTTATCCTGATACGGAATAAACTGAATCAATATTCACACATTTTATATTTGGAGTTATTTCTTACATGGCATTTTCTTTTACAATTTGAGGCTTAAAATCTAATTTAGAGGCGCGCGTAAGAGATTGTGCATACAGATCTACTCTTTGAGTCATTGAGAAACCCCAGAAATCTTTCACTTGGCGGCATAAATTCAAATCTAATTCAGCTATCAACAAGCCATCCCTATTACGTGAAAGACCCTGCAAAATAAATATTGATAACTATACGTATATAAGTGTGTAAACGATTTCTTACTGGTGTTCGAGTACCATCAGGTGCTGCTATATAACTGGAACCATAAAATGGTCCAAATTCTTGATGTGCTTCTTTACCATCACCTGAAGTAAATTCATTGGGAAATGTTTCATTGCCAACACGATTAATAGCAACTGTAAAGTAGCTGTTGGCTATTGCAGCATTTCGAGCTTCTATAGGCCATAATGGTTCACTTAGACTCCCCACCGTGGCTGAGGGATTGAAAACAATTTCAGCTCCATTTAAACCAAACATCATCCAATTTTGTGGATGATGGCGCCCATAACATATATTAATGGCAATTTTACCAAAATCCGTTTCAAATACCGGATGTCCGGTATTACCTTCCATGTAATAAGTGGACTCGTTAAAGTCACCAACACGTGGTATATGATTTTTGCGATGTTTTCCCATAAAGTTGCCACGATTCGATATTACTACAGCTGTATTCCATATTGTATCATTATGTTGGTCATCACGTTCCAAGATGGGTGATATAATAACCATATTATACGTTTTAGCTAAATTTTGCAACATTTTCGTGGTAGGACCGGTTTCAGCTGCTTCGGCAAATTCACACCAGGGAAATTTTTCCCGAGTACAAAATGCAAATGGCATCGCTAAATAATGGTATAAAATATGGAAAAATTTTAAATTCATTGCTACTTTGTTATACATACTCCAGGCTTCCTGTAAACATATAATATTGACGCCCACCGAAGCAGCTCCTTGTATTATTGCTTGCACTTTAGACCAGATAGCTTCCCGTTGCTTATCAATTGGTTCACTTGTTGGTAGACATATTGAATTTTGTACGGCGGCAACCCTAATTATACGAGGTTTACGTGTGCATTCCTTTTTAGCAGGAAACCGATATCCTTTGATATCGAATTTATAATTTTCCGCGTATTGTTTAACATTTTCGGGCAATTCCAAAACATTGCTGAAATTAGAATTATCAGATTAATCCCATTGAAAACGTTCCCTTTTGTGAAAATTATGTAGGGGAAGCATTTTGTCAATGAAATATGTTACATATAAAACGGATAAAGGGTTTGAATTTAATTTTTACTAAATATTTTAAAAAATTTAAAAAATCATTTCATTATAAAAAAAAAATTT
This sequence comes from Ornithomya fringillina, assembly GCA_963978525.1. Lineage (NCBI taxonomy): Eukaryota > Metazoa > Arthropoda > Insecta > Diptera > Hippoboscidae > Ornithomya > Ornithomya fringillina. The sequence goes on along the minus strand of OZ021694.1, from coordinate 3,181,787 downwards.
TAGTTTTTATATTTTAAAATAGAGCATTACGCTTATAGTGAGCATGCCTTGCACTCTGCCTTCTTTGGCTCTTGTTTAAATTTTATGTACGGAATGTTTTGCTATTATTTGCGTGCACCTATGTATGTGTGAGTAAATGTTATTAAGGTGTGAGCAATGTAGTGCCGTTGATCTTATATTATAGAAAACCGCTGTGTATCTTATCTCTTAATATATTTTTTAGGTAATGTTGTACACCAAACTCTAGATTTACACAGTTATACACTCCTTTCCATCATAAAAACCTTTTCTTAATAGATGTAAGACAGTGTCTTTGAAACAATTTCAACCTACAAAATTTACGTACGTATTAAAATTTATTTTTTCCAATCGTGTATGTTTAAATTCGTTTTATAAAACGCGTAAATTGAGAGTCCAGTTTATAACTTATATAAGAAGTAAGAAATCTAATTTGACTTAGAGCGATCAGAGGGCTCCCATTATATATATATGTAAACTAGGGGCGAGGCATTTTTACTTAAGTAATTATTGAACCTTAAGCTACATATAAAAGGCAGAACTCTACGGTAAAACAAATACTTCTATACATTGGATTATTTTTTTTATTTTTGCGATCCCAAGACATCATTGAATCGATTTTTTAAACATTTCTAAAGCTTGGAGCGCGCACTAGGTATAAAAATGTCTGTTTTTCAGAAATCTTTACTTACTCATCGGATCGTCCATATAATAAACGTTTCAGCTCCTTCAATTCATCGGCGGGAATATATTCATTTAAAATTTCCTCCAAGCTTTTTACACTTAATTGAGCCATTATGTAGTAAAAATTTTATTAAATAATAAATGCACACCACCCGTCCTATAATGATGTTGATGTTTATTGCAAAATGCTTACTCAAGTAATGACAAAGTGCTAATATTATAAAAATGTTTTGCACTGGGAGAGAGCAAGTGACTGTGAGTGAAAAATATTGTACAATAAACCGTAAGTTTAAAACGATTCATAATTGAACTATATTGGCTAGTCATATATTTGTAAAAAGGGACTTAAGAAGCATTTCATTAAATTTCTTTCCTTTTAAAAGGATTATAAACAAATCTCTTCTAAAGTATTAAAATATATGCTTTAGTGGGGTTGTACTTAACATGCATTAATTTTTAGAGTAATCTAAGTCAACTTTAGCAAAAACATTGACATTTTAAAATATATGAATTTTACATATGTTGGAAACATTGACTTGGACCACTTTCAATATTAAGAGCATAATATAAACATACCGTACTAACGAGGCGCTAATCTCCTGTACTCTATCCCATACAACTGAGTCTCTTCAGTTGAGTATGAAGAGCTTTTCTTAATTTTTACTACCATATAGAAAATACCGCCTCCCGCACCACATTTAAATACGCAAAATAAATACGAAAATTTACGCAGTCATGGGTGATAATAAAAATAAAAATTTTTCTTATTTCATTTTAATTGAATACAATTACAATGAATTTGTTTATAAAGTTCTTTATTTATTGCAAAAAAATGTAATTAATTCTCTTTTTAAGAATATGTTAAATTATATTGTATATGAATTTTATACATGTAATGTCTTATATGCACTGTCAAACAGTTTTATAAAGTGTTTATGCTCACGCATAATAAGTAAGTATGTATATGCATTTATGTATAATAAATATGCAACGGAGATTTAAAAAAAAAAACATGAAATATTCGACTGCTTTTTATACAATATTTATATTAATACAATAGTTGTGATAAAAGAAATTCCTTTTTATCGTTTTTCGTTTATATTGTGTATAATAATTAATTAATTACAGTAATACATAAAAGCCAAAACTGATGATTTTCAATAGTCCAGTAATTTTGTAGTCTTGTGTTTGTGGTCTTGTGGCTAAATTTGTTTTCTCTCTTTAATATATTTTAAATATTTTACTTTTATACAATTACAACAATTACAGTATTTTACTGTTAAATAGGTACAACAAATTTTAAACAACTCTGTTAAATGTTTGAATTGTGAGCTGCATTAAATTAGCTTACTCTCTGTAGTGTTTGGCGCTCATTGCTGTTCGATTCATTTAAAGTATTATATTTATAATAATTTGATTTATATATAGTATATATAGAAAAAGAAAGCTTTGCAACATTCATTTTTCCATGTGTTTAAATGTGTAATTTGTCTTTTGTGTGTGTATGTGTGTTTTTGTATTTTTGTTGTTAGCAAAGTAACCATATATGTAAGCTTTTTATACCCTCCATGTAGTGCGGTATGCACTAAGTTTTTTAGAATAAGGCGTAGGGGTACAACTGAAATGATTTTGTTCAAATTTATTTCTATCCGTTACATTATTCCGTTATGAAAATAAGTATGTAATAGAGAAAGTGCGTTTCTTCAAGGAACTCACAACAATAGACAACATTTCAATGGTTATCAAACAATCCAATCAGTTATAATAGGCTAGCTGGTTAAATATTTTGAAAAAAGTATTATATATAATTATTATGAGTATAAAACTTTGCATATTTAAAAACCGGGGGGTTCTATTAAGCCCTGTTCCTTCAGATATGTGTCTGCTGGACGCACCCTTTAGAATAAATGTATTTTTTTGATCAGTAATAAAATCTAAGTCGATTTAGCAATGGGCGTGTGTCCGTGAGCATTAAGATAGTGGGCTGAAATTTGGTATTTAGCATTTTTAAGCGGTTGAGGTAGTTTTTCTATTAAAATTAGCCAAATCGACTTAGCGACACGTCCACTATAACAAAAATATTTCACGACTGTAAGTCAGTATTCTTCTTCAATTTTTTCATGAACTCATTTTGAGCAAGGGGCAGAATGGACGATAAACACGCTTCATATTTTACAAAAAATGATCTTTAGCGTAGACTTCAGCTTTGGCGTTTAAAAAAGGGTATTAAAAAAGTTACTAATCGTGTACATGCCGTGCCATGCATTCTTATCATGTGGAGGGTATCCGAAATTTGGTTTGAACCAAATATAGTTTTGTTACATAGTTTGCAATTCATTATTTGTTGTTGTTGTTTTGTTTTGTTGTATTTACTTGATGTAATTAAGTAATTTATTCCAAAATATTTTCAAAGTCTTTCCAAGAGCGGAATTTGTTTGGTTTTTTGTTTGTTTTGTGTTTTTGGCATAATTCTTTGTAGCAGTTTTTGTTGTTGTTGTTGTTATCGGTGTTGTCTTTTATTTGTTTTGGGCAAGCTTACCCATACATATATAAATTCGTATCACTCGAAAGCATTATTTATGTTTATTGAACCCATGATGCCGGTGCCCATAATGCCTCAGTTTCAATGCGCTGCACTGTATGTACAAGTTTCTCAAATGCCATTGCCAATTCACTATTAATGATTTCTTCATCAAAGAAATGTCCATATAAAAAATCGATGCGTTGGCACGATTTCAACATATCATTGAACTCATTATCCTAAAAAGGAAAATATTGAAGAAAGTGTTATAATTTAAAATTTATATATATGAATGTATAGTTCCATACCGTAAATCCTCTGGCATTTGTTTCATCAAAACTAGATTTGGCTCCAGCTTCGGTGCGCGTCTTTTTCAAAATCTCAAACTCGGGCGGTTTAATATGAATAACAAACGGTTTCAATTGAACGGTACGTAATGCTTTGATAGCCTGATAATGAGGACTCAATATGCATACACAACTCGCATTTATAATCGATTTAACACTTTCCGCTGATGTGCCATACAAATGCCCTTTGTATTCGCCATGTTCAATGAATTTACCCGCTTCAATGTCCGCTTCCATTTTTTCACGCGTCACGAATATATATTCGCGACCAGCCACTTCACCCGTTCGCATTGGACGAGTTGTATCTATACATAAAATGTACATAATTATAGCAGACTTTTTGAAAACATTTCCATTCTACTTACACGGCACAGGACTGCGATACTTTTCTGGATCTCGAGCAATTAAACGTCTGCGCAGTTCATTGCGGCCAACACCAGGCGCTCCAATCAATACAACGGGCCGGTAAACACCGGGTCGTGGATACAATTTGGCAACCTCTTCATAGGTGGCAATCATTTCACGATCAAAGTCATCATTCTCTGTTAAATCATACATGATTTTTTTAGTTTTCGGTTGTCGACAAGTCAAGCTACTACTACTCGAACGCCTTAAAGGTGAATCGGGCGGTGTGGTACATATGGAGGCACAGGAACCCTCTATTAAGCCAATTGATGTTTTTTGCATTTTTTGCATTTTGTTCAAGTAATTTTAGTTTGATTTGTTTTGAAATTATGGCTCCAATTATGGATGAATATGAATGATGCATGTTAGTAGTAAGGTGGGCGTGGTTAGTAATGATGGCGCCATTTTAATTTAATTTTATTAGAAAAACAAAAATTCATAAATAAATTTAAGCAATTGTTCTAAAAACCGTGGTTTCCCAAAGACAACTGATTCTTCAGCACTTAGTCTTTGAGAGATCACAATAATTGAAAAGTACTTCGCTATATAATTGTTGTTGTGTAACATACGTTTCATATCGCTATTGCTATTTTCTTGTTGGGAGCGTTCATGTATTAGACGTCTCTCTTGCAAGGCACGACTCGGTATAAGGCCAGCTCTAGCAGTACGTTCAGATTCTTTACGTGCTTGCCACCAATAGGCGTCATCCTGATAACATTTTATTCTTATAATTAAGAAATTAAGAATGAAGTGTAAAGAAAAACCTGAGATACGATGTGTAAGATATCGCCCCGCTGAAACGCTAAGCCAGCCTCTTTACAAGGTATATAGGGATCCACTTCAGGATTGTAATCAAAGTGGGCACGTACACGTACTTTTGATTCGCGTTGGGCCCCTTTGCCATCCGAAGGCACAAGTTTGAAGGTTATGGTACCTTCGGAATTTTGCTGCAAATGATAACAAACATTAATAAACTTAATAGAAATACTTGTGTAAATAATTTAAAAGAGTTACCAGTATGCTTAACACATCACCGGGCGTTTTGCCTTCTACATTAATACCATTGACTTCAATAACTTCATCGCCCACATGTATTAGACCAGAACGATCAGCAGCACCGCCATGCATAATTCGAGCTATAATTATTTTGCGTGTCTCCTCATCGGTTTTTATCGTAGCACCCTAAAATAAGATTTTTCTCTTATAAAACAAAGTATTTTTTTGGTAATTTCTTCACAAAACGATTAAAAGTTAATCAAGTAAAGACAAAGTACGAGACACATATGTTTTAAGTGATTACTTTTTAAATATGTATAATATAATATATATGGGAGTAACATTTAAAAAAGAATTTGTGCTTTATATAGAGAAGAATTAGTTTTTTTTTTAAATATAAAATCACATCTACATTGAATGCGTGCTTAAGTCTCTTTTTTTGATTTTTCTTTCTATTTAACATTTAAATTTTGCTACTTACAACAATTGGTTCCGCACTTTGTGCTCCTGACTGTAGGTGATTTGAAATTTTCAATTAAGTTTAGTTAATTTTTTACAATTTTATTAAAGGAATTATATTAAAAAAAAAAAAAGAAACAAAAAAGAAATATCGTTCTTTTAGGCGCGGACTATAAAAATATAGTTGTAGTTTCAAGGTCTTGATTCAAATCTGGAGTTATTGCATAGACTTGTAAAATATTACTTATTTAGTAATTCGGTATTTCGGAACAAAGTTTCAGCGTCTTGTTTGAATTTTAGGTTGAGCTCTGTTTGCCCTGTTATAAAAGAAGGCTGTACTGTATTTAGGCAAAAGGCATCAATCTTCTAAAACACTTATCCACCTTCTTGCTTATACACATGGTCCACTCCTTAAAGTGTTAGCTATATTAAGCGATCTCCAATCAATATTAACCGGAAGCCTTACTATTCACAATATATTATTATGACATTATTATTATTATTACTGGGGTGATCTGCACTACGACCTAAACGGTATCTATTTACTAACCCAGGTTCTTAAACTTAGAATTTAAGACATTCGACAAAGCCATCTACTCTCTTTGAGTTGGATTTAAATATTGTGACATGTATCCACTAAATGTTTGATATTTGACCCCAAAGACCACATTAAGTTTGCATATACCGCCTCTGGACAGAGCCTGCAGATATGCGTATCGGTAGGATCTATATTTTTCAGGTAGTATCGGAGAGTTCAATGCCATGTACAGAAGTGCGTAATATTTTTATCTCAGATATGAATTGCTTGAACACAAATCATTCCTTTAATATCATATTGTCCTGATCCTGAATAAATGACTTACTACGGTCTCAATTTTGAAACCATAGTAAAAAAGATGGACAATACGTGTAAAATTTAATATTATTAAGACATCACAGAATAACCTGGTGATCCTGAACCCTGAAGATTAAATAAATGATTAGTGCGTTTGTTAGTTAAGCTGGTAACTATTATAGGATTATGACAAATGATTGAATCAAGAGTATGAGTGCATTTGTAGGGAAGCGTACATACACAAGCTATACTTTTAATACTCACTAGTGGTTCATTGCTTTTCACTAGTTGAACAATTTTAATTGTCTCCTCATCCTCATCCATTTCAATGGGCAGTTCCGGTAAATGAGGATAGTAATCCTTTTGTGCAATTGCATCATGGGCATGCAACAAACTCTACAATTATAATATGATATAAAATATATTCGTGTCTTCAATTGATTCCAACAATTTACCTGTAAATGCGGTTTCTGTAATAAGTGAAATGTCTCTCGACAATCCTGATTTAAATGGCAACGTTGTGATAATTGTTCTAAAACCTCATATAAAATCTGTAATTATAGTAAAAGTAAATGTAATCAATTTAATAAAAATGTTGTGGAGTTTTTTTTGCATTATTACCACAGCCGATGTAGAGAGCGTAGGTGCCAAACGATCATCTCGTCCCACCTTGGCAACTTTAGTGTGCACATTCACCAAAGCATTTAACTCTTTAGATTCCAATAATGCTTTAAGAAAATCAATTTCTTGATCATTTGATAAAGTTTCCGCCTCATTAAGTGAGGTGATTAATTTTGAAAGAGCTGAAAATGAGAAAAGGAGACGATTTTCTTAAAAATTTTCTATAACATTTTAACGTAAAGTCTTTGTATAATGTGCTATTTTTTTTTTCAAGTTTAGTAAACGAAAGCGACGGTAAAAGTTAGACCCGATCGGTTTAAAATAAAAATTTGGAACGGTTTAATTATGATCATCTATCTGTATATGTATAATCACACTACAGGTCGCAATTTTTGGTTTTTTGGGAAGCTTTTATCACATTTTTTAAAATATTTTAATAAAATAAGTTTAGTAATTGATTGTGAACACTGTTAGTCCCCGATTTAAGCATTTTTAGAACTTCTTTCCAAACACTTTTTTACGAAGTAATTGTGAGGATTTATGCCAACTCAACTAATTAAACGTAATATAAATCGTAACACTAGGTAGTGTAGGGTTTTAAATGTTCGGTTAGACCCGATAAAAAATTTAAATATTATCATTTATATAATTTTTTACCTGGATCCCAATTGATTTCATTGGCAGCCATAACTTCAACGGTCATTATATGGGAAATCCTTTGCACATAAAATTATTATTGTAGAAGAAATTCGAATAAACCTGAAAGTTTAAAGAAAAATGAATTTATTTTATCCAAAATCAATTAATAACCATCTCTCCATTTTCTATACCGAGTCAGTTACATAGAAAAGTTTTTAAGGTATTAAATTTTTGTTACACTCAAACTTTTAAATCAAAGAACCGAATTTGAACACTTTTTTCTCCAGACATCTGGTAAAATCGATTAAATATTCGATGCCGATTCAAAATATGGTTTATATACATAGTTGAGCCTACGAAGCCTCTTTTTAGATCTGAGAAAAATTTTCGCACAAGTTATAATCATCAGCTTTTACACATAAAGGCGTATCAATCACTAACATCCAGACGTACAGATGCATGTAACTATTTAGTTCATTTTAGAATTTCAAAGAAAAATGATTCTTGTGGATATATTACAACAGCGCCCTATATGCAAAGAATTTTTCAAACCGTCAAACTGAGAGAGAGAAAGATCTCATTAAAGAAAAAAGTCTAATTATAGTAACTCGTTTATTACATTTTTCTATTAAATATTAACTAAAACATTCTTTTTTTTTATATATATAAACATTTCTTTGTCAGCATATGAACGTTTTGTGCCCGTATGGTACAGCGTCTCAAGTGAATTGTACAACACATGATATGAGTATGCTTCGGGGAGGGAAATAATACTAAATCTGGCTTAGGCCAAATTTTAAACACCCTCCACATGTTTATGCAAACGGTGGGCATGGCAGGTATATGATTACGCCCTCTAATAGTTTATGTATTTTGCAAATTGTGTTGTACGCTGAGTGTGTTTTTTGTAAATTGTGGGCTCGATAGACACAAGGACACACGGACATTCATGTCCAGGTCGATAAATTTTTTGATGCTGTTCAAGAATATATATACTGTGTAAGATTTCTGATATTTCCTGCTGAGTTTTGCAAACGGAATGACAAACTTAGTATACCCACCATCTTATGTGGAGGGTATAATAATATCTATATATACTTAGCATGATGTTAAGGATGCATTATATATAGAATGTTATTGTTTTTGGTTTTTTGAACTAAGAATACAATGTAGTGAGAGAATGAATTTATATAGTTGGTAAAAAGGGGGAGCGGACTCCAAAAGATGTGCCTGATTCAAAGCATACCATCTCCAATTAATTATTATTAGAATTAATGAAATTTCTTAGTTTATGCAGAACGTATGCACCACTTTTTTATTATCCTTGCTTATTCGCTTAATCTGTATAGTATGTGGATTATATACCCATTGGTCAAATATTAACACAATTTAAAAATAAATGATTCTGTTTTGTATAAATTTTCCAACGAATGTGTCTCCACATGTATTATTATAATATTTCACTCATGTGCTCATTTACATAAATATACTAGATTCGTGTAAAAGTTTTTTTAAATTTTTTTTTTTATAATAAACAACCACTTATAGTTACACCTCACTTGGCACTTTCACACCTCTTTGTAAATGCTTAAGAACGATTTATGTATAAATGCTGTGCACTTGCATTTGTAGATGTTGGTAAAAGAATTCTCGTTTTCTTTTATATGTAAATATATGCATGTGCATGTCTGGTCCCCATACAAGTTCAATAACCCGATGTAAGCAAAAATGTTTATAAATAAATGAAGAAGAAAAAATTAAAAATAATATTTAGGTTATAAAGAGCACGGAATATGGACAACCACCTCTTCGTCAAATGACAATTTATTAATATTAATACATATATATATGAATTTATATACTTTGTACGTACGTCCCCTAATAGCAAATATAGAAATTGATGGCCCCATGGGTGGCCCAAGAACAACTTAATAAAGAAATGCTTTTTCTTTTATATTCTTATTCTCCCTATCAATACATACATGTATGCAAGTTTGACAATATATCTGTCTGTCTGTATGTCATTTGGATTGTGTTCTTGTTATACAAAGTTTCATATAATTTATCTAAATTGATCAATGCTATTGTCTGCCAAGAATGATATTGCTTAGAGCATTGTATTGTTATTTGTTAATGTTGACCTTTACACTCTATCCAAACAAAAGACATACATATATAAAGTAAACCCAGCGACCACTAATGCATTGTAAGCAATATAAATAAAGTTTTTCCTTTCATTTCATTATAATATGACTTTTTATTATTGTTTGTACATATATATTTAAATTTGAAATCAGGTTATGGTTGTATGTTCAATATATTTGTAATTTACATAACTTTCCATTGTGTGGCTAAAAGCCAATTTATGTTTATAGAAAACTTTTAGAATGTTAATCTGCAATGTAAAAAGTTTAAGTTTCTCTTGGCAAATGTATAAAAAAAAAGATTTTTACAATATTATTTAGCAACCGACTAAATGGAGCCACAAGAAAAGTTTCCTTTATAAAAACATGCACTGGTATTATTGTTTCCAAATGATTTTTTTATAAACGTGGGTAGAATCTGATTCCTAAAATTACAGTTCCCTGATTTAGTTGGGTAAGTAGTACGGGCAAACAAGAATTTGTGGTTTGCAAACCACAAAGATATATTGCTATAAATGTTAAGTTTAATAGGAAAGTTATCCTGTTTAAACTTTGAACTAATTGTCTGTAATGTTTGGTTAACGTTTTTTTTACAATTTCTTAAAGGAAATCGTCATTTGTGAAAAAACACAGAAGAGATGGAAAAATACCTTCAGAAGCCGAATTGCCTAAAGTTTGGTTTTAGTAAACTCTCTTTAGAGGCAGCTGCGAAGCAAAGTGGTAAAGTTTTTATTTCGTCTGAAACTTAAACGCAAACTTGACTGAAAGTCGATGATGACTGTCGATTAAAAATATTACCAAGAAAGTTGCGATCAATCGAATGAAGAGTTTTATGTTTGTTTTTTGTTTGTCTCATCTGTCAGAGTTCTGACACACCAAGGCAATATACCAGAATATGATATGAATTCAATTTTTCAAAAATTTTTTTTTATTTCATTCATTTTTTTTCAAGTGCTATAAAAAACTCAACCATCGACAGTAGCAGGGTCAGCAGTTTTGCGGTTTTATTTAGTTTTATTTTCTTGCTGTCTAGCTTAAAAATTATAAAATTACGTTTTCTTCTTTAATGAAAAAATAAAAGACAAAGTAAACAACAATCATGTAGTATGATATAATATAAAACTGAGGTGGGCAAATATGTATATTGCGAGATGATGTTGTAAGCGGTTCTACTTCTTTTTTTTACATTCATTTTATTTGAAGATATTTCGCTTTTTCGTTTTAAAAATATTGTATTAATAAATGTAAGTAAGCGCTGACATATTAGCATTATCTATTTATATTAAACGCGGCCCTTGAACTTATTACACGTACCCATTCTGGCTATAGTTCAGTATGTTTATATGTAATATAATGTAGGTATATGTATAAATATATCAAGAGGTTTCATATAACAAACTTGTTAGTCAGTTTTGTTGAATATAGGAAAATTCCTAATATATGAGTAATAAATTTGATTCTTTATTTATTTATTGATATTTGAGTTAATGCATAAATAAACAAGTAAAGGCTTAGGTTAAATTTAAACCATCGATGCACCAATGTAAGGGTCTTATAAAGAATTTAAAAAAAGTTTTGGTTACTTTTTCACACAAGATAGATTTGAAATTAACAACAGTAGGCAAAATCGGTTAGAGGGTACAACCCTCGGTTAAGTAAAAGCATTTTTAAAGGTTCTTAAACGATTTTAAGCGATTTTTCACTCATAAATTGTAGTGTTAGTTATAATATATAATGATATAAGGTAATGGGTACGCAAGATTTGGCCTAAGAAAGATTTTCTTGACCTATTTTTGATACAAAATAGCGCAGATAATTCATTAAATGTTGTGCATCACAGATTATATGCTAGAAAGTAATCATAGGCGTGTTAAATACTTATTTTTTTAAACAAAGGAAACGGATTAATAGAAATTAAAAGATAATTTTATGGTCTGTTATACAATTGAAGGAGGTAAGGAACATTAGATGGATGGATAGACAGATCGACTTGGAATTAATTAATATAATACATAAACAGTTTGTTGAAATACCGAAGCTTGCTTATGAGAGTTGGAAACACATTTTACAATGTGATGCATCCAACCGTACGCTACGCAACTGTGGATTAGTGGAGGTAAAAACAACAGTAGTGACATGTCATGTCAATGTTGTTTTCATTTTTGTTATATTCGATATTTTTCCAGGAATCACTCAATTTTTAAGAGTTGTTTTTTATTTAACACTCTGTTCTCTTGCTACAATATTTACTCAAGCACTCATAAATGCATGTGATATATCATTTATTCTTATAACAGTATTCTCTTGTCTGATTTTTCAATTTTAACTAAAATCACTCTTTGTAATAATTCAAATGATTGGTGGATGTCTGCCCCTGGGTTCGGAAATTTACTTATCTTTTAGTGTTCTTACATGTTTTTTCATATTTATTTTCAATCAACGCGTATTCGTCTAGTGACATTTGTAGGAAGTAACCTTGCTGTTTGAGAAAAAAAACATAAATTAAACTAGTTCAAGGTTATAACCATCAAATGAAAACATGCATACATATAGGCGTATAGATAGATGTGTTTTATTATGTATAAAAAAAATGTTATGCTGGTAAGAAAGCCGATGGACAGTTTGTGCGTCAATTGGAAAAAGTTTTGCAGTATTAAAAGTTCAAGATTCGTTTAATTCATCTTTACGTTTACTTTAGAAACATATGAATGTTTTAATCCTGTTCATATTTAGGTATACATAATGTGTTATTGATATAGAGCATTGTTTATATCATATATATAATTTCGGTTAATCTTGTACAACAAGGGTTGGATGTAATTGGAAAGCCTTTCTATAAACATTTCAATTTAAAGTTGATTGCACCCAAGATAAGTGAACATAATAATAGTCACAGTGTAGATATCATTATACATTGATTAACACGTATAAGAGCAAGGACATTTGTTTATATTATGCTCTCAATAATTGTCTATTCAGTTTATTATAATCAAAAATGAATATTAGAATATATGAGAGCAATAAAATAATGACACCGTCTCTTTTAAATATGACCGTAATATGTGCGTGAAGGTAAGAAAAAACATTGAGTGATAGTGTTGCCTAAGATAAGAAACCACAATAAAAGGTTTTGTACAGTATGATGAAAAGAGAAAACGTCCTTATAAGGTGAATAGTTTCCTAGTAACAAAAAATGGAAATATTAACTTTGAACTTGGTAACAGTACTGTGTTGTTGAATAATTTTAATTTTGTCTTTTCTTTATGACCTGATCAACTTATTATGAGTTGGACGGGACTAAAATATATTTCCACAACTGCCTATAACATTATTATTGTTTCAAGTAATATTTTCTTTTTCGTTTCATTGCACCGCTGAACGCTCCACAACTATTTACACATTGTACCCCCAAAAAAAAAAAAACATATATATAAATTTATATGTTTGTACATGTACCCGTAATATTTGTTTTTATGCGCTATAAAAATTTTCATTAATTTTCAATTTTATGAGAGGAAAACTGTTGTTAAAGCATATACATATGAAACTACATAACAGCACATACAAAAACATTGTAATTGAATGTGTGTATACTCACTCACTTAGTGGCAGACTTGGTTAACATGCCATACATACACACATATATACAATAAATTGTAGAATTTTTTGTGGCTATTATTTTTAGCTTGTCATTTTTTTTTTTGCTTGTCTTCTCCTTTTTTCGGTTTCTAATTTTTTTTTTATTTTTTTATTAAAGAATATTTATTAATAGTTGAATAATTTCGTCATTTGATTTTTACAAGAATCGCACAGGTTTCGTAATATTTCACGTGCATAGAATAAAATTTTATTCATGTCATAAATTTCTTTAATCTAATTTAATCTATATAAGGATTTATTTCAAATGTTTTTCACTTCTAACTTATTTTCCATAATGAAATGTCATCCCTTTTGTTTTGCAACACACAGCCAAGAATGTACTGTTATATGATTGCTGCTGCAGCACATAGGGGATACATTTACTTTTTTTTTTTTTTTTTACTTCAATATGATTTTTCCCCTGTTGTGTCTTCTGCAGCCTAATCTTCCCTTACATGCGATATTTTTCTGTTTACTACCGTCCGTTCTTGTCTCCGTGAGTATAGCAACTGATTCTCTGATATGAATTTATAACAATATGCTTGCCTTTCCAAATGGCATTATTGCTGTTCGTTTCTTTGGTTTCTTGAGTGAGAAATGGCAGAAGAATTTTGTTTTGAGATATATTCCCTTTAATGTTGCATTCATTTTATCGTTGAGCTCTGATTATGCATTGTAAGCATTTTATATGAGAACTGTTTGATATTGCGCATGTCAGCATTTATAGAGATGCAAGATGTTTTCAAATATATTTGAATATTTAGTACAAGAAATTTATATTGCCGTTACATCGAACCATATTACGAACGAACGATCATAGATTTTTAATGCAAAAATGAGTAAAATCTGCTTTCTTTTTAAAAACAAGTGAATATATTAATTAAATAATTTTTTGAAAGTGGCTACATTACACCTAATAGAACACAACTGCATTATGGATCCAAATAAGGAAATAATGCCTCAATTTTAATAAGCCACTCATTCCAAATTTTAAATTTCTTATATTAATATTATTGTAAGAAATAGCATGGACCGATTTAACCCATTTTCAATACCAAGCAAGCTAAATATATAGAAATTATTTGTACCTATAATTTCGGGTCTACAAGTCATACGGTATGCGAAATACGAAATTAACTTTCAAGTAGAGTTTAAGAAGGTCCGCGTTAGTGTAAAATTGGTCTTGTAAGTTGACGTTAATACTATTAGGGGGAGTAATCGTATACCTGCCACACTAACAATTTGTATGCAGATGTGAAGGATATACAAAATGCTCTCTAATTAATATTTGCTAATAATAAGAATTATATGCTTTTCACTGCCAAAGCATGAATATCGCTTCTTACTCGCTTCAAAAATGTGTGCCTTTAAATCACCGTATGGTTAAGTTTATTCACTTAGAAATTGTTTTTGCTAACAAATGTTGTTTTCTTATAATTTTCCTTTGGGTTTTATTTAATTTTAATAATATTTATACATATAAATTTTATTAAATTAAACGGTTACTTTTCAAGTATTTACCGCATTGAATTCTTATATATAAATAATTTGCCAAATCTGCCCAATTTTTAATTAAAGATAACAAAAAAATGATGAGTAATGATATAAGGAGAAGGATGTATTTGATTAAAAAGCCTCCGCTTATGTTTTATGTATGTGACACAGTGACACCTAGCGTGCTGCTTATGTGTTCGGGTGCCACACTTATGGCTTTTAGTAATGTTGGCGATAAATTTGTGGTTTACTTTGTTGTTGGTATAATTGAGATTTCAAAAATTGTTGTTGTTGCTGTTGTTGTTGCAATTCTTGAGCTGCATTTCTATGTAATATTTGTGATTCAGGGGAAATTTTCACAACAGTTGATCCACTGCCCCCACCACTTATACCACCACCACCACCAGAATTAATGGCAAATGTGTTGCCATAAGCAGGACGTCCACTGGCCATACCACCAAATGTATAAGCTCCAACACCCTTCACTCTCTGATTGCTGACACTTAACTGCTGGTGCTGGCCTGCTGGTGCTGTGCGTTTATTGTGATACAATGAAGTACCAGAATAGTTGGGCTGAGAGGCGGGTCGATAATTTTGTCCACCACTGTTCACATAACGTGTCGCCTGACGTGTTATCCTTTGCACAATTTCAGGAGCCCGTTGTACATGTAAAGCCATCGCATATTGTTGAGTAAAGATAACCAAATCAATCAAACACAATCCAAAGCAAAAAATATATTTCATTTTCTTAAAAAAAAAAGTAGACGCGTTGCTCACTACGATCCCTATGCTATGAACGCAAATATACAATTAACAGATTCCTTTGAAATGAAGAAGAATTTATAGGCCGTGTAAGAGAAAAGAAATTTTTGCAACATTTGTACACATACATATGTGTATCTTCAGGCAATAACTAAACTGGGCTAGTAAGTGCATTCATGTGTGTGCACAACATTCCGGCTTTTCCATGCACAAGTTTACATCACACACCAGTTTTCACGTACACTCACTTACTCAAGTTATTCAAGTTTCCCTCATTTGAAAAGGAGCCTAACCCCCTCGCTTAATCTAACACTAATCTCCTGTTGCCGTCTTGAGAAATGTTCAATTTATTTTTGGTGGCGCGTTCATTCAACCCACATAAACACATATTATTTCTTAGTGTATTTCCAGTGTCAAGTGCATTAAAACCAGTCATTGATAACATGCATGCACCGCAACCACTGACACCATCACCATCACCATCACGATCATACATACATATTTGTGTCAATTTATAACTTATCCACTGCTCCAGACATTGATAGCCGGCGCCTACCTGTTTATCATTCACTCATGCAGACACATGGTGAAGATGGATTTCAATAATTTATCATTAAATTTCCATCATTCATTATACCCTGCACCACTTGTGGCAAAGGGTATATTAAGTTTGTGCGGATGTTTGTAACACCCAAATGTCACACCCACCTTCGTCGAATCGTTTTAATCATGTCTATCTGTCTGTCCATGTAGATTTGTGCTCACTCTTTAGGATTTTTCTATTAAATTTTGTTCAAGGACATTTATTGGCTCAAAATTGAAAAAGGACGGAATCGGACAGGACAGGTCCTATTAAAATGATAGCCTTTATATAGCCAAAAATCTCAATTGTTAATATATTTTGACAAAATTTAGTGAAGAATAGTTAATTGGCTAATTGGCTGGTCCAAATATGAATCCGATCGGACTATTTTTAGAACCCTTTCCCATATGATGATATTTCACGACGAAACTTATATGGCAATACCTCGCATTTACTGACACAACTAAACCAATTGTAGCATAATTTGCGGAGCTAAGTGGTGTAGGATATTTCATGATTAAGTTTGGCTGACTATAACATTTTCACTTGTTTTGGATAATTTTTTATTTATTGAGGCGGTTAGCTAGATAACGGTTCAAATAAAAAATACTATTTTATACCCATTATCATAATGATTATGGGGGTATATTGTTTTTGTTTAAATGTTTGTAAGGATCAGGTGGGGTTGAGCCACATTCTCAAAAGCTTATATATTCTTGATTTAATCCTTCTGTCCATCCGTGTGTTTGCAATGTTTATGTGTTTTTTATAATAACATTCATTTACACATATAAATGATCTTGTGAAAGTTACCTGAACTAAATTTGCATCAAATAAAACTATTTTATAAAAAATCTCGCATGACACAAATTTTGCTTTAAAATTTTATTCTCGTTTTTCAATATAATGTTTTTTTTTTGTAAAGAAAAAAATTAAATTTGTCTTGTTTGTCTGTCTGTCCACTGTCCGTATGTATGTATTTTGTGTTTAGGCTGCAAGTAGCGTTTTTAAGATATTTTGATAAAATGTGTTACAACAACAATACGAATACGAGCTCTTTTGAAATGGCATTGAATAATTCTATATACCCTTCCCCTATAAAGGTCTATTTTAATCATAAATTTACAATTCTTCAGCATTTTTTTCAAAAGTTGGTGAAAAATTGTTATTTGGCCTCGCACACCAGAATGTAAGCACACAAATAATAATAAATGATAATAGTTAAGAGCTAAGATGAGTTTGAATTAAGTTTCAAAAATGTATAATCTACTTTCAGGCTTCATAAGAAATGTATAATCAATTGAATTTCAATTGTATACGATTATGTAGCGTTTCATATCTGTGCGGTATAATATTAAGTAATTTTTTTATACCCTCAACAAAATTTATACTAAGTATACTAAGTTTGTCATTCCATCTGCTAGAACTAGAAGAGTCTGAGACCCTACAAAATATATATTTTTGATCAGCATTTAGAATGGAATTTAAATCCGACTGAATCTGTGTATTGGCATTCTTACGATCGCATCTTGTGAGATATTAATTTATTAATTAATTTGGCTTAAGCCATATCTAAAATGCCCTCCACATCAACATATGTTACACATGGCAAGTATTTCACGACGGCTTTTAGAAAGAATCTATTTATAGAAACTAGAAAGAACTTGTCAATGAAAATATCAAACTTTATATGATACACCTATGAAAAATTAAAGATACAAATATTTCGATAGTTATATTCTATAAGTATACTTATAAACAATTTTTAATGAAAGTCCATTCAAGCGTTTAGATAGTTTTGTTAATTAACTTATCAAATATTGATCGATTCATTCCATCGAAATAAGGAATCAATACTGAATGAGTAGTATTGCAGCAACCGTAAGGATAAGTGGCCACCGCTACATTTTGGCGTAATGCTTTTTAGCTACTTTTGAAATTTCATATTTATTTGCCATAACTGTACGCATGAGCTGAAGCAGATGCTGTAGCAGAAGCTCTAGAGCCACTATAGCCACCATAACCACCTGGGCCTTGATAGTAACCATAACCGGGATTGTAGTGACCACCATAGCTAGGACGTTTCCAATAATTACCACCTACTGGATAATAGTTAACTGTATATTTTGGATGGCCCCGATAATAGCCACCTCTACCTCTACCAAACTTTTTCCCACCAAATCCGTAAAATTTGCCGCCACCAAAACCTCGACAACAAAATGAACGTCTCTTGCGTGTCAATTCTGTGTATCCATTATTAACTTGTAGGTTTAACGGTGTTAAATCTTCTACAGATTCTTCATGTGCTTCTAATGTAGAACGACTTTGAACGAACGTCGAAATTAGAATTATAAGAAAACACACAGTAATAATAAGTTTCATGGTTCCGCGAGGATTAGAAAAGCACTATTTCTAGACTGAGAAATGCTTCTGAACAACAGTCATTATTTATAGAATTTCATAGATTTATGAAGTAGAATTTTCGGATAGATGTTTGTTAATGCATTGAATGCCATTTTGAATGGAATAATTAATTATATTTTTTTGTAAAATTGACTAATCTATTCTAATTGCCTGAACAGGTGGTATTTTAAAAACTGTATGGTGTTTGTTTGTTATTAGTCATTTCTGATTTTTAAAATGCAAGTCAGCGAAATGACGAGTCCCATGAGTTTTTAAGAGAGAAAAAGCGTTAATTTCATTTATTCTACTGTTTTATTTAATACTACTGCCTTCTAGCATAAGTTATAGGACTGCCTGTTATAGCTTCACGATTTATGTAAGGTCTTAGTTGTTGACCCAAGGCTTGACCTAATAAATTTGCTAATTGTAAAACTTGAACATTATTAAGAGAACCGCCATTATAATTGCCGTAGTTTGGATTATTATTATTGCTGTAGTTTGGGCTGTTAGGAGATAGAGATGGTATTGCTCCCGATACAAAATTTGAATTTGTTAATGTTGGTCTATTAATGGGTGATGTTTGCGGATTACCATAACCGCCACCATAATTGTTGTAGTTAGGGTACACAGGCGGTCTGTAGTTGGCATAATAGGGAGGTGGGAAACCAAAAATGCTTCCAACTAATGAAGGATAAGGTCTAAAGGCCGCATAACCACCGTTATTATATAAAGAATTCTGAACACCTGATTGCGAGCTAGATGGCAATATGGCTGCAGAATAGTAATCTCCCAGAAAAGGTTGTGTTAAGCCCCAACTCAATAGAGGGCCTAATAGTCCTAAGGTACGTGCTTGCTCTCCACCTTGTGACTTTGCGGTTGCTGTTCTCTGTGATGTTGCCCTCGTACAATATAATATAATTATTACACTAATCGGGTAAATCTTTTTAAAATAATTCATTTTTCGAAATTATATATTTATTATTAAGCTGTGTTGGGTGATATCCTTTTATTATAAAATCCAACTGATGTTCTTCAGTATTGTTTGAATACTAAATTGCAACAAAAATTGTGGTAATTCTTTGACTCTATGATAAGGCAAAATTTGGCAAATTGCAAAACTAGAAAGCCTTCACATCAATATGCGGATAAGTTATTATAGCACAACTAGTTTTTTTTTTCCGTTTACTAAAATTTACACCTACATAAGTTTAAAGAGCCACTTCAGCATTTGACAAAAATAATATATTCATGAACTTGAAATAAATTTCCGCAGAAAATGATTTGTTTGAATTTATTTCAAATAAAATTATAGTCACCCTATGTTATGGGCATGGTATCACAAATTCATAAATTCCCAATTCCTTCTTCCCAATGTTCTATAGTTACTGACATTTAACTTTCTTCTATTTTGACACTAAAAATAGTTTTTGACAGTTTGAGTGCTATATTTTAGAATTTAATTTCGAAAGAAAATAATTCAGAAATATTTCGAATAAGTATTTATATTAAAAAATTTTTTTTCAAAGACGTAATGAGCGAAAGAATTACATTTTGATGTTTTTAGTTATCAGGTGCGTAGAAAATTTCGTATTTAAAGAAGTTGCTATAGAGTTTCATCCCTTTACCGTTTATCCTTATGCAATATACCAAATACGAACGCAGCTAAATGGATCAATTTTGTAAATCATTACATCCTGGTTTAGATGTGGGACCGGTATGTGTAAGTTGGTTTCGTGATGCTACTGCGCATTGTACTGAACTAATAAGAAATCCTAAAACTCCGGCCATTTATATATGGAAGACAGTGAAAGATTTCATATTTCCCGAAACTCACACAAGTCTTATCTCTCCTAATGTACCCATCAGTATTCATCCGAGACGTTTATCGGTAGAGGACTGTCATTCCCTTTTCATGGATATAGTTCATGATTACATATTACGTGCACCACGCTATGCTGCCGAATCGGCTACGAATGCTATGTTATGGCAAATATTATTCTCATTAATGGGTGTATTGGCATTGGGTTCATTCCTAGTGGCTACAATTTATACATATAATAAATATACTAAGAGACCTGTAAAGAAAATGAAAAACATAATGGTCGAACTATTCAAGCCTGAAACATGTATGCCCGTAGTGGCCAAAAGGAGTTTGCGTATTGCACAAAATGAACTGAGACGTCTCAAAGTACAACATATAGTCCAGCGTGAAGAATTAGTAGCACCAGATGGTGGCCCAGTTTTAGTGTTACGCGTAGCTTCTAAATTACAATTATTGGACAATATCATAACAAGTACTGTACAGAGTGCGGGCCGTTTATATCGACAACACAATGAATATGTTATGAAGAGTAAAACTGAATTTAAAACCGAATTAGTTAGCAAAGCGGTACGTTTTCTCGGTAAATTTCCACGTAAATTACGTGTGCTTCTAGTGTTTGATGAGGATCCGGTTTATGAAGAACTGTTACGAAGAAACAAAGCTAAAAAGCAGGGTTTAATTAGTCCACAATCTACATCATCAACAGTTTTAAAGAAATCCCATACACCGCCCTTTCCCAGATTGGGACAGGTTAAGACGACACCACCCAAAAGCAAAGGCCCTCCTCCTATGTTGATGCGCGGTAGTTCGAATTCCAGTATACGTAGTCGTAATGTTCAGCCGAATTCGGCGTCAACTTCACCCCGTTTAAGTAAAACGCAAGAAACGAGCAGCCCATATAGTACGCCCAAATCATCAAGTCTAAGCACTACCCCTCGGAAAACTATCACACCTCCTACACCGCGTTCTCATTTGCCTGTAGGTATACCGCGTATTGTACAAAAGGTACCAAGCAAGTACAAAGCAAATGAGGGAAGTGATAAGAAATAGTGCAAGGGGACATTATTTACTGAGAGATATACGAAAAAAGAGAAAAAGAGATTAAGGCTTGAGCAACATTATTTTAGAGTTTTTGCACAATTTATTTGCTGCGTTGTTGCCACATTTATAAATAAAAAAATATCTAACTTATGGGTATAATATTTACATAGAAAATTTGTTATAACCATTTTTACATTTTTAATTTATGATTTTTTTGTGTTTTTTTTTTTTCGTCTATTTAACCATAAAATAACTCTTCACCGATTTCATCAGGAGAATGAAATAATATGATTTATTGATTTAATCACTAATCACAACAATTATTTTACAGACATGTAGATTGTTAATTAATCCAATATATAATAAAAATGTTATTAATAACAAAAAATGAGCAGAAATTTTACATTTAATTACAAAAAAGAAATGAAAATTTTTCACATCTACAACGTACAACATTTTAAGAATAAAAAAAAAAAAATACTTTGAGAAAGAATTGGAGAAAGGTTTGATAATTATAAACTATATATAATGGGTGAAATGTGGGAGAAACTGAAAAGATCGCTCAAGGTAGGTAAAGCAGGGGAAGGTAAAGAAAGAATGTATTTAGAGGTAAATATGTGAAGAAGGGAAGAACGCGCCTAGAAAAGCTGAGCTGAACATCAAATTTCTTCTTTTCTCTTAATTTTTAACAATTATATTTTCTCTTTCCATATCACTGGGAATTTTAAATTCCTTCTGTGCATTATGTTGTTGCAACTTATAACAATATTTTTTTGTGGCAATATATAGTATATATGTATAGTTAAGATTTGTATTAATTTTTTTTCGTTTATAATTGGAAGCTATGTGTATTGTGTATGCATGCAGTATTCCGTTGGGATGCTCTCTTTGTTTAGAGGCTAATTCTTTATTTAAAGAAACGACCTCGTGGTGCTGGTGCACCAGCTGATGGTGGTGTGGGAATGTGAGCACCTTCAGCACGATAACCATTCTCATCAGCCACATAATTAATGGTATAAACTACACCATCTGGACCAGTGTAAGAGTATGAACCTTGCATTACCTTTAAAAAGAGAGATAAATAGAGAGAAAATATCATTAGTTTGTAGAATGAAAATGTAAAATTTTTGCATTGTCTTTGGTAAATTATATATTTCAACAAATTATAGTTAAAAAATATTTTATGCAAATTAAATGAAAATTTCACTTATTTTAAATAAAGTTGAAGATTTCATGGTCAAGGTATTGCAATGATTCATAATTTCCTATACGTAATATATTACATATAAAAACATTTTACATACCTGCGCTTCATTTTGGGAACCGGCATTCTTCAGATAACCAGCTTCATCAGCACGTATGCCATTACTGGTCTCATAACTATAAAAATATAAAATGAAATGTAGAATACGTTTAAGGTTAAAGTTGAAGCTTAAAACAAAAACAAAAACGTTTGCTTTTAAAACTTACTTGTAATTATAAGAGCCATCAGGGTTTAAATTGAAATCCTGTTTTAGTATCACAGCGTCTCCTTCATATGTGCCACCAGGTCGGGCACCACCAAAACCACGTTGTGCCTGTACAGTCATAGACAGACTGCATAATACCGTTAAAACGATGATAAATTTCATGATCTATGACAATGGGAAAAAGATGAAAAATTTTATGATTTATTATTTATAGACACAAAGAGCATGAACACAAACAAATCTCCATTATAGATAATTGCAAGTTTTGTTGTAATGATTTTATGACGTTTTATATTTATATGCTTTATGTAATTATTTTTACTAATTTTATAAATATTTCATAATCAATTTGTATTCACACCTTTAGCAATGTTTTCAATTTTAGATGTAATGCATGTTTATACATATGTAATACATGCTATGTTTAATAACATGGTAATATTTTTTATTTTATTCCATTCGCAAAATGGAAGGCGGCATTTTAAGTTTGTAAATCAGTTTGCAAAATTTTCCTTCAATATATATATATATTCTCCTCACAAATATATTTTTCAGCAGTATGAAAATCTGAATCGATCATTCGTGTTGTCCAAGTAACTGATAGTTTGCAAGATCATAAATTTTTGGAAACTAAGCTGAAATTTTGTATATATGTTGGAGTTCTTGGCTGCTATTTAAATTGTAATAAATCTGTTGGTTTAGAATCCATAAAAATCTGTCTGACATTTGATACCCCTAAGTATAATTAACTTATCGGGATAGAATAAAAAGCATAACAACAATAAAAAAAAAACCCTTATTTGATGCATAATTCAACTGGAATTTGGTACCTTTGGTAATACATAGATGGCATAATCACAAAATCACAATATGTACGTAAATGGATTTAAGTAGATGTTAAAGTTTTAAAATATAAAAAGAAACAGAAACATATCTTAAGCCATCTGCGGTTACTTTCAAGGTATATTAAGATGAGTATGTAAAAAATTTTTTCTTTCAAAGAAAGACAATTTTATGGGGTTCGAATAGATGAATGTAAGGAAAAATAGATCAAAAAAACATTTCATATCTATAGAACGTAAGGTATTTAACTGTCGCTCTAATATATGATTGTTTTAAATTTTCAACTAAGGAGTGGGTGTCACTTTATCTGCAATACTTGTATTTATTTAATAATTTTAATGGCATTTAACATTTGGTAACTGAAAAATTTTTCGAAATTCTTTATTATTTTTTTTTTTATACAAAAATTGATGTCAAAACAATTCGTTTTTTTTTTTGTTTGCTTTAACTTTTCTCGATTACAACAAAATTATCATCTGGCTCATTACAAGTTTATTGCTGGAAATTTGTCTATTTTGTATTTTGAACGTATAGGTTTATTTCCTACGCTATGGTTTTGTGTGGTATTTAAATGATTACTTGTAATATGAGATTTATATAAAAAATACATCACTTCATTCATTACTTGGTTTATGCTTGACCTTACATGTCTGTATGTCTTAATGTCAGGTTAAAATGATTGATAATGTTGATAGTTAGGGAGGTGTATATATTGATATCAAATATTAAGGAAATTAATAAAATTTCAAAATAACCACAGTATACATATATGTTATCACTTTGTCACAACAGTTGCAACACCCAGAAGGTGACCCCACAAAACATATATATATTCTTAATCAGCATTGAATACTGAATCGATCTAACAATCTGAGTCTGCTGTCCGTCTGTCCGTGTGTGTGTTCTGTGGTAAGCACTATCTCAGTCGCAGAAGTGTTGGTTATTTTTTATGCGCAGGTTAATATTGAATTTGAGCAAAACTCGTCACGCCCACAATGTAACTAAAAACTGAAAATATTTCAATGTGTTAAGTAAATTTTCCGTATTACTTATAAAGTACGGAAGATATATTGACATATATTTCGCACTTGGAAAGCTTTGCTATGGTGAGTAATCAAAATTTGGCTTCAGCCAAATATAGGTTTTTTTTTTATTTGTTAATAGTAAATTATGTCTATTTATATAAAATCTATATAAATATGAATATTTTAATTTTAAATAATTGTTTTTAGTTAAAATAAGTATAAAATGATATCACCCGCTTGACTAATTTTAATGATTTTTGTCATAAAAATATTTAATTTCAAAATAGATTTGAAATCAGTCATTTTATTATTGAAATATTTCAATAACTGTGACTTGTGGGTTGAAAACAATGGATAGATGGAAAGACACCGATGTATTTGGAAAGAGATTTAAATAATTAAACTTATATAGAGATTTGCAGCGTAATAATAGCCTTGGTTCAAGTGGGCAATATATATTTTATAGTTGCCCGAAGTTTCTTCAAAAATTTAATTTTCAAAATAGTATTCAAATGAATGCGGTGGTTAGTTCTACATAAAGTTTATAATAAATATTTGTGAACATTTTAGGGATCTTAGTGTATTGGTTAAAAGGAATAGCCCAACAGGACTATAAGTAAAGGGAGAGGGATAGAAAGAGTTGTATTTATAGACATTAAACTTAAATTGGAGATTTTCACTGGATTTTGGGGTGGTATATAATCCACATTTCCTTGTGCGATATTTCGTTAAAATCTTTTAAAATTAATTTATAACTTCCAGGGTGAGACACAAATATGTCAGCTAGTATAATCATATTAACAATTCAATCATTCTGAATTGGGTTATGGAAACACAACCATTCAATCGTTTTTATTTCATGCTAAAAAAACACATGTAGAACTTATAAGGATACGAACTGGATGTTTAGGAAATTCTTTTGAACTTTTCGACTTCTTCTGTACGTACGTATAGCAGATAAATTTCCTTATGAGCGAATATATGTTTGCTTTTGTTCTTATATTTGCACTTTGAATAGTACTTTTCATATTAATGAAGATTTATTAATTTGTTTTGTTATTTTTTTAGGCATTAATGTCATTTATGTGTACAAAGCCTGCAATATTATTTTTTGTTGCTGTTGTCATATATTTTTTTAATTAATATATTTAAATTAATTTGAGAATTTACACTGATTTTTGCTGGAATATATTTAAATTAAAATATTCTAAAGGGCACTCACATTGCGTCACGTACTGTATGTCCTCTGTATACACTGAATATTTCTGAATATCCTTAAACCAGGATATATATGTTTTATTTACAAAAAATTTAAAATAGCACCAAAAAAAAAACACACTTGGTACGCACGTGTACTTATAAGTCTATGTTATTAGAAGGTTTTGATATTAACCAAGAAACTTCAAAGGTTTTTATACCATTTCGCTGAATACGCACACACACAGCCATATATATGAACGGAGAAGATCAGCAACATAGAATGACAAAAGTGGCACTAGCAACTGCAGCCCTACTGCTGCAGATCCATTGCAATATGATGAAGAGTTGTTTGGCAAAGCATTGTATCATATAATTTGTGAAGAGATGCTCCAACAGAATGTACTCAGTGTGAATTTAAAGAGTACGATATAGTAATAAATATGTATTAGTGTGTGTATCTTACAAAGCGAGAAAGCGAGAGTAAAACTCAACAAGTTGTACATTGATCATTAAAAAGATGACGATGATGATGATGATGATGATAATATTCAGAAAACTAACTGAGCGGCTGTTTAGAATTAGAGATGAACAGCAAGCTTACCAATACAAACACACACACACATTTGATGATTACAATAGTAGACTATAGCGGCGTATAATCGATTTGTTCATAACCAACTATCAATATGTCGTTGTGTGTTTTAAGTAGATGCGAATAGAGATATATAGTTGGGCGTTGTGCATGCACAACTGCTAACTATACTAAACAAACGATCTGATTTTTATATTACAATGTGTTTGTGTGTGTGTGTGTGTTTGCAAATAAAGTTCATCAAGAGGCTGGGTTGATTAGCCAAAAAATATATGAATGGTCGGCTGATTGTTATTTTTTTTTTTTTTGCCATATCGTCACAGTTAACAACGTCGCCAACATTCAATCAGCTAAACAGCCAACTGTTATTGCATGATATTGTAGCAATTGGCCTTTAGTTGCTTTTAACAATATTGTTGTTGTTGTTGTAGCCGTCTCTGCCGATATTTAATTTATGTATTTATATTGCGAATGTGAATTTTTTCATTCATATGAAGATGATGATGGTGTTGCTGTTGGTTCTGTTATTATTTGATGCCACTCATATTTATTACCCTGCCACCTGGATTATTACAAATATGCGCATTAAAATTCTTATTGTTGGTAATGTTTCTTTTTATTGCTGTTTTATTGTTGTTATTATGATTGCAGTTGTGTGTTAAATTTATTATTATTATTATTCTCAAAGTGTTGTTTTTTTTTTTTTTTTATCATATACTTAGTCGGTCTGCTTATTGATTTAATTTCATGATGATGAGAATGAAGAGAAGACCGTTTGCTACATAACCACCACTTAGTTAATATTCATATTTTATTACCATAACATTACCACCACAACATACCTTAAACACACCTACATATACATATATATATAGACATGGTGTCTAATGATGTACGTGATGATGAATGAAGTGATTCTTTATGTGAACATATTTAATGTATTGTGTGTTTGTAGTTACACACCTAAACATGGTATTTTTTTCTATTCATTTATTTTCATATAAATACAAGCACATACAGTATTCATAAGTATATTTTTATAGCAATGCTTATTTCTTAAACGTAACGTTGTAATGATGAGTAATATTTTGGATTTTAGATTTTGGAAGTGCTTACTTTTTAATGTAATTTTAGTTTATTGTTATGTATGTGTAAATGTTTGTTTTAATTTTTTATATGCTAACTATTTATTGGCACATTTTTCTACATATGTGAAGCTGTTCTTTTAAGTGTAATTGTGATTAAAATTTTATTTTTTGCTTTTTTCATATTGTTGATGTTCATTTGTGTTCGTTTGTATATATATTTTTTAAAGTATACTCGTACACATTAGCGAAAATTGTGAATTGAGCATTCGATGCTGATTCAGAGTGTACATACTTTGTTGGGTCACCGCAGCCCCCCTTTCCGTAGTTGTACAAGATACGATTTGAAATAAGCCTTATATAGATTATATTATATAGATTAAGATGTTTGCTTTTAAGTTTGCTCATCTGTACCATAATTTTTTGTATACACATATATTTTAGTAAACATGCCAACACTTTGATTATATTCTATATATCATTATATCTTTAGTTAAAATCTACATAGTTGTTTAGTAGCAATTTGTTTTATTATTTATTGTCTACACATGTTATTAATTGCATATTGAACAGCTATGCATGGCAATCGATGTGCGGCTTCAAACATTTATTCTTTTTTCACAGAACACAATGATTGCATGTTTGACACGGATGTATGTATATAGGCGAACGTTTTCTGCTGTGTACATAGTGTGAAAGCCTTATATAGCATGCGATCTGATAAATTATTTGATTTATTTATTAAAAAAATGCATTTAAATTTATTGGCATCAATGTACGTAATATCATAAGTGGCAATAAGTTTAAACATATGTAACTATACGTGTAGTATGTTTTAATTAAAATTTAATTGATTAAATTGAAAGATTTTTTGTTGCGGTTTTTCCCTCTTGAATATTAGGTAACTTTATGTACTAGGTTGCTTAGAATTATGAATTATTTTCATTTAGTTAATTAATAAAAAAAAAATGTTTTCATTTGTAAACTATGCAATCGTTAAATATTTTTATATAAACTTTTGATTTGTTTAAATTGAAATACTTTCTCATTATTTGTTTATTAATTCATCATTTAAGTGAATCATTAGAACAATGATAAGTTTATAATCCAGGAAGTCACTTATGGCTTTAAGTGAATGGAATTCAAATTATGAATATTACTCATACTCTGCGTTGGCCCTTCAAATATAGGAAACTTTAAGTTTAATATGATATATTACAACTTATGCAAATTGGTGGGCGTGAGAAAAAATTCCCTTTACATTCTTTCATGTTTACAATTTAGTTAACGTACTGTAGCTAAACATTAGCTTATTATAGGGGTAGGTTTACAGTAAACAGGTGTACAAATTAGTATATAGCACGCCATCGGTTATATCTGTAATAAATCAATAATAAATATATAATTATAAGGTTTTATTATAATTTGTATTACAAGGAACAATAACAACAATAATAATAGTAATAATATATTAAAAGTAGAAAAGTTATATATGCCTTGAACCAAATTTTGGATACCCACGTTCATATAGGCATCAAAGCTCTCTAATAAGTATATTAATCTATATATCTTTCATATTGTATGAGTAACGCTCACTTTGAACCGACTTTGCCCAATTTTGCCGATTTTGCCCAATTTCAATACCAACCTGCTCACAAAAACTATCATCACTTTTTTCAAATTTGGAGTCAATAGCTCAATTTTTGCGACAATGACAATAGTTATCATAGGACATACACATAAACGGACAGTCTTGGCTACATTGACTTAATATTGTTTTCCAAAGTCTCCTTCAACCCTCTTATAGATAATGAGTGGAAGGTATAATAAAATGAAACAAGTAAAAAAATGTATAAGGGTGCCTGTTATCCAACCACGCCCATTTTTGTTACATCGATAGATAGAATAACAAGTAAAACAGGTAAAACAATTAAATTTGACTTAAATATCCTTCACATATACGTACAAATTGTGGGCATGGCAGTACATGATTATGTCTTCCAATGGGCTATATATTATATATCAGCTTGGAAGTATTTTACGCTGCGTACGGTTTTTTGTAAAGTTTTGTTCGAACCTTTTGACTGATTTTTCCCAATTTAAATAGCAATCTACGTACCCAAACGAAAAGTGTATAATTTCAATAATTCAATTTTTAGAAACGCGAACATTTTAACATTATGTGAATATTTATTTTAAAACGGATTTTTTTCGTTATTATTGTTCACAATACACTAAGTAAACATGTATGTATATATTTATAATATTATGAGAATATTTTTATAAACATCATCATTTGCTAATAATTGTATTTACAACAAGTTAGCACAGTTTTTTATACCGATTTTCATAATGATACGTGGGTATATTGTTTCTGTTCAGAGGTTTGTAAGTACCAGAAGCGGGTGAGCCATAGTTCCAAAAGTTATCATTTCTGATTATATCCGTACATCAATAAACTTTGTTTCAAATTTAAATAAATTCACTCTTTAAAAGATATGTTACAAGCATTGTATCACAAGCATCACGTTAAGAAAACAATGCTCGTATTTACATATAATCACGTATCTACAATACGTTTCATTGTTGTTGTTGTTGGTGTATTAATGTATAATTATATGTCAAATGTGACAAATGATCGATAATCTCTGGCCAAGTTAACATGTAGATATTCACAGCGAAACACTTTTCATTCAATCAGCATAACGACAACAACGGCAGCCACAACAATAATGTTGAAGGCCATAGCGCCATTGTGGTAAAATCATAAAGTAGCCAACAATGGCAATGATGATTGCAATATTACTTTTTTGATATTAATGAAGATATTTCAATAGCCGCTAATGGAAAGAAAAATATAAATTTCTAACAACAATATCGATGATCAAAGTGGGTGGCTGTAAATAATAAAACTGCAGTTGACATTTCCCTACTCTCCTTTGAGGCTTTAAGCGACGTCGTCGTCTTAAACTAGTATAGACACCACGTCTTGTTAAGTATTGTCTATGTTATTTTATATATTGTATGGAACTTGGGCGCTTTAGTTAAACTACATATATTGCATGCATAGGCTACATTAAAAGTTTAAAGTTTAACTCAAGTATTGGATGGCATTAGATATTATATTAATAGCAGAAATAAAAGTTTAAATGGTTGTGTTGTGGTTTTTATTAATCTCCCACAATTAACCGGCCGGCAAATGGTTAAATTTAACTTCCAAGTTAGTGATTAAAGTGTATTAAGTTTGGCATTGCTTTGTAAACTCAGAAACTTTTACAACTGATGGAATATATTTTAACCTTCCCCAAAAACGGGACATCACGCTGGGAAACAAAGTAAAAAAATAACTCTTCTGACGCGCTGTCCTTGTCAATCATCTACAGTTAAGAAAACTACCATAAATGTTAAGTTTGGTTCAACAGGCGAGAGAGCTTCAAGTTTACATAAGTCTCATATTTTTATAATTCAAATTTCAAGGAAATATCTCAGATACCTTGACCAACATAAAAGTAGGTCATAGGCTTTATTAAAAGTGATGTAGAGTATAAACATCTAAGATGGGTATTCAACTTTCGGCCCAAGTCTTATGAAGCTTATTATGTACTTGTTTTACTCATTATGGTAAAGTGTAAACCCTCAGATAAAGAGCAACAATAACAAGTGTGAGGTGAATGAAAATTCAAAAAAAGGCTACCACCTTGGACTAAACTGCCTTATCTGTGTTGTATATGTTGTTGTTGTTTTTTTTTCTTTTTGAAATATTAGCGGTTTTTTTAAAGCACTTAGTCATTGAGTCAGTTAGTTAAAATTTTTTGTTGTTTTTGTTTATTCTTTAGTTACATTTTGTAGTTACATGAAGAACACGTTTTTTTGGAAGCAAAAAACAAAAAAACCAAAAATAATAATAATAATAAAAACTAAAGCACACACAACTGAAGAAAAAATAAAATGCTCAATGCTCCGTTTAAAGCGCTATAAGAGGTGTGTCTGGAATTCGTGAACTTTACAAGATATTCAAACAGGGTTTTACCACCGCAGCGATGATTTTTTCAGCAGCAAGATTAAACTTAACCGTTCGGGTATGAATTATAAATAACAATAAGGTTTACTACCACTTTACAGATGTAAGAACATGATTGTCAAACAAATTGTCGATGATAATGTCTTTCAAAATTAAGAAATTATTGATGAAAAACACGCAAAAAAACAAAAACAAAAGATTTCACAATTTTTTTATGTAAAATATCATTTTCTGTGAGTAAATTGGATCCGTTTCCATTGTTATTATTGTTTTAAACTTTTTTTTTTCTATATTACAGTTAAAATTTTAATTTTTTACAATTAGTTAATGTTTTTTGTGATATTCTTCATAGTCTTCGTCATATGATGATGATTGAGCGGCTGCTTTGGCAGCTGCTGATATGGCTGGAAGAATATTAGTACCGACAGGTACAAAACCATTTTTGCCCGCCGTATAATGAACTTCAATTTCTTGACCATCAGCGTCTATATACCGATATGAACCGGATACTTCCAATACTTCATGGTCTGTGTCAGCATTTTCTACATGACCAGTCTCCTCACGAAATGATCTATCGCCACCTTCATAGTTGAAATGAAACGAACCGTCATGATTGCGATAACGTTCATACTTTAATAATGGAATTATTTCATGTTTCTCCGTGGTTGTGCTATAATAATCTGTATCCAGAGGAGCCGAGTTTACAATATTAACCACAATTACAACAACACTTAACTAAAAAAATTTTATTTGTAATTTCAATTTTTTTAATTTTTATATATGACATCTAACTTACATATTTGAACATTTTTCTGTAAATAATAATAAAGGAGGTCTTCAGGCGAAATGCGTGTTTGCTGTTCAAATTCTTAATAAAATTTATCAACTTGTTAGCTGATGTTAAGCGCCTTTATATAAAATGATTCTTAATTGGTTGCTACTTTTCGTTGTTTGTTTCTTAGCACGCATGCATATATACGCACACACATATTTACACATATATTGATTTTAAACTTTCTCACAATTTTCAATCTTGTTTATCCTGATCGTTTCATTATCATTTGAAGTTTTGAACATATTTCATTTATTTTAAGACCTATTGTTATTGTTTAATGTTTAATGAATCAAGTGATTGACAACACACAAATCATTTGCGCTTCTGTTTTATTTATATAAAAGTATTTCTTTCTTCACAAACGGTACAATTAATTTAATTTAAAAATTTAACGAATCAGGTGATGTATTAAAAAAAAAAATTGATATAAATCATCTTAGAATTGGGTTTACTAATAGATTTCGGGTTTTATGTGATTTTTTTTTAAAATATAACCAGTTTTGAACATTTGAAGCGAGTTGGGTCCCTCTCTTAACCTACTTTCCCTGTTTTGTCGAATTGATTATACTTCTCAATAGCATTCGTCCTTTTATTATTAAAATTTTTCAAGCATATTATTCGAATAAAGCGAAGAGTGAATTTACTATTTTTAAAAGAAGCAATTTTAGACGTCGCACAAAAGACGTGTGGTGTATATGGTATATAAAGTTGAAAAAAACCTCCTTAAGGATCGAAGGATCGATCTATTGTGCCACAAGTCAAGGGCAAAGAAGGAGAATGATATTCTTATGTGTGTTGTAAATGAGATGCTATGGTTCTTGTACTTTATATATAGAGCGTCATAGTTCATGATATCCAATTTGAATGATAACAATGTAGGTTATTGAATGTGTAATTTATTTAATCATTTACACTACACTACAGTTTATGAGATACAAATATATCTTTATAAGTATTATGTTATTTACAAATATCCGCACCATAATACATTCGTATTTAAATTTAAAAAAAATCACATTCTTTGTATTTAGAGGTTAACTGGTTTTCTGTTAATACCATACAAATGATATTTTGTGTGTTTAATTTGGAAATCGGAAATTCAAATTGCAGGCGAAGTCTTCTGACACACTCCGCTCTCTCACTTTTGTATCCAATTGTAAGTTAAGCTATGGAGTGTCATGAAATGATTGATTGGATAATACTACAGGTTTTTAAATAGTTTCTTTTACATAAATTATAACCTTACAATGTAACGGAGCATCAAGTTTGACGGATGCAAGAACAACGGCGTTGAGCTGTTATAACATTTTCTTAAATTTTTGTATAATGAAAAATTTTCTTTAATTAGTACTTACAAATTTTTTTACAACATATTAACTTTTACTTACTTTTATTGTTATTTATATTTACACATTTTATATTATATACAAGTATCTGTCTACACTAAACTATCTAATTTATTTAATTTTATGATATTTATCATCTTCTTCGTCGTATTCAAATTTGGGTAAATCTTTGGCAGCCTCAGCTACAGCTGTGATATCTGGATTAATTATGGTACCGTAGGGTACAAAACCATTTTTACCGGCTGTATAAAATACTTCCACTTCGTCGCCATGTTCGTTTATATATTTATAGGAACCTTTAACTTCGAGTGATGCTGCATCTGTGCCAGCATCTACTACAGTAGCTTGTTCTTCACGTTCAGATCCATCACCACTTATATAGGATAGTTTATAGGAACCATCTTCACCTTTGCTAACTTCATTTTTAACAATTGGTATAATTTCGAATTCTTCTTCTTCTTGGTGAGCTGGTGCAGCAGAAATCACAACAATAGCTAGAGCAAATATTACGATCTGGAATATGGTAGAAAGAAGAGACTAATTATTATCTAAATGGTACAAACTTGGCTAAGTTTATTTTCTTAAAAAAAATGGTAATGCGAGAAGACGTTTTCATGTTTTTTTATGATATCAACATTAATAAAAATCTTCCAATAATATTTTAATAAGTACAAATGAAGTGCTCGGTAGAGGGTAAATAGATTAAAGTTTGTTGCTTTTTCTTTGAGTTAGTAGAAGATTTTCTCCTAAATGTTGGTGGATTACTGGTCCAACGCTACAAGCGAGTTCAAATTTCATGTAAAACAATAACAACATTTTCCACAAAACACCGCTAATGGACGTGGTCTTGTATGTTGATTTATTTTCTTTATTTCGAAAGAGTTTTATACCTCGTCTAATCTGATTTTAATACCTTTCATCAAATGTATAAAAGGGGTTTTGTAACGTCACAATGTAATGAATCAGCATAGAATACTGAGAGGATCCGTGTCTGTTTGTCCTTCTGTCTGCACGTGAGTTTTTTAATAATCACCAATCTTTCTCCAATTTAGCCTTAGCAAAATATATTTTTTTACTTGTTTGTTATATTTTTTCAATTTGTAATACATTTTTTTTTTAAATTGTATATTATAAATTTCTTCACTCGGTCAAGTTGATCGCACTGTTTTAACAAATATTAACTTACATGTTTATACATTTTTTTGGGGTGGCTAAATTTCAATCGATCCAAAACCAAATTCTTGTATTCCTTAACAAAGTCAACACTATTACTGATAACTATGAAGAATTTGATCGCTTTTATACCCAGTATGAGTTTATTTGATCAATGGTCAAGATGACCGCCACATAAAACTTAATACCGCTGAACATGTTTGTGGCTGATCGAAATGAATACATATATAATATATTATCACTATTATTATTATGAGTCTTTTATGAAAAAAATAAAGAAGAGAACAACAACAAAAACATGACCATTAAATGTATATGAAATTAAAGCAGATCATGGTAAGAAAAACAAAAAAAAAAAAAAAGTAGAGTTTATATTTTCTGCCTGAGTGGTTGGCTCAGCGTTGGACAAAAATGTCAGGGTTATGATAAAAATGAAATTATTAAAGCACAAGTTTTGATATTCGCATATTGATGACTTTACTTTACCGTTAGCTCAGTCCGATAGTATATATTGATTGTCATATTAATGAAATTTAAATTTTTATTTATAATACGATCTCAAGTGATTCTTAATTTTATGTAACATACACCACAAAGTGGCACAAGATTATATTGTATTTGTGCGAATATTCGTATCTATTAAACTGCAAATCTGTTTTTATACCATCTGCCCTTTTTTATATCGTCTGTCCGACCATAAAATTTTTGTAGTCAAATCGAAATTTTTGATATTCATTGATGGAATATCGTTTAGGCCAAGAACGCTTACTATTGATAATAGTATTGGTCCATTTTTGGGACCATACCCCATATATAGCTTCATACTAATATAAAGCTTTACTATATAAGACAAAAATGCTTATTTTTATTAAATTTTAATTCAAAGATATTATTAATATAGTTTACTATCTTTAGCTAACTTCATTATAATCACTTTGTCAAAAATGTTTAATTGGTGAATTTATTCACGGCTCTTTCTCGTTTTGAAACAAGTGCAAATGTTATAGTCTGTTACATCTGATCATTTAAAACCCTATATTATTTAGTTAAGCAAATTATGCTAGATTTAGTTCAGTTGTTCAGAAAAGGCGAGGAATTGCTGTGAAATGTACATAATTGTACACAAATTTACATGGACAGATAATAGACAGATCATCATGGTACCCAATTTTCTTTTTAAATCAATCAGTAAATTAAAGTGGGTGTGGCATTAGTCGAGAAATTACAAATATCCGCATAAACTTAGTATACATTTTCTAGCGCAGGGTATAATTGGTCGAGATTTGCCATGCTTTGTGTGGGTATGTTTATTATTCTAAATAGACCTACATATGATACATATATTAAGTTTCACATTTTTCCATATATTTTTTCCGTTGAAAAATTATATACCAGCTATTTTTGTACGTACGTCCGCAAATGGTAAAACATTGTTTTGCTACAATTATGGTATGGTATGTTTAAACGTTAAGGTTCATTAATTATTTTTAAATATTATGACACTCTATTAAATGTCAGTTGATTTATGGAAACTATCAATTTTTATTAAACAATAAATTAATAATATATGTAAATAATGCATGAAGTGTCACAGCAAGAGCGTTATGGAGCAGTTTCTGTGTTCTTCACACAATATGGAAGTATCCTAAGTTTGTTGTTTCCTTCGCAATTGTCAGAAGGACTTGTGTGTTCTTGATTAGGATTAAAATATGAGCCAAAATATGCGTACGTGTAGCTGTGTATTGTTGTTACACTGATGGGACTCAATTTTAAAATCTGAGAGAAGTAAAGTTTTGAGTTGACACGTAATACAAAGGGCGTAATCAGGTATGTGCCACGCCCCAGACGTGGACGATAATTATGTGATGATAATTAAGTGACCTAAAGCAAAATGTAAAAAATTTAATACTTACTTATTATTTTGCCTTACCACATATACATATGTGAGAAAAAATGAGAAATTCGGTGCTTCTGCTTATTGTGTGGCTCCAAGTAACACCTGCTATCATAATTCTTCTTGTATTTATTTTTTAATACAAACTAAAACATTTGTCTCAAAATCTAACACAAAATAAGTAAAAATTTTATAGTGGGTTTAGCTCGACCATTTTATACCCTACACCATTTAGCTCCTTACATTATGCTACAATTAGTTTAGTTGTTTATGTACATGCAAGGGATGGTAAAGGGTTCAGATTTTGATTCTGAATCGATTGCTGTTCAGGAGTTACAATCTTCTGCACTTACTTAATATACCTTTTGCCACAACTGGTGCGTAGTATAAATACATAAATTATTTTTACCCACCCACACTTTTTTATCCATATCATAGAATATTTAACAAATTGTATAATTTGTTGTTATTACTTTTTGTTCATTCTATTATTATTATTGTAATAACAAAGTTCTCTTTGGAAACCCATCCCAATAAAAAAAATTCCATTTTTTTAGAGAAGCATCAGTTGCATGGTGTTTCTCATTTTTAATTTTTTATTTTTTTTTACTTTATAATATATGTATTAATGAAAACTTTTAATGCCGCACCGACAACTATTATTAAATGTTAACAAATGACTTATGATTAATACAATGTAAGTGTAAGTGTATGTGTGCTTAAAGATAATGCGGGTGGGATGGATGTTTGTTGGAATTTTTTATGTTGTTTTTGTAGCCAATAAGAATTTTTGCACCATTAACCAATAACAAGTGTATGCACCAGCTAATGACAACAGTTGCTGCTGCTGATGCCGCCGTTGCTGCTAAAGGCAAAAGATTTGCATATGAGTTCAGTTTATTTTCTTTACGAATCCATTTATAAATTAAAGTTTATCTAAATAAATGAATAATAATAATAACAACATGATAGTAACCTTAGGCTAGTTTCAATACTTTTATAACATTTTGCTGGTTAGGGTTGCTGGCAAATATATGTGTTTATATATATACATATGTATACATATAGATCGTAAAGACTTGATTTACATATAATCATGGTGACCAGTTCTTATTAAAAAAAAAAAACTACTTGATTTTGAATTGATCCACTTGTTATATGAATAGGATCTTAAGAAAATGTCATGTGTTACGTATTTACTTGCCCGTTACATTTGTCGGTTCATATAAAAGAAAATTTTTTACATATGCAAATATATGCGTTATTTTACATATTGTTAATCATGATATTTTTATACTTTTTACTATATGCTTTGTTGTGCGTTTTCATGCGTATTCATATGCAACGACCGTGAAATAAGTTTCTGATCACTTCATCAGTTGAACTACATCTACTTGAACACAACATAAATATTTGTTCTTTTTTTTTATTGCTTTTCCTCTTCTGCATACATAATTAACAAATTCATAGTCAAACACCAGCACTTGTAAATTGAGCAGTAATCCTAAACATACATCTATTATGCATTAATAAGCAGCAAGACAAAAGTTGAAGGTTTCTTTGAACTTTAAAGAATATACCATAGAAATTATAATTGCTTTTATTCATATATGAGTAACATTTGTAAGGAATTTACTAAATATACACTTCCTCAATGTTAGACAGTATGGCGTTGCTGAACATAGTTATTCTGTTACAAAGCCATCTACGCGTTAACTTTTTTTCTTTTTATCAAAAATGTAAATTAAGCATGTTTTAGTGTAAGCGGTGTTTTTGTTTTGTAGTTTTTAGCTGACATTCCAAACAAAAAGTAGTTATGTTGTAAAAATGTTGGGTCCGAAACTACAACAACAAGTAACAAGTAAAAAAACTAAATTTGGCTTAGGCCAAATCTTAAATAAGGACAATGGGCGTGGCAGGATTACGCCCTTTAATATTGTATGTATTTCGTACAAGTTTGTAAGTCAAGGTTTGCGTGGAGTATGGTTTTTTGTTAATTGTGGGTAAATTTATTATTCGATCATGCCCTTTTTTGGCACTTAGATGGATGAGTTAACTATAGACATGCACACCAAATTTCAAGTTTAAGGATAAAGTTTAAAAACTCTTTTGCTCCACAATTTTTTCTACATTTTAAACAGAAATAACGAATTTTTCTAAAGAACCAAAGTTTTAATTAAATTTGTTGCCCCAATCATTAATTTTGACTGGACACTTATTTCTGAGTACTAAAATCTAACATAGAGATTCAATTTAAATAACAACCTTATCGTGTAATTACATTACTATAATTTAAAGTTTTAATACTAAAAATTAATAAATTAACACTCATTTAATAAATTACTTTTATAGCGAATTGCTCCATCGCCACGTTAAAAATGATTTCATGAAAAAAAAAATGCCAAATGTTAGACAGTATATGACAGCAACCTTTTCGTGATGTTAAATGTTTAACATCATTTTTATAAATATGAATGAATGAATGAATGAGAGACAAGTAGACGGACATACAGACTGACAGACATACAGTGACAGTGACAAGCATATCTTCTACACTAACAGTTGAAAATTACAACAAGATCGTGTGCTAATCTAAATATATCACCCAGAGTCAATCATAAAAGAGCAGCACCTTTATGTTGTAAAACACCTTAAATTCCAAGTGAACAAATTAAATTCCCTCCTTATAAATACCCACACATATACACACACCGTTTCTCAATGAAATACCAAAAACATGAAAATGCGGCCATCAACGAATTATTTGTGTTTTCAAGAAAGAAATCGACCCAAAAAGCGATTTGAAACGAATAGTGGACACCTTTTGTAAGTGTTTATAAATGAGACTCTATAATTTTATTCGTTTTTAGTACCAAATTCGAAAGTGTTAACCAAGGCGTTCCTTATTAAAGGTTCTTAAGATTAGAAAAGACAGATGGATACTCTTTTAACTTAACAAATCTGATTTATAAATCACTAAGTGTTACATATATTTTAAAAAAACGAAATCATCCTATCCGCGCAACAGTGGTAATAACAAATGATTATTTATTAAAAGATGATGTTTTTATGAAACCGCAAGCCAAGTACATGTTTTGAGTTTGTGGTAATGTAAATGCAAGGCGAAGAAGAAGAACAAGAAAGAATATGAATTAATAAAAATTTATACTAAATGATATTTTAACGGTATTAAGAAAAGAATGAACAAAGATTTCAGCTTAAAAGTTTAGGTAACTGTAAAGAATTTAAAATATTACGCTTGATATTTCAAAAAAAAAGCCATAAACCCAATTGTTAGCAATAAGCAGATATTTGGTATGCATACAGTAATGGTCACTTAAATAAGGAATACTGCAATATATAATATAAATTGTCAGTTAAGTTATCCTTGATTGGCTACAAAGACCAGATGTTATATGCTTTAGAAGCTATGTTCAACATCAGTCTTGTATGAAGTATCATCGGTGCACCTTCCAAGTTTTGTCTAGAGCTTCATAGTTCTCTGCCACTTAATTCTTGGTAAAACCATATTTTTATTATCATTCTTAATATCATGAACCTGCTAAGAATGCCAAATAAATTCAACAAATGTGCCATATAAATATCACTTGTTTTCGTACAAAGTTATGTATATTTTGTAAAATCATTTACTCTTCAGGGGAGTGGTAGATCGTTGGCAACTACTTAACTGGGTTAAAAGAACACAAAAGAGAAACTTCGCTTATACAACATGTAGTATTTTAAATATTATTTAACACTTGAATCCCGCACCATTTCTTTTTATTATATAATACTAGTAAGAATTTGTTTTCATAACTGAGAAGAATAATTTTCTGTTTCTTCTTCGATTACATATAGGGTCATATTGCATTGTATGGTCAATTGAAATTGGACAAAATTGTTCAGGTACCACACCCACAAATAATTCTTCCTTTAATATTCTATTATATACTCCCACATTCATTTATTCGTTCTCTTTTTTCTTTAAATTTTTTTCATTCCGCTAATATTTTAAATGAATTTTTATACCAAATACAAGGTTTACTACTTTAATAAGATTTATTTACCAATTACCATGGTGTGAATAACTCATCTATTAAAAATTCGTAATAAATGTATTTGAATGGAGCTGCAGTTAATATCTTTAGCATTTGCATGCATGTTTATGAAGAGACGATTAGAAACTTGTAAAAAACTAATAATAATATTTTTATTTGAACTTATTTTATGTACTTAAATCACTGTTATAATTGTGGTGGATTTTAAAAGTTCTATCACCATTAACAGTGTATTTTTATGGATTATAAATAATTATTTGTTTGAATTTTGTAATTTATTTCTATTTTTATGGGATAGTATCCACCTTAAGTGTTGTCAATTTTTTATTATTAATTATTATTAACTCGCATAAATGTTGTTTTAATTTTAAAGTCTTTATGTAAATTCCTCTTAATAGAAACTTGTTTGAAATAAAAAGAAACTTTTTAGTTCTACTTTGCGTACTTTTGAAATGTTTATTGGAAAAATATATTCTTTTAATTAGCATGTGCAATAATATTGAATGATATCTGTTCAATATGTTGATTAATTTTTAAAATGTCAAAAGTGCTTACTTTGTAACGTACAATATTTATTTTCATATGTAAATGTGATAAAAACAATTGAGGGTTGAGTGTTGTCATAATTTTAATTCGACGTGTAATGTATTATTTATATTATTAAGAATTGGCAACTAATTGGCTGAAAATTCATGTAAAACAAAGTTTTATAGAAAATTCATAAGAAGTGCTAAGTTAATCATAATGAAGAGAGGGTAACCGCACTGCTACCTGAAGAGATCTATTGCCCAAGCTTTTAGTCCTGGAGT
Organism: Ornithomya fringillina; assembly: GCA_963978525.1. NCBI lineage: Eukaryota > Metazoa > Arthropoda > Insecta > Diptera > Hippoboscidae > Ornithomya > Ornithomya fringillina. The sequence continues at coordinate 3,140,024 of OZ021694.1, read as the reverse complement.
ACAGTGACTCAGAAATCATTGCGTAAAAAATCGTGTTAATTGAAAGTTAAGTTATAAATATAATTTGTAAACTATGCATGTATAAATGACAAAAATTATTTGTTTTAAAATCGTTGATACCTATATCCGACAACATAATTGTACACATTTAAAGTCAATAATTATTTAAAATTTTTTTTATACTTACAAAGTTTTTGCTTATATGCTGTTAGTCTAAAACATTGCTTTTGTGGTATGCAGTAGCTTCCTTCCTTTATTATTTACCGATATTCAAATACGAGTATGTTTATTTATGTAAGATATTATATAGCCGAACAAATACCTTATATTTGTTGGTTTTGGTATAAAGTGATATAAAAATATATACTATCTGGTCTTATGCTAATGAGAGTCTTAATTTTTTCAATTCTTGTTAGAAATGTAAAACAAGTAAAAGATGTTCATTTTTTTATACCCTAAGGATATACTAAGTTCGTCATTCCGTTTGCAACACTTAGAACGAGGTGTCAGAGACTCTAAAAAGTATATATATTTTTGAACAGCATCAAAAACTGAGTATTTCTAAACATTTATGTCTGTGTGTCCGTCTGTCTGTCTGTTGTTAGTATTCACACGCTTAAAATTTAATATATTGAGCTGAAATTTTGTACAGTTTTAGTTTTTGCATTCAGGTAACTATTTAGGGTGGGAAAAATCGGCCAAAAGCCACGCCCACAAGCAACAAAAATAGCTTTATATGTCACAAAAATTGAGCTATTAAGTTGAAATTTGAAACACATATTTATGGGTCTTCCATCTATCGATATTCTGAAAATGGGCGTGGTCGGATAACAGATACGCATACAAACTTGAAATTTGCATTCAAAGAAATTTGGGTTATTGAGATATTTTTTCTAACTCTTTGGAAGAGGTGGGTTATCCCACATGATGGGTATCCTTGATTTAGCACATGCTTTTTATAATCCCGTTTTACTTGTTTTAAATTAGTAAAGTTATGCATATGTACAAGTTGATATATACACAAAAAGTGATAACGAGAGATTCTTCAATTTTTTAAGTGTTACAAGTTTTATTAGAAATTTAATATACTGTTGATATATGTTCATGAAGTATTAACACGTATGCATGAATTTTTGTTGTCATATTTGTGTGTGTTTGTTATATGGATTATAGAGCCAATTACATTATTATGTTGTTCTCTATATTATAAATTTTCTTCTTCTTCTTCTTCTTCTATATGGCATGTATTCCACTTATAAATATGCATGAAACGTGTAATAGTTGCGGCTGCCAAGGTAAATGGCAAACCAATCATCATCACCATCATTGTTACTAACAAAAAAAAAAAAAAAAAAAAAGAAAAAAAAAACAAGCAACAACAACAATAACCACAAAATATCCATATAATGGTGTGACTGTTATGCAAAAATTATGATATGAAATTACAATAACAAAAACCAACAACAATTATTTACCTACTCGCCATAAATGTTAGATGATTCTCAGATGAGTAAAAATAAAACAACAAAAACAAAAACAAAAACACAATCTGTTACAACAATAACAACAATAACAATAACCATTGAAAACACTTATGGTTGCATGCCCCAAAACGCAATCAATAAGAAAATGTTTAAGAGGAAAACACCCACTAATTGTTATAAAGTCAGATTGTTTAACATTAGAATACATTTATAATGAAAAAAAAACAAAAAGTAGAATTGAAATATGCATCTTACCACAACAACACGACACACTGCACCACACCACAACGTAACGCCCAAGGCGTTAAATAAAAATTTGATTCTGTGTTTATATTATAATCAGTGGATAGAGGAGATAGCGTCACTTATAATCAGAGTTTAACATTATACTTGAGAAATGACGATGCATCATAAAAAGGGAAAAAAGTGTTTCATTTATTGTATTTTTGGACAATTGATGTGATAATTGTTGTTTTTAAAGTTTGGTAGTTTTCATAAAGATGAGAATATTTCGTTACAAAGGCAAAGATGCCAATACATCTCTAATTAAAGCACAAAACCTAAGGTGAGTAGAGAAACTTTTGTAAATTTGAAATTTTATTACATTATATCTATAAAAGTTTATACTAACCTGAAATGGAGTAAAAAAAAGTTAATTTCTACCACAAATTAAAGGGAAGGGACGTTGTCAAGAGGCCACATAAGTATTAGCTGTAATAATCTTTTGTGTGAGTTTACAGAAAAGATTGTATTGACCGATGAACTATTAGGTAAGGCTGCTGCCCCTTGAATAAATAAATCGAAAATCAAGTATTCGATCTACAATAATAATCCTTTAAAGCAAAAGTTTTACTTTCAATCTGAATTTTAATCAGCCATCGACTTTTTAGTGACTCGCTTCCACGGCGAACAATTGTCTAAACTAACTGAAACAATAGATATGTTAGCTTTAATAAAACAAGCATATAACATATTTTCCATTGTGTGTGAGTCATGTTTAAACGTGCATTCATTTTCATAATTCAAATGCAGACAAATGTAAATGTCACTTGTAAGTCTTTTAATAGAGTTAATAAATCCATTAAGAGCTCACCCACATAAATTATCATTGCATTAAAATGCGATTCCCACACATAGCTAGATGATGATGATAGAGTTTTACTATTTTTATTCGAAATTAATTACAATCAATTTGTCAACTTCATAGAAAAGATATTAATGGTAGAATATGAAAAATTGATTATAGAATTGTGCAGAGGGGAGATGGGAATAAGTGATGTCAAGTTCAAGATTTTATTGTTGATAGAAAATTTTGGAAAATACTTCGTTCAGAATTTATTTTTCCAATTAAAAGAAAACTATTGTGTTTTTAATAATCACAACAATTCAACAATGATAAATAAATATGCTTCGATAAATATAAGTAAGTAGACTCCACTGTGTTAGTGGTAGCGTATTGTAATAAAAACCAATTCATTAAAAATTCTTGTCAACAGTTAGTACGAAAAAGTCAAAGCTGATCAATTGTTGAGATTGAATATATGTATATATATACATACAATTAGTGTTTATATCTATATGAGTAGAGCCAATCAGAAGTCCAAGCAATTAATTATTCATAGTTTTTGCGGACGCACTTGAGTTTAGAAAAAATTTGTGTATTATTTGAAAGAAATTAAGATATTTATGCCTAAGAGACTTATATTCTACTTCTTCCTTCTTGTTGCTCACGTCTTTAATATCTTCTTTATAAAATGAAATATTTTTCTTTTGTATTTCTTTAAACAAAGCAATGTTACGACGTCTGGTATATTTCATGCAGCTTCATAGAATCAACGTAAATATACATTTCGCAATGTAGATAAACCAACGCTTTATTACTAAAGCATAGTTTCAGGCATATTTAAAAGCTTTGTAACAGAAAATATAAAGTGAGTATGCTACTTAAGTCTTTGGTTATTTTATTAGTTTAATAACAAAGCTTGCAGTTTTTCGTATACAGTTTATTACCGTTACAAGAAGTTTTTGTAGGATTATGAACAACTTTTTTATTATACCCTACACTTGAAAGTCGTGCATGTAAATGTTCAAGTGTTTGTAACTTCTGGATGAAAAATGCCACACACATCTTTAGATACACCCACCTTTACATAATTAAAATTAAGCCGATTTCACCATTCATTTTAAGGACCAACGGTTCAATAGACGGGTTACACCTACTGCAGTATTTTCATTTCTTCTTATGAATGGGTTTTTAAACGATTTGAAGTTTTATAAAAATTTTGTATTATATGTTCAATTATGAATGAGCGGATAAGTGTATTTACCACACAATACGATAATGTTATGTACGATCATCAAAATTGAGGCACGAGGTAGTAAAAATTGTTTCTAATATTCTTCAGTGAAATGTCTCAACAAAATTCTTTTTCCATTCCGCACTTTGAAGCATATTCATAAAAATGTGGAGCATTTGTATTTGCATTTAAACGTATATATGAGAAAATTCATAACAATACATTCAATGCATTAAGAAATCTTCGATTTTGAAATTTTCACCATTTCCAAGTGATTGACGTTTAATGTCTAATATTCTTCACGCTATATGTCTTAACTTTAAGTTGACTTTTTTGCATTAGTTTTTGGTTTCTTTTTTTTCATATAACATAAGAAAAATTGTGCTGTGTGTATATTTATTATAAAATTTGTATCCATTTTATATATCCAATGTGAAAAAAGGCAAAATTACATTAATAAAACAACCAACCGGGATGAGGACGGAACCAATTAAAGTTAATGTTAGCGCCAACACCGTCAGAACCTCCTAAATTCCCAGATCCACCCAAACCGCCATATCCACCATTGCTGCTGGTTCCACTGAGGCCACTAGGACCACCTAAATTACCAAAATTACCTGCTGTACCCCAACTTATAGGACGTCCATTAAGGCCATAGCCGCTAAGTAAATTATAATTATCAGGGATACCATTGCCAGTACCGAAATTATTTGATGCACTCAATCCGCCTAAATTACCAAAGCCATTTAAATTAAACGATCCGGATCCTGCAGGACGATAACCTTGACTTCCTGATTGTCCGCTGGGTTGCCCAAAGTTTTGTAGTCCAAATCCATTATTATTACTCGATGCACCAAATGAAAAATTATTACCTAAAACACCAGGTTGCCCGGACGGATATGCATCATTACTGCCTAGACCGTTGTTTCCGTTTTTAGTGGGTCTCCCGTTATTTTGACCAGATCCACCCATATTTCCGAATGGAACATTACTGACAAAGCCATTTACTGCACCGTTTGAGCCTGGTCCATCCGATCCTCCAGGAGTTCCAGATGCTCCTAAACCATTACCGTTAAAACCTAATTCGCCAGATACTCCAGTGGTTCCAACAACACCATTGCTACTAAGACCATTACTTCCATTAACGTTAAAACCTAATCCGCCGGATCCTCCAGTGGTTCCAACAACACCATTGCTACTAAGGCCATTGTTTCCATTACCGTTACTGCTGGATCCAGTAGTTGCTCCAGCAGCTATAGATGCACCATTACTGCCCAGACCATTATTTCCACTTCCGCTGGAACCGCCATTACTTTGTCCATTATTACCCGATCCAGCCAAAATTCCATTAGCGTTAGGTATTCCATTATTTATTGAGGCACCGTTTACATTGCCATATCCATTACTGCCAGGTCTTCCCAAATTATTACTATTTGCGGCATTATTAAAAGGTCCGACAAAAGGTGCTCCAAAGCCACTGAAGCTATTGTATCCACCACTATATCCAGGAAAACTACCCACAGTATTGTAACCACCATTATTTAAAAAGCCATTTCCTCCCAAATACCAAGGTCCCGAAAGTCCCCAAGGTCTCCAAGGTTTGTTGTAACCATAAAAGCCTGACATAACAGGTCCACCAAAGTTACCTGAACCACCAAAGTTAGCTGTTCCCCCTCCATTTCCATTAGGTACAATAAAGCCAGTAGTGTCGCCATAGTTACCAAAAGCTCCATTTTGGGATAAATAAGCAGGTTTACTCCATGGTACCCAATTGCTACCATAATTACCCTGAGCGTTTATGTCATACGATAGAAATCGTTTATTACGTTTAGAGGTATTTGAGTGGGTTTCAGTTTTTTCATCATCTTGAAGTGTCGCCAATGGAGTAACTAGTTTAGCTTTGTCCTTGACATTTTCTTCTTCTTTATCTTTTTCTTCTTCTTTTTCATGAGTAGGCTTCGCTTTAATAACTAGCAAAGCAAAGGCAAGGATTATTAGCCCTTGTAAAATGCGCATGTTGTCACAATATGGATACGATTCTCTGCGTTCTGGATTCTCTTTTGAATAAGATTTGTAATAAATGTTGGCTTTTTATATAATTTTTTTACACAACCTTTTAAAATATATCTTTTATAAGTAATTAATTTTTCATATTAATCATCAACATTACACTTCAAGTTAATTTAGTTGTTAGCACGGGGTAAATGACTTCCTTAAAGACTTAAAAGCCACGAAAAATTAATTCATAATAAAGGGTCATTAAGAATTAATATCATTTTTTTTCAAGTGTTGTTATGTTAACATTTTAATTGTAACAAATTATATGAGTGAAATTGAAGATGAGTAAGTAAGTGATTAAATCCTTTGACAATACTTGCGAACTTGTGTACGGCAAGTGTTTAAAAGTATTTTTTTTAATCAAAAATACACAAAAGCTTAGAAAAAGGTAGGTATTCTCTAGTTTTTGTTGTAATTTTATTTAGCTCAATATTAAAATTTTGTTTATTTGGTTTTTTTGCAAGCTAATACCTGTGCTGCTTTCTACAGACCTTAACCTATTGACTTTAGTTGTAAGTTTTTCTGAAAATACCCTGAATATACTTTTGTGTGTTGTTGTGTGTATTATTCATTTTTTGATAAAAACACCGGTAATAAACATAACAGTAAGAATCATAACAACAACAGCAAACAATGATTTTATAACAATCATAAATTTTCATCGTTTTTTTCCACGTGTTGATAAGAACAAAGAAAAAAAAACAAGTAAGAAAACAAAATTTAGTTTAAGTCAAATCTTAAATACCCTTCACTATACAATAGCGGGCGTAGCAGGTATATAATTACGCCCCCTAATAGTTATGTATTCCAAATCAGCTTGTAAGTCGAGGCGTATTTTTAATCCGATTATGCCCATTTTTAGCACTTTAGTGGATGGGATAACTATACAAAATTTTAAGTTTATAGATAAATTTTTTTCGCAGATGTAGGGTTTTATGTCTATTGTGGGTGTTGGTATATTATTCGACCACGCCCATTTCTGGCACAATAATAAATAGTGTAATTCTAAATATGTTCTCCAAATTTCAAAGAAGATGCGCGGTAATGAGATTTATTTGTCCTTCTGTCAATGTTCAATAAAAAACTAATAAATTGTTAACAAACATTCACACAAACATGCACAAGTGTACACACTTATTGTAAATTTGTAGGGGCCGCATAAAGTTTTTTTAGCTTTAAGTGTGAAGGTAAGTTACATAATTTTGTTGTATTTGTATGGTTTATGTCTTTACTGTAACATGCGATTTGTGTGTAAAGTTATTACAAGACGCAGACACACTCATAATTTACCCAAACCCACGCATAACGCGTTATTCGACTTATAGATTGTAGCATAATAGATACGCTTCTAGAAGGCATAATGAGGTACTTGTCACGCCCCTTTTTGTTGTGTTTTCTATTCACGTTTATTTCAAGTCGTTTCATACTTTTAGCGAAAATTTGGACCCGAATGTATTTGAAATTATTTAAATGTTTACTTCTCCTTCTGTTAACTAATCTTCATATATATACGCTTTTAATTAAGCGTTAAATAGAAGTAGGTTTAGTTTGAGGTAAAAGTTGGACACCCTAACAAAGTAGAAATTACAAATCAGTCATAACTAAGGCTTTCAAAGAATCTATTTTTACAGTTTTTGCTGATATATGGATAGACTGACAGACAAGCAGCTATAATTCAAAAATCCAAGTGAAAATATTTTGATTTAAAAAATATTACTGGCTGCTAACCAAAAGCCATGTATTTAAAGTTGTAAATGGAATAAGAAACTTAATCTATGTTATTGACTAGTAAGAAAGGTACAGAAGTAAGAAGAACATGTTAAAGGTATGCATGCAAATGATTGTTTGTTTCTTTGTTAAATTTTTTTTGTGCACTGTTGGTTTATGTGTAAAGTATGCGGGAGTTCAGATTATTTTGTGTGTAAAGCAGTTACCGGAAATATGCGAAACTTTATTGGTCATTAATAAGAAATGATGCTTTGGTTAGATAACAACGCGCATGTGGCAGAAGTTAATTTGCATTCAATTCTTTGTTTTCTATTTCTATTTATGTATTATTGTTTTTTACTTATCTCTCACTATCAAAACTATGCAAATTCTTGAAAGGTAAAAATTTCATATAAATATTAAGGTATAAACTTAGTTGAGTAGCAGTCTAATCAATGGATTCATTTTCAAAACATTTCTAAAATTATTCAAGAGTAAACAAATTTTTAACATATGTAATGCATATAAGTGGAACCGTTAAAATAGATTCCACTCTCTACAGATACTAAGATATTCCTGCAATACAACTGAATTTTTCCCTTATTGCATATCATTGTTGTTGTGTTCGTCAAACAATAAACAATTCAATTGTTTTCGTTTAATTTTACAAATATAAAGTTTTTAAAAAAGTGGAGCTAATATATGTGAAGTGGAAATAAAATTGTTGAATTATAAACTGAATTATGGAGATATTACATTTTCGGGTAAATAAGATTAATTAAGATAAAAAAAAAATTAAAAGGATTTTTAAAATAAATGAAAACATCAATTAACGCTCAATTACGATCTAATTTTAAGAAAGAATTTTTTATAAAAATGACTTTAAATTATGAATTCTTATAAACACAAAAACCAAAGAGCAAAATTTTTGCTAAAACCATTTTTTTTTTTCGTACCTTACGTGGTGATTTTAAAGCAATTATTTAAATGCATCACTTAAGCAATATTTACCCACATAAATATCACAATAATTGGTTTGTTTGCAACATTGTAGTTAACGCGTGATGTTTTGTTCCTTTTGATATTATGGCTGGAAACATGTTGCTGTCAACAAAATACTCTGTTCAATCAGACACCATATCAACGACAGTCGGTATTTCAAAGGCAACAATTGCGCCAACGTCAACCACTACAGCAAACTACACCACAAATATTTCCCAATACGTTGAACCAATTAAATCCGATAACCCCATTAAATACGCTTTCGCCGATTACACCTCTAGCAAATACTGTACTACCCCAAGTGAGATGAAAATAAAAACATTCAATTTTATAATTAATTGGTTTCTTTTTTATCTAATTCAAAGTCAACGTTTCGTAATTATAATCAAGTGAATCAACAAAATTTTGTACCCATTGTGGCCTATCAAAATGAATTGAATTATGATGGAAGTTTTGCGTATGGTTATGTGGCCGGTGATGGTACTACAGCTCAAGCTCAAGGTTATGTGAAAAATTTAGGTTTAGGTGAAGCGGTAGAAGCCCAAGTTGTACAAGGTTCGTATTCTTATACATCACCCGAGGGAACACCAATCACTGTGCGTTATATAGCTGATGAAAATGGTAATCATTGAAAATTTAAATTTTACCTTATCGCCGCTATAAATGAAATGGCAATGAATGCTTTTTCTTGAAGGCTTTCGTGCAGAGGGTGCTCATATACCCACACCTCCACCCATACCAGAAGCTATAGCCCAATCGCTTCAGTATTCATCCAGTATACAACCCTATCAAACAGATTTAAGCCCAAATTTGAATCCTTACCAAACACCATTTCGACAATACCCTTCAAATGTAAGAGATGGTCTGGTTGGACAAACTGGATTACCGTTCCAAACTTCCCAGCAACAACAGCAGCAACGGTTCTTACAGCAAGCTCAACAAACGAATAGCGGACAATATCAACCTGACCAAGGCAGAGCACAAAACTTTGCAACTGGCATTAATCGTTTCGGTTCTCCATTTGACAATAGATTACAAAATGCAGGAAATTTTTTACAACCAAATCTCACACAGCAACAACAGCAACAAAACCAACAACAACAACAACAGCAGCAGCAGCAACAGAATTTAGGAATTAATCAAAATTTGAATAAGGCGCAATTGGATCGACAACAGCACAACGATCAACAACAAATACAACAATTAGCTACACAAGAACTGCGGGGACGACCCAATCAACTTGTCAATCCATTCGGGTACAGTCCGTATCGACGCTTCAAGAAAGCTATCAAACATCACGAAAGGAAGGAATGACCAGCATGTTTGATCGCTTGGTATATGGTTTGTATGGGGTTGATTATTATTTTTTATTTTTATAAAATATACACACGTTACCTTATGAAATAAGAATATATTATGTGTATTTGTAGTTTAAGCAGAAAATGTATATTGACTATGTGAGCTTGTACTTAGACAGTAGTTTATAAATGAAAGGCATTAAATGCTGGCAATGAAAAACCCAAAAACATGGTTTCCTTTTCTTCTTAAAATTGTTGTAAGTTTACAAAAATCGCTCAATTACTTAAACATAATTTTTTGAAGTTGTAAAAAACAAGGAAATAATAAGTAATTTCTCCGTCTTTACGTCCAAAACTCTATACACATGCCATATAATGAATTTTTATAAAATGTAACGGAGCTATCGAAAGAATATTTCTTTATAAAATCATATCGTAAGGTTTAGTGAAGAGTTTTTTCAAAAACAATTGCAGATCAAATGAAAAATTTTATATGTCATGAAAACATTTAACACGCGAAGGCTCAATTTTTGTAGCAGATGAATAGATTTTTATTTATTGTAGGCATTTTGCCCATTTTAAATAGCAATGTGCGTTTAGAAACTGAACGTTTCTGTACAAACCTTCACCTGTAGGATCTCCGACGCCTCCTTCTGTTTGTTTCAAATGGAATGATAATGAATGTTTTACTGCCTATCTTATGTGGAGGATATAATAACACCCATCAAAATATTAGACCATTTAATTTTTATTTTCACATTTTTTTTTAACATTTTGTGTTGCATTTAGAAATCAATTTCGTTTTTTCCTTTAACTTTAAAAATTTACAAAAAACAAATAAATTTGACAAAATATCATCTAAGATGCGCAGAATTATAAAATTTTGGCAATATATAACATTTTTAATACTATCGTTTCGTGAAATTTAGAAAGAAACTTTCCATTTGTTCAACTTCACTAAGAACGTGTTATATGAAATACGTGCAGATTAGAACAATATATATGTATAAAAGTGACTTATAAATAAAACACTAAAAATTTATATTTTTAATTGTACAGTATAATACGGCAGGTTTCGTGTTATGTAATAAATTAGAGTAAAAAGGGAAATGTTTTCATTTAATAAAAAAAATGGATATTTTTCTACAATATGCCAATAGAGCGACGGCAGCAAATGTGGCAGGGAATTGATTGCAAATATATGAAACATTGTCGGTAATACATAAGTTTTAGTAGTTATAACCAGTTTGTGGATTGAAATCACCGCTAGGATGACCACGACCAGGTTGGCCAGGTGGTGGTGGAACGTATTGTGATCCAGGACCGCCAGCAACACCGGGTCCTCTATATCCTCCACCGGCACCTCCAGGGCCTCCACTGGCACCGCCTCGACCGCCTGCTCCGCCACTATAACCACCGGAGCCGGTTCCACCAATCCCACCAACGCCTCCATGTACGCCAGCGCCTCCACTTCCTGCATAACCACCGGGACCACCGCCAACAACTCCTCCTCTTCCACCACTACCACTATAACCAGCACCGCCTGCGCCTCCGCTTGTTCCACCAAAACCACCACTTCCTCCATGACCTCCAGCTCCACCAGCATAACCACCTGCTCCTCCGGAACCTTTTCCTCCACTACCACTATAACCAGCACCACCAGCGCCACCGCTTGTTCCACTAAAGCCGCCATGTCCTCCAACTCCACCAGCATAACCACCTGCTCCACTGGAACCTCCACTGCCACTATAACCAGCACCACCTGCGCCACCACCAGTTCCGCTATGTCCTCCAGCTCCACTAGCATAACCACCCGTTCCACCGGAACCTCTTCCTCCACTGCCACTATAACCAGTACCACCTGTTCTGCCATGTCCTCCAGCTCCACCAGCATAACCACCCGTTCCACCGGAACCTTTTCCTCCACTGCCACTATAACCAGCACCACCTGTTCCGCCATGTCCTCCAGCTCCACCAGCATAACCACCCGCTCCACCGGAACCTCTTCCTCCACTGCCACTATAACCAGCACTACCTGCGCCACTACCTGTTCCACCGAAACCGCCATGCCCCCCATGTCCCCCAGCTCCACTAAAACCGCCAGCACCTCCACCTCTTCCTCCACCACTAGGTCCACTACCATATCCTCCAGCAACGCCGCCACCTGTAGCACCAGACGGGCCATAACCAGCGCCACCACCAGCACCGGCAGTGCCACCATGACTTCCTAAGCCAGTAGATCCTCCGCGTCCAGCACTACCACCGTAAGTACCTGCACCGCCTGCGCCAGCACCACTTTGTCCTCCAGCACTACCTCCATAACCACCAGTTCCACCTGCGCCAGATCCAAATCCTCCTTGTCCACCGCGTCCGCCCCCACTGCCGTAACCACCAGGACCACCTGGAGCAGCTCCACTTCCAAACCCGCCACCACCTCCTCCACCAAACCGCCCGCCTGCACCGCCATAACCACCACTTCCATCACCTTCAACGTATAAATCATATTATTCGTATAATAAATAATGGATTATAAAAAATAAATTACCTGGACCACCGATAAAACCACCACCTGGAGCTGGTTGTATCCCCTGAGCCGCTAATGCTTTAGCTATTTCTTCAGGGATTGGTGGTGGTGTCGGCAATGCATCACCGGAAGGTTGAAAACCATTCTCATCTGCTACATAAGCTATTTCAATTACTTGCCCATCCGGGGCTGTATAAGAATACGAACCCATTACAGAAGGTATTTCATTATCTGATCCTCGATTTTTAATAGTGCCTTCTTCTTGAGCTTTAATACCGTTGCCAGTTTCGTAACTAAAACGGTAATTACCATCACCATCGTTTTCATTAATAAATGACAAAATGGGTATAACAGGACCAGAAGCTGGTCCGGGACCAGAGCCTGTTGGACCACCAGCACTACCAGAGGGACCGAAGGGCCTACCAGGACCGCCGGATCCTGTGAAACCACCCAAAGAAGCACCACCACTGTATCCAGAAGCACCGCTAAAGCCAGGAGAACCACTACCACCGGCACCAAAACCTGGAGTACCACTACCGCCCCCATAACCAGGACTACCACTACCACCACCACCAAAACCTGGAGTACCACTACCGCCACCATAACCAGGACTACCACTACCACCACCACCAAAACCTGGTGTACCACTACCGCCGCCATATCCAGGACTACCACTACCACCAAAACCACCGGGTCTACCGTGACCACCACCTCCAGCACCTGGTCCTACTAATCCAGGACCACCACCAGCAGTTGCTGCATTTGGTGGTGGAGGTAAGTATCTGTTATCCAATTTGGCACTCTGAGCCAACGATATAAAAGTCGCAAGGAATGACTGTAAAAAAAGAAATTATAATGAGACTCAAATAAATAAAAATATATTTTTTATAAAAACAAGTAAAAATGTTATAGACGGTCAAGCGCGACCATTTCATACCCTAAACCGCTTAGTTTCATAAACTATGCTATAACTAAATTAGTTGCATCAGTAAACGGGAGGCTTTTTCTCTGCGTAAATATTTTGGTATATTTTAAATAAAACGTCATTAATAGCATGTTTTCAGAATGAGTCTCATCTATTTAGTCTCAGTCTATAGTAAATTTCAATGATGGAAAAAAACAAACTATTTGAACCTGAACAATATACTGCATCATCCTTTACTTTATAATTTGATGATTAGTTGATGAAATGCACTTAAATGTCTATATGCTTGCAAAAAAATTGACTAAAATCGAAGCAGTACTTTCTAGTTATAAGTCAAGCAAATTCACATTCATTCTTGTGGACGTAATTTTGGAACTCAGTAAGCATAACACCAGTAATTGCGAGTAAAATTATTTTTTATTATTTCTTTTTAATAACAACTTTGAAATAGTAAAATGACAATTTTAGCAATCAATTAATAGCTATCATAGACTCTGCCAAATATAACAAAAGCATAATATGCCAGCTAGAATTACAGAGGTCTTCGTGTAATGTATCAACAAACCAAATATTATCATAGCATATATGAATATGTGTCATCTGACACTTCTTCTTCTTTAAGATGCATTTATAATAACTACACATGTACTGCACAAACAGATATTTTTGCAAGAACATTCTTATATGGAAGTGTTTTCACGAGTGTGTATAACTGTGAAGTTATACTTAAACTTATTGCCAATACTTTGCGTGATTATTATGATACCCGATGCGATTACTATATAACATAACAACATCTGTTTAAGCCTTACCTACCTGTGTATACATATGTTCAAGATGTCTGAACTATGGCATTCTTCTGTCATTTATTTTAATGATAATATGATGTTGATATGAAAGACGAGCTAATGTGTGGTAGACTTTACATAAAAAGAACTCAACTTTAGACACGTTTTTCTGAAACAGTAGTTAACAATCATAATAAAGAAGAACACAACAGCAATATGCAAAATGCATATCAATCGTGTGAAATTTAGCAAACATACATTCATACATATGTTTAGTGATATATTTGCTTAATACTTATAATATATGCTGTTGTAATTGAATGGTACCATAAAGTGTGCGGTAGCCGTGTACAGAACTGCGCTATATAACGATAATAATTTAATATTATAATGTTGCCGTTCTTCTAGTTTTTATTGAGGTCAAGTTGAAGGTAAATAATTATTAGATGTACGAAAAAAAAGGGAGCAAATTATCTGACATACATCTATAAAGTTATGTGCTAAGAACAAGCAAACTCGTGAGTGTAATGAATGCCTTATAAAGTTGTATACGTAGGTGTTTGTTATTTAGCTCCTAAACAAATTTAATACACTCTCCGTATAAGTATAAATATGTCAAGTTTATCAAAGATTTAACCATATCTGTCTGTCTGTCCATGTAAATTTGTGCATAAGTCGCAATTTTTAAGTATTTAATCATGGTCTTAAGCCAACATTTGTTGAATAGACTTAAAGATGGAAGTGAGGACATTATGCTGCCTATCATAACGATTCAATTTATTTATTCAGTAACTTCAGGCTGTTACAAAGATTTCGTAAGTTGAATAAATTGTTTTTATACCATACATCCCTAAAGCGTTGGCTAAATTGTGTACAAAGGTTTCGGGACAGCATTTGAGGCTAGCCAACGATACCGGGCAAAGTGGAAAACAAGTGCATATTTTTACTTTGCATAGACCGGTTTAATAATTCCCGGCAAGTATACGAAAAAATACTCTCTTAGAAATTGCATATAAGAGGTTTATGCAGTGGATAATACTTGGGAAAGGTACGGTAATGTTAGCACAAGCTTGTATTGTGTATACATGCTTATATGTACAATAAATATTATATGTTTGCGTACATGTAAATCGATCAGTATACCAAACGATATTTTTCGAAGATGACAACAGGTATATATATCATAAATCGGGGGCATATTTGAAACACTAAAAGTTACACAAAATGAGTTTCATCTCAAAGATGACATTTACAGAAAAAAATTTATTTCACTTAAAAGAGACTAGGCATAATAAGCACACAAACATACCACTAAAGAATTGATGGCATAATAGCCTGAAACAATACATAAACAATGCGATGATGCACTGCTTTGTTTTTAATACGTTATATACAAATACAGCAACAACTCATCATTTAGTGAAGGTAGCAGTAACACCCGCTAGGAGGTTGAAATGTTTGAATAAATGGTCTGATGTCTGGTGGGAAATTATGTACACTGAAGAAGCTGCGTTGAGTTTCAAATTAAGAAGAAGAAGAAGATCACAAAATCTAATGTTTGTAGTTATAGTTAAATCGTGACCAGTGACTTTTATTGCATGCAATAGTGCCGCCTCGTTATGGCATATCAAGCAACAAAACATTAATTTGGCTAACCCACAAAAAGTATCATTCGTGGAACGCCTTTTTTCAATCAAATGCTTAAAGTATAAGTTTTTTTACCCTAATTTTTTATTCCTATTCTTCCAACGTAGATTAAGAAGTTGGGGATCACTTTGATAAATAGAACATAGCACTAAAAAAAAAATAATGAATAAAAATAAAATAAAATAAAATTAAATTAAAATAAAGAACACGCCCCCCACACAAGGCGCAATACAAAATACCTTAAGTCTTATACAACTTTTGTACTTGTTGTTGGTTATTAAAGCGGTTAAATCTCAATAGAGCTTTATTAGGCAATTACGTCCCAATTATTTGGAGTATGTTGACGTACATTCCCGTGCGTATGTTGTTCTCAATAACACACAAACCATATATTGTATATTTGGTTAAAATATCCACTTTACTGTTTGTGTCAATATGTGTCATACACATGACTTGTTTCAAAATATGCCATATACAGGTACAGCATACAAAGGTTAAGGCGTAATAAGCAAAAAAATTTTATCAGCTGCTAGCAAAAAGTAGACAGATATGTGTACATAGGTATGTGTCAGTGTACATATGATCTGAGGTAGCTACTTAATTGTTTAATTTGATTTGTTGAAGTCATCACCTTACATATGAACTTGCGCTGTTTTATAGATACTCTCATAATATGTTTAATAATGACTAGTACTCGTACCTGTTAAACCTTTTTTTCTTGTTGTTTCACAATAAAAATTCCATAATTCCAGATATTTGTATAAGTACATGTATAGAATTGTGGATCACAGAGTACCTACATGACTTTATATTAAAATTCTTTGTAGATTTTTATATAATTGAAATGGATGTAACGCGAACGATGTACTGTGTTATTATTAAAATGGCTTTATGTTGATTTACTTATATGGCTGTAGTATATATTATTAATAAAAAATAATAAGTGACAAATTATCTTATTTGCAATTGCAGGTTACGATAATTGTAATGATTTCAAATCACTCAATCATTGTGGGAACGTTTTATATATGTTCTTATTAAACATACATACATATGCGTTGCTCGGACGTAATAAAAGTGTGTAATACAGTGTCTAATATAGTTTGGAAAGACTCTTTTTATGGTAATTGAAGTTGTTCTGATTAAAAATTAAACTCGCGCCATTGATCATCTCCACAATCTAACCAATTACTATCAATTTCGTTACAAAAATAAGTAAAAAAGGGCTGTATTAGATGTATTCCAAATCTAGGATATCCACCATCCCTAACCTTTTCCAAAAAGGTTGCATAAATTAAGTGATAATTTCGTTTTTCTTTGAAATTGAAATTTAATACACTGGAATTGAAATATATAGCTCAGCTGAACGCGTTGAACTATTTAAAGCTGTGAACCAGTTCGACCGGTTCTTATTACTTTAAAAGGACTAAATTTGATGTTTATTATATCAAATTTCATTCCGATATTTTAAAATTTGCGACTGTTAGAGTAAAAAATGCCGCGGATGCAAGGTTTAGTACATCATTGTTGGCGTGTCCTTGCCCTGATTTTGCCCAATTGTAATAAGAAACCGTAAAAAATCTCGTAGATTACGTGTACCAAATTTAAAAGTGATCGTGAGAGTTAAAACAAAAATTGAGAAAGAAAATGCACACGGACACATGTATGGACATATGGATCAAATCGACTTGTCTATTGTTGTTGATCAAGAATATATACACTTTTGAGGATATGGCTCGCCCCTCCCTCTCTCTCTCTCTTTCTTTCTTACAAAAATCTTAACAAAAACCATATACTTATAGAAATTTCGAAAAATCTTTTAATTTTTTTTTTGCTATAGCGTTTAGAAAAAATTGCGAAAAATTAAAAATCGTCTCATTGCACTCAAACTTCGCACGATAGATATTTATAACGAATTGGAAAGTATCAAGAATTGTGGATTTTTTCCTAGCGCACCAAGTAACTACATTGCGTATGGCATTGGGAAAAATAAATATAGAGGAGATACTGTTACGTTATTAAACATTTTACATTCTTAATTTTAAGTTTGTGGCTTAATAAGAACCGGATGTGACTATTTTAAAGCCTCTTTCCATCTACGAAGTTACGAAGTCACGAAGTTACTTTTAAAAATTAAATGGATCGCGTTTACTGATATAACCCAACTAATTATAGTGTAATTTGTGGAAATATATGAGGAAGGGTATTATATGATGTGACTAAAATATTTCCACTTGTTTATATTGAAACTATTTCATCAACTTGGATAAGCCTTTATGCCTTAAAATAGTTCAAAATCATTCTCTGGAAATTATACCAAATTACAATTTATTTTAAATTTATTATAAAATTTCAAAATTAATAAAGTTGGTTCTTTTTTTATTTGATTTCTGTACTCAAATAATATATAGTTTCATTGCACTGTTTAATGTTTCATTTTTTGTACACTTACCACTTTTATTAAGAGTGCCATCTTTGCCATTAATTTTATTATGTTTTTTTAATGTTTATTAAAATAATAATAAAAATTTGATTCAATCCTTTTTGTAAAACTTTCACTTTTGGATCACAAACAGAATTTCATCACTTGATCATTTAAAAATAAATAAATCGTGATAAAAAAAAATTGATTATTAAAGAAACCTTATGATTTAAAAGTTCTATGTTAAGGTACTGGCAGTTAATTAATAGTACTTGATCTGTTAGCTGTTGTTGTTTAAACAAATGTGCCAATCGACTAGCAAACTTCTCTAGCTTTTATAACAAAACACGTCAAAGGGAATTGCGAGTGAGGACTACTTGCAAGTGTGACTGGGTATGTGTGTTTTGTTTTATTTGGCGCCCAAAAAGCATCAACAATAACAACAGCAACAACAATTGCATTTGTATGATATTATGAGACAATGTGCATCACATCAGACAATAAATAACAAACATCGCATAGAGTTGCCAACAATTTCTTTATTTAATAACAAAAACATATACATAATATAACTTCCTCGTAAGGCAATAGAGTATAGCAATAATAATAGAGACTGCACAAGTTGAGAACATTATCTAGCGTGTGTTTATTGTACAAGTATATTGAGAATTTGAATTAATAATAATGAGAGTATGAATGGGTCCAATGAGAAGATGTGCAACGGTACTGCTAGACAAAACAGAGCATTCATCACTATCCTCCAATACACATTACTTACTCGCCTACAACCAATGAGGCTCTCCGCGTTAGGTGCATGTACTCTCAGTATTACACATACTTTGAAGCACCTTAACTTTGTCTAGACATGTGTCGTTATTATAAATTTACATAAAACGTTAAAAAAATTTGTAATACTTATACAGACACCAAAAGAAAAAATTCAAATATTTAAATATTCAAATATTTGATGAGAATTGGAATAAAATTGTCATTCCTGTGGTACACATATATATCACACGTTAAGCCGCATCGATTTGTTGGTATGCCAATTTTAGAGTGCTTACTTGTACACATCAAGCTTGTTGTTTTTTTAATGCTTCTCTTACATGAAGGCGCACGTGAAGCAATGCTTTATGTGTTGGTGGTTTAGTGTTGCGTTGAGCTGGGCTGAGCTGACTTATCTTCCGACAAATCTGTTGTAAATTGTGAGCTCATAAATTTTCCATCAATTGATCAACTACAACTAGCAATAGCTGCTACCACAAAAAACCAGTAAAAATATCAAATTTGGCTTACACCAAATCCCAAATATCCTCCACATTTATGCGTAAATTATGAGCCTGGCATATGTTTATTTGCAAACGATTGTGTTATTTTTTATATAAGGTTTTTTGTAAATTTTTGGCGTATCTCTTATCCGATTCCGCCCATTTTTAGCTATTGTCAGTATATCACCACTTTTGCAATTATGAGAGTGCAGACAACAGATAGACGGACTCATTGTCATACGGACGGACGCAGCTTCACATTTCGATGTTGTTGATGTGTATTTAAATTTTATGGGCCTTCTATTGGCTTTTTCCTTCTAGGCATTGCAAAGGGAATGACCAACTTAGTACATGCCCTTCTTATGTGTAGTGTATAAAAATTGAGAATGAATGTCATAAATTTTATAGTACCTACATGTGTAAGAGAATGGAACAGTTTTCTGTAATAGTTGATTTTGTTGTTATTGTTATTGCTATTGCTTTACACATTACTTTATAAGTATTCTTCTGTGAAATAGAATTGTTATTGTTATTGTTGTTGTTTGATTCAATTGCATTTATTGATACAGTGCAGATGACTGTTGAGAAATTGTAGCACTAGTTGTTGTTGTAATCTATGTATTAAATTAGATGCCGTTTAAAGTTATTTAATATTCACCTAATAATTAAAGGTGTACCCGGTACACTCAAAATTGACTCACGTTCGTGTTTTATGGACAATTGTAAATATTTTATTGTATACTCTCACATTAATTATTGACTTGAAGGAATTTATACGAAATAATGAATTTTGAAATTTTCAATTTTCTCTGACAGGCGGACAGACCGCATTCAAATATTTGCCGTTTTTTGGATTGTTTTAAAAACGCAAAACACCCAGAGAGCTAAATTCATTTATTAAGACTTTATCGGTATCAATTATTGTTATGATCATGAGTGGGGCAGATGTCATAAAACGTTTGTTTGTTTGTTTGTTTTATAAACATGTCATAGATTGAATTATAGATGGCTTTAGTTTTTGCTTAATTTTGTTTATACGTGTGTCAACGTCAGCTTATTATTGTTTAAAGTTTTAGTTAAAATTTAAGTGACTGGTTGCATGTGTTGGCATTCTGTGTTTATGGTACTTGTATGATATAGGTGTACCTACGTGTTGGTATTTATGTGTGCCAATAACTATGACGTCGTTTATTAGGTAATGATATGGTTAGATTTTATTACACATTTGATATTGGAATGATGAAGGTGAGTGCATCGGTTGCAAAAGAATTCTTGCACATTTTCGTTCGCTTACACAACACTTAAATCAATTTTACTCAATGTACGCTATTGAAAATTTCAATAATTTTTATTATAATTCATAATTAACGTTCCTTTAGACACGATTCATTAACCTAATTTTTGGTATTTTTTTCTTTATACTCACCGTTCAAAAGTTGCAACGCTTAGGAGGAGGTTAGTTAGGCTTTACAAACTATGTACATACATATATACTGAATCAACATAGCCTACTGAGTCGATGTAACTATAGCTGTCTGTCCGTATTTTTCAAAATCAATCTCTTTGTAACAAAAATAAGGATATTGGCATAAATGATGGTGGTCTCAATACACAGGAGGTACAGAGTTATACCACAAGAAGTACAGAGAATATTAAATTTATGCAAACGTTTGTATTTGCATTATTCAGCAATCATTATCGTCTAACTATTCAATGACAAGTTTAAGAAATATTGCAAGACATCTATATGGAGTATTAGAACGTATGAGACAATCTTAATTGCATAATAAATGTTTTGGTTTGGATTCAAATCTCAAATTACTCAATATTGTTACAACATAGCCCAATAACTGTACTTTACCACAAATGTGTCTGATACTGATTTCATC
Organism: Ornithomya fringillina; assembly: GCA_963978525.1. NCBI lineage: Eukaryota > Metazoa > Arthropoda > Insecta > Diptera > Hippoboscidae > Ornithomya > Ornithomya fringillina. Next base: position 3,118,715 of record OZ021694.1, on the reverse strand, counting down.
ACCAAAAAAAAAAAAAAAAACAACAGAAGATGAAAAGAAACGAAAAAAAGTGTAACTTCTCCCACACTAGTTAAACATCACGGTTTATTAAACATAATCACTCAGTTAGTCAATTCAATGCAATGGTTGGTTTGTACCAATCTTTCTAATGTGATTACAAGCAGGCGTTTAAGCTCTACTGCTAAATAAGCTTTCTCACAACGAGTCTGAAAAGTTGTGTATATCTAATAAGAGGACACCTGTAAAGGTGCAATACTTTATATTATAAAATCTCGCTGGTTTTTATGTTATGATTTCAGAAGAGCTACTTGACAGCTATTTCACCAACAGCATTCAAAATCAAAGACAATAATTGTCGCTTTCTTAACGCCACTATAACGCATTAAGCTTAAGCATGCCTTAAGTATAACTCACGCTATTAGAGGTAATAGTGATAGAAAGAAACTCACATAGATGAGAGATGAGTCACTAAGTAAAGCGGATAACTATAGCAATATTTGTTTAAAATTATATGATTTTGATGAAATTATGAAATTAAATAAAAAAATCTTATTCTTAGTTAATTGGATGGTGTGTTGATATATTGGATTTATGAAAATTTTCGTTTTAAGACCTTTGATTAAATCGAGAATTTGTTTATTTGATGTTGTTGTTTTTAATGTTTGCATTGTTTCGTTCTTAAAGATCAGCGCTCAAGAGAAAACTGCAATAAGTACAATTTAAAACACACATTTTTACGTAGACAGGTATCCTTAACCTGTGACCTGTTGTATTAAAGAGTCGAATGTTATACATTCGCTTAATAGGATTGTTGTTATTATTGTTGTTGTTTTTAATTGTTGTTATTATTGTCGCTGATGCTGCTATTGTAATCATTATGGTTGTTATATGAGTACTTCAACTTTAGTATTATTGTTGTTTCATAATGATACCCACATACGATTCTTTACTTATAGTTTTTAACACTCTAAAAGTAAACTCTTCGATTGCACATATGTTAAGTTTAATGATTATTCAAGTTCATTTATTGCTACTATAAAAGATTATTGTATACAAAGAGGATTTAAACGTGTAAAGTGCTTGTTTGTGTAATTTTATGAATTGTTTTTTATAGACTTCTTCAGCTAAAACAATCATGAATTGACAAAAATCCACAAACGATATATAACACGAAATACAAACGTAATAGTAAAGAACATACACATATATTTATATATATATACACATATAAAAAATAAAAATTTTATATAATTAATCGTTTGAGACAGTTGGTGAAACGTAGTGTTTGTAAATATGAAAATCGCTCTTGCAGAAAATAAACGAACGTTTTATCTAATCTTGTACAAAAGAATGTAGGTCAATAATGTTGTTGTTTTGTTTGTTTTGTTTTTGAGTTCAAGCATTGAAAAATTTCCATATTTAGCACTCATACGTCACAGTGATTTCATGCTTTTCATGTCATTGTTAACAGGGAGACAGAACTTTGATTTGTTTTTTTTTTTTATATATAAGTGCACACATTACATACATATATCTCTTATAAATATGATTGGTATAGAAGAAATATAAGGTTAACCGTGTATCAAAAGGATCGTTATGTGAAAAGAGCTTCTTCGGTAACAATTTAAGAGACAAAATTTCAATAAAAAAAAAAAAATGCCATTCCAAAAATGAATAAAAAAGTTAAATTAACACGATTTTATTCACAATAGGCACGTTTGTGTTTATATAACAACAAATAAAAAAATAAAGATTCTTCAATAAAAAAAAAAAAAAGAATTAAAGAATGTACTCATTAATCTGTATGAAGGTTCAATTCATTTATTTATATATATACTCTTCACACATTGAAGTCTATAGCGTAGATTGTTCACCATAGCAGCGGTAGACTGTGAAGGCACTCATAAGCGCACAAGTGCAAAAAAAAATTGTGTTCATTGCAATATTTAGTTATTGAAGTTTTATCGATAGCTACACAAGACATTTTTTTGTGGATGCACATTAAGGTTAACATGTAGGCTTCTACACATTAGTGTTTGCATGGACCTGTAAACAGGTCTAATAAATTTTACGCCAACGGATACAGCAATGTCCAATTCTTTTACAAAATTCTACACATTCTGCATAGTGTGTACAATAATCTAAACATATATTTTGTTTATACTGTCACGTTTATTTTAGGTACATAATGTGGCACGTGTTCATTGCTACATTATTGCATGATGTAAATATATTGGTAACATGTGTTTGTACGATTATTTGTTACTAAATTGTAAACGGAAAAACTTCAATAATGAATAATTTTGTACTTGTGGAAAATATACCAATTTTTTCATTACGTCTACACTTTGTAGGAGACTTCATATTATTTATAGTTATACATCTTTACTATAATATGGAGAGTACACTAAGTTTGTAATTCTGTTTTTAACACTCCGATACCTTACCTTAGGGGACATATGTTCTTAATCGGTAAGAAAATTTAGGTTTGTGCGTTAATGTGTTGTTCATGTTTTTGTTCTATTCTATGAAAAATTCTAAATTGTTTACTAATTTTTGTTTTGATGCCTGAAACAAAACAACCTTAATTGTTACAATCATTATACCCACCATCATATGTGTATAAAGGTAGATAACACCTTGTTAAAACGTTTGTAATGCCCAGAAGGAGACTTAGCAGAGCCCACAAAGTATATACATTTTATATGAGTCTATCTAACCATGTCTATCCGTTTGTCCGGGTAATATGGGTGTGTTCTATGGCAATCACTCTCCTGGCAAAAGTATTGCTAGAGTTCATACACTGGTTGATATTGAAATTGGTCAAACTCGACACGCCTACATTTTAACAAAAACTAAACAAGGAGCAATATTTTTACGTACATTCTCCACATTACTCCTAAAAACGGAAGATGTATTGACATTTGTACTCCTCGGGAAGCTTTCGTACGTCGATGGTGGGTATTCAAGAGTTGGCCTCAGCCAAATAAATTTTTTAGTTTATTTTTTTTTTTTTCATTATATAGGAAATCTGTTTGTATAAATTAAAAAATAAATTAATTTAATTAAATATTTATATTGTCAGTTTAATGAAAATAGTTTTTTTTGTTTGTTTGTACTAATACATTAACATTTTATGATTCATTAATTGTAGTTTTGTAAATCGCCATAAATCTTAAAATAGTGTCGACATCAAATAATTTATATCATTAAATAATTTTATAGCATTACTTGAATATTCATTCACACACACATATATTTATATAAACATAGAATATAGAAGATTTGTATTTTTACTAATGACTAAATAAACGTATTATGTATTTTTGTACCCTTCACATAAGGTGAGCATTATCTTAAACTTGGGTTTTCCACTTGCTATACGTAGGAGAAAGCGTCAAAGACCCTACAAAGTATATATATTCTTGATTACAACCAAATCTTGAGATATGTCTGTCCGCGAGTATGTATATAGGTGTGTTGTTGGCATTCTCACCGTCGTATATTTTGAAACACTTTCAGTTTCTGTACGTATAGCGCTATTTAGATTGAAAAAAATCGGTCAAGAGGAATGGTGGTATCGAGGGTGTTGACAAAATTGTTTTGATAGCATAAATATTAAAATTTTCTAAAATTTTCTTATATAAGTAGGGTAATGGTATCATGCGTAAAGTAGTTCCTCTTCATTTATATTTAGTTATTTATGAAACGTTTGATATTCTTTGAAAATTATTTAATGTCAACGAAGGCATATGCGGTCCAGAAAGTTCCCAAAAATACATATATTCCAAAAGCTAAAGCTTTCGTTTTATATCTCTCTGCTATAATATGCCCTAGAGTACGAAATGTCGTGTCAAATATATGTATAATATGTGTGTGTGTTCCAAAAAATCTATGCAATACAAAATATTTAAATCTATAGCTGTAAGAAAATAAAACTTCCACCCCTGGGATAAGGCATCACCGGAGATCACAAGAGAAAAAAAAATAAGGCAACAAAAAGAAAAAAATATTGTATAACAAAAAAGGTCGAACTCACATGAGATGCCATAAATTACAAAAGTAATTGAAATTTCAAGTTGAAGCTGGCGTCGTTGTATTGCGTCAAGTTATTTGTGTTGGCGTTGCTGCATTTGTTGCCAATAGTACGGCTCTTGATGTAATGTTTATATACCTTTAGGGAATCAATAGATAACCTTCGTTTTATGGCCCAATAATTATAAAAATTGCTGTAAATTTATGATTGTTTTTTTTTTTAAAGTTATCAATCATCATTATCATCAAAAGTTTCTTTGATGAAATCTGTTTTTCATCTGCACCATCCAAAGTGGTACAAAATAGTAAAATAAGGTAAAATACAATAATTAATCTCCTTGTAGAATAATATGTTACTTTTTCGCTCAGTAAGCCAATCTTGATTATACATATTTTTTAAAATCACAGCAAACGGCTGTATGAATTTTGTTCAAACTTTTTGTGATAGCTTGTTTTCAGCTTTAAAGTCAACTTTAAACAAAGTATAAATACAATTTAGTTAAAAAACGTCTACTTTAAAATGTCCTTTTCTAAGAAAATTAGCAGTGCCACGCCCATTAATTAGATATCCCTAAAAAGCTAGGAAAATTTCCAAATGTGTGCAAAAAATTTGACCAAAATTTTCAATAGAGACTACATATCAATCAATTGCAATCAATACTACAGCCAATATTTTGAAAAAAATATTATATATAAATACCCTCGATCCTTTAGATAAAAAACTGGAGGACTATATTTGATAAGACTGTTAACATCTATATGTCTAATAATACTTCGACTACTTTTAGTCAATATGTTGAGCATTCGTCAGGTGTTAATCCACACATTCCAGATTGATGGTGACTGTTATATAATTTACTAAAATTTTTTCGTATAAATAAATAAAAAATAAAAAAAATCTATCGCATTGCTTTGATTACACATTTCAATAATCGTGCCGACTAATAATAATTTTTCATATTCTTCAGCACAATTTCATATCAAAGCGTAGATAAATGTAACGGAAACCATTGAAAATATCATTTTGCAGAGATTTTGTTGTTGTTCCTTGAGTATTTCTACAAATAAAACTTGCGGCATAAACGCAAAGTGTAGCGAATGCTTTATTATTGTTTTTGTTGTTGTTATGAATGAATGAAATGTCATCTCAAAGTAATGAATTATTTGCGTTTAGTCTTTAATGAAATTTTTCATTTTTTTTTTTTTTTATAATAATTTTAAATGTCTTAAAATGTTTTTCTTTTTCGGTTAAGGGTGGAGTGGTAATGAAAAATTTATAATTGAAAATAGAGAAACTTACATACATTGTTGTTGTTGATGTTGCTGTTTTCTTCATCATCTTCTTCCTCCATCTGTTGATCCATTTTTATACGCAACTTTTGTCTATATATTGCTACCACTACTACAAATATTAGAAATGGAAATTTTTTTTTAAATACGTAAAATTTTCAAAATTTTCCTTTTGATTTTTTTCTTTGTTTCACTATAATTCAAAAATTGACATAAAAAAGTATTTTAATTTATAATATATAAAAAAATCCAATAATGAAATATTTTACGTATATATATGTAGAGAGCATTTCTTGAGCATTTCTATCCAGTTGATGATAATTAAAAATTGTTTTGATACAATTCTACGTATTTGCGTGTGTGCGTGTGTAAGAATATAAATATATATTCATATATTTTATTAATGGCGCTTCTATATGTACAATACATGCTTGTTCATTATTATTATTAAATATTTTAATTATGATGTAAATGCTTGAGGCAGAGTTTTATTTATTTATTTCCTTTCCAATTCTCATTACACGGATAATGATGAAGTAATATTTTCTATTCACCCGTCATCATTTCCATGAATTCTGAAATAACAACAACACGAATAATATATATAACGCATCAATGTGATTCAACGTGAAAATATTTCAAAAGAATTTCTTTCTACAATATTTATATATAGAATATTTCCATGAAGAAGAAGAAGGAATCCTAAGAACACACAATAGTAGAGAACATTACAAAAAAAGAAAGAGAAAAAGAAGGCAATAAATGGATAAACCATAATGAAAATGGGTCAGATTCACTTGGTGGTCTAACAAAATTATTGAAAGTTTACTAAACTATATCATAAAACGGGAAATTACTTCATGCAAACTTGAAAACTATAAATAATTGTAATAAATACATTAATTATTATTTGAAGTACATATTTTGACACGTTGTTGGCACAAGTAAAAATGATACAGTTGGTTAGACGGACCATTAATATTTTAAAGTCATTTATTTCTACAAATTATGTTAAATGTAATTAATTTAGTTGTGTCAGTTAACGAGGGGCAGTTCATAAGTGAAAGAACTTCTCATAATGTTTCGATTGAATCCAAATTTTGTCAAAAATTTTAAGAATTGAGAATTTTTCTCATATAAAAACCTTTTTAATAATAGGGAGGGATTCTAATACTAATTAAATGGACGCACCGACAAACATGTTTAAATTGATTCAGATTTTGATTTTAAATCGGTCTAATTGAAGATGAAGCAGTCAAAATTATCTGGTGCAAACAGGCTGCTCAGGGCAAAACATATTGAAGGTCATACTACAATTTTCTTCAATCTCTAAAAAATTTATAAAAATCTTTAAATTAAAATTATTAATTAGATGTCTTTCATTTTCGTTAGCTTATACTGTAGCTTGAGGCCATATGTGTACCGAATTTTAAAGGGGGAGATGCTACAATGAAAATCAACGAAGGATACTCAAAAAGCAAGAATGACTTTCAAGTTAAGAGACATGAACTCTATAGAATATTTGTTTACCGTTTTTTAGAAGCGGAAAGAGGCCATATGAATATTTAAAGCCCAGGATCTTAGAAAAACACAAAACAATTTAGAAACGATCCTAGGAGACACATGCTAAGTCATAATTCTTATTTGTTTTATTAAACATTAACTTTAAGATTCTTTTATTAAACTTACCATCAAAATCCACAGTACCCGAACCATCTGAATCAATTTCTTCAATCATAATATCCAGTTCATCGTCAGTTAGCTGATCATCTAATTCACGTAAAATTTCTCTTAAACAACTGGTGGGTATGTAACCATTACCTTGCTTATCATATAAACGGAAAGCTTCGCGTAGTTCTTTTTGCATTGCTTCGTCATCTTCTTCCACAATAAATTTAGCCGCTAAACGTACAAATTCACCAAATTCCAAACGACCCGATTTATCTTCATCTACTTCTTCAATTAAGTCTTGTAAAATTTTCTTATCAAACGGTTGACCCATCAAACGTAATATGTCTGCAACCATATCGGTGGAAATGCTGCCACATTTTTGGTGATCGAAACTGTTGAAGGCCCGTTGTAGGACAGCAATTTGTTCTGGTGTTAATTCTTCATCCTGGAATTTGTTAATTTTTTTTTACATTTCACTTTTGAATATTGTTTAATATTTAAATGTTTAATTTTCTTAATTGGTGTTGCAACTTACAACTTGAGATTCCATTTTTTTATAATTTTTCTATTTTTGTCTTTAAAGTTTTTTTGCTTGTTTTGACTAAATTGATATTTTTTCAAAATTGGAATATTGAAGAGCTAGAAATTGAGCTGTTGAGTATTGGCTGGTATTTATTAAACTAAACTATAATTTTTTTCATCATTTCAACAGATTTCAGTTTCTCCCTTTTCAACCACCCACAACAGAGAGCGGAGAGTGTGCGTGCAGGCTTTCTATTAATTCAACATTAATTATTATTGTTTTTTTTTGGGGGGTAGGAAAGAAAGCAAAAAAAAGATTTTTCAATAATAAGTATGGGATGTCTACTCAACCATACACGCATATGTGAGTGCTCAAAAATACCAAAAAAAAAAAAAAATTTGAAATATTGTTCGTTGTATATTTTAAGAAGCAATACGTGCGTGGTTCAAACGAATGGTTTCCATATGTAAATGTGTGAATGAACTTGTGGGCTCGCTTATATTTGTAGAACACTTTATGTCTTTGTTATGCAGTAGATATAAACAATCAATTCCAGGCGCATCCCATAAAGTTATCTCAACAATTTTCTTTTCTACGAAAATATATGACGACTAAAGTAGCGAAGTCGAAGAGTTTGTAAAATTGATGAAAATGACTTAAGTCACTTTCAAAATTATTATTAATTAAAAAGTTATACAATTTTAAAAAATATGTTAAATCTAGATTTGCTTACTGAGCGATTCTGGGCGCCTGGTATTTTGCTCACATTTTTATATTAATATGCCTTTACACGATTTAAGTCGACTTTACTGCAATTATTGTCTGCTCATTGATCGATTTAATCGAGCTTTACATAACTTTGAATATGTTATGCATTACATGTGTATATTTATCTCTTTTCCAATGGCGCTTATTTTAAATTTATTTCAAAATGGTTCATCTGAAAGAAATAACTGCCGCTTTATTTTACTATATTTTCTATATATATATATATTCGTATTCTTCGTATCCGTAGTAAGCAGGTGAAGTTTCAATTTAGTTTAAATAAATGGCAAAAAAAAAGAACAAATTGCACACTTGGTTAAATGCTCATCAATATTCATCATCAATTACAATAATATCTAGTTTTTGGCGTCACACGAAACACATCTAAACAACATACAGATGCTCCACAATACCACCCACTCCAATGGCGGCGCTTTGTTTTTCTTATATTCCGTATAAAAAATATTATTTCTAGTTAGACGTAAAATATCGACAATACGTGTGTGTATGCGATATATTGTCAATCACGTTACCAAGAAATTTATTATCTTAAAGTTTATGATTTCATTTTTCTACACATACGATTACTTCAAAACCTGATCTGGGTCTGTGGGTAGATGAATAACGTTACACGTACACTTGTGCATCATGTGCAATCAATTATATTGGAAAAAATCAATCGTGATTAATCGAATTGTAACAGAATTGTTAGAAAAATGCCAAAAAATAAAAAAAAAATCAATTTTTTAAGCGAATTTACAATTCGTACGCGTTTTCTTTGCATTCCATTCCATTACTCACTCATTCAGACTATTTTAAATGTCTGTCAATATCGATTACTTATTGTTGGTAAGCAAAGTGGAAATTTCATCTGTGGTCTTTTAAATGCTTTCAAATAAAATTTTTTTTTGCAAAACATTGTAATGCATATGATTTTAAAACGCAGGAGAACCGAAAATTGTTTAAGGTTTTCGTTTAAATGAAAGTAAGTAAAGGTTTATGGTGGTTGGAAGTGTAATAGTAACATAATAAATACTTGCGTGGTTCTATTTTTAAAAACTTGCCTACATAAAATTTTCAATAATGGATTTTTCATTACCACCAACTATGAGCTCATATTGGCCAGCATGACTAAACTGCATAAGACCACGACACCCGCCATACAGTTCATTTTTTTACAACATCTGATCTCAACCGTTGAAACATCCATTTATTATATGCCGGCAGCGAGAGTTAACCTTGCCAAGTTTTTTCTACTCATCGTGTGAATAAACACATAATACGTGTATATGTCATAGAGATTGAAAGGTACAACAAAAGTGCTTCCAATGAACATGTAATGCATTTATGATTGACACATAAGACAAAGAATTGTGACAACATTCACTTTCGAAAGCAATACATCTTAAAAATTGTTGTTAACAGAAAATGTCATAATAGAAGAAAAAAACAAATAAAATTAAAACAAGATAAAAATTAGCATTTTGTTCTTATTGCATTATAGTTGTTGTACATTATATATACTCTCTCAGTGACATCACAAATTAATGGCAAACGCATATATATCGCTACTGGCCTAAAGATATACGGTTGGCCATAAATAATTTTGCATCATTTATAAATGCAAAAATAGAGCAAAAAATAATTGAGTGTGAACACACAATTATGATTATTATGGTAAATCTGCGGTAAAGCTGATAGCATTAGGCTAGTGGCCTCAATATTAAAAAAGGGAAAAAATGAAAGTCATTAAATTTAGTCATTCCCTTGGTCTAAATGGTTGATAGTCCTCATTTTAAGACATAAACATTTTGACGGATTTATGTATTTTTACCTCTTTCTGTTTGAGACAAAGTTGCTCTCTGAATCGCTCTAATGTTTATACACATTATATGCACTTGTATAATGCTGAATAACACCTAAATGGTATGGGTTATGATTTCATTTCATGAGCCATAAAATCTCTAAAGTCTCGATTACAACCAATAACAACAATGACAACAACAATAGTTAACAAAATCATGTTATCTTAAATCATCATTTATATGCGCATATTTATGCGCCTCTTAAATCATCCAACAATGATGTCCGTCTTAATTTACATTAATTTTCTTTGTTGTTACTGCTGTTACTAATATTAAAAAATTGTTACATTTACAGTAAAAAAAAATTAAGAAAAATGACTTCATTTCATTCATGATGAATTGCTTGCGTTGGTACCTGATGCAAATCATAACAATGATGTTTTGACATTTTGCCTTCTATAAAAAAAAACAACAACAATTAACAACCATAAAATAGTAGATATTAATACAATAATAACAAGAAAACTATTTTCAAGATCCTCTTGATCTATTATACAATACAATCCCCAACCATTACAGTAGACACAAAAATTATTGTTGATAGACATTAAGATTTAAATCTTTTTTTAAACCAAAACGTTATTTATGTAATACAATATATTTAGGGCAGTTTTATACTCATTTTTCGGGTAACTAAAGAAGACGCTAAATAAAGATTAATCATAATGTAAAGAAAAACGTGCAAACTGTTGATATTTTGCAATTTTTTTTTGTGTATATGTGTGTAAAACATAAATAAATTAAAAAACTAATATAATTAATAAAAAAAAATTCTCTACTCTTCTTCTTTATTTAATTGTTAGTCTTCTAACTTCTATACCAAGATTTTGTGGGAACAAACAGCAAATTTATGGTTTGCGTGTTTCCTGTCTGTCATGTTCTGCTCAAAACCATTCATCATTAAATCAAACGTTTTAATAGTTTATTGAATAATCGATTAACATAATATGAAAGATTAACAAATTGTTGACAAAATGACACATTTATAAATGAGACACATGTTAAGTATTTAAAAAAAAAAATAAAAAATAAACAAAAAATATATTAATATTCTCAACACCATTCATATTGTTCCAACTCACGTACATTACAGTAGTATGCGGATCGGGTCTCTTCTACACACTACACTGAGCATACAAATTTTTTACATTATTTCTTATTTCTAACCGTTATTGGTATTCATACATACCATACATATGTATGCGAGGCATTCTATTAACTGGCTGAGAACTTGAGATGAAAATCAGTGGGAATTGTAATGAAAATAAAACAAATTTCAGTTTCCTTGTGTTCGTGTTGTTAATGAAATGCGAACCACTTTGACAGATTGTTACACATAAAAATTGTAATATTTTTTTTATATACACTCCTACATGCAATTCTTTGACATGCTTTGACATACCCATCATCCTAATGATATGGGGGGTAAATTGGTTTTGTTCAGACGATTGTAAGTACCAGAAGGGGGCAATCCACACCTCCAAAAGTACATATTTTCTTGATCAGCATCAATAGAAAAGTCGATTCAGCCCATTTAGTATTAAAATATACACAAAATAAAATAAATTTAAAATAAACATAAAAAATTGGTTTAAATCCAATGTATTCGTTAATTCTAAATCAGCCTAAAAATATGCTGCAATTTATTAGGATAATTATTATAATTTAATAATAAATTGTATACATGTGTGTACATACGTATCATAACAAAATGTCATCTTGTGATTGGAGGTTATATAAAGTATAAAAACTGGATGATATTTAACAGACATTTTATTATTAATTGAGCATAATTACTGCTACTCTATAAGCACTCATCATATCCGCATCGCGTATGAATTCAAAATGAAACAAGGAAGGACAAATATATTTAGTTTACGTTGAATCTACAAATAACTTAACTAAACTTATATTTAGGTTAAAAATAATTTATTGAATAGAAACTAATGTACTTTTTTTAAATAATCATATAATAAAATATTTTATGGCAAGTGGCTTTATGGTAAAAAAAAAAAAGTTGAATAAGATATGACGCTCATCATTTATATATATTACATAATGACATGATATGTAAAGTCGCTGACGTTTTCTTCTATGTGTTGCAAACAGTATGACAAACTTAGTAAATTTCACGTAGAGAGTTAAACAATATATTTCCAAAAATATAAGCATTTATAACAGTTTATAAATCTGCCCTATAGATTTACATGTATAACAACATTATATGCATGCACCACTCCAAAGTGGGTTCCATGACTAAATGAATTTTAAATTTTATTTACATTTTTTTCAAGTTCAATGTGAAATTTTGTGTGTTGCTGTAAATTGTTGGCCTCCACATAAATATACAACATACATAAATATTATATTTCGTGTATCACGGCAACTGGTTTATTCACCTTGTTCACCTAGTGACACACTTGGATAACGATGTATAACATTTGGTATGAACGCCAAACACGAAAGACTTTCATTTTCATTATAAAAACTGAACTGGATGGTTAAAGCAGCAACTTAGTTAACCGGTTTAAGTTTGTCTGTGTGTGATGATATTAAAGGTTTAAAAGTAAACATATTCGAAAAAAAAACCTTTTGAAAATTTTATCAAAGCGTTAAACATTTTGTAATAAACCTTCTAAGCTTAAGTCTTCCTTTTCCAAATACTTTAGCGACGCGCTTAAGACATTAATGCTGCATAAAAAAATTAATAAAATTAACACCCACTAAAGTTATTGTTTATGCCAGTCATACCGTTTCGTACAACACTTGACAAAAGGTAATCAAGTGCTCTTTAAAACACTTAGACGCCCACATACATTGCTTAACATTTTAAAGAGGAAAAGCAATAGCCTCTGCAACCAGGCACTTGGCAAATTACCGATGTTGCAGTTGTTGAGTTTTTGAATAGTTATGACAGGTTTGTGACACCCCCAAGTACATACTTATAAGCAGTTTAAATTATTTAAGATAACTAAAGAAACTTCAGTTTTGTCTATAAGCAAAAGATGAAACAGGAACTGTAACGTCATTATCAAGATGTTTGTGATAATGAAAATGTATTTGTATTAAACTATTGTTCTTCTTTGAAATGTTTTTTTTTGTTTTTTTATTGTACAAAACGTTAATGAAGAAGAACTTAAAAAACATGCCACAAACTAGTCCTCATTTTTTGTTTTGATATATATTTTGCTTTGTGTTTGACCTCGAAATTAAAAAACAATATTTTAATATTAATAATAATAATTAAAGAGCTGAAGTTGATCTTGATTTTGTTTATTATGATTGCCATTGATATTGACTTTTGTAGAATGTGTCAGACACGCTATATATTTTTTATAATAATGATTGCAAAAACTGTCCTAAAAACATTTTAAATGTAATGAATTTTATTAGATGATGCTGACGATGATACATTAATGGAGTTTGAAAGCAAATGCTGATAAATAGATATTAATGAGATTTCGTAGGTGGTCGAAACTTTAGGCTAACCTGCCATTAGGCATCACTTTAACATTTGCTACCATCATCAAGTGCAATTCAAAATATTCATTCACTATAAGGTGATGCTTTAGGTGACTTTCCAAAACAAAACAAAACCAAACATTTCTTTATATTATTCTTTGTATTATAGTCAGTACAACATTCAGCCAATTGATTTAACTTATTCCGTCAACAATTTAAATAATTTTTCTAAGTAATTAAAAACTATTTAGATATTTATTTATGATGGTATTCAACTTGGGGATGATAACCGTGCTCATCGGCAACGTAGTGAACCTTAATGTGTCTGCCATGAGGATCAACGAATTCGTATTCACCCTTAACCAACCAGTTGTCCTTATCGTGTAAAACACCATCTTGGATGGCTCTAATGTGATTGGTCAGCTCGTATTCATACTTGAAACTGTCTGGGTTAACTTCCGAGTATTGTTTGATGATTTCAGCTTTCTCGTCGTTGGCGAAAGCCACAGCCAAAAGGCAAGCCAAAACAATCTGCAGAAGAATACATATTTTCTTTAATCGATCAAGGATATTGTTTTTAGTTCCTTTTTAACTTACGATGAATTTCATGTTGTTTACTAAAGGTTGTTTGAGTAGCTCAAGTGATAAACCAATGTCGAGCAATCGATTTGTGATCAGTATTTATACAAATTTTTGTGGTTGATATTTTTTTGTATATTTTTCTTGCTATTGTTTTTTATTTTTTCTTTATTGATGAAAACAATTTTATTATTATTATATATATTATTATGTTATATGAACATAATTTCTTTAGGAGCGCGATAACGAAAAGTAATCTTGTCTTGGATATGTTTTTACAATATTGCATTTATGGCATATATGCATTTTTTCACATTCTGCCTGCAGAAATGAGAAGTGTTCGTACAAAATTTCAGCTCAATATCTCAAGGAAAGGCAACAACAGACAGACGCGCAGATGTCGTTGATGCTGATCAAGTATATACTTTGTGGCTTTCTTCTGGAGGTTGAAATAACAAACTTAGTATACCCCCCAGCATAAGTGTGGAGAGTGTTTTAGATTCGGCCTAAGCCAAATTTAGTTTTTACCTGTTTATAATAATTATTCCTTTTCTTCTACTCTGATATGTATTTCCTATTATTATGCAAATTTGATATTTATGCTTTTTTTATTAAAAAATATTCTGGTTTGAAATTAGCCAAATTCTTATAATTAAACCAATATTTTACCATCATAAATTTACTATAAATAGTGATTAGTTGTGTTTTGATTGACATCAGTTTATTACTTGAACAACTTAAAAGAACACATTAAAGAAAAACAAAATGAAATTCGTCGTAAGTGTATTTTATTTTTCCACTTAAAAAAGACATTGAAAGAATCCTTAATTGGAAAATTCAATAAATAGAATGAAAAATGTTTCCATTCACTTCATTTTAGATTGTTTTGGCTTGCCTTTTGGCTGTGGCTTTCGCCAACGAAGAAGCTGATGTAGTCAAACACTACTCGGAAGTGAACCCAGACAGCTTCAAGTATGAATATGAGCTGACCAATCACATTAAAGCCATCCAAGAAGGTGTTTTGCATGATAAGGATTCCTGGTTGGTTAAGGGTGAATACGAATTCGTTGATCCTCATGGCAAACACATTAAGGTCCACTATGTTGCCGATGAGCACGGTTACCATCCCAAAGTTGAATATCATCACAAACATTAAATAGTTATTATTGTTTAGGATTATATAATATGATTAAAATAAAAATAAAAATTTAAGGGAAAAATTACACATATGTTGTTAAAAAATATTTATTATTGTCTTTTTAAAAACGATTAGAGACTCAATAGAAATCGCACGCATAAAGTTCTATATTTACGTGGATTTAAAGGAATTAAACTTTCAAAGTAAAGGTTTTTCTTCTATATTAGATTTATTTATTTATTTAATCGAAACTAAAAAACGAAAAATAGCGATTTTAAGTACCTACAGAATATGAAAAATTCCCACAATTTTCATTTGATTTATTAAGAGCTCCGCCATGCAAAGTTTGAGTGCAATGGGAAGATTTTTCCTTTTTTGCATTTTTTTTTCCAAAAATATTGTAATACAATTTTTTATATAGGGAATATATAGGGACTGTGACAACTTTTATGAAAAATTTAAATTACTATGAAAAGCGTTTCAATATAAATCTAAAACTTAACATTCTGTTTTCATAAGAATAGTAAGATTTTAAAGGCAGTTAAATTACTTTTGAACCTTGTTTTGTAGTGAAGACACACTATTCAACTTATTTAATAAAGACCATAATTCTGATATTTTTCAAAAACAAAACTTGGGATATAAATTATAAACATTAACAATAATTAAGGCATAATAATTATTTGTGAAAACAATTAATTTTTTCTTATTTGTTTAACATTAATTTTGAAAAGGCTGTATAGGTAGAATTTGTTTAATTAAAATTTTTAATGTAGTGAAGATTAAACAAACGTAAATGTAAAGTTGATTAGACTGCTGGAACAGCAACTGTAACGATTTAAACCCATCACACCATACATGAAACGGTTTTAAAGACTCTTAGATTCAATCTATTAACTTCTGCTTGCACAAGAATTTGACCTTCTAAAATTCGGAATATTACACCAGTTAAAAGGTTATAAAATATGTTCAAAATTTTATTAACGACAAAATATTAGATATGAGCTGTTTAATTCATCTGCGTCTGAGCTGTTTAATTTATCTTTATGTCCTCAATTCTTCTATTTTGATTTAAGGGTTTGCGTTTAAAATGCGGTAAAAAGTCTAGATTACGCCTACATAGTATAATAGTGTTTACAGCACTGGATCGCAAAACTAAAGCTTTTTTAAATGAATTCAAGATTCGTTCAGGAAACGTTGGCCTTTCGTATACAAAATAGAATTTTTTCTTTGGGAACCGATTATAGCTAAATTTTGGAATGCTAAATCTAAATATGCAATTACTTTTCCTTCGTGAGCTCTAGTTTTTGTTATAATATTTTAAAATTTAATTATAACAAGGAAGCATTCTATTCAATCTCCATCGGCCAAATATTTGGGTATCTGAAATTTTTAGGATATGAGTTCTTTATATTGTATACCTTGCACCATTTTCATTCACGGCTTATATGTCAGTTTTATTGATACAGATAGTTCTCAATAAAAATGATTAAAATATCTCAAAATATGTATAAAAAATGTTCCTATTTATATGTATTGGATTTATTAATATGTCAACTTTGACATATTGTATAACGCATGCGGTCACAATTTATTATAATCTTCTTTTATGGATCAATATGAGTTAATATAGAATACATACATACATATATAAAAGTCCTTAAAAGCCACGCCTACATGAAAAAATGTAAAGAGCGTTCGAGTTATTTATAACTCCCTTAAACAATATAAATTTATGAAATATATGACAAAATATTCCAAAATTAGCTAAAATTTTGAAATATAATTTCCAGTTGACATTTTTCACACATCATCAATGAAAATTATATAATATGTGTAGACAAGTTGCTCTTAATTGCTTTTAATTGACTAATAGTTGATTAAAAGATTATCAGTTATGTACTAATAGGTGCTGCACATAAACGCAATAATACTCTTCCGTAGTAATTGATTATTAAAAAGATGCTTATTAGAATAATCCTTAAAAAGTATTATCCAACTAGACTATAATTATATACCGGTTTTCCCCAAAACATGCGATCTTGAAAATGAACTTTTAACTAAATAAAAAACATAATAATATAAATAATAAAGTATACACATAACATTTAACAAAAAGTGGTTCCAAACAAGCTAACTGAATTAATTTTATAATATTATCGAATGCACTACTTTGATTACCATGTTATATGCAATTTAAGCCAAATTAGTATAAATACTGCTCACTGATCTAAGAAACGGTATCAGTTCATCTCTTGAGCATATCGAGCAAACAAATAGTAAACAAACATGAAATTTGTTGTAAGTTGTGTTTTGTTAAAATGTCTTATAAAATTAGGTTCATAATCGAAATTTTGTTAAAACTATTCATTTAGATTGTTTTGGCTTGCCTTTTGGCTGTGGCTTTCGCCAATGACGAAAAAGCTGAAATCATCAAGCAATACTCGGAAGTTAACCCAGACAGTTTCAAGTATGAATATGAGCTGACCAATCACATTAGAGCCATCCAAGATGGTGTCTTGAAGGATAAGGATAACTGGTTGGTTAAGGGTGAATACGAATTCGTTGATCCTCATGGCAGACACATTAAGGTTCACTATGTTGCCGATGAGCACGGTTATCATCCCCAAGTTGAATACCATCATAAATAAATATCTAGATAGTTTGTAATTGTTTAGATAAATTATTTCAATTGTTGACGGAATAAATTTTATTGTTGTGTTAAATGTTGTACCGATCGAAAAAAATTAACAAAAAAATAACTTTTGTTTTTATTATTTGCTTTTTAATAACTAAATAGGTGGTACAACGACCATTTGAATTAATATATAAAGATTTGCTTACTAAGCGATTCTGAGAAACTAATTTTGTTGTTTTCAACTAAATTGTGCATGCCACGCCCACATATTATACTTCATTTGAAAGCTGGCGTAATTTACTATCTTTCACAAAAAATTTGAACAAAATCCGTGCAGCCGTTCAAAAGTTATACGACTTTAAAAAATTCCTAAAATCAAAATTTGCTCAGGCATGCTGGGCGCCTGGTATTTTTCTCCCATTTTTATATATGCATGATTTTCAAAATGACGACCACACGAATGAACGTGAACTTGCGGGGCTCATAACTTCGGAACCACTGCTCCGATTTTGATGAAATTTTTTGCAAAAATTAGGAAATTTCTCCAGCTTTTCGGAGATATCTAAATAATGGGCGTGGCATTGCCCATTTATTTAGGAAATGTGCATTTACAAATACTGGTTTTTCAACTAAACTGTTGATGCCACGCCCATATAATGTACTTCACTTGAAAGCTGGCGTAATTTACTATCTTTCACAAAAAATTTGAACAAAATCCGTGCAGCCGTTCAAAAGTTATACGACTTTAAAGAATTCCTAAAATCAAAATTTGCTTGCTCAGGCATGCTGGGCGCCTGGTATTTTTCTCCCATTTTTATATATGCATGATTTTCAAAATGACGACCACACGAATGAACGTGAACTTGCGGGGCTCATAACTTCGGAACCACTGCTCCGATTTTGATGAAATTTTTTGCAAAAATTAGGAAATTTCTCCAGCTTTTCGGAGATATCTAATTAATGGGCGTGGCATTGCCCATTTATTTAGGAAATGTGCATTTACAAATACTGGTTTTTCAACTAAACTGTTGATGCCACGCCCATATAATGTACTTCACTTGAAAGCTGGCGTAATTTACTATCTTTCACAAAAAATTTGAACAAAATCCGTGCAGCCGTTCAAAAGTTATACGACTTTAAAAAATTCCTAAAATCAAAATTTGCTTGCTCAGGCATGCTGGGCGCCTGGTATTTTTCTCCCATTTTTATATATGCATGATTTTCAAAATGACGACCACACGAATGAACGTGAATTTGCGGGGCTCATAACTTCGGAACCACTGCTCCGATTTTGATGAAATTTTTTGCAAAAATTAGGAAATTTCTCCAGCTTTTCGGAGATATCTAATTAATGGGCGTGGCATTGCCCATTTATTTAGGAAATGTGCATTTTCAAATACTGGTTTTTCAACTAAACTGTTGATGCCACGCCCATATAATGTACTTCACTTGAAAGCTGGCGTAATTTACTATCTTTCACAAAAAATTTGAACAAAATCCGTGCAGCCGTTCAAAAGTTATACGACTTTAAAAAATTCCTAAAATCAAAATTTGCTTGCTCAGGCATGCTGGGCGCCTGGTATTTTTCTCCCATTTTTATATATGCATGATTTTCAAAATGACGACCACACGAATGAACGTGAATTTGCGGGGCTCATAACTTCGGAACCACTGCTCCGATTTTGATGAAATTTTTTGCAAAAATTAGGAAATTTCTCCAGCTTTTCGGAGATATCTAATTAATGGGCGTGGCATTGCCCATTTATTTAGGAAATGTGCATTTTCAAATACTGGTTTTTCAACTAAACTGTTGATGCCACGCCCATATAATGTACTTCACTTGAAAGCTGGCGTAATTTACTATCTTTCACAAAAAATTTGAACAAAATCCGTGCAGCCGTTCAAAAGTTATACGACTTTAAAAAATTCCTAAAATCAAAATTTGCTTGCTCAGGCATGCTGGGCGCCTGGTATTTTTCTCCCATTTTTATATATGCATGATTTTCAAAATGACGACCACACGAATGAACGTGAATTTGCGGGGCTCATAACTTCGGAACCACTGCTCCAATTTTGATGAAATTTTTTGCAAAAATTAGGAAATTTCTCCAGCTTTTCGGAGATATCTAATTAATGGGCGTGGCATTGCCCATTTATTTAGGAAATGTGCATTTACAAATACTGGTTTTTCAACTAAACTGTTGATGCCACGCCCATATAATGTACTTCACTTGAAAGCTGGCGTAATTTACTATCTTTCACAAAAAATTTGAACAAAATCCGTGCAGCCGTTCAAAAGTTATACGACTTTAAAGAATTCCTAAAATCAAAATTTGCTTGCTCAGGCATGCTGGGCGCCTGGTATTTTTCTCCCATTTTTATATATGCATGATTTTCAAAATGACGACCACACGAATGAACGTGAACTTGCGGGGCTCATAACTTCGGAACCACTGCTCCGATTTTGATGAAATTTTTTGCAAAAATTAGGAAATTTCTCCAGCTTTTCGGAGATATCTAATTAATGGGCGTGGCATTGCCCATTTATTTAGGAAATGTGCATTTACAAATACTGGTTTTTCAACTAAACTGTTGATGCCACGCCCATATAATGTACTTCACTTGAAAGCTGGCGTAATTTACTATCTTTCACAAAAAATTTGAACAAAATCCGTGCAGCCGTTCAAAAGTTATACGACTTTAAAAAATTCCTAAAATCAAAATTTGCTTGCTCAGGCATGCTGGGCGCCTGGTATTTTTCTCCCATTTTTATATATGCATGATTTTCAAAATGACGACCACACGAATGAACGTGAATTTGCGGGGCTCATAACTTCGGAACCACTGCTCCGATTTTGATGAAATTTTTTGCAAAAATTAGGAAATTTCTCCAGCTTTTCGGAGATATCTAATTAATGGGCGTGGCATTGCCCATTTATTTAGGAAATGTGCATTTTCAAATACTGGTTTTTCAACTAAACTGTTGATGCCACGCCCATATAATGTACTTCACTTGAAAGCTGGCGTAATTTACTATCTTTCACAAAAAATTTGAACAAAATCCGTGCAGCCGTTCAAAAGTTATACGACTTTAAAAAATTCCTAAAATCAAAATTTGCTTGCTCAGGCATGCTGGGCGCCTGGTATTTTTCTCCCATTTTTATATATGCATGATTTTCAAAATGACGACCACACGAATGAACGTGAATTTGCGGGGCTCATAACTTCGGAACCACTGCTCCAATTTTGATGAAATTTTTTGCAAAAATTAGGAAATTTCTCCAGCTTTTCGGAGATATCTAATTAATGGGCGTGGCATTGCCCATTTATTTAGGAAATGTGCATTTACAAATACTGGTTTTTCAACTAAACTGTTGATGCCACGCCCATATAATGTACTTCACTTGAAAGCTGGCGTAATTTACTATCTTTCACAAAAAATTTGAACAAAATCCGTGCAGCCGTTCAAAAGTTATACGACTTTAAAGAATTCCTAAAATCAAAATTTGCTTGCTCAGGCATGCTGGGCGCCTGGTATTTTTCTCCCATTTTTATATATGCATGATTTTCAAAATGACGACCACACGAATGAACGTGAACTTGCGGGGCTCATAACTTCGGAACCACTGCTCCGATTTTGATGAAATTTTTTGCAAAAATTAGGAAATTTCTCCAGCTTTTCGGAGATATCTAATTAATGGGCGTGGCATTGCCCATTTATTTAGGAAATGTGCATTTACAAATACTGGTTTTTCAACTAAACTGTTGATGCCACGCCCATATAATGTACTTCACTTGAAAGCTGGCGTAATTTACTATCTTTCACAAAAAATTTGAACAAAATCCGTGCAGCCGTTCAAAAGTTATACGACTTTAAAAAATTCCTAAAATCAAAATTTGCTTGCTCAGGCATGCTGGGCGCCTGGTATTTTTCTCCCATTTTTATATATGCATGATTTTCAAAATGACGACCACACGAATGAACGTGAATTTGCGGGGCTCATAACTTCGGAACCACTGCTCCGATTTTGATGAAATTTTTTGCAAAAATTAGGAAATTTCTCCAGCTTTTCGGAGATATCTAATTAATGGGCGTGGCATTGCCCATTTATTTAGGAAATGTGCATTTACAAATACTGGTTTTTCAACTAAACTGTTGATGCCACGCCCATATAATGTACTTCACTTGAAAGCTGGCGTAATTTACTATCTTTCACAAAAAATTTGAACAAAATCCGTGCAGCCGTTCAAAAGTTATACGACTTTAAAGAATTCCTAAAATCAAAATTTGCTTGCTCAGGCATGCTGGGCGCCTGGTATTTTTCTCCCATTTTTATATATGCATGATTTTCAAAATGACGACCACACGAATGAACGTGAACTTGCGGGGCTCATAACTTCGGAACCACTGCTCCGATTTTGATGAAATTTTTTGCAAAAATTAGGAAATTTCTCCAGCTTTTCGGAGATATCTAATTAATGGGCGTGGCATTGCCCATTTATTTAGGAAATGTGCATTTACAAATACTGGTTTTTCAACTAAACTGTTGATGCCACGCCCATATAATGTACTTCACTTGAAAGCTGGCGTAATTTACTATCTTTCACAAAAAATTTGAACAAAATCCGTGCAGCCGTTCAAAAGTTATACGACTTTAAAGAATTCCTAAAATCAAAATTTGCTTGCTCAGGCATGCTGGGCGCCTGGTATTTTTCTCCCATTTTTATATATGCATGATTTTCAAAATGACGACCACACGAATGAACGTGAACTTGCGGGGCTCATAACTTTGGAACCACTGCTCCGATTTTGATGAAATTTTTTGCAAAAATTAGGAAATTTCTCCAGCTTTTCGGAGATATCTAATTAATGGGCGTGGCATTGCCCATTTATTTAGGAAATGTGCATTTACAAATACTGGTTTTTCAACTAAACTGTTGATGCCACGCCCATATAATGTACTTCACTTGAAAGCTGGCGTAATTTACTATCTTTCACAAAAAATTTGAACAAAATCCGTGCAGCCGTTCAAAAGTTATACGACTTTAAAAAATTCCTAAAATCAAAATTTGCTTGCTCAGGCATGCTGGGCGCCTGGTATTTTTCTCCCATTTTTATATATGCATGATTTTCAAAATGACGACCACACGAATGAACGTGAACTTGCGGGGCTCATAACTTCGGAACCACTGCTCCGATTTTGATGAAATTTTTTGCAAAAATTAGGAAATTTCTCCAGCTTTTCGGAGATATCTAATTAATGGGCGTGGCATTGCCCATTTATTTAGGAAATGTGCATTTACAAATACTGGTTTTTCAACTAAACTGTTGATGCCACGCCCATATAATGTACTTCACTTGAAAGCTGGCGTAATTTACTATCTTTCACAAAAAATTTGAACAAAATCCGTGCAGCCGTTCAAAAGTTATACGACTTTAAAGAATTCCTAAAATCAAAATTTGCTTGCTCAGGCATGCTGGGCGCCTGGTATTTTTCTCCCATTTTTATATATGCATGATTTTCAAAATGACGACCACACGAATGAACGTGAACTTGCGGGGCTCATAACTTCGGAACCACTGCTCCGATTTTGATGAAATTTTTTGCAAAAATTAGGAAATTTCTCCAGCTTTTCGGAGATATCTAATTAATGGGCGTGGCATTGCCCATTTATTTAGGAAATGTGCATTTACAAATACTGGTTTTTCAACTAAACTGTTGATGCCACGCCCATATAATGTACTTCACTTGAAAGCTGGCGTAATTTACTATCTTTCACAAAAAATTTGAACAAAATCCGTGCAGCCGTTCAAAAGTTATACGACTTTAAAGAATTCCTAAAATCAAAATTTGCTTGCTCAGGCATGCTGGGCGCCTGGTATTTTTCTCCCATTTTTATATATGCATGATTTTCAAAATGACGACCACACGAATGAACGTGAACTTGCGGGGCTCATAACTTCGGAACCACTGCTCCGATTTTGATGAAATTTTTTGCAAAAATTAGGAAATTTCTCCAGCTTTTCGGAGATATCTAATTAATGGGCGTGGCATTGCCCATTTATTTAGGAAATGTGCATTTACAAATACTGGTTTTTCAACTAAACTGTTGATGCCACGCCCATATAATGTACTTCACTTGAAAGCTGGCGTAATTTACTATCTTTCACAAAAAATTTGAACAAAATCCGTGCAGCCGTTCAAAAGTTATACGACTTTAAAAAATTCCTAAAATCAAAATTTGCTTGCTCAGGCATGCTGGGCGCCTGGTATTTTTCTCCCATTTTTATATATGCATGATTTTCAAAATGACGACCACACGAATGAACGTGAACTTGCGGGGCTCATAACTTCGGAACCACTGCTCCGATTTTGATGAAATTTTTTGCAAAAATTAGGAAATTTCTCCAGCTTTTCGGAGATATCTAATTAATGGGCGTGGCATTGCCCATTTATTTAGGAAATGTGCATTTACAAATACTGGTTTTTCAACTAAACTGTTGATGCCACGCCCATATAATGTACTTCACTTGAAAGCTGGCGTAATTTACTATCTTTCACAAAAAATTTGAACAAAATCCGTGCAGCCGTTCAAAAGTTATACGACTTTAAAAAATTCCTAAAATCAAAATTTGCTTGCTCAGGCATGCTGGGCGCCTGGTATTTTTCTCCCATTTTTATATATGCATGATTTTCAAAATGACGACCACACGAATGAACGTGAACTTGCGGGGCTCATAACTTCGGAACCACTGCTCCGATTTTGATGAAATTTTTTGCAAAAATTAGGAAATTTCTCCAGCTTTTCGGAGATATCTAATTAATGGGCGTGGCATTGCCCATTTATTTAGGAAATGTGCATTTACAAATACTGGTTTTTCAACTAAACTGTTGATGCCACGCCCATATAATGTACTTCACTTGAAAGCTGGCGTAATTTACTATCTTTCACAAAAAATTTGAACAAAATCCGTGCAGCCGTTCAAAAGTTATACGACTTTAAAAAATTCCTAAAATCAAAATTTGCTTGCTCAGGCATGCTGGGCGCCTGGTATTTTTCTCCCATTTTTATATATGCATGATTTTCAAAATGACGACCACACGAATGAACGTGAACTTGCGGGGCTCATAACTTCGGAACCACTGCTCCGATTTTGATGAAATTTTTTGCAAAAATTAGAAAATTTCTCCAGCTTTTCGGAGATATCTAATTAATGGGCGTGGCATTGCCCATTTATTTAGGAAATGTGCATTTACAAATACTGGTTTTTCAACTAAACTGTTGATGCCACGCCCATATAATGTACTTCACTTGAAAGCTGGCCTAATTTACTATCTTTCACAAAAAATTTGAACAAAATCCGTGCAGCCGTTCAAAAGTTATACGACTTTAAAAAATTCCTAAAATCAAAATTTGCTTGCTCAGGCATGCTGGGCGCCTGGTATTTTTCTCCCATTTTTATATATGCATGATTTTCAAAATGACGACCACACGAATGAACGTGAATTTGCGGGGCTCATAACTTCGGAACCACTGCTCCGATTTTGATGAAATTTTTTGCAAAAATTAGGAAATTTCTCCAGCTTTTCGGAGATATCTAATTAATGGGCGTGGCATTGCCCATTTATTAAGGAAATGTGCATTTACAAATACTGGTTTTTCAACTAAACTGTTGATGCCACGCCCATATAATGTACTTCACTTGAAAGCTGGCGTAATTTACTATCTTTCACAAAAAATTTGAACAAAATCCGTGCAGCCGTTCAAAAGTTATACGACTTTAAAGAATTCCTAAAATCAAAATTTGCTTGCTCAGGCATGCTGGGCGCCTGGTATTTTTCTCCCATTTTTATATATGCATGATTTTCAAAATGACGACCACACGAATGAACGTGAACTTGCGGGGCTCATAACTTCGGAACCACTGCTCCGATTTTGATGAAATTTTTTGCAAAAATTAGGAAATTTCTCCAGCTTTTCGGAGATATCTAATTAATGGGCGTGGCATTGCCCATTTATTTAGGAAATGTGCATTTACAAATACTGGTTTTTCAACTAAACTGTTGATGCCACGCCCATATAATGTACTTCACTTGAAAGCTGGCGTAATTTACTATCTTTCACAAAAAATTTGAACAAAATCCGTGCAGCCGTTCAAAAGTTATACGACTTTAAAGAATTCCTAAAATCAAAATTTGCTTGCTCAGGCATGCTGGGCGCCTGGTATTTTTCTCCCATTTTTATATATGCATGATTTTCAAAATGACGACCACACGAATGAACGTGAACTTGCGGGGCTCATAACTTCGGAACCACTGCTCCGATTTTGATGAAATTTTTTGCAAAAATTAGGAAATTTCTCCAGCTTTTCGGAGATATCTAATTAATGGGCGTGGCATTGCCCATTTATTTAGGAAATGTGCATTTACAAATACTGGTTTTTCAACTAAACTGTTGATGCCACGCCCATATAATGTACTTCACTTGAAAGCTGGCGTAATTTACTATCTTTCACAAAAAATTTGAACAAAATCCGTGCAGCCGTTCAAAAGTTATACGACTTTAAAGAATTCCTAAAATCAAAATTTGCTTGCTCAGGCATGCTGGGCGCCTGGTATTTTTCTCCCATTTTTATATATGCATGATTTTCAAAATGACGACCACACGAATGAACGTGAACTTGCGGGGCTCATAACTTCGGAACCACTGCTCCGATTTTGATGAAATTTTTTGCAAAAATTAGGAAATTTCTCCAGCTTTTCGGAGATATCTAATTAATGGGCGTGGCATTGCCCATTTATTTAGGAAATGTGCATTTACAAATACTGGTTTTTCAACTAAACTGTTGATGCCACGCCCATATAATGTACTTCACTTGAAAGCTGGCGTAATTTACTATCTTTCACAAAAAATTTGAACAAAATCCGTGCAGCCGTTCAAAAGTTATACGACTTTAAAAAATTCCTAAAATCAAAATTTGCTTGCTCAGGCATGCTGGGCGCCTGGTATTTTTCTCCCATTTTTATATATGCATGATTTTCAAAATGACGACCACACGAATGAACGTGAACTTGCGGGGCTCATAACTTCGGAACCACTGCTCCGATTTTGATGAAATTTTTTGCAAAAATTAGGAAATTTCTCCAGCTTTTCGGAGATATCTAATTAATGGGCGTGGCATTGCCCATTTATTTAGGAAATGTGCATTTACAAATACTGGTTTTTCAACTAAACTGTTGATGCCACGCCCATATAATGTACTTCACTTGAAAGCTGGCGTAATTTACTATCTTTCACAAAAAATTTGAACAAAATCCGTGCAGCCGTTCAAAAGTTATACGACTTTAAAAAATTCCTAAAATCAAAATTTGCTTGCTCAGGCATGCTGGGCGCCTGGTATTTTTCTCCCATTTTTATATATGCATGATTTTCAAAATGACGACCACACGAATGAACGTGAACTTGCGGGGCTCATAACTTCGGAACCACTGCTCCGATTTTGATGAAATTTTTTGCAAAAATTAGAAAATTTCTCCAGCTTTTCGGAGATATCTAATTAATGGGCGTGGCATTGCCCATTTATTTAGGAAATGTGCATTTACAAATACTGGTTTTTCAACTAAACTGTTGATGCCACGCCCATATAATGTACTTCACTTGAAAGCTGGCCTAATTTACTATCTTTCACAAAAAATTTGAACAAAATCCGTGCAGCCGTTCAAAAGTTATACGACTTTAAAAAATTCCTAAAATCAAAATTTGCTTGCTCAGGCATGCTGGGCGCCTGGTATTTTTCTCCCATTTTTATATATGCATGATTTTCAAAATGACGACCACACGAATGAACGTGAATTTGCGGGGCTCATAACTTCGGAACCACTGCTCCGATTTTGATGAAATTTTTTGCAAAAATTAGGAAATTTCTCCAGCTTTTCGGAGATATCTAATTAATGGGCGTGGCATTGCCCATTTATTAAGGAAATGTGCATTTACAAATACTGGTTTTTCAACTAAACTGTTGATGCCACGCCCATATAATGTACTTCACTTGAAAGCTGGCGTAATTTACTATCTTTCACAAAAAATTTGAACAAAATCCGTGCAGCCGTTCAAAAGTTATACGACTTTAAAGAATTCCTAAAATCAAAATTTGCTTGCTCAGGCATGCTGGGCGCCTGGTATTTTTCTCCCATTTTTATATATGCATGATTTTCAAAATGACGACCACACGAATGAACGTGAACTTGCGGGGCTCATAACTTCGGAACCACTGCTCCGATTTTGATGAAATTTTTTGCAAAAATTAGGAAATTTCTCCAGCTTTTCGGAGATATCTAATTAATGGGCGTGGCATTGCCCATTTATTTAGGAAATGTGCATTTACAAATACTGGTTTTTCAACTAAACTGTTGATGCCACGCCCATATAATGTACTTCACTTGAAAGCTGGCGTAATTTACTATCTTTCACAAAAAATTTGAACAAAATCCGTGCAGCCGTTCAAAAGTTATACGACTTTAAAGAATTCCTAAAATCAAAATTTGCTTGCTCAGGCATGCTGGGCGCCTGGTATTTTTCTCCCATTTTTATATATGCATGATTTTCAAAATGACGACCACACGAATGAACGTGAACTTGCGGGGCTCATAACTTCGGAACCACTGCTCCGATTTTGATGAAATTTTTTGCAAAAATTAGGAAATTTCTCCAGCTTTTCGGAGATATCTAATTAATGGGCGTGGCATTGCCCATTTATTTAGGAAATGTGCATTTACAAATACTGGTTTTTCAACTAAACTGTTGATGCCACGCCCATATAATGTACTTCACTTGAAAGCTGGCGTAATTTACTATCTTTCACAAAAAATTTGAACAAAATCCGTGCAGCCGTTCAAAAGTTATACGACTTTAAAAAATTCCTAAAATCAAAATTTGCTTGCTCAGGCATGCTGGGCGCCTGGTATTTTTCTCCCATTTTTATATATGCATGATTTTCAAAATGACGACCACACGAATGAACGTGAATTTGCGGGGCTCATAACTTCGGAACCACTGCTCCGATTTTGATGAAATTTTTTGCAAAAATTAGGAAATTTCTCCAGCTTTTCGGAGATATCTAATTAATGGGCGTGGCATTGCCCATTTATTTAGGAAATGTGCATTTACAAATACTGGTTTTTCAACTAAACTGTTGATGCCACGCCCATATAATGTACTTCACTTGAAAGCTGGCGTAATTTACTATCTTTCACAAAAAATTTGAACAAAATCCGTGCAGCCGTTCAAAAGTTATACGACTTTAAAAAATTCCTAAAATCAAAATTTGCTTGCTCAGGCATGCTGGGCGCCTGGTATTTTTCTCCCATTTTTATATATGCATGATTTTCAAAATGACGACCACACGAATGAACGTGAACTTGCGGGGCTCATAACTTCGGAACCACTGCTCCGATTTTGATGAAATTTTTTGCAAAAATTAGGAAATTTCTCCAGCTTTTCGGAGATATCTAATTAATGGGCGTGGAATTGCCCATTTATTTAGGAAATGTGCATTTACAAATACTGGTTTTTCAACTAAACTGTTGATGCCACGCCCATATAATGTACTTCACTTGAAAGCTGGCGTAATTTACTATCTTTCACAAAAAATTTGAACAAAATCCGTGCAGCCGTTCAAAAGTTATACGACTTTAAAAAATTCCTAAAATCAAAATTTGCTTGCTCAGGCATGCTGGGCGCCTGGTATTTTTCTCCAATTTTTATATATGCATGATTTTCAAAATGACGACCACACGAATGAACGTGAACTTGCGGGGCTCATAACTTCGGAACCACTGCTCCGATTTTGATGAAATTTTTTGCAAAAATTAGGAAATTTCTCCAGCTTTTCGGAGATATCTAATTAATGGGCGTGGCATTGCCCATTTATTAAGGAAATGTGCATTTACAAATACTGGTTTTTCAACTAAACTGTTGATGCCACGCCCATATAATGTACTTCACTTGAAAGCTGGCGTAATTTACTATCTTTCACAAAAAATTTGAACAAAATCCGTGCAGCCGTTCAAAAGTTATACGACTTTAAAGAATTCCTAAAATCAAAATTTGCTTGCTCAGGCATGCTGGGCGCCTGGTATTTTTCTCCCATTTTTATATATGCATGATTTTCAAAATGACGACCACACGAATGAACGTGAACTTGCGGGGCTCATAACTTCGGAACCACTGCTCCGATTTTGATGAAATTTTTTGCAAAAATTAGGAAATTTCTCCAGCTTTTCGGAGATATCTAATTAATGGGCGTGGCATTGCCCATTTATTTAGGAAATGTGCATTTACAAATACTGGTTTTTCAACTAAACTGTTGATGCCACGCCCATATAATGTACTTCACTTGAAAGCTGGCGTAATTTACTATCTTTCACAAAAAATTTGAACAAAATCCGTGCAGCCGTTCAAAAGTTATACGACTTTAAAGAATTCCTAAAATCAAAATTTGCTTGCTCAGGCATGCTGGGCGCCTGGTATTTTTCTCCCATTTTTATATATGCATGATTTTCAAAATGACGACCACACGAATGAACGTGAACTTGCGGGGCTCATAACTTCGGAACCACTGCTCCGATTTTGATGAAATTTTTTGCAAAAATTAGGAAATTTCTCCAGCTTTTCGGAGATATCTAATTAATGGGCGTGGCATTGCCCATTTATTTAGGAAATGTGCATTTACAAATACTGGTTTTTCAACTAAACTGTTGATGCCACGCCCATATAATGTACTTC
Source organism: Ornithomya fringillina (assembly GCA_963978525.1). NCBI lineage: Eukaryota > Metazoa > Arthropoda > Insecta > Diptera > Hippoboscidae > Ornithomya > Ornithomya fringillina. The sequence goes on along the minus strand of OZ021694.1, from coordinate 3,087,963 downwards.
ACTTGAAAGCTGGCGTAATTTACTATCTTTCACAAAAAATTTGAACAAAATCCGTGCAGCCGTTCAAAAGTTATACGACTTTAAAAAATTCCTAAAATCAAAATTTGCTTGCTCAGGCATGCTGGGCGCCTGGTATTTTTCTCCCATTTTTATATATGCATGATTTTCAAAATGACGACCACACGAATGAACGTGAATTTGCGGGGCTCATAACTTCGGAACCACTGCTCCGATTTTGATGAAATTTTTTGCAAAAATTAGGAAATTTCTCCAGCTTTTCGGAGATATCTAATTAATGGGCGTGGCATTGCCCATTTATTTAGGAAATGTGCATTTACAAATACTGGTTTTTCAACTAAACTGTTGATGCCACGCCCATATAATGTACTTCACTTGAAAGCTGGCGTAATTTACTATCTTTCACAAAAAATTTGAACAAAATCCGTGCAGCCGTTCAAAAGTTATACGACTTTAAAAAATTCCTAAAATCAAAATTTGCTTGCTCAGGCATGCTGGGCGCCTGGTATTTTTCTCCCATTTTTATATATGCATGATTTTCAAAATGACGACCACACGAATGAACGTGAACTTGCGGGGCTCATAACTTCGGAACCACTGCTCCGATTTTGATGAAATTTTTTGCAAAAATTAGGAAATTTCTCCAGCTTTTCGGAGATATCTAATTAATGGGCGTGGAATTGCCCATTTATTTAGGAAATGTGCATTTACAAATACTGGTTTTTCAACTAAACTGTTGATGCCACGCCCATATAATGTACTTCACTTGAAAGCTGGCGTAATTTACTATCTTTCACAAAAAATTTGAACAAAATCCGTGCAGCCGTTCAAAAGTTATACGACTTTAAAAAATTCCTAAAATCAAAATTTGCTTGCTCAGGCATGCTGGGCGCCTGGTATTTTTCTCCCATTTTTATATATGCATGATTTTCAAAATGACGACCACACGAATGAACGTGAACTTGCGGGGCTCATAACTTCGGAACCACTGCTCCGATTTTGATGAAATTTTTTGCAAAAATTAGGAAATTTCTCCAGCTTTTCGGAGATATCTAATTAATGGGCGTGGCATTGCCCATTTATTTAGGAAATGTGCATTTACAAATACTGGTTTTTCAACTAAACTGTTGATGCCACGCCCATATAATGTACTTCACTTGAAAGCTGGCGTAATTTACTATCTTTCACAAAAAATTTGAACAAAATCCGTGCAGCCGTTCAAAAGTTATACGACTTTAAAAAATTCCTAAAATCAAAATTTGCTTGCTCAGGCATGCTGGGCGCCTGGTATTTTTCTCCCATTTTTATATATGCATGATTTTCAAAATGACGACCACACGAATGAACGTGAATTTGCGGGGCTCATAACTTCGGAACCACTGCTCCGATTTTGATGAAATTTTTTGCAAAAATTAGGAAATTTCTCCAGCTTTTCGGAGATATCTAATTAATGGGCGTGGCATTGCCCATTTATTTAGAAAATGTGCATTTACAAATACTGGTTTTTCAACTAAACTGTTGATGCCACGCCCATATAATGTACTTCACTTGAAAGCTGGCGTAATTTACTATCTTTCACAAAAAATTTGAACAAAATCCGTGCAGCCGTTCAAAAGTTATACGACTTTAAAAAATTCCTAAAATCAAAATTTGCTTGCTCAGGCATGCTGGGCGCCTGGTATTTTTCTCCAATTTTTATATATGCATGATTTTCAAAATGACGACCACACGAATGAACGTGAACTTGCGGGGCTCATAACTTCGGAACCACTGCTCCGATTTTGATGAAATTTTTTGCAAAAATTAGGAAATTTCTCCAGCTTTTCGGAGATATCTAAATAATGGGCGTGGCATTGCCCATTTATTTAGGAAATGTGCATTTACAAATACTGGTTTTTCAACTAAACTGTTAATGCCACGCCCATATAATGTACTTCACTTGAAAGCTGGCGTAATTTACTATCTTTCACAAAAAATTTGAACAAAATCCGTGCAGCCGTTCAAAAGTTATACGACTTTAAAAAATTCCTAAAATCAAAATTTGCTTGCTCAGGCATGCTGGGCGCCTGGTATTTTTCTCCCATTTTTATATATGCATGATTTTCAAAATGACGACCACACGAATGAACGTGAACTTGCGGGGCTCATAACTTCGGAACCACTGCTCCGATTTTGATGAAATTTTTTGCAAAAATTAGGAAATTTCTCCAGCTTTTCGGAGATATCTAATTAATGGGCGTGGAATTGCCCATTTATTTAGGAAATGTGCATTTACAAATACTGGTTTTTCAACTAAACTGTTGATGCCACGCCCATATAATGTACTTCACTTGAAAGCTGGCGTAATTTACTATCTTTCACAAAAAATTTGAACAAAATCCGTGCAGCCGTTCAAAAGTTATACGACTTTAAAAAATTCCTAAAATCAAAATTTGCTTGCTCAGGCATGCTGGGCGCCTGGTATTTTTCTCCCATTTTTATATATGCATGATTTTCAAAATGACGACCACACGAATGAACGTGAACTTGCGGGGCTCATAACTTCGGAACCACTGCTCCGATTTTGATGAAATTTTTTGCAAAAATTAGGAAATTTCTCCAGCTTTTCGGAGATATCTAATTAATGGGCGTGGCATTGCCCATTTATTTAGGAAATGTGCATTTACAAATAGTGGTTTTTCAACTAAACTGTTGATGCCACGCCCATATAATGTACTTCACTTGAAAGCTGGCGTAATTTACTATCTTTCACAAAAAATTTGAACAAAATCCGTGCAGCCGTTCAAAAGTTATACGACTTTAAAAAATTCCTAAAATCAAAATTTGCTTGCTCAGGCATGCTGGGCGCCTGGTATTTTTCTCCCATTTTTATATATGCATGATTTTCAAAATGACGACCACACGAATGAACGTGAACTTGCGGGGCTCATAACTTCGGAACCACTGCTCCGATTTTGATGAAATTTTTTGCAAAAATTAGGAAATTTCTCCAGCTTTTCGGAGATATCTAATTAATGGGCGTGGCATTGCCCATTTATTTAGGAAATGTGCATTTACAAATAGTGGTTTTTCAACTAAACTGTTGATGCCACGCCCATATAATGTACTTCACTTGAAAGCTGGCGTAATTTACTATCTTTCACAAAAAATTTGAACAAAATCCGTGCAGCCGTTCAAAAGTTATACGACTTTAAAAAATTCCTAAAATCAAAATTTGCTTGCTCAGGCATGCTGGGCGCCTGGTATTTTTCTCCCATTTTTATATATGCATGATTTTCAAAATGACGACCACACGAATGAACGTGAACTTGCGGGGCTCATAACTTCGGAACCACTGCTCCGATTTTGATGAAATTTTTTGCAAAAATTAGGAAATTTCTCCAGCTTTTCGGAGATATCTAATTAATGGGCGTGGCATTGCCCATTTATTTAGGAAATGTGCATTTACAAATACTGGTTTTTCAACTAAACTGTTGATGTTACGCCCATATAATGTACTTCACTTGAAAGCTGGCGTAATTTACTATCTTTCACAAAAAATTTGAACAAAATCCGTGCAGCCGTTCAAAAGTTATACGACTTTAAAAAATTCCTAAAATCAAAATTTGCTTGCTCAGGCATGCTGGGCGCCTGGTATTTTTCTCCCATTTTTATATATGCATGATTTTCAAAATGACGACCACACGAATGAACGTGAACTTGCGGGGCTCATAACTTCGGAACCACTGCTCCGATTTTGATGAAATTTTTTGCAAAAATTAGGAAATTTCTCCAGCTTTTCGGAGATATCTAATTAATGGGCGTGGCATTGCCCATTTATTTAGGAAATGTGCATTTACAAATACTGGTTTTTCAACTAAACTGTTGATGCCACGCCCATATAATGTACTTCACTTGAAAGCTGGCGTAATTTACTATCTTTCACAAAAAATTTGAACAAAATCCGTGCAGCCGTTCAAAAGTTATACGACTTTAAAAAATTCCTAAAATCAAAATTTGCTTGCTCAGGCATGCTGGGCGCCTGGTATTTTTCTCCCATTTTTATATATGCATGATTTTCAAAATGACGACCACACGAATGAACGTGAACTTGCGGGGCTCATAACTTCGGAACCACTGCTCCGATTTTGATGAAATTTTTTGCAAAAATTAGGAAATTTCTCCAGCTTTTCGGAGATATCTAATTAATGGGCGTGGAATTGCCCATTTATTTAGGAAATGTGCATTTACAAATACTGGTTTTTCAACTAAACTGTTGATGTTACGCCCATATAATGTACTTCACTTGAAAGCTGGCGTAATTTACTATCTTTCACAAAAAATTTGAACAAAATCCGTGCAGCCGTTCAAAAGTTATACGACTTTAAAAAATTCCTAAAATCAAAATTTGCTTGCTCAGGCATGCTGGGCGCCTGGTATTTTTCTCCCATTTTTATATATGCATGATTTTCAAAATGACGACCACACGAATGAACGTGAACTTGCGGGGCTCATAACTTCGGAACCACTGCTCCGATTTTGATGAAATTTTTTGCAAAAATTAGGAAATTTCTCCAGCTTTTCGGAGATATCTAATTAATGGGCGTGGAATTGCCCATTTATTTAGGAAATGTGCATTTACAAATACTGGTTTTTCAACTAAACTGTTGATGCCACGCCCATATAATGTACTTCACTTGAAAGCTGGCGTAATTTACTATCTTTCACAAAAAATTTGAACAAAATCCGTGCAGCCGTTCAAAAGTTATACGACTTTAAAAAATTCCTAAAATCAAAATTTGCTTGCTCAGGCATGCTGGGCGCCTGGTATTTTTCTCCCATTTTTATATATGCATGATTTTCAAAATGACGACCACACGAATGAACGTGAACTTGCGGGGCTCATAACTTCGGAACCACTGCTCCGATTTTGATGAAATTTTTTGCAAAAATTAGGAAATTTCTCCAGCTTTTCGGAGATATCTAATTAATGGGCGTGGCATTGCCCATTTATTTAGGAAATGTGCATTTACAAATACTGGTTTTTCAACTAAACTGTTGATGCCACGCCCATATAATGTACTTCACTTGAAAGCTGGCGTAATTTACTATCTTTCACAAAAAATTTGAACAAAATCCGTGCAGCCGTTCAAAAGTTATACGACTTTAAAGAATTCCTAAAATCAAAATTTGCTTGCTCAGGCATGCTGGGCGCCTGGTATTTTTCTCCCATTTTTATATATGCATGATTTTCAAAATGACGACCACACGAATGAACGTGAACTTGCGGGGCTCATAACTTTGGAACCACTGCTCCGATTTTGATGAAATTTTTTGCAAAAATTAGGAAATTTCTCCAGCTTTTCGGAGATATCTAATTAATGGGCGTGGCATTGCCCATTTATTTAGGAAATATGCATTTACAAATACTGGTTTTTCAACTAAACTGTTGATGCCACGCCCATATAATGTACTTCACTTGAAAGCTGGCGTAATTTACTATCTTTCACAAAAAATTTGAACAAAATCCGTGCAGCCGTTCAAAAGTTATACGACTTTAAAAAATTCCTAAAATCAAAATTTGCTTGCTCAGGCATGCTGGGCGCCTGGTATTTTTCTCCCATTTTTATATATGCATGATTTTCAAAATGACGACCACACGAATGAACGTGAACTTGCGGGGCTCATAACTTCGGAACCACTGCTCCGATTTTGATGAAATTTTTTGCAAAAATTAGGAAATTTCTCCAGCTTTTCGGAGATATCTAATTAATGGGCGTGGAATTGCCCATTTATTTAGGAAATGTGCATTTACAAATACTGGTTTTTCAACTAAACTGTTGATGCCACGCCCATATAATGTACTTCACTTGAAAGCTGGCGTAATTTACTATCTTTCACAAAAAATTTGAACAAAATCCGTGCAGCCGTTCAAAAGTTATACGACTTTAAAAAATTCCTAAAATCAAAATTTGCTTGCTCAGGCATGCTGGGCGCCTGGTATTTTTCTCCCATTTTTATATATGCATGATTTTCAAAATGACGACCACACGAATGAACGTGAACTTGCGGGGCTCATAACTTCGGAACCACTGCTCCGATTTTGATGAAATTTTTTGCAAAAATTAGGAAATTTCTCCAGCTTTTCGGAGATATCTAATTAATGGGCGTGGCATTGCCCATTTATTTAGGAAATGTGCATTTACAAATAGTGGTTTTTCAACTAAACTGTTGATGCCACGCCCATATAATGTACTTCACTTGAAAGCTGGCGTAATTTACTATCTTTCACAAAAAATTTGAACAAAATCCGTGCAGCCGTTCAAAAGTTATACGACTTTAAAGAATTCCTAAAATCAAAATTTGCTTGCTCAGGCATGCTGGGCGCCTGGTATTTTTCTCCCATTTTTATATATGCATGATTTTCAAAATGACGACCACACGAATGAACGTGAACTTGCGGGGCTCATAACTTTGGAACCACTGCTCCGATTTTGATGAAATTTTTTGCAAAAATTAGGAAATTTCTCCAGCTTTTCGGAGATATCTAATTAATGGGCGTGGCATTGCCCATTTATTTAGGAAATATGCATTTACAAATACTGGTTTTTCAACTAAACTGTTGATGCCACGCCCATATAATGTACTTCACTTGAAAGCTGGCGTAATTTACTATCTTTCACAAAAAATTTGAACAAAATCCGTGCAGCCGTTCAAAAGTTATACGACTTTAAAAAATTCCTAAAATCAAAATTTGCTTGCTCAGGCATGCTGGGCGCCTGGTATTTTTCTCCCATTTTTATATATGCATGATTTTCAAAATGACGACCACACGAATGAACGTGAACTTGCGGGGCTCATAACTTCGGAACCACTGCTCCGATTTTGATGAAATTTTTTGCAAAAATTAGGAAATTTCTCCAGCTTTTCGGAGATATCTAATTAATGGGCGTGGAATTGCCCATTTATTTAGGAAATGTGCATTTACAAATACTGGTTTTTCAACTAAACTGTTGATGCCACGCCCATATAATGTACTTCACTTGAAAGCTGGCGTAATTTACTATCTTTCACAAAAAATTTGAACAAAATCCGTGCAGCCGTTCAAAAGTTATACGACTTTAAAAAATTCCTAAAATCAAAATTTGCTTGCTCAGGCATGCTGGGCGCCTGGTATTTTTCTCCCATTTTTATATATGCATGATTTTCAAAATGACGACCACACGAATGAACGTGAACTTGCGGGGCTCATAACTTTGGAACCACTGCTCCGATTTTGATGAAATTTTTTGCAAAAATTAGGAAATTTCTCCAGCTTTTCGGAGATATCTAATTAATGGGCGTGGCATTGCCCATTTATTTAGGAAATGTGCATTTACAAATACTGGTTTTTCAACTAAACTTTTGATGCCACGCCCATATAATGTACTTCACTTGAAAGCTGGCGTAATTTACTATCTTTCACAAAAAATTTGAACAAAATCCGTGCAGCCGTTCAAAAGTTATACGACTTTAAAAAATTCCTAAAATCAAAATTTGCTTGCTCAGGCATGCTGGGCGCCTGGTATTTTTCTCCCATTTTTATATATGCATGATTTTCAAAATGACGACCACACGAATGAACGTGAACTTGCGGGGCTCATAACTTCGGAACCACTGCTCCGATTTTGATGAAATTTTTTGCAAAAATTAGGAAATTTCTCCAGCTTTTCGGAGATATCTAATTAATGGGCGTGGAATTGCCCATTTATTTAGGAAATGTGCATTTACAAATACTGGTTTTTCAACTAAACTGTTGATGCCACGCCCATATAATGTACTTCACTTGAAAGCTGGCGTAATTTACTATCTTTCACAAAAAATTTGAACAAAATCCGTGCAGCCGTTCAAAAGTTATACGACTTTAAAAAATTCCTAAAATCAAAATTTGCTTGCTCAGGCATGCTGGGCGCCTGGTATTTTTCTCCCATTTTTATATATGCATGATTTTCAAAATGACGACCACACGAATGAACGTGAACTTGCGGGGCTCATAACTTTGGAACCACTGCTCCGATTTTGATGAAATTTTTTGCAAAAATTAGGAAATTTCTCCAGCTTTTCGGAGATATCTAATTAATGGGCGTGGCATTGCCCATTTATTTAGGAAATGTGCATTTACAAATACTGGTTTTTCAACTAAACTGTTGATGCCACGCCCATATAATGTACTTCACTTGAAAGCTGGCGTAATTTACTATCTTTCACAAAAAATTTGAACAAAATCCGTGCAGCCGTTCAAAAGTTATACGACTTTAAAAAATTCCTAAAATCAAAATTTGCTTGCTCAGGCATGCTGGGCGCCTGGTATTTTTCTCCCATTTTTATATATGCATGATTTTCAAAATGACGACCACACGAATGAACGTGAACTTGCGGGGCTCATAACTTCGGAACCACTGCTCCGATTTTGATGAAATTTTTTGCAAAAATTAGGAAATTTCTCCAGCTTTTCGAAGATATCTAATTAATGGGCGTGGCATTGCCCATTTATTTAGGAAATGTGCATTTACAAATACTGGTTTTTCAACTAAACTGTTGATGCCACGCCCATATAATGTACTTCACTTGAAAGCTGGCGTAATTTACTATCTTTCACAAAAAATTTGAACAAAATCCGTGCAGCCGTTCAAAAGTTATACGACTTTAAAAAATTCCTAAAATCAAAATTTGCTTGCTCAGGCATGCTAGGCGCCTGGTATTTTTCTCCCATTTTTATATATGCATGATTTTCAAAATGACGACCACACGAATGAACGTGAACTTGCGGGGCTCATAACTTCGGAACCACTGCTCCGATTTTGATGAAATTTTTTGCAAAAATTAGGAAATTTCTCCAGCTTTTCGGAGATATCTAATTAATGGGCGTGGCATTGCCCATTTATTTAGGAAATGTGCATTTACAAATACTGGTTTTTCAACTAAACTGTTGATGCCACGCCCATATAATGTACTTCACTTGAAAGCTGGCGTAATTTACTATCTTTCACAAAAAATTTGAACAAAATTCGTGCAGCCGTTCAAAAGTTATACGACTTTAAAAAATTCCTAAAATCAAAATTTGCTTGCTCAGGCATGCTGGGCGCCTGGTATTTTTCTCCCATTTTTATATATGCATGATTTTCAAAATGACGACCACACGAATGAACGTGAACTTGCGGGGCTCATAACTTTGGAACCACTGCTTCGATTTTGATGAAATTTTTTGCAAAAATTAGGAAATTTTTCCAGCTTTTCGGAGATATCTAATTAATGGGCGTGGCATTGCCCATTTATTTAGGAAATGTGCATTTACAAATACTGGTTTTTCAACTAAACTGTTGATGCCACGCCCATATAATGTACTTCACTTGAAAGCCGGCGTAATTTACTATCTTTCACAAAAAATTTGAACAAAATCCGTGCAGCCGTTCAAAAGTTATACGACTTTAAAAAATTCCTAAAATCAAAATTTGCTTGCTCAGGCATGCTGGGCGCCTGGTATTTTTCTCCCATTTTTATATATGCATGATTTTCAAAATGACGACCACACGAATGAACGTGAACTTGAGGGGCTCATAACTTCGGAACCACTGCTCCGATTTTGATGAAATTTTTTGCAAAAATTAGGAAATTTCTCCAGCTTTTCGGAGATATCTAATTAATGGGCGTGGCATTGCCCATTTATTTAGGAAATGTGCATTTACAAATACTGGTTTTTCAACTAAACTGTTGATGCCACGCCCATATAATGTACTTCACTTGTAAGCTGGCGTAATTTACTATCTTTCACAAAAAATTTGAACAAAATCCGTGCAGCCGTTCAAAAGTTATACGACTTTAAAAAATTCCTAAAATCAAAATTTGCTTGCTCAGGCATGCTGGGCGCCTGGTATTTTTCTCCCATTTTTATATATGCATGATTTTCAAAATGACGACCACACGAATGAACGTGAACTTGCGGGGCTCATAACTTCGGAACCACTGCTCCGATTTTGATGAAATTTTTTGCAAAAATTAGGAAATTTCTCCAGCTTTTCGGAGATATCTAATTAATGGGCGTGGCATTGCCCATTTATTTAGGAAATGTGCATTTACAAATACTGGTTTTTCAACTAAACTGTTGATGCCACGCCCATATAATGTACTTCACTTGAAAGCTGGCGTAATTTACTATCTTTCACAAAAAATTTGAACAAAATCCGTGCAGCCGTTCAAAAGTTATACGACTTTAAAAAATTCCTAAAATCAAAATTTGCTTGCTCAGGCATGCTGGGCGCCTGGTATTTTTCTCCCATTTTTATATATGCATGATTTTCAAAATGACGACCACACGAATGAACGTGAACTTGCGGGGCTCATAACTTCGGAACCACTGCTCCGATTTTGATGAAATTTTTTGCAAAAATTAGGAAATTTCTCCAGCTTTTCGGAGATATCTAATTAATGGGCGTGGCATTGCCCATTTATTTAGGAAATGTGCATTTACAAATACTGGTTTTTCAACTAAACTGTTGATGCCACGCCCATATAATGTACTTCACTTGAAAGCTGGCGTAATTTACTATCTTTCACAAAAAATTTGAACAAAATCCGTGCAGCCGTTCAAAAGTTATACGACTTTAAAAAATTCCTAAAATCAAAATTTGCTTGCTCAGGCATGCTGGGCGCCTGGTATTTTTCTCCCATTTTTATATATGCATGATTTTCAAAATGACGACCACACGAATGAACGTGAACTTGCGGGGCTCATAACTTCGGAACCACTGCCCCGATTTTGATGAAATTTTTTGCAAAAATTAGGAAATTTCTCCAGCTTTTCGGAGATATCTAATTAATGGGCGTGGCATTGCCCATTTATTTAGGAAATGTGCATTTACAAATACTGGTTTTTCAACTAAACTGTTGATGCCACGCCCATATAATGTACTTCACTTGAAAGCTGGCGTAATTTACTATCTTTCACAAAAAATTTGAACAAAATCCGTGCAGCCGTTCAAAAGTTATACGACTTTAAAAAATTCCTAAAATCAAAATTTGCTTGCTCAGGCATGCTGGGCGCCTGGTATTTTTCTCCCATTTTTATATATGCATGATTTTCAAAATGACGACCACACGAATGAACGTGAACTTGCGGGGCTCATAACTTCGGAACCACTGCTCCGATTTTGATGAAATTTTTTGCAAAAATTAGGAAATTTCTCCAGCTTTTCGGAGATATCTAATTAATGGGCGTGGCATTGCCCATTTATTTAGGAAATGTGCATTTACAAATACTGGTTTTTCAACTAAACTGTTGATGCCACGCCCATATAATGTACTTCACTTGAAAGCTGGCGTAATTTACTATCTTTCACAAAAAATTTGAACAAAATCCGTGCAGCCGTTCAAAAGTTATACGACTTTAAAAAATTCCTAAAATCAAAATTTGCTTGCTCAGGCATGCTGGGCGCCTGGTATTTTTCTCCCATTTTTATATATGCATGATTTTCAAAATGACGACCACACGAATGAACGTGAACTTGCGGGGCTCATAACTTCGGAACCACTGCTCCGATTTTGATGAAATTTTTTGCAAAAATTAGGAAATTTCTCCAGCTTTTCGGAGATATCTAATTAATGGGCGTGGCATTGCCCATTTATTTAGGAAATGTGCATTTACAAATACTGGTTTTTCAACTAAACTGTTGATGCCACGCCCATATAATGTACTTCACTTGAAAGCTGGCGTAATTTACTATCTTTCACAAAAAATTTGAACAAAATCCGTGCAGCCGTTCAAAAGTTAAACGACTTTAAAAAATTCCTAAAATCAAAATTTGCTTGCTCAGGCATGCTGGGCGCCTGGTATTTTTCTCCCATTTTTATATATGCATGATTTTCAAAATGACGACCACACGAATGAACGTGAACTTGCGGGGCTCATAACTTCGGAACCACTGCTCCGATTTTGATGAAATTTTTTGCAAAAATTAGGAAATTTCTCCAGCTTTTCGGAGATATCTAATTAATGGGCGTGGCATTGCCCATTTATTTAGGAAATGTGCATTTACAAATACTGGTTTTTCAACTAAACTGTTGATGCCACGCCCATATAATGTACTTCACTTGAAAGCTGGCGTAATTTACTATCTTTCACAAAAAATTTGAACAAAATCCGTGCAGCCGTTCAAAAGTTATACGACTTTAAAAAATTCCTAAAATCAAAATTTGCTTGCTCAGGCATGCTGGGCGCCTGGTATTTTTCTCCCATTTTTATATATGCATGATTTTCAAAATGACGACCACACGAATGAACGTGAACTTGCGGGGCTCATAACTTCGGAACCACTGCTCCGATTTTGATGAAATTTTTTGCAAAAATTAGGAAATTTCTCCAGCTTTTCGGAGATATCTAATTAATGGGCGTGGCATTGCCCATTTATTTAGGAAATGTGCATTTACAAATACTGGTTTTTCAACTAAACTGTTGATGCCACGCCCATATAATGTACTTCACTTGAAAGCTGGCGTAATTTACTATCTTTCACAAAAAATTTGAACAAAATCCGTGCAGCCGTTCAAAAGTTATACGACTTTAAAAAATTCCTAAAATCAAAATTTGCTTGCTCAGGCATGCTGGGCGCCTGGTATTTTTCTCCCATTTTTATATATGCATGATTTTCAAAATGACGACCACACGAATGAACGTGAACTTGCGGGGCTCATAACTTCGGAACCACTGCTCCGATTTTGATGAAATTTTTTGCAAAAATTAGGAAATTTCTCCAGCTTTTCGGAGATATCTAATTAATGGGCGTGGCATTGCCCATTTATTTAGGAAATGTGCATTTACAAATACTGGTTTTTCAACTAAACTGTTGATGCCACGCCCATATAATGTACTTCACTTGAAAGCTGGCGTAATTTACTATCTTTCACAAAAAATTTGAACAAAATCCGTGCAGCCGTTCAAAAGTTAAACGACTTTAAAAAATTCCTAAAATCAAAATTTGCTTGCTCAGGCATGCTGGGCGCCTGGTATTTTTCTCCCATTTTTATATATGCATGATTTTCAAAATGACGACCACACGAATGAACGTGAACTTGCGGGGCTCATAACTTCGGAACCACTGCTCCGATTTTGATGAAATTTTTTGCAAAAATTAGGAAATTTCTCCAGCTTTTCGGAGATATCTAATTAATGGGCGTGGCATTGCCCATTTATTTAGGAAATGTGCATTTACAAATACTGGTTTTTCAACTAAACTGTTGATGCCACGCCCATATAATGTACTTCACTTGAAAGCTGGCGTAATTTACTATCTTTCACAAAAAATTTGAACAAAATCCGTGCAGCCGTTCAAAAGTTATACGACTTTAAAAAATTCCTAAAATCAAAATTTGCTTGCTCAGGCATGCTGGGCGCCTGGTATTTTTCTCCCATTTTTATATATGCATGATTTTCAAAATGACGACCACACGAATGAACGTGAACTTGCGGGGCTCATAACTTCGGAACCACTGCTCCGATTTTGATGAAATTTTTTGCAAAAATTAGGAAATTTCTCCAGCTTTTCGGAGATATCTAATTAATGGGCGTGGCATTGCCCATTTATTTAGGAAATGTGCATTTACAAATACTGGTTTTTCAACTAAACTGTTGATGCCACGCCCATATAATGTACTTCACTTGAAAGCTGGCGTAATTTACTATCTTTCACAAAAAATTTGAACAAAATCCGTGCAGCCGTTCAAAAGTTATACGACTTTAAAAAATTCCTAAAATCAAAATTTGCTTGCTCAGGCATGCTGGGCGCCTGGTATTTTTCTCCCATTTTTATATATGCATGATTTTCAAAATGACGACCACACGAATGAACGTGAACTTGCGGGGCTCATAACTTCGGAACCACTGCTCCGATTTTGATGAAATTTTTTGCAAAAATTAGGAAATTTCTCCAGCTTTTCGGAGATATCTAATTAATGGGCGTGGCATTGCCCATTTATTTAGGAAATGTGCATTTACAAATACTGGTTTTTCAACTAAACTGTTGATGCCACGCCCATATAATGTACTTCACTTGAAAGCTGGCGTAATTTACTATCTTTCACAAAAAATTTGAACAAAATCCGTGCAGCCGTTCAAAAGTTAAACGACTTTAAAAAATTCCTAAAATCAAAATTTGCTTGCTCAGGCATGCTGGGCGCCTGGTATTTTTCTCCCATTTTTATATATGCATGATTTTCAAAATGACGACCACACGAATGAACGTGAACTTGCGGGGCTCATAACTTCGGAACCACTGCTCCGATTTTGATGAAATTTTTTGCAAAAATTAGGAAATTTCTCCAGCTTTTCGGAGATATCTAATTAATGGGCGTGGCATTGCCCATTTATTTAGGAAATGTGCATTTACAAATACTGGTTTTTCAACTAAACTGTTGATGCCACGCCCATATAATGTACTTCACTTGAAAGCTGGCGTAATTTACTATCTTTCACAAAAAATTTGAACAAAATCCGTGCAGCCGTTCAAAAGTTATACGACTTTAAAAAATTCCTAAAATCAAAATTTGCTTGCTCAGGCATGCTGGGCGCCTGGTATTTTTCTCCCATTTTTATATATGCATGATTTTCAAAATGACGACCACACGAATGAACGTGAACTTGCGGGGCTCATAACTTCGGAACCACTGCTCCGATTTTGATGAAATTTTTTGCAAAAATTAGGAAATTTCTCCAGCTTTTCGGAGATATCTAATTAATGGGCGTGGCATTGCCCATTTATTTAGGAAATGTGCATTTACAAATACTGGTTTTTCAACTAAACTGTTGATGCCACGCCCATATAATGTACTTCACTTGAAAGCTGGCGTAATTTACTATCTTTCACAAAAAATTTGAACAAAATCCGTGCAGCCGTTCAAAAGTTATACGACTTTAAAAAATTCCTAAAATCAAAATTTGCTTGCTCAGGCATGCTGGGCGCCTGGTATTTTTCTCCCATTTTTATATATGCATGATTTTCAAAATGACGACCACACGAATGAACGTGAACTTGCGGGGCTCATAACTTCGGAACCACTGCTCCGATTTTGATGAAATTTTTTGCAAAAATTAGGAAATTTCTCCAGCTTTTCGGAGATATCTAATTAATGGGCGTGGCATTGCCCATTTATTTAGGAAATGTGCATTTACAAATACTGGTTTTTCAACTAAACTGTTGATGCCACGCCCATATAATGTACTTCACTTGAAAGCTGGCGTAATTTACTATCTTTCACAAAAAATTTGAACAAAATCCGTGCAGCCGTTCAAAAGTTATACGACTTTAAAAAATTCCTAAAATCAAAATTTGCTTGCTCAGGCATGCTGGGCGCCTGGTATTTTTCTCCCATTTTTATATATGCATGATTTTCAAAATGACGACCACACGAATGAACGTGAACTTGCGGGGCTCATAACTTCGGAACCACTGCTCCGATTTTGATGAAATTTTTTGCAAAAATTAGGAAATTTCTCCAGCTTTTCGGAGATATCTAATTAATGGGCGTGGCATTGCCCATTTATTTAGGAAATGTGCATTTACAAATACTGGTTTTTCAACTAAACTGTTGATGCCACGCCCATATAATGTACTTCACTTGAAAGCTGGCGTAATTTACTATCTTTCACAAAAAATTTGAACAAAATCCGTGCAGCCGTTCAAAAGTTATACGACTTTAAAAAATTCCTAAAATCAAAATTTGCTTGCTCAGGCATGCTGGGCGCCTGGTATTTTTCTCCCATTTTTATATATGCATGATTTTCAAAATGACGACCACACGAATGAACGTGAACTTGCGGGGCTCATAACTTCGGAACCACTGCTCCGATTTTGATGAAATTTTTTGCAAAAATTAGGAAATTTCTCCAGCTTTTCGGAGATATCTAATTAATGGGCGTGGCATTGCCCATTTATTTAGGAAATGTGCATTTACAAATACTGGTTTTTCAACTAAACTGTTGATGCCACGCCCATATAATGTACTTCACTTGAAAGCTGGCGTAATTTACTATCTTTCACAAAAAATTTGAACAAAATCCGTGCAGCCGTTCAAAAGTTATACGACTTTAAAAAATTCCTAAAATCAAAATTTGCTTGCTCAGGCATGCTGGGCGCCTGGTATTTTTCTCCCATTTTTATATATGCATGATTTTCAAAATGACGACCACACGAATGAACGTGAACTTGCGGGGCTCATAACTTCGGAACCACTGCTCCGATTTTGATGAAATTTTTTGCAAAAATTAGGAAATTTCTCCAGCTTTTCGGAGATATCTAATTAATGGGCGTGGCATTGCCCATTTATTTAGGAAATGTGCATTTACAAATACTGGTTTTTCAACTAAACTGTTGATGCCACGCCCATATAATGTACTTCACTTGAAAGCTGGCGTAATTTACTATCTTTCACAAAAAATTTGAACAAAATCCGTGCAGCCGTTCAAAAGTTATACGACTTTAAAAAATTCCTAAAATCAAAATTTGCTTGCTCAGGCATGCTGGGCGCCTGGTATTTTTCTCCCATTTTTATATATGCATGATTTTCAAAATGACGACCACACGAATGAACGTGAACTTGCGGGGCTCATAACTTCGGAACCACTGCTCCGATTTTGATGAAATTTTTTGCAAAAATTAGGAAATTTCTCCAGCTTTTCGGAGATATCTAATTAATGGGCGTGGCATTGCCCATTTATTTAGGAAATGTGCATTTACAAATACTGGTTTTTCAACTAAACTGTTGATGCCACGCCCATATAATGTACTTCACTTGAAAGCTGGCGTAATTTACTATCTTTCACAAAAAATTTGAACAAAATCCGTGCAGCCGTTCAAAAGTTATACGACTTTAAAGAATTCCTAAAATCAAAATTTGCTTGCTCAGGCATGCTGGGCGCCTGGTATTTTTCTCCCATTTTTATATATGCATGATTTTCAAAATGACGACCACACGAATGAACGTGAACTTGCGGGGCTCATAACTTTGGAACCACTGCTCCGATTTTGATGAAATTTTTTGCAAAAATTAGGAAATTTCTCCAGCTTTTCGGAGATATCTAATTAATGGGCGTGGCATTGCCCATTTATTTAGGAAATGTGCATTTACAAATACTGGTTTTTCAACTAAACTGTTGATGCCACGCCCATATAATGTACTTCACTTGAAAGCTGGCGTAATTTACTATCTTTCACAAAAAATTTGAACAAAATCCGTGCAGCCGTTCAAAAGTTATACGACTTTAAAAAATTCCTAAAATCAAAATTTGCTTGCTCAGGCATGCTGGGCGCCTGGTATTTTTCTCCCATTTTTATATATGCATGATTTTCAAAATGACGACCACACGAATGAACGTGAACTTGCGGGGCTCATAACTTTGGAACCACTGCTCCGATTTTGATGAAATTTTTTGCAAAAATTAGGAAATTTCTCCAGCTTTTCGGAGATATCTAATTAATGGGCGTGGCATTGCCCATTTATTTAGGAAATGTGCATTTACAAATACTGGTTTTTCAACTAAACTGTTGATGCCACGCCCATATAATGTACTTCACTTGAAAGCTGGCGTAATTTACTATCTTTCACAAAAAATTTGAACAAAATCCGTGCAGCCGTTCAAAAGTTATACGACTTTAAAAAATTCCTAAAATCAAAATTTGCTTGCTCAGGCATGCTGGGCGCCTGGTATTTTTCTCCCATTTTTATATATGCATGATTTTCAAAATGACGACCACACGAATGAACGTGAACTTGCGGGGCTCATAACTTTGGAACCACTGCTCCGATTTTGATGAAATTTTTTGCAAAAATTAGGAAATTTCTCCAGCTTTTCGGAGATATCTAATTAATGGGCGTGGCATTGCCCATTTATTTAGGAAATGTGCATTTACAAATACTGGTTTTTCAACTAAACTGTTGATGCCACGCCCATATAATGTACTTCACTTGAAAGCTGGCGTAATTTACTATCTTTCACAAAAAATTTGAACAAAATCCGTGCAGCCGTTCAAAAGTTATACGACTTTAAAAAATTCCTAAAATCAAAATTTGCTTGCTCAGGCATGCTGGGCGCCTGGTATTTTTCTCCCATTTTTATATATGCATGATTTTCAAAATGACGACCACACGAATGAACGTGAACTTGCGGGGCTCATAACTTTGGAACCACTGCTCCGATTTTGATGAAATTTTTTGCAAAAATTAGGAAATTTCTCCAGCTTTTCGGAGATATCTAATTAATGGGCGTGGCATTTCCCATTTATTTAGGAAATGTGCATTTACAAATACTGGTTTTTCAACTAAACTGTTGATGCCACGCCCATATAATGTACTTCACTTGAAAGCTGGCGTAATGTACTATCTTTCACAAAAAATTTGAACAAAATCCGTGCAGCCGTTCAAAAGTTATACGACTTTAAAAAATTCCTAAAATCAAAATTTGCTTGCTCAGGCATGCTGGGCGCCTGGTATTTTTCTCCCATTTTTATATATGCATGATTTTCAAAATGACGACCACACGAATGAACGTGAACTTGCGGGGCTCATAACTTCGGAACCACTGCTCCGATTTTGATGAAATTTTTTGCAAAAATTAGGAAATTTCTCCAGCTTTTCGGAGATATCTAATTAATGGGCGTGGCATTGCCCATTTATTTAGGAAATGTGCATTTACAAATACTGGTTTTTCAACTAAACTGTTGATGCCACGCCCATATAATGTACTTCACTTGAAAGCTGGCGTAATTTACTATCTTTCACAAAAAATTTGAACAAAATCCGTGCAGCCGTTCAAAAGTTATACGACTTTAAAAAATTCCTAAAATCAAAATTTGCTTGCTCAGGCATGCTGGGCGCCTGGTATTTTTCTCCCATTTTTATATATGCATGATTTTCAAAATGACGACCACACGAATGAACGTGAACTTGCGGGGCTCATAACTTCGGAACCACTGCTCCGATTTTGATGAAATTTTTTGCAAAAATTAGGAAATTTCTCCAGCTTTTCGGAGATATCTAATTAATGGGCGTGGCATTGCCCATTTATTTAGGAAATGTGCATTTACAAATACTGGTTTTTCAACTAAACTGTTGATGCCACGCCCATATAATGTACTTCACTTGAAAGCTGGCGTAATTTACTATCTTTCACAAAAAATTTGAACAAAATCCGTGCAGCCGTTCAAAAGTTATACGACTTTAAAGAATTCCTAAAATCAAAATTTGCTTGCTCAGGCATGCTGGGCGCCTGGTATTTTTCTCCCATTTTTATATATGCATGATTTTCAAAATGACGACCACACGAATGAACGTGAACTTGCGGGGCTCATAACTTTGGAACCACTGCTCCGATTTTGATGAAATTTTTTGCAAAAATTAGGAAATTTCTCCAGCTTTTCGGAGATATCTAATTAATGGGCGTGGCATTGCCCATTTATTTAGGAAATGTGCATTTACAAATACTGGTTTTTCAACTAAACTGTTGATGCCACGCCCATATAATGTACTTCACTTGAAAGCTGGCGTAATTTACTATCTTTCACAAAAAATTTGAACAAAATCCGTGCAGCCGTTCAAAAGTTATACGACTTTAAAAAATTCCTAAAATCAAAATTTGCTTGCTCAGGCATGCTGGGCGCCTGGTATTTTTCTCCCATTTTTATATATGCATGATTTTCAAAATGACGACCACACGAATGAACGTGAACTTGCGGGGCTCATAACTTCGGAACCACTGCTCCGATTTTGATGAAATTTTTTGCAAAAATTAGGAAATTTCTCCAGCTTTTCGGAGATATCTAATTAATGGGCGTGGCATTGCCCATTTATTTAGGAAATGTGCATTTACAAATACTGGTTTTTCAACTAAACTGTTGATGCCACGCCCATATAATGTACTTCACTTGAAAGCTGGCGTAATTTACTATCTTTCACAAAAAATTTGAACAAAATCCGTGCAGCCGTTCAAAAGTTATACGACTTTAAAAAATTCCTAAAATCAAAATTTGCTTGCTCAGGCATGCTGGGCGCCTGGTATTTTTCTCCCATTTTTATATATGCATGATTTTCAAAATGACGACCACACGAATGAACGTGAACTTGCGGGGCTCATAACTTCGGAACCACTGCTCCGATTTTGATGAAATTTTTTGCAAAAATTAGGAAATTTCTCCAGCTTTTCGGAGATATCTAATTAATGGGCGTGGCATTGCCCATTTATTTAGGAAATGTGCATTTACAAATACTGGTTTTTCAACTAAACTGTTGATGCCACGCCCATATAATGTACTTCACTTGAAAGCTGGCGTAATTTACTATCTTTCGCAAAAAATTTGAACAAAATCCGTGCAGCCGTTCAAAAGTTATACGACTTTAAAAAATTCCTAAAATCAAAATTTGCTTGCTCAGGCATGCTGGGCGCCTGGTATTTTTCTCCCATTTTTATATATGCATGATTTTCAAAATGACGACCACACGAATGAACGTGAACTTGCGGGGCTCATAACTTCGGAACCATTGCTCCGATTTTGATGAAATTTTTTGCAAAAATTAGGAAATTTCTCCAGCTTTTCGGAGATATCTAATTAATGGGCGTGGCATTGCCCATTTATTTAGGAAATGTGCATTTACAAATACTGGTTTTTCAACTAAACTGTTGATGCCACGCCCATATAATGTACTTCACTTGAAAGCTGGCGTAATGTACTATCTTTCACAAAAAATTTGAACAAAATCCGTGCAGCCGTTCAAAAGTTATACGACTTTAAAAAATTCCTAAAATCAAAATTTGCTTGCTCAGGCATGCTGGGCGCCTGGTATTTTTCTCCCATTTTTATATATGCATGATTTTCAAAATGACGACCACACGAATGAACGTGAACTTGCGGGGCTCATAACTTCGGAACCACTGCTCCGATTTTGATGAAATTTTTTGCAAAAATTAGGAAATTTCTCCAGCTTTTCGGAGATATCTAATTAATGGGCGTGGCATTGCCCATTTATTTAGGAAATGTGCATTTACAAATACTGGTTTTTCAACTAAACTGTTGATGCCACGCCCATATAATGTACTTCACTTGAAAGCTGGCGTAATTTACTATCTTTCACAAAAAATTTGAACAAAATCCGTGCAGCCGTTCAAAAGTTATACGACTTTAAAAAATTCCTAAAATCAAAATTTGCTTGCTCAGGCATGCTGGGCGCCTGGTATTTTTCTCCCATTTTTATATATGCATGATTTTCAAAATGACGACCACACGAATGAACGTGAACTTGCGGGGCTCATAACTTCGGAACCACTGCTCCGATTTTGATGAAATTTTTTGCAAAAATTAGGAAATTTCTCCAGCTTTTCGGAGATATCTAATTAATGGGCGTGGCATTGCCCATTTATTTAGGAAATGTGCATTTACAAATACTGGTTTTTCAACTAAACTGTTGATGCCACGCCCATATAATGTACTTCACTTGAAAGCTGGCGTAATTTACTATCTTTCGCAAAAAATTTGAACAAAATCCGTGCAGCCGTTCAAAAGTTATACGACTTTAAAAAATTCCTAAAATCAAAATTTGCTTGCTCAGGCATGCTGGGCGCCTGGTATTTTTCTCCCATTTTTATATATGCATGATTTTCAAAATGACGACCACACGAATGAACGTGAACTTGCGGGGCTCATAACTTCGGAACCATTGCTCCGATTTTGATGAAATTTTTTGCAAAAATTAGGAAATTTCTCCAGCTTTTCGGAGATATCTAATTAATGGGCGTGGCATTGCCCATTTATTTAGGAAATGTGCATTTACAAATACTGGTTTTTCAACTAAACTGTTGATGCCACGCCCATATAATGTACTTCACTTGAAAGCTGGCGTAATGTACTATCTTTCACAAAAAATTTGAACAAAATCCGTGCAGCCGTTCAAAAGTTATACGACTTTAAAAAATTCCTAAAATCAAAATTTGCTTGCTCAGGCATGCTGGGCGCCTGGTATTTTTCTCCCATTTTTATATATGCATGATTTTCAAAATGACGACCACACGAATGAACGTGAACTTGCGGGGCTCATAACTTCGGAACCACTGCTCCGATTTTGATGAAATTTTTTGCAAAAATTAGGAAATTTCTCCAGCTTTTCGGAGATATCTAATTAATGGGCGTGGCATTGCCCATTTATTTAGGAAATGTGCATTTACAAATACTGGTTTTTCAACTAAACTGTTGATGCCACGCCCATATAATGTACTTCACTTGAAAGCTGGCGTAATTTACTATCTTTCACAAAAAATTTGAACAAAATCCGTGCAGCCGTTCAAAAGTTATACGACTTTAAAAAATTCCTAAAATCAAAATTTGCTTGCTCAGGCATGCTGGGCGCCTGGTATTTTTCTCCCATTTTTATATATGCATGATTTTCAAAATGACGACCACACGAATGAACGTGAACTTGCGGGGCTCATAACTTCGGAACCACTGCTCCGATTTTGATGAAATTTTTTGCAAAAATTAGGAAATTTCTCCAGCTTTTCGGAGATATCTAATTAATGGGCGTGGCATTGCCCATTTATTTAGGAAATGTGCATTTACAAATACTGGTTTTTCAACTAAACTGTTGATGCCACGCCCATATAATGTACTTCACTTGAAAGCTGGCGTAATTTACTATCTTTCACAAAAAATTTGAACAAAATCCGTGCAGCCGTTCAAAAGTTATACGACTTTAAAAAATTCCTAAAATCAAAATTTGCTTGCTCAGGCATGCTGGGCGCCTGGTATTTTTCTCCCATTTTTATATATGCATGATTTTCAAAATGACGACCACACGAATGAACGTGAACTTGCGGGGCTCATAACTTCGGAACCACTGCTCCGATTTTGATGAAATTTTTTGCAAAAATTAGGAAATTTCTCCAGCTTTTCGGAGATATCTAATTAATGGGCGTGGCATTGCCCATTTATTTAGGAAATGTGCATTTACAAATACTGGTTTTTCAACTAAACTGTTGATGCCACGCCCATATAATGTACTTCACTTGAAAGCTGGCGTAATTTACTATCTTTCACAAAAAATTTGAACAAAATCCGTGCAGCCGTTCAAAAGTTATACGACTTTAAAAAATTCCTAAAATCAAAATTTGCTTGCTCAGGCATGCTGGGCGCCTGGTATTTTTCTCCCATTTTTATATATGCATGATTTTCAAAATGACGACCACACGAATGAACGTGAACTTGCGGGGCTCATAACTTCGGAACCACTGCTCCGATTTTGATGAAATTTTTTGCAAAAATTAGGAAATTTCTCCAGCTTTTCGGAGATATCTAATTAATGGGCGTGGCATTGCCCATTTATTTAGGAAATGTGCATTTACAAATACTGGTTTTTCAACTAAACTGTTGATGCCACGCCCATATAATGTACTTCACTTGAAAGCTGGCGTAATTTACTATCTTTCACAAAAAATTTGAACAAAATCCGTGCAGCCGTTCAAAAGTAATACGACTTTAAAAAATTCCTAAAATCAAAATTTGCTTGCTCAGGCATGCTGGGCGCCTGGTATTTTTCTCCCATTTTTATATATGCATGATTTTCAAAATGACGACCACACGAATGAACGTGAACTTGCGGGGCTCATAACTTCGGAACCACTGCTCCGATTTTGATGAAATTTTTTGCAAAAATTAGGAAATTTCTCCAGCTTTTCGGAGATATCTAATTAATGGGCGTGGCATTGCCCATTTATTTAGGAAATGTGCATTTACAAATACTGGTTTTTCAACTAAACTGTTGATGCCACGCCCATATAATGTACTTCACTTGAAAGCTGGCGTAATTTACTATCTTTCACAAAAAATTTGAACAAAATCCGTGCAGCCGTTCAAAAGTTATACGACTTTAAAAAATTCCTAAAATCAAAATTTGCTTGCTCAGGCATGCTGGGCGCCTGGTATTTTTCTCCCATTTTTATATATGCATGATTTTCAAAATGACGACCACACGAATGAACGTGAACTTGCGGGGCTCATAACTTCGGAACCACTGCTCCGATTTTGATGAAATTTTTTGCAAAAATTAGGAAATTTCTCCAGCTTTTCGGAGATATCTAATTAATGGGCGTGGCATTGCCCATTTATTTAGGAAATGTGCATTTACAAATACTGGTTTTTCAACTAAACTGTTGATGCCACGCCCATATAATGTACTTCACTTGAAAGCTGGCGTAATTTACTATCTTTCACAAAAAATTTGAACAAAATCCGTGCAGCCGTTCAAAAGTTATACGACTTTAAAAAATTCCTAAAATCAAAATTTGCTTGCTCAGGCATGCTGGGCGCCTGGTATTTTTCTCCCATTTTTATATATGCATGATTTTCAAAATGACGACCACACGAATGAACGTGAACTTGCGGGGCTCATAACTTCGGAACCACTGCTCCGATTTTGATGAAATTTTTTGCAAAAATTAGGAAATTTCTCCAGCTTTTCGGAGATATCTAATTAATGGGCGTGGCATTGCCCATTTATTTAGGAAATGTGCATTTACAAATACTGGTTTTTCAACTAAACTGTTGATGCCACGCCCATATAATGTACTTCACTTGAAAGCTGGCGTAATTTACTATCTTTCACAAAAAATTTGAACAAAATCCGTGCAGCCGTTCAAAAGTTATACGACTTTAAAAAATTCCTAAAATCAAAATTTGCTTGCTCAGGCATGCTGGGCGCCTGGTATTTTTCTCCCATTTTTATATATGCATGATTTTCAAAATGACGACCACACGAATGAACGTGAACTTGCGGGGCTCATAACTTCGGAACCACTGCTCCGATTTTGATGAAATTTTTTGCAAAAATTAGGAAATTTCTCCAGCTTTTCGGAGATATCTAATTAATGGGCGTGGCATTGCCCATTTATTTAGGAAATGTGCATTTACAAATACTGGTTTTTCAACTAAACTGTTGATGCCACGCCCATATAATGTACTTCACTTGAAAGCTGGCGTAATTTACTATCTTTCACAAAAAATTTGAACAAAATCCGTGCAGCCGTTCAAAAGTTATACGACTTTAAAAAATTCCTAAAATCAAAATTTGCTTGCTCAGGCATGCTGGGCGCCTGGTATTTTTCTCCCATTTTTATATATGCATGATTTTCAAAATGACGACCACACGAATGAACGTGAACTTGCGGGGCTCATAACTTCGGAACCACTGCTCCGATTTTGATGAAATTTTTTGCAAAAATTAGGAAATTTCTCCAGCTTTTCGGAGATATCTAATTAATGGGCGTGGCATTGCCCATTTATTTAGGAAATGTGCATTTACAAATACTGGTTTTTCAACTAAACTGTTGATGCCACGCCCATATAATGTACTTCACTTGAAAGCTGGCGTAATTTACTATCTTTCACAAAAAATTTGAACAAAATCCGTGCAGCCGTTCAAAAGTTATACGACTTTAAAAAATTCCTAAAATCAAAATTTGCTTGCTCAGGCATGCTGGGCGCCTGGTATTTTTCTCCCATTTTTATATATGCATGATTTTCAAAATGACGACCACACGAATGAACGTGAACTTGCGGGGCTCATAACTTCGGAACCACTGCTCCGATTTTGATGAAATTTTTTGCAAAAATTAGGAAATTTCTCCAGCTTTTCGGAGATATCTAATTAATGGGCGTGGCATTGCCCATTTATTTAGGAAATGTGCATTTACAAATACTGGTTTTTCAACTAAACTGTTGATGCCACGCCCATATAATGTACTTCACTTGAAAGCTGGCGTAATTTACTATCTTTCACAAAAAATTTGAACAAAATCCGTGCAGCCGTTCAAAAGTTATACGACTTTAAAAAATTCCTAAAATCAAAATTTGCTTGCTCAGGCATGCTGGGCGCCTGGTATTTTTCTCCCATTTTTATATATGCATGATTTTCAAAATGACGACCACACGAATGAACGTGAACTTGCGGGGCTCATAACTTCGGAACCACTGCTCCGATTTTGATGAAATTTTTTGCAAAAATTAGGAAATTTCTCCAGCTTTTCGGAGATATCTAATTAATGGGCGTGGCATTGCCCATTTATTTAGGAAATGTGCATTTACAAATACTGGTTTTTCAACTAAACTGTTGATGCCACGCCCATATAATGTACTTCACTTGAAAGCTGGCGTAATTTACTATCTTTCACAAAAAATTTGAACAAAATCCGTGCAGCCGTTCAAAAGTTATACGACTTTAAAAAATTCCTAAAATCAAAATTTGCTTGCTCAGGCATGCTGGGCGCCTGGTATTTTTCTCCCATTTTTATATATGCATGATTTTCAAAATGACGACCACACGAATGAACGTGAACTTGCGGGGCTCATAACTTCGGAACCACTGCTCCGATTTTGATGAAATTTTTTGCAAAAATTAGGAAATTTCTCCAGCTTTTCGGAGATATCTAATTAATGGGCGTGGCATTGCCCATTTATTTAGGAAATGTGCATTTACAAATACTGGTTTTTCAACTAAACTGTTGATGCCACGCCCATATAATGTACTTCACTTGAAAGCTGGCGTAATTTACTATCTTTCACAAAAAATTTGAACAAAATCCGTGCAGCCGTTCAAAAGTTATACGACTTTAAAGAATTCCTAAAATCAAAATTTGCTTGCTCAGGCATGCTGGGCGCCTGGTATTTTTCTCCCATTTTTATATATGCATGATTTTCAAAATGACGACCACACGAATGAACGTGAACTTGCGGGGCTCATAACTTTGGAACCACTGCTCCGATTTTGATGAAATTTTTTGCAAAAATTAGGAAATTTCTCCAGCTTTTCGGAGATATCTAATTAATGGGCGTGGCATTGCCCATTTATTTAGGAAATGTGCATTTACAAATACTGGTTTTTCAACTAAACTGTTGATGCCACGCCCATATAATGTACTTCACTTGAAAGCTGGCGTAATTTACTATCTTTCACAAAAAATTTGAACAAAATCCGTGCAGCCGTTCAAAAGTTATACGACTTTAAAAAATTCCTAAAATCAAAATTTGCTTGCTCAGGCATGCTGGGCGCCTGGTATTTTTCTCCCATTTTTATATATGCATGATTTTCAAAATGACGACCACACGAATGAACGTGAACTTGCGGGGCTCATAACTTCGGAACCACTGCTCCGATTTTGATGAAATTTTTTGCAAAAATTAGGAAATTTCTCCAGCTTTTCGGAGATATCTAATTAATGGGCGTGGCATTGCCCATTTATTTAGGAAATGTGCATTTACAAATACTGGTTTTTCAACTAAACTGTTGATGCCACGCCCATATAATGTACTTCACTTGAAAGCTGGCGTAATTTACTATCTTTCACAAAAAATTTGAACAAAATCCGTGCAGCCGTTCAAAAGTTATACGACTTTAAAAAATTCCTAAAATCAAAATTTGCTTGCTCAGGCATGCTGGGCGCCTGGTATTTTTCTCCCATTTTTATATATGCATGATTTTCAAAATGACGACCACACGAATGAACGTGAACTTGCGGGGCTCATAACTTCGGAACCACTGCTCCGATTTTGATGAAATTTTTTGCAAAAATTAGGAAATTTCTCCAGCTTTTCGGAGATATCTAATTAATGGGCGTGGCATTGCCCATTTATTTAGGAAATGTGCATTTACAAATACTGGTTTTTCAACTAAACTGTTGATGCCACGCCCATATAATGTACTTCACTTGAAAGCTGGCGTAATTTACTATCTTTCACAAAAAATTTGAACAAAATCCGTGCAGCCGTTCAAAAGTTATACGACTTTAAAGAATTCCTAAAATCAAAATTTGCTTGCTCAGGCATGCTGGGCGCCTGGTATTTTTCTCCCATTTTTATATATGCATGATTTTCAAAATGACGACCACACGAATGAACGTGAACTTGCGGGGCTCATAACTTTGGAACCACTGCTCCGATTTTGATGAAATTTTTTGCAAAAATTAGGAAATTTCTCCAGCTTTTCGGAGATATCTAATTAATGGGCGTGGCATTGCCCATTTATTTAGGAAATGTGCATTTACAAATACTGGTTTTTCAACTAAACTGTTGATGCCACGCCCATATAATGTACTTCACTTGAAAGCTGGCGTAATTTACTATCTTTCACAAAAAATTTGAACAAAATCCGTGCAGCCGTTCAAAAGTAATACGACTTTAAAAAATTCCTAAAATCAAAATTTGCTTGCTCAGGCATGCTGGGCGCCTGGTATTTTTCTCCCATTTTTATATGCATGATTTTCAAAATGACGACCACACGAATGAACGTGAACTTGCGGGGCTCATAACTTCGGAACCACTGCTCCGATTTTGATGAAATTTTTTGCAAAAATTAGGAAATTTCTCCAGCTTTTCGGAGATATCTAATTAATGGGCGTGGCATTGCCCATTTATTTAGGAAATGTGCATTTACAAATACTGGTTTTTCAACTAAACTGTTGATGCCACGCCCATATAATGTACTTCACTTGAAAGCTGGCGTAATTTACTATCTTTCACAAAAAATTTGAACAAAATCCGTGCAGCCGTTCAAAAGTTATACGACTTTAAAAAATTCCTAAAATCAAAATTTGCTTGCTCAGGCATGCTGGGCGCCTGGTATTTTTCTCCCATTTTTATATATGCATGATTTTCAAAATGACGACCACACGAATGAACGTGAACTTGCGGGGCTCATAACTTCGGAACCACTGCTCCGATTTTGATGAAATTTTTTGCAAAAATTAGGAAATTTCTCCAGCTTTTCGGAGATATCTAATTAATGGGCGTGGCATTGCCCATTTATTTAGGAAATGTGCATTTACAAATACTGGTTTTTCAACTAAACTGTTGATGCCACGCCCATATAATGTACTTCACTTGAAAGCTGGCGTAATTTACTATCTTTCACAAAAAATTTGAACAAAATCCGTGCAGCCGTTCAAAAGTTATACGACTTTAAAAAATTCCTAAAATCAAAATTTGCTTGCTCAGGCATGCTGGGCGCCTGGTATTTTTCTCCCATTTTTATATATGCATGATTTTCAAAATGACGACCACACGAATGAACGTGAACTTGCGGGGCTCATAACTTCGGAACCACTGCTCCGATTTTGATGAAATTTTTTGCAAAAATTAGAAAATTTCTCCAGCTTTTCGGAGATATCTAATTAATGGGCGTGGCATTGCCCATTTATTTAGGAAATGTGCATTTACAAATACTGGTTTTTCAACTAAACTGTTGATGCCACGCCCATATAATGTACTTCACTTGAAAGCTGGCGTAATTTACTATCTTTCACAAAAAATTTGAACAAAATCCGTGCAGCCGTTCAAAAGTTATACGACTTTAAAAAATTCCTAAAATCAAAATTTGCTTGCTCAGGCATGCTGGGCGCCTGGTATTTTTCTCCCATTTTTATATATGCATGATTTTCAAAATGACGACCACACGAATGAACGTGAACTTGCGGGGCTCATAACTTCGGAACCACTGCTCCGATTTTGATGAAATTTTTTGCAAAAATTAGGAAATTTCTCCAGCTTTTCGGAGATATCTAATTAATGGGCGTGGCATTGCCCATTTATTTAGGAAATGTGCATTTACAAATACTGGTTTTTCAACTAAACTGTTGATGCCACGCCCATATAATGTACTTCACTTGAAAGCTGGCATAATTTACTATCTTTCACAAAAAATTTGAACAAAATCCGTGCAGCCGTTCAAAAGTTATACGACTTTAAAAAATTCCTAAAATCAAAATTTGCTTGCTCAGGCATGCTGGGCGCCTGGTATTTTTCTCCCATTTTTATATATGCATGATTTTCAAAATGACGACCACACGAATGAACGTGAACTTGCGGGGCTCATAACTTCGGAACCACTGCTCCGATTTTGATGAAATTTTTTGCAAAAATTAGGAAATTTCTCCAGCTTTTCGGAGATATCTAATTAATGGGCGTGGCATTGCCCATTTATTTAGGAAATGTGCATTTACAAATACTGGTTTTTCAACTAAACTGTTGATGCCACGCCCATATAATGTACTTCACTTGAAAGCTGGCGTAATTTACTATCTTTCACAAAAAATTTGAACAAAATCCGTGCAGCCGTTCAAAAGTTATACAACTTTAAAAAATTCCTAAAATCAAAATTTGCTTGCTCAGGCATGCTGGGCGCCTGGTATTTTTCTCCCATTTTTATATATGCATGATTTTCAAAATGACGACCACACGAATGAACGTGAACTTGCGGGGCTCATAACTTGGGAACCACTGCTCCGATTTTGATGAAATTTTTTGCAAAAATTAGGAAATTTCTCCAGCTTTTCGGAGATATCTAATTAATGGGCGTGGCATTGCCCATTTATTTAGGAAATGTGCATTTACAAATACTGGTTTTTCAACTAAACTGTTGATGCCACGCCCATATAATGTACTTCACTTGAAAGCTGGCGTAATTTACTATCTTTCACAAAAAATTTGAACAAAATCCGTGCAGCCGTTCAAAAGTTATACGACTTTAAAAAATTCCTAAAATCAAAATTTGCTTGCTCAGGCATGCTGGGCGCCTGGTATTTTTCTCCCATTTTTATATATGCATGATTTTCAAAATGACGACCACACGAATGAACGTGAACTTGCGGGGCTCATAACTTGGGAACCACTGCTCCGATTTTGATGAAATTTTTTGCAAAAATTAGGAAATTTCTCCAGCTTTTCGGAGATATCTAATTAATGGGCGTGGCATTGCCCATTTATTTAGGAAATGTGCATTTACAAATACTGTTTTTTCAACTAAACTGTTGATGCCACGCCCATATAATGTACTTCACTTGAAAGCTGGCGTAATTTACTATCTTTCACAAAAAATTTGAACAAAATCCGTGCAGCCGTTCAAAAGTTATACGACTTTAAAAAATTCCTAAAATCAAAATTTGCTTGCTCAGGCATGCTGGGCGCCTGGTATTTTGCTAATATTTTTGTTTTTCAAAATTTCGAGCACACGAATGAAGGTGATCTTGCTTGGCTCATAACTTGGGAACTACTGCTCAGATTTTGATGAAATTTTAACAAAAATTTGAAAATTTCTTCAGCTTTTCGGGGATATCTAATTAATGGGCGTGGCACTGCTTACTCCCAAAGTGATAAGTATTTACAGTTAAAGTCCAACGTTTACTACAGAGATTCCAAAAGCACATTAGACTTACATTGTAACTTTTCTATGCAATCTTTACTTTATAAAGTCTCTGATAATTCTTTTTGGGCACCTTTAAGGTGGTGAATGCGTCTTTTTGTGTTTTTTGTTAAAACTCGTTTTTGGAATTTTTTAAACACAAAATTTTTTACGTACAAATGTTTATAAATTTGCTTAAGAAATGCACTTATCGCAGTATTTATAAAAAGCAATAATTTCTAATGATAATGATTGTGTGGCTTGGTGGTTGTATTAATGTTAGTTAAGTGGTGTCGGCTGTTTAAAGATATGACGATTATGATGACCAATCCCATTTATAGAACATACACTTACACAAATCACATTGCAAAAGTAAATATGAAAAGACGAAACAGTGTTATAAACAGAATAAGAATTCCGTTTAATGTCATATTTAATGTTGCAATTAATTTATTAATTATCACTAAACTACAGATTATAGTTTTATAGAAACATGTAAAAAATATGTAAATGGTATGCAAATGTAAAATTAATTTTAAGTAATATGTTTACAAGATCAATCAAGCACCACAAACTGTTGACTGTTCCTTCACCTTAAAAAAAAAATTAAGTATGTTGCTGCAAAACATGCCAAATACTCCATTGAAATATTTTCACTATTTGTTCTTCTTCATTGCGACAAAACTCGGCCTTCATCTGACACTCAGCTTTCTTATGTCCAAATTTTCCGTCAATAAGTACAGAACTTTTTGAATAAGTTACCATATATACCAGTTCGCACACTTTCAGTCGATACCCAAGCAGTCCCACTTTGAGTGGTCATCTTATTTGGTCGGTTCATCATAGTAGCTCGAAAAACATCATTTAAACTCTGTTATCTAATATTTTCCTGTTTTAAACGTCAGGGCTCTACCCTGACGCCCTGGATACAATATATCTCAATTTTGATAACGAGACGTTTCAAATAAAAGTACTGTACTACTGGGACTACCGCTATCTCTATTATATTGATCAATTAATAGACATAATGGTCATTTTGGCATGTATTTTGGTATGTATACCCGAACTTATGCATAACTTTATATATTTCATCTATATACCTTGATTTACTTAGAATGACATCATTGCCTAACAAAAATGTTTTGCACGTAGATAATGATGATGATGATGAAGGTAGTACTAAACATACTTACTTCTTGTATGTATATCACCGTCCTCTTTCATCTATCCTGTTATCAATGTATTGGAACTTAAAGTTCAAGTCATAACCAAAAACTTGTAATTTCATTTCTGAACATATTCTTTCTATTCTCTTCGGATGTTGTTGCTATAAAATATCTCGTTGCTATTGCTGCTGCTGCATTCATTTCTTGTTTGCTTGAGCAATTGCATTCAGTTGCCAGCTATATTGTAAGTTATTGGATTGATTATGACATGCTTTATGTATGTGTGTACGTATACTTCTATGCATATAATAATTTAT
Organism: Ornithomya fringillina; assembly: GCA_963978525.1. Lineage (NCBI taxonomy): Eukaryota > Metazoa > Arthropoda > Insecta > Diptera > Hippoboscidae > Ornithomya > Ornithomya fringillina. The sequence continues at coordinate 3,055,250 of OZ021694.1, read as the reverse complement.
ATAGATATTGTTGCTTAGTATTTACATCATCTTCGTAATGGTGGTGATGATGAAGGCGGTAATATTTGTAAATGTGTTGGTTAGTTGTATGCTTTTTTATCAAGTATAAATATTCCTGCTGATTTGGTGGAACATCGCAGTTTTTTCAAATACTCGTTACTTTTTACAACGACCAACAGTGGTGGTCGCCGTGAAATAGTGTAAAATACCAATTATTATAATAATGGATAAACTTGTAAGCCAAACAGGATATTGTTGTTATATAGCAATAGGAAAATATGAAAAAGGACATTGTATTGCTGCAGTAAATACCATTAATTGAAAAAAAATTTAGGAAAATAATTTCCCATCATAAAAATAAACAAAAAATGCTCAATTATAAGAACTTTTTTATTGTATTTAATTAAAAACGATTGAATGATACAAAAAAAACTAAATTATCATATATAAAAGCAAATTATATATAACCCACAACAGAGACAAAGTATATATATTATGAATATAGCCATGTTTGTCTATCCGTCTGTGTCTATGTTTGTGCTGTGGTAATCACTATCCTGTTCGCAAAAATTATAATAACATATGTGTTGGTATTGAAATTGGGCAAAATCGCTGAACGCCCACAGTACCAAAAATAAACTGAAAAAGTGCAATTTTTAAAGAATTTTTTCGGAATTACTATTAAAGTGTGAAAGATAGGAATGAAGCAATTAATTCCTTTGATTTTTTCTTAAAGGCTGAACTTTGTTCTTGGCATTAAGGAATAAAATTTCCCTACGAACATTCTTATTATATCCATTTCAGATATATTTAATGATGGCTGCAGTACTAGCTATTGCGGATGCCCGACCCCAACGAAATCAAATACAGTCAGGTCCAGATATACCGATAATACGGCAAGACCAAGAAGTAAATTTTGATGGCTCCTATAGATACTCATATGAAACTGGTAACGGAATTAATGCTGAAGAACAAGGCTATCTGAAAAATGCTGGCTCCGATGCAGAAGCTCAGGTAAACATATAACAAATAATCACAATTTGTATAAGAATATAATAAAATAATTCACACGTTGGTATCAATTATTAATAATTATTATCTACACAAAATGATACCAACAGATAATTATTTTTTCATAAAAACTTAACTGAAGGCCACAAATGTTTTAAATGATTTGTGGGTAGGAAGATAGAACATGATTGAAACGCCCCCTTTTGATGGTGTTAGTGTTGTGTTATGTTTACTCTTTTAATCAACAAGTAATTGTGAGGAGGCGGGAACGATTGACTTGCAAAATAATTAATATTATTATAAAAATATGCTCATGGTACCGGTGGCATTTATGATAGTAAAACAATTAATAGAACTTAGGACAAAAATACAAGCGTGAAGTTTTAATTTAAATTAACACAATTCTATCCTTTACATAATAAAATAAAATAAATAAATTCATATGTTCTGCTTAACTTTCAAATAATTTTTATCCAATTCTGTTTTTATTTATAATTTTTTATATATTATCATATATTTTTATATTTATGATTAATTTTTTATATATTTATTAATTTCTAGGTGGCTCAGGGCTTCTTCTCTTACACTTCACCAGAAGGCATACCCATCCGCATTCAATATGCAGCTGATGAGAATGGTTTTGTACCTCAAGGTGATCACTTGCCTACCCCACCACCTATACCGCCGGCCATAGAAAAAGCTTTAGCCTATTTGGCTACAGCTCCACCACCACCAGACCAACAACCTTTCAGAAGAGGCTAAAAAACAAATGAGTGGTTTTTAAACAAGAATAACAAAATAATTTTCATTTATTCCGTATGCTGTCACTAGATCATGTACTATATGTTTATCATTACTACGTTTTGTATATAAATTAAGAAATTTTTGTCCTAACTGCTAAAAATAACATTTACAATAATAAAATGAAGAGTATTAAACAACTAAATAATTTTATATATCATTCAACTCGATTCTCAATTTATGAGTTTTCTTCAAACGTACATTTTTTGTTAATTAGTATAAATGGCCGAGTCCATGTATATCTTTTGTCTGTCTGTATGTTTGTATGAATTTCTCCATGGCCCTCTTACGGTCGCAAAATTTTAGAATATTAAGCTGAAATTTTATATAGAAATCTTTTGGGCATTTTGATTTGAAATGAATCCAAAGCCACGCCCACAATACTAATTAAATATATAATAATTTGCTCTTTAGCTTATTTTTCTCTTGACATTATTGTCCCTGCCACAATAGTTTTGAAATGATTTTGAAATATTTTTGAAATTTAGTATCGAAAATGGGTTAAATCGGACTAAGTATCCATCTACATATTAAGAATTTCTCCCCATAGAATAATAAAAGAAATAGAAGTTTTAGACAGAAATGTTCTAGGATGATGTATTGGCGTTGAAGGCGTTCAAATATGTACAATTTGAAAATGGAAATATCATTCCAGTTTCATTCTACTGCCTTAATTATTTGGAAAAATTCGTTAATCGGTTATCTTCTCACGATAATAATTTCTTGCAGTAAATTAATCAATTTCAATCCGTTTTCAGTTGGTCTATCACTTTGTATTTATCACCAGTTGATGCTAAACATGAATTCATTTCGTTTACTCTTTCGTCAACATTTATAGTGCCATGTTTTTATAAACATTTTTACACCATTGCCATTATCCATAGAGGTTAACCACTTACACTTATAATATTTGTAAATTTTTTTTTAGTATTATAACTTTTTTCCTCTTTTATTAAATTTAGATTTAAGCCACACCTTAATTTAAGTACATCTTAGCTTTAGTCATTCAATATCCCTATGTTAGGATCGAGAGCCAATTCCTTTCTCTTTTATGTAATTTATGTAACTATTTTTCACCGCCTTATGTCAATAGCACCAAGCTGTATTATTATAATGAAAAATATCGGAATTCTTAATTGTTTATAAATAAACAAAAATGTGTAAAGCATAGTTAATTGGCTTAATATTTGGTTGTGCTAAATTTAGAGCCGATGAGACCACTTTTAGAACCTCTTTCCATGATGGATAGTGATATTTCACAAAGTAACTTATATGGTAGTGCCTCGCTTGAACAGTATATAGGCACATACTAAATTAATTGTAGCATAATTTAAGAAATACACAGATGTAGGGTATTAAATGGTCGGGCTTGATTGACTTTACCATATTCAGTTGTTTTTTAGCTTAATTAATTAAGTTCAACAGAACTTGTTTACAGTTACATGGCCGGCAATAGAATTTCCAAATACAAATTGTTCATTTCTGTATACGCTTCATTAATTATTATATTTACGAGTTAAAACTTCTTTAGGTAATGAAAACATATCGTATGTACAAATGAAAAAGTATCATCATATGCAAATGGCAGCAATCGCTTACACATGTAAAACGTGTGGGTAGTATCAATCAATTGAGTAAAAAAAAAGACATCGTTGATGGTATTTACACACAGAGTCATATGGGGCCTTCCATGGTAATAATACATTCAATACAATCAAATCTTGGGCAGATGTAATGAATGTATTTAGTCCATCTAATTAGTATAATTGAAGGTTATTACAATTCTAAAATAACTGGACACAGATAGTGCATTCAATCGTATACGTAAATTATTTCACACATTAGTTAATTATGTTGGAGTGGCAATCACCCATATGAGCGTTTCCGTTACATTGATCGTAAAATAATCATATTACGAAATATCACATAATTCATTGACCAAACGTCTGTCTGAGTTGATCAAATGCTATAAGTTGAGTTCTAATTGAATTTAAATGAATCGTATAAATAGCAAACGCACTCTTGCAAAATCTTCATTATTCCACTTTACACACAACCAGTGAATTTAGTTCCATTCATTAACCATCAAACAAATTCAAATACATTGTCGACAAATGCCACCAGAGGTGATATTAAAACCGTCTACGGTATGTGTGTGAGAAAAATGAAGTAATTTAATTTTTTATTAATGAAAAAAATGAAAAAAATGAAATATTCCTTAGGCGGCCTTGGCATTATGGTTGATATCAATTATGTGGTTGATAATAATGGCAAATGGTCAAAATAATAATTTTCGTTATCAACCATTAACGGCTATCAAACCACCAACAGCAATTAGACCACCACTTCTCACAAATAATGCAGCGGGACGCTATCGTCCTGATAATGATGGTCGCTACAAAGGTGGTAATGGTGGTGGTGATGGTAAATATCGTTCAGGAAATGACGGCAAATATGTGCACCAGGATGTGAAATATATTCATGATAATCGTCCCGATGCCGGTTACAAGGGTGCACTGACACCTTATAAGGGTGACACCAATAAGCAAATACCCTACAAACAGAATAAAGATAAACAGCAACCCTATAAACAAAGTGGCAACATTGGAAACAACAATTTTGGCAAAGGAAGTGGAACTGGTATCACCAGCAATGGTGTTAAAAAGTTTGCAACCACCTCCACTGGCACTGGTGCCTTTAAAAAAGCTGAAGGTTTTAATGGTTTTGTAAAACCAAAAAGTGCAACAAGTAATTATGGTTTGGGTGCTTTAGGGGGCCCGAAAAAAAATCCCTTGCCTAAAGGTAAGGGTACAGGGGAAGGACGCGGTGGTTGGTCAATTTTGCAACTCCACGATAATGTACGAAAAGATGGTTATCATTTTCTGTAAGTTTGAACTTATTTAAAAGCATTTATTAGCATTAACAGCACTTAAAGCTTTTAACAATCAAGTATAGATTTGTAGCTTTTGGCATTAATTTTTCATTTTTATTTTAATCCCAAAGTTATACTGCATTTTGTTGTGTTCAATTCTAGTGCATGCTTATTATATATTTTTATCTTTTCAGTTACGAAACTGAAAACGGCATTCTAGCTGAAGAGAATGGTAAAGTTGAAAAATTGACTGCAGAGCAAGGCTTACGTTCAACTGGCTTCTATGAATATACCGGTGATGATGGTCTTCTGTATCGTGTAGAATATACAGCTGATGATAATGGTTTTGTGCCACGTGGCGATCATATACCACAAACACCCCCCTCCGTTGTTAAATTGTTGGAATATCTGAAAGAAAATCCATCCAAAAAATAAATGTGTAACAAAATTAAATGAAATTCACAAAAATCATAAGTTTCCAATCAAAAAATTTTCATAGCTTTTGGTTTTTATCGAAATTGAACGAAATTGTTTATTTTTATGGTAAATGTTACAACTTTTTGTAAAATAAATGTTAATTTTTAACTAATTTCTATCGACTGCCATTCACGTCTTAATCTTGCATAAAAATTGATAAGAAACTAAAAATTGTGCCATAGCACTCAAACTTCGCACGGTAGAAGTCTATGGCAAATGTAATTAATGTGTCAAGTATCATTCGGAATTATGGATTTTTTTCTATATAACCATATCTGCGCTAAATGATTTTTACTATACAATACAAAGTTTTGAACTATAATAACATTGCTAAAAATGAACGTAAGGGGAAAACTTTTACATCATTCAAACGCCTACAGTCTTAAAATTCGTATGAATTTTGTATTTCCGATATATGATTTATTTTGGCTTAATATTGCCTCCATTGCTTAAAGTATTCCCTATTGAAAGTAAAAGAAATGTTGCAACGATAACTGGCGTACAACATATGAATGCTTGCATAAAACATTTCAAACAAAAAACTAAGAGAAAGCTTGATAAATGATGAACCTGTAGTAGCATTTTGCAAAGATTTATCATTCTGATTCTTAAAATTTCCTTTCGTTTTTGCATTTCCGGCTTAGCGCGGGACCATGAAATACTTATTTTAGAAATTATGCAAAATTTTAATTTTACACATTGCACAGAAACCTTGTTTTCGACTGGCATTAATACTTCTCCACTCAATTTTCGACTTTTAGTATGTCCATGTAAAATTTTTTTGAAATGACTGTTTTAGGTTCAAGGGCAAGGTATGTGATAGGAACAGGCATAAAAATGAATGTTTTAAATTAAATTCCACATTGAGGGGGATTTTTCTGAACTCCAATCTTATAAAAAGTCGACACAAATACATTGAAAAAATATTTATAATCACTATATCTATTTAATGTTGCTCTATAAAATTCACTTTATTACTTTGTTTTTAATCTCTCTCCGACACTCTTCATTATATACTTACTGTTATATGTATTGTTTTTCATGTTATTGTAGAATATTTTAAATGATTTTACAAAAAAATTATTAAAGTACACAAAATAGCTGTTATGGATGCGATTTAAGGCAATCGAAATTGTTTATTAGTCCATAAATTAATTAAAAAGACCTATGGGAATAATTCTTCCCTCAACTTTATGTATAATTAGAGAAAATATCAAAAAAAAAACCGGTTACGCACAATTGTATAAATAAAATGCAAAAACAACAATACGATATTACGGGATTACTTCGCACACACAGGTTTATGGTTCTCGCTGCAATTATCATTTTAATAAATTATAAGCACTATTAAATATGTAGATGTGTTCATTAGCAGCACCCACAAATTTATATGGTAGGTATGACATTTTTCGCTACATATCCCAATATTTCGACTAAAGCTTTTTGCAAGTCACTAAGCTGTATTGAAGAGAATTAGAATCAGATTAAAACACGAATGAATTTTTAAATAATTCATTAGAGAAATTTTATGCAGCCTGACAACTTACCATTTCTGAGGAACGTGAAGGGTTATCGGAGTTTTTGACACTATAATCATAACCACCATTTTCAGCATAATCGGTACTATCAGATTCCTCCTCTTCGAAATTATTGCCCGAACCCATTTCATAATTGGCATATTCTTCATCGTTTTCATCAATCACTTCCCACAAACGCGTTGCACTTTCGAATTTATATTTGTGATCGGGATCGCCATCACGAGTCCAATCAAATGTGACAATCTGCCAACCAGTGCCGTTGTAATTGAAGTCCAGGGTGAAGCGTACATGATCATCGGGACCCAGAGGAAACAGAGCACGTGCATTGGGTGGCCGTTTGATAATGTTGCCACGTATGTCGTGTATATATCGCAAACCACGATCGCCATAGCCACCATTGTAGGGGATGTGTATGTGAATGTACCGACCACTGTCATCATGCACGTACTTGCCACGATGACCTCCATGCAATATGGGATGGTAACGACCCGGAGGTATTTTCTCTTTTAAAAATTCAATATCCACATCCTTGTCGACGTAAGCCTGAACCAAACCTATATCCAAGGATAAGCAACATAGTAAAGTAACAAAGCAAACATGACGAGTGAATCTATTTAATCCTTGATGTGTTATTTTCATTTTTGTTATTATATTTTGCGCAATATTTCCTATTGAAAAACCAAAAACAAGTTCAGCAGTGTCAAGGATTTGTGTATTTTTTCTATTTTTCAATATTTCTTCCAATAATTTTATACTCAGTTTAACCAGAAAACAAAAACTCTGTTGCGTTTGCTTTTTTATAAAAAATATACTTCGCACACTTGGTACAGTTAAAAATAATTTTTTTTTTGTGATTTGGCTTGTTTGAAGACTGTCGTAGAATTAATTCAACAGTTGCCTCTGCATCTGGTTTTCTACTAAAAAATTATCTTTCATAACAATTATAAGTCTACTCAATAATTTTCAATAATTTATTAAAAGTTTCAATTCAGATAATGAAAAGAATTTTTATCACATATTTTTCTATTAATCGGAATATAATTACAAGTGAATCATCTTGTTTATATTACGCACTTGCCTTTTTTACTATTATTGTTTTATATCAAAATCAATGTAATTGGCGTCAGAATTGGATTTGGAGAAGGAATTAAAGAGAGTCGGAGAAAGGGAGAGAGACCCAGAGAGGGTGGGAGTCGCAGAGAGTGCGGGTGTTATGACACTTTTATTATTTATTCATCGGAAACACATTTCATACAAGTCATATATTAGAAAGTGAGTATTTAAATAGATTGACAGGCTTTTTACCCCGTTTCTCTTTTCCCAAATTTACTACCTTAATAATTAGGAGAGACCACGGGTATATTAAATTTATGCACGCATTTGACTTTATGTTAAGAATTTTAGAAAAACTGATTTTAACATAAAATTAATTTTTCGAAATATAACAAATAAATAACAATCGCCCTTCTACCAAAGCTTTCGTTGTTATAAATCAAAAGATGGATTGCAGAGATCGGGACAGTTTAAAAAACAATATACAAACGTTTTAAAAAACATTTCAAACGCTCACAAATCCTTGACTATAATAAACATCTTGGCCCACCAACAGATGACAATTTGCCTCCGCGGAGTATTTGCTAATCAACAGAGCATAGATCCGAATTCAACAGAGCTTATAAATGAGTATTTTGAATTAAATTTATTAACAAAATTTAACCAATCGACAGTGAAGAATATTTCTATTAAAGGTTTTCGTGAGTGAATTTTAAACTTTGAAATTGCATCTGCGGAATTGTTCCACTAGAGTACGATTCGCCAAAGTAGGCCGGGTGGTCTGAGAAGTTCTAGATTGGCCCCTACATACCAAGTCAACATTGCGAATCCTCTCTAAGGTATTACTTCACACGCAAAGTTTAAAAATTTTGATCTAAATTTACTAAATTATAAGTTTTTGTAGTCTATTATATATTTACAAATCAAATAATTGTATGTATATACAAAATTCGGCCAAAACGCGACAATAATATTATTGAGCCCGGTACGGTATTATTAAAAAAATCTATAAATATGTATAAATTCCATCATAAAACATGTTTTCATAAAAAAAAAACAAGTATAAAAACTTTAGTTGGCTTAAGGCAAATCTTAAATACGCTCCACACCTATTTATAATAATTGGGCGTGCCAGACACGTGCTGGTACCTTCTACACACGAATTCTCTCTACGAATATGTTTTTTGGAAATCGTAAAGATGTAGTTATTCAACTACGCCCCTTTTTGTTACATAAATGAACATTGTAACTGTGTACACCAAAAAGGTCACTGTATTTGAATTTGGTTGATGGAAAACATGGCACATCTAATTTAACTCGATTTAAGTAGAAATTTAAACACTGAACAAAGAAATGTATGTACAAAATTTCAACTTTATATTTTAAAATTTAGAAAGATAAATGTTTAAACTTCGGGCGGATCCGACAAGTCCGATTCCAAATTTGATACTGATTAAAGTAAGTGTTGCAAATGAAATAATTAACTTAACATGTGCTCATCTTGTGTGGGGGGAGCTTAAAAACAACATATAATATTAAATTAATAATTAATAGACTTTACATGCTTCCCCCTTTTTAACAAATTAAGTAATTATACAAACACGCATGTCTCCGGTACTTGCTTGCTTGCTTTACTTTATACCAAATGACATTAATCTTCTCAATAAAAAAAAAAAAAGCGGAAAATGATTTAATACTAATCAAACACCCTACGGGTGGCACCCAATTAATTTTTTTATTAATTTTTATTTTCCAATAAATGAATTAAAAATCAATAAATTACTGCCCATGTGTGAAGACAATTATTGCCCGATAAAAACACGTTGAAACGATTCATAAAAGATATTTCCAAAATGGTCTTGAACTGTACAACATTGTACTTTTAGTGTATGTGTGGGGGTGGGGTAAATGAATGTCAAGCTACCGGAATAATTAAGGATTATTATCAAACTACACGTGGATGATTATAAAGAAGAAACAAATTAATAAACTTCCATAAAATACATTATTAATATAATATATATATACCAAGTGGACATACATACACCACCTAACCTTCCTAATGTTTAACGGTTTTTTACCATAAATTACATTTACATTTGACTAATAAGCAATGTAGTCAAAAAAAATTACTACAAAACCAATGATTAATCGTTGAAGTCATTTAAAATAAATTACTGCAATGTCTGTCCCAACGTTATTAGTAAATTTGCTTAAAAATGAATTAGTACAGCAAATATTTTCCATTTAGCAATACACTGTAAAATTCCTTAAGAAGAGAAATAACAGTAAATGCATATATGTGTGCATTAGGGTGGGCTGAAATCGCATTTTTTTGCAATAGTGCGGAAAAGTTGCGAAATAGTGAGGTTAATAAGCTATCAAAAAAGAAATAAAACCAATTAATCTCTTCCGATAGCGCTAAAGTTGAATTAAATATTGAAAATATACCACATTTTCGAGACAACGTTATGTATATATACTCTTCAATAAGATGGAAAGCGTACTTAATTTGTTATTCCTTCAATTTATAAGGACTTCTTAGAGACCATAAAAAGTTGATACAAGAAAGAAAGAAATTTTAAATAAATTTTAGGGTAATAATTACTTAAAATTAAGTTTTGTAGAGTATTTTTAATTATGCCCATCACCCAGTTCGATGTAAGTTGCAATATTGCCTAGAAATATACGAATCTATACATGATCAGGATCGTATTTTCAGATCGCCTAATCGTGTCAATATTTCTGTTGATTTGTTTTAAAATTGAGATGCTCACAGACTGCTGTACATGATAGCTTATTGCTAAACAATTATGTTTATGTGTTTACTATATTTTGAATGTAACAAACATTCAAACATTCCATCCTTACTTTAAGTAGGTATAAAAAGTTTATTCAACTCTTTGCGTTTTAAATTAAATCGAAAACAAATACCGGATTGGCGGAGACATTCCTTTGAACAACAATAATCTACGTGTGTGGATAAAAAAAAAAAACAACAATTGTAAAAAATCATAAATTAGAAATTTTATTTGTTTTGTTTGGTGTTAAAAATTTGTTTTCAATTGGATTCAATAATAACTTAACCTAAATATCCGCTTGGGAAAATTTCTATGAAAGTCTCAGTGAATCATAGCAGCGAATAAACCGCAAATAACCCTTGAGTAATGCTTATCTCAAATCGGTGAAATCGGCTTAAATGCCTTTAGAATAAATTTAATTAATGACGCCTTCAAGTAAATATATATATATGGCGACCTATTATATTTATTAAAATTCCATGCAGTAGTTTAAATTCAACCCAGATCAACGTAGATCTTAAATATATACTAACAAGGCACTGAAGCTGCCAAAGAAGTAAATGAGAATTCAGAATATGTTGTCAACCTCTTTCAGAGTGTTGCATACACTTTAACGAAATGATATATGCCCCCAACCTTGGGGTGATGAGTAAAAGATCTACAAAATCGTTCAAATAAAAGTTTTAATTTATTTAAACCAGTTTCATGATATATATATATATGTATATATTAATCGATTAACGAATTAATTGATTTGCAAATATTGATTGTTGTGTATATGAAAGCATTTAAATACAGTAAAATTAAAATCTATTGTTGTCAGTTTAGACACAATACCACACCGCCACTACCTCAATCATTTTGGTTCTCTCTAATATTAATAATTAACAAAGAAACAAATAACTTTGATTTAGATCAAATTTTAAATACCTTGTAGATGTGCGTACAAAGAGTGGGCGTGGCAGCTGCATGATTGTGCTCTTTAATAGTGTATATTATATAACGTATAAGCTTGCAAGTCGAATTTTACGCTGAATAAGGTTTGTTGTAAATTATGGGCGTGTATGTAATCCGACCGCGCCCATTTTTAGCAGATTGTTGCCCAAGGTAATTATAAATATGAATAACAATTTTCAAATAAATATTTTATTGCCAATAAAAAGACTTTTAACGATTGTAGGCGTGGCTAATTTAAATAGCAATCTGCCTTCAAAAACTCTATGTGCATTACGTCTCTGCTTGCGTCGAGCTTACGCTAATTTTTTTGTAATTTGTAAGATCAATTTTTGTGGCCGCTGATTAATAAATATTTTTTTCTCACTTCTTTTACTTTGTTACGAATTGTTTCTGGCGTGTTATAAAGGCTATGTAGCTAAGAAAGTATTTAAGATTTGACTCCGGTCAAAGCCTTAGTTCGGAAATGAATCTTCCTTCATTAAGGACTGTTTATTACGCCTAATGCAAGGCTTAATTTTTATTACTATTGCTGGAAGCTTCCTTTTTTTTAATTGTATTGTGTTTTTGCACGTACTTACCGTAAAAAATTCCATAAGATAAAAAAAAAACACTTAAACTGTATAAAAAAAAAACTGAAATTGCGACATGATTTTATTATAACTTTAGCCATAACGTGATTCAACTAAAATAAACGTAAACTACAAAAAAAGCTATAAAAACTGCAAAACATCAGGCTCAACAGTTATATGATATAAAAAAAGTAAAAAACCAAAAAAATAAAAAAACTTCCGGTAAACTGCACGAGACGTCCTTAACGGTTTTAATTTACATTTCGTTTATTCATGTGGCGATGGATAATGGATGTAGGGCTATAAACAAGCACGATAATCACCAGATAAATAAAGTATTAAAAAATAAGAAATAATAAATGATGAACCAACACAAGAAGGAGTAAGACGATTACCTATAAAACAAATACGGTGTCTACAGAAACGAAAAGTATTTCGAAATTGTTTTACAACTTTGTTTATGATTATGTTTAGTCACAATGTAACACCGAACAGCATTGACATTGTCCATAACAAAGTTATTACAATATAAATAATATGCCCTAAAACAACCATCAGCTTGCTCACACAATATTGTTATATGGTAATTATGTTTTCTTGTGGGGAAGCAAAGCCCAAAAACAGTAAAAAACATCAATTAACTGAGAATGTTTATGGTCATTGCCCCAGAAATTAATTGAGTGACATTTAACACCCACACAAAGTCAACACAAAATCAATATGAGCTTATCTGCATACTTGTACTTGTACCCTGCGTTGAAATGGGTCCATTTCATAAATTCATATGTTTATTGGTTGCTGTGTCCATTTAATGTGATGTAAGTTCCCATATTAGCATTGACCTTGTCCACGTAACACACAGACTACATACTAAGCGTGCCCGCTAATTACTAACATTGTGAAAGTTGAAATAAATTTTTTTGTTTTGTCATTTGATATGTTGTGGGTTTATATACGACATGAAATAATCTCCTAAAATATTTAGCTCGTTTTTCAAGATGCGTCTGAAGTGATTTTTTTGCTTAACAAATATTTATTATAATTATAAATGTGTTATTTAACCTGAAGGAAGGAAACATGGTTTAATGACCGTCAATTAATTAAACACTTACAGTGCTACGGTATTCAGGGAGAGCTTAAAAGCTTATCTTTAATAAAATGTGGATTTTAGTCAATTTCTACTCCATGTGCTTTATAGTGTAAGTATGTAGTTAATATAAAAAAAAATTTATTTTTTTATTGTTGTATTTTATTTTACTCTACACAGTAAAAGGTATGTAAAGTTTATCTTTCCAGTCTTATGAAATATAAATATCGATTAAGATTTAGGTGCTGATCTTGATCTTGATCAGCACCTAAATCTTAATCGAACCACACATGTCAGTCCGTGAATTTAAGTATTTGCCGCTTGTAAGAATTAAGATATTGTCCTAAGCATTTGATAGAATTTTTTAAATAAGCAACCACACTCAGAATTAGCGAAAAGTGTCTCAAGATCACATAATATTGTTATATTTACTCATCAATGTATTAAAAATAGGCACTATCGAATAATAAACCCACTCATAATTTACAAAATGTTACTTAAAAAGTTGAGGTTTGATACGCATACTTTTAATTAGGACAACCATCGAGGCTCCTGTTCAAATAACAGACACGCCCATAATTTACAAACAAGGAAAAATGTAATTGTCAATCGTAACGATTTAATATATAAGTTTGGTTATATCTGTAGCTCCTTAAATTATGCTACAATTAGTTTACATTGCCAAATAAGTTAATTCGTGAAATATCTTTATACGGAAAGAGGTTCGAAAAATATTCCGATCAGGTCCAACTTTGGTACAGCCACTTAAGAACCTCATTAACCATTCTATACCAAATTTTGTCAAAAAATATTAGGAATACCCATTTTTTGCCATATAACAGAAATTCCATTATGTCCTATGGTTCGATTTGGTCCATTTTTTCCTCTATAGTCCAATACCTGTCTTTGTAAACACTTCGACCAAAGTATCTTAGAAAATGTACACAAATGCACATAGACAGACGGACTTTTATTTAATCGGTATAATTGAAGGTGGGTGTGACATTTGAAATCTAGGTTTACAATTAACTTAAAACTTAATATACCCTTTGGCACAAGTAGTGTGGGGTTTAAAAATCTCTTATTTCATACAGAATCCGTTTATACGGTACATGCAACGCCTACTATATGAAGGTGGAGGATATTAAAGTTACGGCTTAAGTCAAATTTATTTTTTTTAGAAATATTTTATCACTTAATATGATTTCAAGAAAATAAGTGGATGAGGAAGACGCGTATTCAAATAAATACATTTAATAATAACTAATAACATATTCATCTACTGATTTAATAGAAATTAAGCAGCGATTAACGACCAGTAATTGAATTCATTAATTCCATATAAGTATACTATATAAGTACAAGCGTGATAATGAGATTTTAAGGAAACAATTTTAAGAGAACAATGCTAGTAAGCATGGCTGTATATGCCATAAGCATACTCCTATATATAACGTAAGACCGTTAGTTGTAAACATATAATTTAAGACAAGTTTTTAGTTTTTTATAAATTAGTTTGATATTAACCACAAAGGCACCAACATAATAGACTATTTAACGTAAGAATAACCTGCAAAACAAAAATATTGTTTATGTGTAATTAAAGTTTATGAAGTAGTATTTATATAAAAAAAACCGTTTTGCTGGATGACTTAATACGAGTATTACAAAATATTTATTATAAACGGAATGGTCGAAAGAGCATCACATATATATAACTATGCTGCATAATTATTATAAAATAATATATACAAATACATTCGACCAAATAATTAAACATAGTTAAATTAGGTATGAGTTGAAGAGTATTCGTATGCCATTCCAAAAACAAAAATATATTTTAAAAATTAAAAAATTTATATTATAAATATAAAAACCAAAAAGTAAAAACAACAACAACAATTAGACAATCTTTGCAAATATATAAATATAAAAAATTAAAATTGCGCAACTTTCAAACACATTGATATTTCATACATACATTTATATAATTTATAACTATAAATATTTTATGTTATATTTTTTTTTTTTACAAAAATAATGTAAATTAGTTTTTATTGTTTTTTATATCTTTTTAAAAGAAATTATTTTGTAAGGGAAAATACATTCGCATACTCCCCGAAAATAAATTTTAATAATTGAATATAATTAATTTATAGGAAACTATTCCAAAACTAAACTATGATATTATGACTTTTTGGGATAACATGTTCATATATCATAAAACTAGTTAAATTAAATCAAAACTAATAATTAGATAGCGACTAATTGCTATTTTTTTTTTTTTTATAAGTTAAATATAGTTAAACATAGTTTGTGTGTGATGAGTAGAACAGTACGTAAAGTAAGGTAATAACGAAAAAGAATCGAAAATCGAACATCGAAAAAGTCAAATTGAAATCATAATACAAGTATACGCGCCATATGCGTATGTGGAGTATACATACGTATGAATGTATAACATAATAAATGAATGAGAGCTGAAAGCGCTAAAATTTAAAATAAAAACAACAACAAAACAATCTGCTATCAGGGCCACTATATAAATGCTGCATGCTAAGAACGGATAAGAAGCATTCCTGTTGCAACCGGCAAAGCTTAAGGATATACAACGCATTATACATATACATCGTTCTCTTTTTCTCTCTGTGTAACATACATATTTAAACAAAAGGGAAAATGCTTAAAAACTGGATAAAATTCGCTTTTGTTGTGGTGAGTAAATCTGTTAATTTTTGATGAGAGATCCTTTAATTTACTATAAAAATAAAACTCATACGCTCTGTAGGCGATGATGAAAATTTGTGGTAAACTAAAATTCCATTTTAAACGTGTCAAACAACAGTAATTTAAAATTAAAAAAAAGTGCTTTGTTTTATAAAAAAAATTCAAAAAATTTAATAATTAAGAAGTGAACATATAACATATTTAGTTTGGAATGATTTGTTATATAAGAATAAAAATTAACTTAAATTTTTACCAATTCTACATCGTTTTTAGTTGAAAATGAAAAATTTCAATTTCAAAATAAAAAAAATTCAAATTTTCATTTAAAAAAAAAATTACAAAGAAAATTTTCAAATTTAAAATTATATATTTTTTGTGGTGATTTGTTAAACGCACATACGTTGGTGAAGAATAGTTAATTAACTTTATACTTGATTGTGGCAAATTTAGACCCGATCGGACTATTTTAGAAGCGCTTTCTATATAATTATATATCACGAAGAGACTTATATGATAATTCTTTGCGTTACTTGCTCAACTAAACTAATTGTAGCATAATTTGTAAAAACTAAGTGGTATAGGGTATTAAATGGTTGGGCATAACCAGGCATAGCATTTTCACCTGTTCCATATTAAAATTAAAATTTATCATTTAAAATTTGAATTTTTTAATTTAAAATAGATATTTTTTTTTATTTAAAATTTAAAAGATTAAAATTTTAAAACAAAATAATCAAAATCAAACAACTATTTAAATGTCGCACAAATACCATACAACCATGGGCAGCACTTAACAAAATTAAACAAGTAAGAAAACTAGATTTGTCTTAGACAATTTTCTGATGTTATAAATATATTTTTGTCAATTATAGGCGTGGTTCTGAAACGAGTTTGCCCATTCCAAATAGTAATCTGCGTGCAGAAACTAAAAGTATTTGGATAAAACTTCAGCTCAAAATTTCAAAACGAGAATATCAACCAGACGGACTCTTAGAAAAGAATATATATGTATTGCCCGATTCAGTTTTTAATGCTTATCTAGAATATATATCCTTTGTAGAGTCTCTGACGCCTCCTTCTAGGTGTTGAAAACTGAATGACAAACTTAGTATATATATATAGAATAGTATATCTTGTATGAAGGGTATAATAATATAATTAACATAACAGGCCTGATCGCACACCAAAAACTTCCTATTTTGATAAAGATCAAAAAAGCATTCAATTGAAACATTTTATAGATCATAATACGTTTGCTTTTTATTGCATTTTTATCACATTATATAATATTTTTTATGAGTCAGAATATTTCCATTAAATACCTTCAATACCTAAAAAAATTAATTTTTTTAAAATTAATCACTTAATTTATTAACGAATCAAAGTGTAAAAAATTGTAAAGAGTTCATGAAATTGTGTAAAAAAACATTTTGTTGTAATAAGTGGCTAACCATGAACGCGACAATAATAAGCAATGTTTAACGCTTTGTTTAAATGTGTTTTTCTCTTCTTCTTTTTCTTCTTCTTCTTCTTGCAGGCCTTTGCAACCCTGTGTAGGGGAAATCCAGTTAAAGAAAATAAATATCGCTCCAACAATGAAGGCGCCTATACGCATAATAATAATGACGGTAAATATTATATTTTGAATTATTTTAATACTTACATCTAAGAATGTAATAGAATTTAAAAGATCTCTACGTAATAGATTTTACTAAAATTTATTAAGTAATTGAACTAATTAAAAGCAAGAAGTAATAAAATGCCCGCAAATATTTTTAAAGATTTTAATGCATTCTTAACTATAATTCTAGGTGAATATGCGGCTCCATATGGTAAAATATAAATAAATTTCTTACAATTTCAATTAAACACAATACTACTCCCTAAAACTAAACTAAAACTATCTTGAAACGTCTCTGTTTTACTTCCAAACCTATACGTAGATATATTCCTAGAAATTGAATAAAAAAGTAATTCCTCGTTGACTAAATTTTATGATTTTACTCTCCCCACTTAGTACTTTTCATATACACGTATATTAACCATACTCATAGATTTTTCGTATCATTAGTAGATTAATTAATTTTTCAATTTTTTATTTACTTTATAAAAATTACAACTAAATAATTTTAATTTATCACAAAAATCAGGTCGCTACCGTCATCAGCCAGTACCCTATGTACATGTCAACGACAATCGCGATTTAGGTAAATATGTGCACGTGCATATACCTTATGATGGTGGTTATGGTCCCTATGCTGGCAGCATTGTGCCCTATGTCCATGTAGATGTGCCCTATGTACCTGAGACGGTAGGTGTATCTTTTATATTACAGCAAAACCTCGGCTAACATGATTTTAATTTTTATTTTTACAATAGACTACAAAGAAACCTACGACTACTACCAAAAGAACTACTACTACCACAACGACAACTACCACAACACCACGTAATATCTTATTTAATTACCACGATGAAGGCGGTCATCGGATCTTACATCAAGAAAATGTACAAAAGAGACACAAATACGATCATGTGTAAGTTTGTTTTATAACCAAAACAAAAACTTCTTACTTTATATCATCACAACTTTTTGCAATATGATTGAAAATATTTTATAATGCAGCTACTTAACGGAAAATGGCATTTATGGCGAAGAGCAGGCCAGTTTACATCATGAGGGTGGTACTCATGCGGAAGGTTATTACGAATATACTGGTGATGATGGTAAATTGTATCGCGTTAATTACAAAAGCAATGGTGGTGGTTTTATGCCCCAAGGCGAACACATCCCCACACCGCCACCCATTCCAGAAGCTATAGCCAGAGCTTTAAAATACGTAGATGACAAGCGTAAAGCTAATGGAGAAAAGCCATTATTCGATGAACGTGGCTTCCGTATTGATAACATGAACAAAGACGTGATGGCTGAACTCAAATCGATGCATATGGACAATATGCCTCAAGATATTGCTCAACATTTTAAAGAATTCCAAGAACATATGGATTATTACTTGGGTTACGGTTCCTATTAGTATTAAAACAAAACTAAACTAATTAATATATATGATACATACTAGGTAATTCGTTCCCCGTTTTTGGGCGGGGCCGATTAATAAGGAAAATTACGCTCCCATTTGTTTCAGAAAAACTGTTCTGAAATAAACACTCGTATTGGTACGTCCTCTTTCAACTGACCAATAAAACTTCCTTATATGCAAAGTTTGTCCTTAGGTGAGAAATATCACTGTGTAAATTTTTCTTGTATTGCTAGGAGAACTTCCGTACGGTGTCTTTTTTCCACAAAATGGACACATACTGTCATAACCAATTTCTCAACACATTTTATATTTAGTCCATATTATTCTCTAAGGTATCCAGTAAATCTCCACAAAATTTCATTGTGATTGGTTAATAAGATGAAACATAGGGAACTCTTAAACATTAATGAAAATATTTTTTTTTTTTGTATATAAATAAGTCTCACTCAATTAAGTTAACACACAGATCCTTTGACTTAAGTAATGCTTTTCATTTTTTGTTTATTTATTCATTCAATTACATTATAAAAAGAGTTGTTATACATTTCATTTAAGATCATCGAAATAAAGTGAAATATAATAAAATTCCAAGTTTTCTATATAATCACTTAGGTCTGCTTTCTGCTCATTGTACCACCAATTACTCTAGATGTTTCTGTTTACACAAAACACTGCCAAATTAATTACTTCGTAAAATATCAAAAACTGTGACCTGTAGTTTACGCACAAATTGACAGACAGATGGACAGACGGACGTGGTTAAATCTATCGGTATTCTTGAAGGTGGGAGCAGTTTTTGCCGGCTTAACTTACTTCACTTTAAATGATTATATAAAGCATACTTTAAGGTGCCTTATATATATGTATTGCTTTCAATTAAAAAAGCTTTAATATAAATACAGTGTAGAGCAAAATTGTTAACACAAAAAGTAATATTTTTAATACGTTTCTGCGCCAACACAAAAAGCTTTATAAATTGTGTGTGCACTAAATTCTAACTTCACTTTTCAATTTTTGTCGATTGTGGGTATGGTTCTCAAGTGATTTTGCTCCATTTACATAAAAACCTATACATAGGACCATAAATGTTTGTACATAATTTCAGCTGAATAGCTCAAAACTTAAGGCCAGGAAAGTGGCAACAACAAATCGACACAGATTACAGTCAGATGGATGGCTAGATCGATTCACATTTTGATACTGATTAAGAATATATACTTTGTAGAGTGTCTGTGACAAGAGGAATACCAAACTTATTATACCCCCATTTTATGTGAGGAGTATCTGTCTATCTATCTCTCAATAAATTGGAAGGGATATCTAGAATAAAAAGCTTTCAAGTTTTGTTTGCTAAAATATTTATTAAAAAATCTTTCTCATTTTCATAAAATAGAATCACATGCAATTTTGTAAAATATTAAGTATTTGGGTATTTTGTTTGTGACTCCTTCTTCTGGGTGTTGCAAACGGAAAGACAAACTTAGTATACCCCTCATCTTATGTGGAATCCATTTAAATACTTTGTAAAATCCTTTCAACCTCCTTTGTAAGCGTAATTTACACAAACTACTACAATGGATTCAATTTGGAAAGAACAACCAACTCTGTATGAATGAACCATAATTAATTAATTCTTGGATAATTAGTGGTGGATATTAATTATGCAACTGAAGTGAAGCATTTAAATATCATTTCAATAGATGCTAGATAAAATGAAAAAATCATTGTCACGCATACCTTCATAAACACGTACATATCGATTTCCATTAAATAACACTTGATGTAAATGTTAAGTGTAAGAGTGAATACCATAAAATACAGTGATATGAATACAAACAGTATAGTGCAGTGCAATGCATACTTGAGGCTATTAAACAAGAAAATTATTGAATTGATTTTCGTTCACTTTGATTGAGAAATAGAGAAATCATAAGGTGGCACAATATAAGAGGGAGAGAGAATCTAAAAAGTCCACTACTCAATATATACGAGTATATATTGTAGGTACTTAAGTTATAATGGATTTAAAAAAAACGTAAGAAAAAAATTAACCGCACATTAAAAGGTGTGTTGAAGAGGCTACTCGTTTTATAAATAGACTTTGTATGCATATATATATTCATAACCATAAGTAGTAAAAAATCACATACATGCACGTGGTAAATATGTGAATATTGTTACATGGCAACTTTACACTCACACACACATTAGCATCACTGATGACCTTCACATTTACTGCAATCTTTAACAAACCAAACAAACTAAAAAAGAAGAAATCTGTTATTTTTTATGATCGTTTTTTTTTTTTTTTGTTTTTGACAACCAAGAAATAACCACAATGTGGAATTTGAATATTGTGAATAATGCGAATACGTATGGTAAGGGGGTGTACGGCAACATCAACTTTCTCGCATACACCACAATGGTATAGTACACGAACTTATATGCCCATGCAAATGTAAATGTCAATCGCACAAAGGCCTAACAGAATTTTTAAGTGTTTAATTATTTTTTAAAACTTTTATTGTTAAGAATTTGCATACATATAAGTATGGGCTTAAAAATATGCACAGTTACAACATAATTTATTAATTTGGATAGCATGGTAATGTGGTAGCCTAGGTTTTACAAACAGAACAAGATCCTTTTGCTAACATCACTGCATCTTTCAAAAAAAGTAAAAATATATGAATTTATATAAATTCATACGCTCGGTACTGCTAACTAAAAGCAAAGAATTATTGTTGGGGGAGACGCGATTCACAACAAGCTATATAGCGGAGTTTAGCAGCTCTTAGCGTTTTTCTTTCATTTCATATCTTAAGTCTTTGGAGGAAACTAACTAACTAGTTTTTACAGGTTCATTCAACATATTTTGAAACTTATTGTCAATGAAAAAACTCTTCCCTTCATCAGTCGCCTTATTAAGAAATACACAGATAAGCAATAAATTGATTTAAATTTTGTATATGGCTCGTTTTAAAAAAAAAAAGTTTAATCATGTGTGATCTACATTAATGTATAATGGTGATAGAAAAAGTATAATTTTATCACCACATTTATCGCTCGTGAGTTTAAAAATATAATAACAACAACAAATAATAACAACACCAACAATAACAACAACAAATTGTATGCAATTAAATGCATTGAATTTTCTCATTTATTAAATTAACAATCTACCTACCTACCCACCTCATTTTCTTCTATATTCAAATGATACACGAGCACAAAGGCAGGGTGCAACTATGCTGAATTGAGGTGATAATTATAATAAGTGCCAAACCAGCGAATGAACGGGAGTTTCTTTTTAATTTTGATTGTTTGTTTGTTTGTTTTTTTTTTATTATTTTTAATTTTATAATATATGCAAATTACCAAATGGTTGTGTTTTTTTGTTTTTTTTTTTCGGTGCTAAATGTGTTTTCACTATATTCACTGCTAGGAAAACTTAAAATAACACTTTTTGTAGAATTTGTTTTTGTTTTTGTTTTTCTTTTTGATTTTCATATGTATATGGGGGTATTATTATTATTTATTTTGTCAAAACGTTGCCCAGAACAAGGTGTCGGATGCCGTAGCAAATATATATTTACAATAGGATATCTTTTTAAGCCAATACATGTCCTTATATTAAATTTCATGGAAATATCTTGAAATAAGCTACAGGTTGCGCACAAATTTTCATGGACAGACAGACGTATGTGGTTAAATCGTTTTAAATTTTGCTGTTGAATCGATCGGTATAATTGAAGGTGGGTGTAGAATTTCTTGTTGATAAGTTACAAACATCTGCACAAACTTAGTATACCCTTTGCCACAAAGAGTGGTGCAGAGTATAAATATTAATATTTTTTTAAATAACGCGAATTTCAATTTGCCAACTACCCATGTGTATATGTCAATAATGGTAAAAAATTTAATAAATCTTGGCCACAATATGGACAAGAATACAACTGACCAGCTATGCAACTATTTACTAAAAATGGCTAATGTCAAGATGGGCATAAATTAATCTTCACAATACAAACAAGTTTCAGTGCAAATGTCACAATATGCAATAGCACACACACACAGCATCGATTACGTGCACGCCAATGGCAGAGATAAGGTGACCATATTAATAGACTTATATATGTATATGTGTATAAGTGTATGTATTGTTTTAATTTAGAAAATGAAAAACCAAACTTTATTCTAGATCGTTGACAGTTTTTTCGTTTTTTTTTTTTTGTGCAAAACATAATGGCAATGGTAACCAGACGAGAGCCACGGTCAAGGTGTTAAGCATTCTAAAAACAGACGTGCCACCTTTAATGTGTCTTTATAACAACTATAAACAACAACGATTAAAAAAATGACAAATTCGATTAATAAACTAAATATGTACATACTACATAGCAGATATAATTAATTTTTTGTTAACTTGCACTTGACAAATGACGCTTAACACTGAAGCGTTCAATTAAACTAAAATTTTTATAATATATATAAAATATATACATGGCCTTATACATATGCTCCCCTATAAAATGACATTTAATATAATAAACATTATCATCATCAACTTTATCATCTTCATTATCACGCTTAAACATCATCAACGTTGTTAATAATAAATAGCAAGCAATTATTGTGTACGCCCGTTGTCTGTTGATGTCTAAGGTGATGCTAATACTATTTTTCATTGCTTTTTATTGCAACATAACAACAATTATTTTTTCTTTTTTTTTTTTTTTGTTGTTGTTAAATAAATGTATGTGTGACAATAGCTTTGCCAGAAAATGTAAAATTTTTATCCATTGTTGATTAAGTGTAATCATAAACATTGACCTTGCGTCAGCCTATAGAGTTACATTCGTAACGAATGTTTGTTCATTATGTCTGTCTCATGTGTATTGTTATCTTTAATTTGTGGTTGATTTTTTTGGTTAATGTTGTTACATCATTTGATTTTGCTCTAGTATTGTCACATATTTACAATTATATACTATATGATGGTATTTGGAGCAATAATCTTTACATCAAAATTGTTCAAAGTTTTCTTTTTTGTTTTTATACCCTCCATTGTATGTACATATGGGGACATATCACTCTGTGAAAGCGTTTGCAACGCCTAGAAGTGTATATATTCTGAATCCGTGCGCGCGTGTGCACTCGCCCAGTTAGAACATCAACTCCAAAGTTGACAAAAGTGTTGATAGTTTTCAAATGGGGGTTGGTGTTGAAATTGGAACAAATCAGTCAAATAAATTATTCGTATAACCTAAAAAGTACATAAGATATGTTGCCTTATATATAACTCGGGAACCTTTTTGTGTACCGAAGATGGATACACAAGATTTGGCAGCAGCCAAATATAGATTTTTTTACTTGTTTTTAAATAAAATCAATTCATCATCTAAATGTCAAATTAACTTAAACTTGCATAAATCCAAACACCCCTTTTTTCACAATAAAATAATGATCTTGATATTATCAAACTATTACAAAAAAAAAAAATCCACTTTAATTCTCTTCATACATACTGCACTGCTTGAAAAACAAAGCAAAACCTTGATTTCGCATTTGGGATGCTTCTTGAAAACCTCACCTTGATTTATGGTAAATCTATTCTTTGACATAAAGATGCTTCTAGAATGGATTTTCTTATGTTGTAGTAATCTGCAACAATCCAAAGATTGATAATAATATTGTTCATGGTCACCCAAAAAGAATTATGAATTACATATTGCATTGTAAAGTGTATCAATGTGAAGGCATCACTGAACGTACAGATAACCTTTAAAAGTCATTTTTTTTTTTTTTTTTTTATTAATTACATATAACATATTATGGTATTAAGTGAAGCAAACAGATGTTCTTGTAACTTTTAATCTTGAAAGATTATTTTGTTGTTATTAAATTTTAATAAAAAAAAAATTACAATTATTCTTAGTGTAAAATTTTTTAAATTCTTCGTAAAACCTAATTAATAATATGATAAAGCAACTTTAAAAATTTATAATTGATTAATAATTGATTGAAGCACACTTTAAACTTTATGATGAAATAAGTAGAAAAACTAAATTTGACTTAAGCCGAAACTTAAATACCCACTATTTTCAAATAAATTATAAGTCAATTTTTGTCCATTGTGGGCGTGAGACTTGGCCAGTTTCATTTTAAATTTAAATCAAAAGATAAGTAAGTGAAGTAAGTAACCTAAACTTTTGGGTCCTTTTTAAACCCATATACTTTATTCCCAATAATATTGTTTCGAATGTAACATTGTCTTCTCAAAGGGTATAACACCTACAACGTCCACATGTTAAATGTTACTAAAGTTGTTGTTATCCATATGTTCACGGAATATTTATACATACTCGTATATCTCCTCTTACAAAACCTTTTTAAACAACATATCGTTAAAGTAAACTGTTGTACTGATGAGTGTTGTAAGAACAAGAAAAAATTAAAGAGAAATATTTAACACTGATTTACCTTTAACAATCAAGTGGAATGACATTTTAAATCAAATTAATTAAACAAATGCAACAATAACAATAACACAATTAATTGCATAGTGCGAACAATTTTATCAACGTATTCACACAGGGCATCGTATAATGTGGGGAAACGAATCAACTGGCAAGAAGGCAGCTAGGCAAACAAACAAACAAACAAACAAACAAATAAACAACACATTGCGGCTAAATAAATACAGTAAATACATAGCAGTGAAAGATTTTTATACAATTGAAATAAATGAAAAAAAAAAACAACAATTGGAAAATATCAACTTTGAGGTAGATTTAGATTTAGATATAAAAACAGAATCACACGTCATTTATATAAAATCAAAACAACAACTACAACAACAACAAAAAACAGAAACATTCAATTACACAGTATCAACAATATGGCCACCACGTCACGTATCCGCAGGGCATTATTGTGCAATACAATACAAAATTGAATGAATGAATTGAAATAATCATGTAGGCACTGGCACTGATACTGAATGAATCAATGAATGGCAGATGACTTTACTTAAACAGGTAATATACAATATTATTATTAACATTTATGCGGTTTGCATATACACGTTTTCGGTGTGAAACAAGTAAAAGCGACTATATTAGGCGTATGCCAAATCCAAGATACTCTTACAAAATAGTCCCGCACGATATTACTTCTACAATTAAAGGAAAAAATACCTTACATTTACTTAAATTAGCACGTTCAATTTTTCCACCCCTTTTAAAAAGCCCGTTTCATATATAGACTTAAAATGTCATTTAAAAAATATTCATTTTGTTACTATTAGAATACCCCTAAGAGACAGATGCTTAGACAGACACGACGATTCAGATTTCGATGCTGATTAACAATACACATTCTTGTAGGACATCTGACATCTTCTTCTGCATATGGCAAACGAAATAAAAGATCTAATGTATACTCAACTTTAAGTAGAGAATTTAAAAATCAACAGCAGCGTTTCAGCAGTATTGCCATTATGTGTTTTATAGCAACAACAAGTTTTTTTAATAGCTCAAGTTTAGAACATCTTCATTTCTTACTTATTGCCGAGGTGCTTACGCTTATGTTGTTATGGTATCTCCATCTACAATATAAATGAAATGAATTATTGCCATATTTTTACTTTACAGAGGTTGGAGGTATATTGTCTTTGTGAACCCATTTACCCCTAGTAAGTAAAATAAGAAGGGTTCAATGATTCCAGAAATTATATATGTTCTTGATTATCATCCAAATACAAAGTACATGTGTCCCTGTGTATCTGTAATAGACGTTTTTTCTATTACATAAGTTCAGACATCGAATTGGCAAAAGTGTTGGTTGGTCCCTAATCTTGAAATTTTGTAAATATTTACCTTTTATAGAGCCATCGGGAGAGGTATTCAAAATTTGGCCAAAGTCCTAAAAGACCATTTCACTTGAATAATATTTTAATCGTTGAAACATGAAGCAAAAGTGCAAGACGAGCAAGAAGAAAAAAAGAAGAAGGCTAACAGCCATTTCAAACAACTGACATTTTCAAGCTATGAAGCGAGCTTATGGTCATAAAAATAAAGAATTTTTTAAAATTACATTGAATTACAAATACTACCACCACCACTGCGTTAACACACATGTGAAAAAATGTGTAGAAAATATGTATAATTCTTACAATTTGAATATTGATTAAATTGTATTTAAATTAAGCAAATTAAGCGAGTAAAACAGCTTACACCAACAACAATTTTTTATCATATTAATCAACTGCAGCAGTTTATTATTATAATTGGCCGACTATACTGTAATATATGAACATTTGAAGCACCCGCCATTCAAGTTCTTTCACGTATTAATAATTTTTATTACTTATGAACTTATTTTAGAAAAATTTATTTTTATATATATTATACAGTCTTAATTAAAGTCTTAGCTTTGTACAAATTTTCATAGGAAGAGTGGTTCTAAAAATGGTTTGAAATGGTTCGAAATTAAGAAGAGACACACCTACATACAACATATATGATACATATAAACGTCCACGTCAGATTCTGCCCAACAAAAGGTGTTGCAAATAGTGGGCGTCTCTGTTATCCGATCGCGCGCATCAATCAAGGGATATACTGAAATTCAATTTTATAGCTCAATTTTTGTGGTTGTTTTGTAGTATATTTTTCTCAATTGTGGGTGTGGCTCTCAACCGATTTTACCCGATTTATATAGAAAACCTATATATTAGAAATGTAAAAACAAATGATGTTCATCTAAGTATACCTTGAAATGTATCATTATTGACCAACATACCGTGTCATGTAATTTATATGTATCTGTCTGGTATTAAAAACATAAATAAAATGCATTATATATATACGCCTAGTGGAATATCATTGATTTTCGTAGAAGATAGTCAACAGTAATTCTATTAATGGCGTTGAGGTCAAAGTGTCACAAAAATCTTTACAAAACAATTACATTAAATAATAAAAAACAAAAACAACAACAACAATATTAAAAGCTACAAAGTTTATATTTTATAAAGCTTTAAACGAATCGTCTCCATTCGTCTGGCTGTCTGCCTGCCCATCTGTCTCACTATGTTTGTCTACCAAACGTTGAAGGTGTAGTTTATTGGTAAACATGACAACATATAGTACAAAAGAATGAGCAAATGAGTGTGTGAGTGTGTGTATATATGCGGTTAGTATTCCATTGAAATGCTTATAATATAATATCGTGACAAGATTGTTCACAGATAACATTTTTGTTGCCGCTGCTATTGTTGTTGGTGATGTTGTTGCAATTGTTTTCTCATTTTTCGAATTTGTATGTACGAGTATATGCATGTAAATAAAATCAATTCTTTTTGGGGTGATGCATCTTAAGCGTTGTAATAAAATAATAACAAAACAACCGGAGCTACAGTTTGAGTTATTGAGGCGAGAGACCTGCCTATAATATTTATTGTGGGTTTCTAATGATATGAAAAAATGTGTCAATTTATTATGCTTGATATTGTTGTTGTTGTTGGTTTTTAATAGAATTTTTTTTAGAAGATTATTCAATTTTCATGTTTGTTTCTTAAGTCTTTTATATTTCATTCAACCTTTGCATGAATAACTTGCACAGAAACATGAGCAACAATTGTTTAGCGACCTATTCTATCTAAATACATACTAGACTTGATTTGTTGTTGGTCAATTATCAAATTAATAGAAATGAGTGAAAATTATTTATAACTTAATTACATTATATGTTACATATAATGCCCCAAAATATTGAAATATTTCTGCCTTTTCTATTTTCATTTGTGAGCAAACTTTACTAATAACTACGTGTGCACTTAAGAAGTATTAAAAAATGAGTGAATTTAAAATTTTTCTTGTTACTAATTATACACACAAATTATATATTTAAAATAAATATCGTAAACGATATGATTTATTAACTTACTTTTAGTCTTGCACGTCTTGCTAAAGATTATAAAATTATTAACCCCTTAGAAAAATACGTAGAGATTACTTCTAGGTACTTAAAATGGTATTTAGCGATTATAAGACAATTTTTATTTATGTAACTCCTAAATGGCAAATGCCATACCCACCTTTCATTATAGATATCGGTTCAAATCGAAATCCGCTTGCCTGTCTGTGTATGTCTGTTAACCTATTCTTTGAATTTTTCTTCAAAAAATTTGGCACAAGATGACATTTGGCCAAGGACGATCACTAATCGGACTATGCTTAGGACCCCTTCCCCTGTACCATTGTGTTTAGAATAACGAAAATTTAAAATTCTTAATAATTTTTGACATATCTTGATGAAGAATAGTTAATTAGCTTAATAATTAATTCTGTCAAATTAAATTACAAAATCATATGAATTAATATTTAATTACAAGAACAATAAAAACAATAGAATTTCGCCAAGATTTTAGAAAAAAAGAAATTACATGAATCTTTACCAAAAAACAAAAAAAAATTGTTTGTATATAACAACATGTAACTAACCAAAATTAACAGAAAAACAATAACAACCACAATGTAAATAATTTAAAAAAACACATAAATACAATAACAAAGAAAAATTAATACAAACTTAAAAGTATTGTAAGCAAACAAATGAACAAATTCACACACACATACACGCACACCCAAATACCGGCAGAGACATATACATAAACATCAACGTAGACCACATCTTTAAAGATTTATAGTTTATTTCAAGTTGGTAGGTATGTATAGCAGAGTATATTTATACACTGTTGTGTAAGTATAGCTGTGTATTCGTATTGGTGTATTTGAATTTTTTACATTTTGTAGCCGTTGTTGTTGTTATTTTTGTTTTAGTTTTTTTTTCTACATTTTTTGCATCTCTCAACTAACTTAACTAAGTATAAACAGTAACGTTAAAGTGCATTTGTATGGCAGTGAGCATCGTATAAATACCAGCTGTAGCCGGCATTTGAGATCACAAAAAAATCTTTTGTTCATTTAACAACTTCTAAAGATCTCTCCCTCTGCAAGAAGTCGTGGTGTTTGTTGTTGAAAGGATACATCCACAAAACATATCCTCTCCATCTAAAAAGCGCGGCTTAACAAAAAAGATAATTTCGTGTGAAATAAATCAATTGAAAATAAAAGTGCCAAAATGAAAATTGTAAGTGTTATTGTTGTTGTTGTTATTGTTGTTGTTATAAATTAAAAAAATTTTTACAAATATAAACTATTACGCATATAAGCGACATTGAAGCAAGTCAAAGAACTGTAATGTTTTTAAGGACATTAGGAATTAAATTTTTATTTTCAAATATAAAAAAAATAGAAAGTGAAAATAAGTGTTGCATTTTTGTTAATTCCTTTTTCAAAGGATTACTCCTATATGTGAAGCTTAGTATGTGTTTGTTGTTAGTCGAAATTGGTTAGAAATTCTAGCAAAATGATTCCATAAATCCCCGGAAACTCATATCTTAACTTATCTTTCATTAGAATTTGTAAAACAAAATATTTTGATATACAAACTTACTTGTTTATATTTGAACGTGTTTAGAGATGGTTTAAAAAAATAATAATTAATATTTTGTAATAAATGGAACATTCCATTGTGATCGTAAACTTTCTGAACAGATCATTCCAATATTCAACTCACTTGACTTATTTTATATGCCAACAAAGTCTAAACGGTAGAGCTGAAATGATAAAAAGAAAAAATTTATCTGTCAACTGTCTAAAGATTAAATTTGTCAATTATGCAGATCAGATTAGAAGCTTTAGATTAAAAATCTAATAAGAGAGCGTAGTCTTAAAATATTTTTTAATAACAATCTTCACATCTTATGTTGCTCCTTTTTAAACTATTAAAAAAAATAAAAAAGCGAATTTGTGTAATTTTAATGGGCGTTTTTATCCTTATTATTTTTCACTAACTAAAGTTCCTATGTACCAATTAAGAGTTGTTGAGTTGGACGTGTTTTCTCACTAATTTTGCCCAATTTTAATACCAATCTCATTGCAAAAACTATAAAATGCTTCTTCTGCAAAGTTTGAAATCGTAATGATTAGAAAAAGTCTCCCCGGAATGGTGTCGGACAGGCAAGCACATTTTAAGTTATTTCTTATATACTTTGTAAAGTTTTTGAAGACTCTTTCTAAGTGTTTAAGATGTTTGAACCAAATGAGCATTCTTCCAATCTCAATGTGGTTGGTAGAATTAACGCCATCTATTTTCTTAGTTTCAAATACCTTTTTATTACACTATCCCCAAAATTAAGCGAGCTTATAATAAAACTAATTGAACTTTAACTTATATGACAAAATAATTACACCGTATCTACGTACAATAGTTGAGTTGCAGTTCTTAAAATCTTACGCCTCGCTTGACCTTTTCGTCAGCTTTAGAAAAATTTTACATAAAGACTTGTATAATTTATTGATAAATTCAAAAATGTTCATAAGAAATTTCATAAGCGTTCATCATTATTATAATATTATCATAATCATGATGAATTTTACCACATTAATTATAGACAACTTCTCACAGTAAACTAGGCGCCCAGACATTGCACAATAATAGCCTAAAAACCTTTCAAAAGGAAAAAAAAACAAAAACCAAGAAAACCCCAAAAATAAAAACCTTAACAAACGCTTAATTTGACATTTAATACAAAAGAAACTTATATACCGAACATGACCATATGCATGCCGCCAACAATAAAAAAAAAACTAAATGGATGCGTGTATGAGTTTATCTGCTAGAAACCAAAAAAAATCAAAAAAAAAAAAAAACTTAAACACTTGAAGATGTTTAAATGGTAATATTTATAAGATATGTTAGTATGTGGTACTGATTGGTTGGTAAATGTTGTTTCAAAGAAGTAACAGAAAATAAATTTACAGCCAAATGATAACACACCCAAAAATATGTTTACACAAAAACAAAGAAACGTGATGTCTAACAGAAGTGTCAAAATATTTATGTAACTTCCATAAAATTGTAAACGACCATAATGTACAACAACAAGTACAATATTAATGATCTGTAGTAACCCTAAAAATTAAAGAGGATGATGATGATTCATAAAAAGCCCAATTAATGTTTCAGTTGACAAGGCTTACGTAATGAAAGTCCAATTACTTCATATATATATTTTATTATAATGTAAATATTACTGCATTTGCCCTTTAATAAATGTCCGACTTTGTAATTGCTTCTGAAGTTCTGACGTTCTTTTCTTTTCTCAAAATTATTTTTGCTTTATAAAAGTATCAATAACTAACAAAATTATTTCATCATCACGTTAAAAATTTGGCAAATTGTGAAACGCAAACATCATTAAACAAAAATAGCACAAACAAACTGAAAATGCAAACAAAAAAGTAAATAAGTAGCAGAAGAAGAATTATTTCAATGAAAAAAATAAAACAGAAAACATAAAATACTCCCAGCACTAATTGAAGATAATTACTTGTAGCAGAAGCAGAATATCCGCGTAACAGCGCAGCAGCACGAATGAAAAAAAAATTTACATACAAAATCCTAACAAATCGTGTCGACAGTTAATTAATGTTTATGTTTGGCATAAATTATAAGAAAATTAAAAATTCTTTATTTAATCCGTTAATACAAAAAAAAAAATTAATATAAAAAAATTTATTTTTTTTTCTTTTTAAGGAAATCACTTTATTAACCGTTGCCTGCTTTGCTTCTATGGTAGTGGCCCGACCACAGCAAGGTGCTGAGATTGCTATTGTTAGTCAAGATTTTAATCAAGAACCCGACGGATCTTACAGATATTCGTAAGTTGAATGTTGAATGAGTTTTAACGAATAAATCATAGCATACTTTTTAGCGTTAATGTTAAAAGAACTTAGATACAAAAGACTGAAGACACAAACTCTAAACTAAAAGCTTCAATTTTGATTTTAAAAAAACTTGAAAATTTTCCTTTCTCTGACAAATTTTTTATGCCCTATACTAATTGTGGTATATAAAGTTGTTTTGAATTCCTGTAATAAAAAAAAATATTAAGAAAATTTATATTCCCTGCACGCAGATTTTGATCTGTTGAGCGGAATTGTTGAAGGACACGTCCAATACGCAAAAATCCATCAACTCAACTTATATGTCCCGTCCACAATCGACAAAAATCGTTTTATAATATTCAAAAATGGAGATATGAATTTGATGCATTCGGTATAATTAGTCCATTTATCGTTAAGCTAAAATTGGGCGGTGTGCAGAAGGGTGCTAATATATAGAGATAAAATTTTAAAAATAAAAATTATTATAATTTCACATATAATTGATCACATCTCTCTCTCTCTCTCTTTCTTTTCATTTTTAACTTATAGTTACGAAACGGCCAATGGCATTAAGGCTGATGAAACGGGCACTCTTAAAAAGGCCACCTCAGCTGATACTAGTGATGTAATTATTGCTAACGGTTCATTCTCCTACACCTCACCCGAAGGTGAACAAATCTCTCTGAGTTATGCGGCCGATGATGAGAATGGCTTCCAACCACAAGGCAGTCATTTACCCACACCACCACCAATTCCACCAGCCATCCAAAAAGCTTTGGACTATCTATTGAGCTTGCCACCCACCAAACGTCGTTAAGTCAAAGCAACAACAACAAAAAAACTATAAACTAAAAAACACGAAAAAAATATTACTGAAGCATTCCTTTTTCAATGACATCTACTACCTTAACTCTAACAACTTTTGAGCAGTACTTTATAAAACTTTATAAAACTTAAGAAGCTAAGAGAGATTTTTAGTAGATTTTTAAGGGAAATTAAGGCAAATTAATGTCACTACTCCAGCACTACACCATGATTTCTTGCTAATTGAACAAGAGTAAAACTCTGCTTATAACATCTACTGCCTAAATACAACTACATTGCCACTTCACCAATGCTATCTTTTTTACTTTATCTTTTTTATTCTTTACATATATATTTTCTGTATTTTTCAACTTTATTTTGAATGAACCACATGAGGCTGAGGTGCATAATAATATCAAAACAAAAGGAGTGGTTAGGAAAGTAACAAACAAAAAAAAAATTATAATGACACTGACTGAACGAGCTAAAACCATTTGTCTGTTAATGGTTTATAAAATTTCACCACACTTCTCTTTTTCTCACTCCAACTCACTGAAACTGTAACTGAAACCAACAAAAATACCACTTGTTAGTTTTTATTTTATTTTTTTCTTTGGTATATATAACACACAGTTACACAGCTTTAATACCTCTACATACACTACGCTACCACTCAATCTTTATACATAACGCAATAAGTTGCTGTTAGTCGCCGGAACTCTGCCATTTCGGATTCATGTGATATCACACTCACCCTCACACACACACACACATACACACAAACGCTGTTCTCTCTTGTTATTTTATAATTAACAACGAAAGAAACACAAACATTGCTGACAAATAAATGTAAACAAAAACAAAATAAAATACAAAAAAAAAAAAATTGTAACGTTTTGAAACGTCGCTGCATACAATGAGTGTATATGTAAAAAGAAAAATAGCAGAAAACTAATCATATGAATCTCGTAATTCGTTTTATATACCACACACACACATATTGTATATATATAATTATCTATGTGTATTGTATATGTGCTTTATCGTTCATTTGGTAACAAAATATATAAATATAAAAAATGCAAATAAAGAATTAAAGATTCTTTACAAAAACTAAGCAAAGTAGTTGAAAACTTCATTTCTACAAAAACAAAAACGAAACAAATTTTCCACAAGCATTTCATTGCATTATGCCTAAAAATGTTTGGCATCAGTCACCGAAATATGAATTCTTCACATTCCATTTTCAACGATCATTTCAGCCATACGGTCTACCAAAACGAAATTCCTCAGATGTCTGTTAATACTTATCTGTCTTTTGATCATAAACTGATCTAAATGCCATGCCATTTATGTCATTCGCATTAACCTGGAATTTATTTTCTTTTTTGGATACACTTTTTACAATCCAATGTCACTTTTTTATATGCAACAATACCGTTAATTTTTTGAGTACAATTTTAACAATCAATGCAATGAATGGTGTAAATCAGACGTGGGCAACCTTTTTTTTATCAACGGCCCAGTCTAGAATACAAAACAAGTGAAATCAATCGATCGCTACACTATGGTAAGAAACTGTGCTAAATTATATTGAATAACGTGTTTTTTTTTGTTTATATGAAAACATTTTCTCTAACTTATAAAGGGTGGCCTTCTTCTTCTGCTGATTAAGAAAGGAATAATGAAAATTCTTCTATTGAAGAGTGCGTAAGATAGAGATGTATTTATAAAAAATTCTTGGACAGAAAAACCCTTCAAATTTTTCGTCTTTATTTCTCCTTATTTTGAAGACATAGCATCACATACGATTTTTTTATATATCTCGACAATTTCCTATTAATTTCATACAGCGGGCCGTGTGCCGCTCATTTCTGTATTAAATAAAATAAAAAATATAACATTAACTATTTACACACCCACTGCTGTTTTCATACAAACACACACTTATTATGCCAAACACACCAAAAATTATGAAACCAACTAAACGAATAAAGTAATAAATGAAACATTTTGGAAACTTTATCACTCCTTTACATTACCTTCGCATTTTATATGTACGTACATTTATGTATATAGATTGTTATAAGATTTATAGCAGAGATAATGAAAACAAGTAAAAAACCTAAATTTAGCTTAGGCCAAATCTTAAATGCATTACACATCCAGCAGCAGGTATATGATTACATTCCTCTAACACTGTACCGTATGGGTATGATTTCTTGTAAATTGTGGGCGTGTTTATTATCTGACCACTCTCTTTTTTAGATTATCAATGTACTAAATTTCAAGTTAATAGGTCAACTTTTGTGGCAGAAATATAGATTTTTGTTGATTATGGGCATGGCTCTTGACCGATTTTGCCCATTTTAAATAGCGACCTATGTGCAAAAACTAAAAGGATCTAAGAAGGTACAAAATTTTAACTTATTATCTCAAAATTTACCACAATAGACAGACACACGGACATATATGTTTAGATCGACTCAGTTATTGATTTCACCTTGCAGGGTCTCTGAATTCTACTTCTTAATGTTGCAAATGGAATGATAAACTTACCCCATTCCTATGTAGAGGGTAGAGCTCCTTTACTGAATAATTCTCAAAACATCATTATTCCCCAAAAAAAAACAAATTCCATTCCATTTAAATATTAAATTGTTTCTTTAATAATCGTTTCATTTTTCCTAATGCTAAAGCCAAATTATACATTTAATCTAATAGGAAATCGACTTAAAGTAAAGTTATAAAGAAGAAATGTTAGGCAGGCACTATTGTATGACAATTCTAATTAAATTTATTAGATGATTGTGGTAAATGATCACCTTCGGGACGAAAACCATTTTCATCGGCCACATAACGTACTGTTATGATATTACCATCCGGATCAGAATAACTGAAGGAACCTTGCTGCACCATTACCCAAACTTCTTGATCTTGATCATCACCTTGCTCCTCTTGGGGTGGCACTACAACTTTTTTCAAATAACCACTATTTTTCACTTTGATACCATTGGACGTTTCATAACTATAATGAAAGCAAAAAAAAAAACGTATTTTATTTAAGAAAAAAAAAAATTTCTAATAAATACAACACCAACCTGCTGTTGTAACTTCCATCAGCATTAGTTGTGCCCACTTGATTAATTATGACCGGAAAGGGTGTGGTGGTAGTAAGCGGTAAATGTTGAGGAAGAGCTAACACATCAACACTTAGTAGATATAAAGCGATTGTGAATTGTATGAATTTTTGCATTATTCGGTTGTTTTTTTTTCAATAACAAAAACAATGATTGAAAATATTTCGTTTTAATTTTTAATGCACAACTTGTTCTTTCTTGAGAATGCCAAAAAAATTGAATTTCACTTGTTCTTGAGTTCTTATAATACTGATGTGACCGATGGTGTGGCCATTCCGTTTTATATACACTTGACGTCTTAATAAAATATACACAAAGTGAGACAATAAAAGATCAAAAAGGAATACAAAACCATTTCATTAAAGGCTATAACATAACCAAAAACAATAACAATAACAGTACAGTACAATAAGAATTTTATACTAAAGATGAAAATCAACATCGAACATTTCACACATTTTATAACGCACTCATCACTCTTTGATGAGCAGTAATCTACGCTATATAACAATATTTGCTCTCTCACGTAGTAGTTGTAAATTTTGCGTATAAAATATATCTTGCACATACATATGAACTCTTTTATGTTGAGATATTCAGATAGTTAGTTAGCTAAAGATCAACTTTATGTTTAAAGTCAAACTTTAAACTATAAATAATTTTTTTCTTTTTTTTGTTAATTTCGTGTAGAAAATGTGTTAACATGCAGTTAAATAAGTTGTTAAAAAAAGTGTCATAACACTTGTTAGAAGCACACCTTTTATGTGGTGCTTCATGTTTGGCAGCATAGCATAGTGACAAGAGTTGTGAGTACAACGACACTTCAAACTTGCCGTTATCGCTTACAACACAGCATTCATCTTAATAGAGTTGAGAGATGTTATCATTTTGATTGCGCACAATTTTCGTAGAATTTCCTAATTATTGTATGAAAATGAATAATGTCATCAAATTTGTGAGAAAAGGGCCTTTGAACCTTTTTGCAATTGGAAAGGTTTCTTGAACTTTCAACAAACAAAAGCAACTCAATTTGCCTTACGTCAAAGCTGTCATACATTTTGCTTGAGGGCCTATCACATACCTAATTACGCGCCGTCTAATTAGTTAATGTGCATTTTACATAACAACTTGAAAGACTTTGCCCAGTAAGTTTTTTTTCAGTGTGGGCGTGTCCGTTTTTTGCTTATTCTTGAATGTGCTAATTCAAAATAAGCTTCAAGCTCAATTTTTTTTTTAATTTATTTATGGGCGTGATTCTCTACTGATATCGCCCAACTTAAAAAAGAAACTTCATTTAGAATTTAAGAAATTATGCATAAAATGTCAGCTTCAGCTTCATAACTCAATTTTTGCATTTATGAGCTTTCCAATAACCGACCGTTGCTGTTGTGCCATGCCGAGTGTGGTTAGATTCATTCGGATTACAAACACTGATCAAGGCTTTTTATAATTTTGTTAGCAACTACAATGCGATACGTTACGCTAATTACGCTGCGTTAGGCTCCATTACACCACGTAAAGTAGCGCTATGCTCAATTACGCTGTGATACGTTCTTAACGTTAATCCTTCTTGCGATTCATAAATTATTTTTCACGAAGAAATAATTTAAGACCAAATTCACAGTAATTTTTTAAAAAAATTCTAAAACCTTTGAAATAAACAATTGAGCCTTAAGGTATGCTATAATTTTTACCTTTAAAAAATCTTGATTACAAATAAATAAACATTACTTGGATAACCTATTAAGAGTGATAATAGTCTGTCGCACTAAATGTTAATGATTTTGACAAAACTTTTAAATATAACACAATACACACACATATATATATAAGTATAATTTAAAAGTGAAACTGAAAGTTAATTAAAGTATGCATAGCATGACAGTATACAGATTACATTATTTAATGAAAAATATCATCACATTTTACTCTTTGTGATTACAATCTTGGTAGGAACCGCCAAAACAAATTAATTTTCTATGTTAATCTTGTTGTATGTTGATGAATGTGAAGTGATTATAAAATCTCATAAAATAAATACAGCTAGACATGGACAGAAATAAAATAAAACCAAACCAAACGAAAAAGAATTTTTGCATAAATGATGACAGTTGACATTTCCAATGCAAGCCATACACTCCGTATACAATTATCAACAAACACGTGATTAGAATGTAGAAAATACAGACATCGACTGGATATATTAGTGTACTAATGTTAAAGCTTTGATTTACTCTGCCAAAGTGGATTTTTATATATTTCATAACTATACACACACACACACACTTTCAAGCAAAAAAAATAAAAAAAGCGACTGCATATACCATCCATATGTAAACATAGCTACTAACCGAATATGAATTTAATTTGTATAATATAATAAAATTGTGCACGATTTATTATGTGGTTGCTATGTATAGAGACGTTGCAAGCAGAAATAATAAATTTCTAATAAAATGGGTGAACGCCAACAAACTCATTATAAGCAACAAATATGTAATAAGAAAAAATATTTATTTTTTTATATGTATATATACAAGATATGTAGTTGGAAATGTCATGAATCAAATCACAACAAATGTCATTGTAGTTATTGTTATTGGTAAATGCAGAAAAACTAGTTCTTCCCAAACTCAGGCAACTTTGTATCAAACTTTATTGAAAACGAAAGTATTGCAAGCAGAGACTTTTTATATGTGGTAAATGCGAATCCCGTAACCCACTAAAAGCATGACAAAATAAATCCCAACAACAACAATATAACGGGGTATCTTTACAATATTTCATATCATGCACAAGCACTGACCTACTTATACTGTGTGCAGTAAGTAGAGGTGCCACGATGACTCGAGTTTGCAAAAACAAGTTTGTTTATCTTCTTCTTTTTAATAGGCTAACTCCCCACCATAATAAAAATAAAAAATAATAATAATAAACAAATAAAAAACTGTTAAGTGGGATATTAATATAAAACGGTCGTTGCTTTAAGAGACAAGACAAGAGAGCTCAATAATGTGTATATTTGTAAATTGTTACTTTCAAAAGACCTTGAATCATACAGCAAGTTGCTTACATACGCACCATATATTGTATGTGGGCATAGATGCGTAAGTGTACATATGTAAGTATCCTCACAGCCATTTAAGCGCTAAAATCTTGTGGGCACTACCTATCCTTTGTTGTTAAGCACTTTTGATTTCATTTCAGTTTCCACCAGAGACCAAATTTATCAATAATTTATATATATATAATATGTGTATATCATGTTATGTATACATTTGACATTTACTTTACTTTACTTTAAAATTTTTTTCAAGAATTGAATTTCCAAATCACTTCCAATTAACGGAATATGACATAAAATTATGGATTTATTGTTCAACTCAATAATATATAGGTTTGCTATATAAATTGGGCAAAATCGATTGAATGCCACGCCCACAATCAAGAAAAATATAGAACAAAACATGCATACATTTATGTCGACCACGCCCATTTTTGACACATCGATGAAAATTATAAATATAAATATCAAACGTAAGGTTAATTCTTGTGGTAGATGAATGGTTTTTGTCGATCGATTTTTATCATATTAAATAGCGATCTGCATGTAGAATCTAGAAGTCTTTGTACAATATTTCAAAATTTATTATCATGATAATGGACAACAAAAGACATACACACATTGACATATATGCCTAGGTCGACTCAGGTTTTGTTAATAATCAAGAATTTATATACTTTGTAGGGTCTCTGACGCCTCCTTCTACGTTTAGCAAACTTAATGATACTACCCATTCTATATGAAAGGTAAAACGGAAGTCATTTTGCGCATTAATCATTAACTACAAATATAAGAGTATAAAAGTGGAGAATGGACACCTACTTCTCAACCAATTTTCACGCCACCTTATTGGATGTACAAATTTTGGCCCAAGTTCTATTTGAAAACAACATTAATTAATTATTAATTACATACAATACTATCTAAAAACACATTACACAATAAAAAAAAAAACTCTGCTAAAATGGCAAAGACAAAAAAATTATTATAAAATGTTATTTGTATATATTGGGTAATAAATAATGAACAAGTTGGTGTGTTGGTGTTAATGAGGGGATGGCCATGGAATTGACTACCATTTGTATTGTATTTTATTTAATTTTACTATATTGTTATTGTTATTTGTTACGACTGCTTAACAAAAAGAAGAAAAGAAAAAAAAATTATCCCATCACAATGATTTCATAACATTTTTAAGGTGGTTCCACAAATACAAAATACACACAATACGGTAATAATTAAATGATGTAAACAAATTCTTTTCATAAAATATAAAAAAAAAAAAAACTGAAATGTTAGGCAATCTGTTAATTAAATAGAAAAAAAAAACTAATTTTTTGTTTAAACAAGTTCTTGTCAATTCTGAATAAGTCAATCACAGTTCAATATTTACAAATATCAACAGCATTGATAGTGTGTACAAAGAGTGGGAGAGGGTAACTGTAACAAATATTGTGTCGGTTTTCGGACATGCACTCTCTGTACTCCTATGACACGCAAAAAGTTGATTGACCGCCTTTATGTAGTAGAGTCACACCGGTACTTGCCATGCATTGCTTTTGTTATTGTTCGTTGAATTTTATTAAAAGACTGCCCTCCCCAAACAGCAAAACTTGTTATGTGCAACATTTGTAAAATGTAAGTTTTGTTTTGTTTTGTTGTATTCGAAAAGCTGTTTTATGACTTTTGGTAAAAAAAAAAACAAGATTTTTGTTTTTTTTTTTTTTTTGTGGTAGGACCATCATCATCTTTTGTCCGCACCCATTTCATTAGCAAATTAAATTTTTTGAAGGCTTTGTTATAGGAAACCACTTCTTTTTTATTGGCGTCAATTTTTTTCGTTTCTTCTTTTTTTTTTTTTTTTTAGAGTTCACATATTGGAGATAATTGTACAAAGGTGTGCGAACTATTGTTGTTGTTTTCCATTATTATACAATAGTTATTGTAATTTATTTTATTTACATAAAAAGCTAAAGTGTTTATTTTATACGAAACAAATTATGGAAGCTTGAACAGCTGGAACAATTCATTTAACGGTTTTTGTTGTAGGGGTAAGCAATTATTGGATAGTTTGTGTGTACATTTTTTGCATATTTCCCCACGCAATTTGTGTGTGTTATATCCTACGCACTATTTTCCATATTTAAGTTCTTATTTGAAAATTCTTTTTTTTTATTTATTCTGTGGGTATTTCGAAACCGAGGCCCTACAAGGTAAATCATCATAGAAATGTTTATTCATTTGTGTATATGTGTTTGTTTACTGTCTAGGGGAATGACTTTCACACGCGAACGTACAGACAAACACGGCCCAGTATTAAATGTTGATTCAAATCTATATGTAAATATTGTGCTGGATCTCCAAAGAAGCATGATTTGGTTGCAAAACATTTCAACAAAATGATATACATATATATATATACAGGGGTTGATATAAAATCTGACCACAACAAAAAATTTCAGGTATAATAATCGCTTTAGTCAAACACCACCGAAGTCAAGATCAAAGTTGTTATAAAATATACAACAAATGTATGAAAAAAATTGCGGTAATAAAACCGCGTACATGAAGCATAAAAACCTAAACACTTTTGCTCTTATCGGAAAGTTGATTGAACAAAAACCAACAAAATCTGTAATTATCATCTAAAAGTTATTTCATGTAAAAAATACATATATGTATGAATAATATATAAACAATACATGCACAGGTATTACAAAACTTGGTTAAACAAACCGATGAACAAGCACAGACAGACGTACAGACACAAAGCCGAGAGCTAGTTCTCAAAAAATGTTTAAAAAAAAAACTTGAAGAGTACCAAAAGTTTACAATGTAAAGCCCACCAAAAAACAACAATATCAACAACAACATTCAACTTTAAGCTAAGCTTTGTATACACATATACACGCTGCACACTCTTATTTATATTATATATAACATATATACATAGATTAAAAACGAGAAGTCGCATTACCTACGCATACACGCTCATGCCAATTGATGGTGCTGAAGCTGATGCTCTAACTTTAAATAAATAAATAAAAAAAACAACAACTACAGATGCTGAATGCAAAATGAGCAAAATTTATGAGAGTGTTGGTGTAAGTGTGTGTGTAAGTCTGAAAGGAGGCGCAGTCACACAACTATAAATAGCTTAAATAGGGCTCGATGTTGAACAGTCTTTTTTCAAAATTCGCTTTCACTATTGGTAACCACAAACGCTCGTATATAAAATACCGTTAAATCATTAAAGAAAAATATATTAATTATTTAATTAATAACGGTAGAATCCTGTGCTATATAAAATTTATAAGTAAAATATTCTATCAATAAAAAAAAATAATAATAATAAATAAAAATAAAAACCAAAATGCAAGTGTTTGTAAGTAAATTTGTTAAATAAAAAACATATTTGTATAAAAATGTTTAAAAAAATGGAAAATGTATTCTCTTGTTTTTTATAGTTATTAAGTTTGTGCTTTTGTGCTATGTTTTGGATGAGTTATGCCAAGCCTCAACATCGTCCCAACGTCAATAATATACCGCTTGATGAAAAGCCAGATCATCACAATCAACGTGAATCCACCACTTGGATACCGATTTTGAAATTTAACAAAGAACAAAGTGAAGATGGCAGTTATAAAACGGAATACGAAACGGGCAATAATATTATACATGAAGAGACAGGCTTTCTGAAGGATTTTTCCGAAACCAATCCAAATGGTGTTCTGGTGCAACACGGTCAATATTCATATCTGTCGCCGGAAGGTGACACCATTAATGTACAGTATACAGCCGATGAGCATGGTTTCCGGGCAACGGGTGATCATATCCCAACACCACCCGCTATACCTGATGAAATTCAGAAGGGTCTCGATCAAATTTACGCAGGCATTAAACTACAGCAAGAGCAGCAAGAACAGCGAGCCAAGGGGGATCCCGAATTTGCCAAAAAATTGGAGAATCGTCGTCTAGCTAATAA
Organism: Ornithomya fringillina; assembly: GCA_963978525.1. Taxonomy (NCBI): domain Eukaryota; kingdom Metazoa; phylum Arthropoda; class Insecta; order Diptera; family Hippoboscidae; genus Ornithomya; species Ornithomya fringillina. The sequence continues at coordinate 3,011,524 of OZ021694.1, read as the reverse complement.
AAACGGACAATATCTTGGCATTTTGGAGAATAATTAAAAAGCAATTTTCATTTCTTTTAAAGTGCAGCTGAGTGCATTTCACAAAACAATGTGTTCTTAAACAACTTAAAACCCTGACAAATACTCAAATACTAAACTCTTTAGATACGTAAGGGATTGATTGCCACTTTCAAATTCTTTGATTTGATTCATTTGTTAACAAAATTCGCATTTGAATTGCAAACAATAACAACAACAATAATAACAATACAACACCACCATCAACATTAATGAAGACTGTGATTTGCTTTAAGTTCTGTGTTGAAAATTGTCTGAAGTTTCAACAAAATCTATAAAAAATATTTTATGTAAAAATTTTTTCATACCTTCAAGCATACACATGCATGCATTATATATGCATGTATGTATTTCTGTATTGTACAATTTTTTGTATGATGTTAATTTCGTTTGTACAATAATAAATTAAAAAGTGAAAATATATTTATTTTTTTTAAACACAAATATGTGGAAATTTTTTTATGGATAATGATTCTAGCATCTAGTAGAAAGAATATTGTAGCGAGATGTAAATGAATGTTACGAGTCTGAAATTTTTGCAGAGAACAAAAATTTTCAAACTCAAAAGCTTTAAATTGTTATTAGGATTAGAAATTTTTAAACTTTTTAAAACCAACCTCTAGACCGCTTCTTATAACCGTCATATGTTGGGCTATTGGTTTTGTGCAAATGTTTATAACACCCAGGAGGAGGCAAGCCACACCCCAAAAAGTATATATATTCTTAATCAGTATCAATGGCCGAGTCGATATAGCCCCAGCACTCTCACGGGCGCAAAAGTTTAGATATTGTTATAAAATATAGTACAAATAATTTATATATAGGTAGATAGTATTGAAAATGGATTAAATCAGTTCTAAGGGTCCACCTACATGCTACAAATAATGCAATATAGTTTTTAGAGTTTTTCCATTATTCCAGACCAACCAGTTTATTTACAATATTTCTCTTTCTTTCTTATTTAGACTAAATATAGTCTGGCTTTCCATCCTTTAATTAGTTAGAAATGGATTGAATCAAAGGCAATAGGTTTTGAAGTCAAATTGAAGTCGAATGAAGTCAAGCCTCAAAATTTCACAAATAAAACTATCAAACTTATTGTTCTCGACATAAATTTTTATGACCTTTTATATTTAAACAATTTTTGTACTCTCCACCTAAAATTGAGGTCATGAAAGTCGTCCCGTAAAGTATATATTTCCTGAAACAACATCAAATACTGAGTCGATCTAGACATGTCTGTCTGTCTATCTGTCCGCGTGTGTGTATTTGTTCTACGATAATCACTCTCTTGGTGGCTAAAATTGAGATATCGATTCCAAACTTGGCCGAAGAATTGATACTTAAAAAGTACAGAAATTATGTTGACATATAAACACCTCTGGAAACTTCTGTGTATCTGTGGTGCCAATGCTAGATTTAGCCTCAGCCAAATATACTTTTTTTTACTTATTTAAATTTAAACTATTATTCTAATAAAATACAATTTTTTCATAAAAAAAAACAACCGCACACTTTCCATCGCCTCTTTGTTTATTTTTGATGAAGTTAAGAAATAAAATAAAGCTGACGTCCGGACATTCATCAACTTCTTTATATGCTATCAAAGAATTAAATTTTGCAAATTTAACCATTGTCCGTAAGTTAAGCATACAATTCATTTTCTTTAATAATGACTTAGCAAAGTGTGAATTTTCTGATCTCTCCAAAAGTTATTTCAAAAAAATAAATTGCTACAACATCATTATGATAGCGGAGCAAAACTAGGTCATAATTATTTAAGAAAATGAAAGTAAATAAACGTTAAATATTCAATGTATGAAAATAAAATAATTTTGTGAAAAAAAACACTTTAAAATATCTAAATAAAAACGAGGAAAACAAGTAAGAAAACTAATGTGGTTTAGGCCAAATTTTAAATACCCTCCACATCTATATAGAAATGGTGGGCATGGCTGATATATGATAACGCCCTCTAATGGAGTATTATGTATAAGCTTGCAAGTCGAGTTGTAAGCAGGGTTTAGTTTTTTATAAATTGTAAACGTATCTGTTATCCGACCACTCCCTTTTTTAGCACATCGATGGATAGGGTAATTATAAATATATGTACCAAATTTTACGTTCATAGGTCAATTTTTGTGGCAGTATTATAGATTTTGGTCGATTGTGGGCGTGGCTCTTGGCCGATTATGCCCATTTTAAAAAGCGACCTGCGTGAAAAATCTAAAAGTGTGGCAACAACAGAGTGTCACACGGATTTAGATCGATTTAGTTTTTGATACTTTGTAGGCTCTTTGACGCCTTGTTCTTAGGATTGCAAATGAAGTGACAAACTTAGTATAACCCCCATCTTATGTGGAGGGTTTAAAAACATAAACCAACACACTTCTCTGCACCCCATACATCATTAAACAATTTAACCATTAGCACCACTTTTTATGTGGCAAAAATCTTTACATTAGTTCGTTGGATTTTAATAAGCTTGCAATATACAACAACAAAGTTGTTAACTGAGTCTGGCTTAATTCCTCTTCAGTTTTCTTATGTTGAGATTTTATTATAAACCGCTGCAACAGTCATTCTTCAGTAAGCAGTTACTTTTTCTAATAAATATTTAATAACGTTTCTTTAAAGATGACCCTCAACGAGTATTAAGGCAGACGGTATAGCAAACATTTAATAATTATAGAGCAATAGAAAGAAAAGGAAAAGAAAAAAACAAGTCCATCAGCAATGTGAGTTGGCTCAGTATTGTAAATACTGGATGCTAACACATTTTCTCAGTTGAAATAAAGATGTTGAACAGAAATCATGTGAAACGCGCAACATTTGAAACCTTTTAGCAATTGCGATAAATTACGTTAATATAACAGCATCAAATGGCATAAATAACACCATCAAGATAAGTGATAAATAAATTAAAGATTGTAACATAAAGAGAAAATGTTCACATAGAGTGTTGCGGCGCGCAATGAAACTACTTGTAGTAAAAATACTGGTTAATGGTTTTTAGAAAACGGAACAATTCAATATTCCAGTGGTAAAAGAAACGTTAGATATTTTGCAATGAAAATACAATCATTCAACTTAATAATAACAACAATAATAATAAGCACAAGAAAAGAAAAGCACACAAATTGCGTTAAGTGCATTTCTTGCAACAGCGCGGGTTAGCTGTGATTACTGGCGATGACGGTGTGGCGTATATACATACCAGACAATCAATTGCAAAAATTCTCGTGTTCACTGGAATCGATTACGGATTAACCTATTTAAGAAACAACAAAACCAATTTATAAAAGATAAAAGAAAAATATACCATAAATCAAGAAAGAGTTCACAAAAACGGGAAAATATCTCAATTGCTGTAAAAATGACGGCATTACCACAGCTATTACGCTTAGTGTTGTGGAACGCTTTCAACATTGTCGTAACATTAACATCTAATAGACCATATATACTGATGCCACCACCACAAATATTTTATGCCCAAGTACCACCACCGCCACCATTGCAGCACCCCATCAAGTATCCTTTTCGCAGATCCACGCAACTATTATGGAATGTGAGCAACCTAAACATACCAGTGTCATCAGATTGGAAACCATTAACGCTTCCGCTAAGACAATTTATAACTACCGCATACACCACCACCACCACCACACCCTCACCGCTTCAGCCATTGACTGGTTCTTTAAATGATAATCCTGTTTTTGAGTCTATTGTTTATGGAACCTGGAAGTTAGAGCCGACTATGATATATCCGAAACATTTCAAAAAAACGGTGAACCGTCAATACGGTAAGTTTGTATAACTTATTAAAGGATTAATTGTGTTTGAGAGTGCATTTTTATTAAAAGAAGCAAATAAGTTAAATTTGGCTCCGACACCTCTACACAATACACCCTCTAATAATGCACTCAACTTAAAAGTTGAATTCTACGCCGAATGTTTTTTGTAAATAGTGAAAATGTGGATTATCCGATCATGCCCATTTTTAGCATTTAAGTAAATTGGATGCTTAAAGCTTAATTTTAGATTCAAAAAAATATGATTTTTTCTTGATTGTTCAACAACAATTTTAACTTAATACGTCAACACATCGTAAAGAAAAATTGCTAAAAATCTTACAAGCCTATTTTCATACTCTCCATAAAAGATAAGAGATCTGTAAAGTTTGTAAAACTATTTGCAACTCTCAGAATGAGCTAATAAGGGCTTTTAAATAACAAACTGAAAAGATCTACCATGCGTCTGTGAGTCCGTCTTTTTCTTTTTTTTTTTTTTTTGAAAAGTTTACCAGGCAGGTTCCTATTGAAATATGGACAAAGGAGTTGACAACTCTGTTCAGAATCAGTAAAAATTTATAAATAAGTCACTTAGTCAGGTATACACCACATTTACCGTTTGTATATAGATGGGGAAGATGGACCGAAATAATTTTAAGTTAAATTTAATATAAAATTATAGATATTCACAAAAATTTCCATGAAGGCTATATCCGTCCTAAACCAAGCTTGAGTAACCTATTTACACTCAGAAACTTTGGTCCAATTAAATACTTGTAGCAGGTTAATCATGTCTGGTGTAGTGTGAGAGGGGCTTTTGTTTCTTTGAATTCCTTATATATTTATTTCCTTTGATCTGACAATTTCAGGAGGTTTTCTCGGTAATATTGCATCCAAAAAAAGTATCAAAACTAATGAACCTTCATATACACTTAATACCAGCTATAATGCTAGTGATGCATTCCAGGAAGTAAGTACAAAAAAATCATTTAAAAATCAAGAAACACAACAACATAATGTAACGAAAAAATCACAACGGCTACAAACTACAATACACCACCAACAAAGCTTTGTAGAAAGCTCTACTACTGGTCTATACTCAGCAACTACTTCTAAAAAACTTGATAAGCAATTGTTAAAAATAAAAGCATCAACAACAGCAACAACAGTGAATGTAAAGGAGCAATCTGAAATAACAACAATAATAAATGTAAAAGGGGAACCTGAATTAGCACCAGAAATAACAACAATAACAACAACAACATCATTAGCGACAACACCAATAGATATTAAACATGTACAATACAAAAACAATACATTTAATATTGAAGAAATGACAAATGCTGCAGCAATAGATGAAGCAAGCACTGACAATCCAACAACTATACCAATATTAAATTGGCCATCAGATTTTATTGATGGAGATACTGAACAAGTTACAACCACCACCACCACCACCACTGAGAAACCCATGAAAACGGAAAACATATCACTTTTTATACCAGAACAATTAATCGAACATACTTCCGAATTTCTGATAGAATTGAAAGCATTAAATGTACCACCATCTCTGTGGCCACGATTACCACAAAATATATCCAAACTGGGTATGCCATACGCTACAAATAATTTAACAGAAGAGCCAGCATTATGTGTACCAACTATAAGTCAAGAAGAGAATCAATCTCAACCAAAGCAAATTATAGATGTGGAGAGAGTTTATTGTTTCCCATTAAGCGATAATACAACATCAACACAATTATCATTTAATAGAAACGATAGCTTAGAAAATCCAACAAATGAAATAGTGAAAAGTCTACCCTCTAAAGCTTATAGAAGGCGTTTAGATAATGTGATCTTCATTGGTACTGTTTATCTATATCTCTGTATCCCTTTTATGAATTCTAGAATATAAAAATTGGTTTCCTTGATCCCTATCATTTTATTGCATGAAATAATTTTTACAATAAAAGTTTTCAATTATTTCTCATTTTTAACATAATTCTTTTTTTTTTTTTTTTTGTTAATATTTTTATTTTTGTTTAATTAATTTTTATAAATTCTCCATCTGTTTACATGTAAATATGTGTATGTGTGAGAAAGTGTGCATGTGGCTGTGTGCGGATGTGTAAAAGTGTCTAAATCGATGTGAACGGTATATTATACAAATATATATATATATTTATATATTTTGTATGTATATAGGTAAAAAAGTTATTTATAAACTATTTAATGAATTAAGTGAATGATTGATTGTTTACGGTTTAGTTTTAAATGAGTACGTCTTCGCTTTCGTTTCTCTCAATACGTTCTTCTTAAATTCGCTTATTGTTTAAGTATAAAAAACATTGAAACTCGATAATTTTGTTTTATTTTTTTAATCATTCTAATTAATTTTTTTTAAGGTATAAAAAAATTATTTTGAATTTTTTATTTTGTTTTAGAAATATTTGATAAAAATTATTTTTTTTTTTATTTTATTTTAGCAGAAAAAAACGGAATATGAATTAAGCACTTGATTTGTTTTTCATATATTCTAATAATTATGATTTATTAATAATTAAAATATAAAAAATTTGAAAGATTTAAATTACGTTAAAAAAAATTTGAAGCCAACTTGAATTTAAAAAGAATTTTTACTTCCTCATGTTTCATGTTTAAAAGCAAATGTTTACTACATATAAAAAAAACGAACCGGTTGGAGGGACTACGAACTTTTTTCCAAAAATTTAAACCAAATATCTGCTGGTGGACATTTTGAATTTATTGTTTGGGAAAAGAACGGAAAAGAAAAGAAAACATTTTTTTTGTTTATTTCGTTTTATTTACATAATCAAAAGTTGATGGTAAGGATTTAAAAAACATCAGTTACCTGTTTTTGTTTTTAAAGTTTGGAAAATTAATTATAAGTTGGTTTATAAATGCAATTTTTTTCAATACTTGTTTATAATATTTTTCATGTTATATTTTTTATAAATATATATAAAACTTTTGTTTTTTTGTTATATATATGTATTAATAATTAAGTAATTTTCATATTAAACGTTTACTACGTTTACTTATTAGTTTAACAAAGGATTGGTAGTGGTAGTGATAGTGGTGGTGAGTTTCGGTGTATAGATTATATAACGGACAAGACTTATATGTGTAAACTTAAACTTACACATTTCCGAAAACTTTATTAGAGTCTAAGAAATGAAAAGTACAATAAAAAAAATTCTTTCTCTTAGAAAATATTAAATTAAAAAAATTGGGGAATTTTTAAATTAACAGAAGGTTTAAAAAAAAATAAAATAAAAATCCCCTAAAACAAATAATGTCTCACTTGTTTTCGGTGAGAGGTTTAGAATATTTTTTGAAATTTCACGCGTCAATTTCCAGAATCTTCACCATCTAGGGATTCATCTTGCACCGAAGAACTGTCATCGCCACGTTTAGAGGAAGGGGTACCCGTCAGACGACTAGTGCTTAAACCCATGCCGCCGGTACGCCTACAAGTTAAATGAAATGAATATTTTTATACAATTAATTGGACTAATAAAAAAAGTGGTTTTCAAAAAAAAAGCATGCTTATCGTATTAGTCAAGCATTAAAAAGTTATTTAAAAGTGGATGATATGGAATAAAATGTTCATTCAAATTGGGGCAGGGGTAAAACGACACGCGGCACTTTTTTTGGTTGGCATATAAATATATGCTTGTTTTGGAAGAAGAACAATAAACATGAGTAACAGATATAGGGTAACTGGTAATGGTTATTCAAATGCTAATTTGACATTTTTCGCTTTATCTTAACACATGCAAATCTTGCAAATTCTTTTGTTCTTAAAACTTTCCAACATAGACAAATTTGGGGGCGTATTGGAAATGATATTTATATATTTAACTTACACCCATAATTGCTGATAAATATTCAATTATTATTATTTTATTTTTTGTTAAGAAAGATTGTGAAAAGTATCGAAAAACACACACACACAAATTGAAGGAGACACAACAAAAGACTGATGTAACAAAATACCAAATATGAAGTTTAATCTAGTTTATACCGTCGCAGTTCATGATTAAGGTGGGATCCTTTTTGGGTGAATAGGCTTTGGCCTTTTCTGTTTCGGCTATTTGTATGGTTCTATTTTCATATATTTGTGAGCAAAAATGATTAGAAGACATACTTTTTTCCAAACAATGTTTCAACTTACCGCAATTTCGTTTTTAGGGAATTAATTTCACGGGTCATGGTTTCTTGACTCTCCAGCATGTCCTCACATTCTCGCTGATATTTACGCTTTTGAGTCTTCTCTTTTTGCAATTCTTCCTCAGTCTCATCGAGGTTGCGTTTTAACAATTTCATACGGCTATTGAGCTACATTATATAATATCATAAATAATTTTTAATTGCTTTTGTTTTGTTATATAAAAAAAAAACCTACTTTATCAATTTGCTCTTTGTATTGATCGGCATGTCGTCGTTCATCTTCTATATTCATTGTTAACTCTTTGATTTTCTTTTCCATTTTACGATTGGCTTTTTGCTGTAATAGACGTTCTTTACCCTCGTTATCCAGTTGTTCCTCCAAATTGACAATTTTCGCTTCCAATGTGGTTATGGTGGCTTTAATTTTAGTACGTTGTGCTGTTTCAATTTCGGCTAATTTCGCTTTTAGCTCTTTGTTCTGACGTTCTAGTAAGGCCTTGGCATTCTCATTCTTTTGAGAGTTTGATTTTTCAGTCGCCAACTCGGTAGATAATTGTTCGTTTAGCAACTGTGCTTTACGGGCACGATCCAACAATACTTCTGAATTAGATTGTTCATCTTCCAGTTCCTCTTCCAATGATGATATTCTAGCTTCCAAGCGACGCTTTTCATCTATCATAAGTGTACCCTTGCTGGCATTGGCGGCTATTTCTTCAGCCAATTCATCACGTTCAGTTTCGGCCGCACGACGTGCCCTCTCGGAGCTGGATAGATCTTCGGATAGTTGTAAAACTTCAGCTTCTAAAGCTTTGACTTTGCGTTCCGCTTCTTTGCTGGCCGCTTGTAATTCTTCTTTTGCTGCTTTGGCTTCTTCAGCATCACGTAAAGCATCTTTCACCTGAGCTTGCAGTTTCTTGGCATGTTTAAGGGCGTCTTCCTTCACTTTGTTGTGCATTTCCATTGTAGTTTCCAGCTCTTTTAGATCGCCTTCTAGTTTCTTTTTGGCCGCAACGGCAGCAGTGCGTTGTTTGCGCTCTTCATCCAATTCGGCTTCAAGATCACGTAATTGTTTCACTAAACCTCGACGCTTTTCTTCAGCTTGCTCTTCCTTCCCTTGCAGATCACGTTCAAATTGTGAACGTAATGCTTGCATATTAACTTCTAAGCGCAGTTTGGCATCTTCGGTTAGTTGGAGATCATCTTCGAGTTCTTCATTTTGTGCTTTCAATTCGGCTAGCTGAGATTCAAGAGCGCGTTTCGCCTTCTCCAACTCATGTACATTCTTGTCGGCTGTACCCTGGGTATTCACCAAATCGTCCAATTCATTCTGTAAAGCTTTACGCTTACTTTCCATATCTTCGATTTTATCATAAGCTTCGTCCAGTTCTCGGGTTAATGACAACACTTTGGTTTCCTTTTCACGGGCCTCCCGTTCAGCCGTATCTCGTTCTTGGGCATATTGTTCAGAAATAGCCTTCTCTTCTGCCAAAATTTTATCAAAATTCTTTTGCTTTTTTTCCAGATCAAGCACCTGAAAGGGAAGAATACTTTGAATGAATTTGTTTAGTATTTAAGAGTTTTCACAACCATTTACCTTGGTACGCTGTGCTTCCAATTCAATGGTGGCATCTTCCAATTCAGATTGTATTTTCTTTTTACTCTTATCCAGACGATCATTTTGTGCCATTAATTCTTTGACTTGTCTCTCCAAAGACTCAATTTCCTTATTCAATCGTTTTTTACCCTCTTCCAATTCTTTCACCAAATCTGTATCTTCCTCAGCTTTTTTCTTAATGTCCTGCATGGTGACAGTTAATTCCGCCAGCTTACGTTCATAATTCTTTTTCGTTTCGTCATCTTCTTCCAATTGTTCCCGCAGTACCTCCTTTTCCGATTCTAATTGACGCAACTTTGAACTTAGCGATAATTTTTGACGTGTCTCTTCTTCCAGTAGTTGTTGTGTCTCGGTCAATTGAGATTCCATGTTACTGGCCGATTTAATGGCAGCCGATGCTTTCAATTCAGCCTCTTCCAACTGATTTGTTACGTATTCGGCTTCTTGTTGTAATTTTGTGCATTTCTCTTGCAATTCGGAACGTGCGCGCTCTACTTCGGCTAATTTTACCTGAAACGATGAACATTCAATGAAGGTTTCACCATTAACATCAATTTCAATTTCCACTTTTAAACATATTTTGATAAGATTTGTCCGCATAATATATTAAATGCAATGCGTAGGCAATGAATTGAAACTTAATAAAATAAATTTATTGATGAAAAATTAAAACATATTGGAAAAGGTGATGTAGATTAACCGCAATAAAAAGTGCGGGTGGAAATTGATTTGAATTGGAGGAGATATTGCGGTTGTTAACGAAAGTGATCAGCATTGTTGCAGTAAATGTACTCACCTGTAGTTCAGCTATTTGCGATTCAGCTTGCTTTCGACGGCGATCATTCTCTTGTCGTGAGCTATTTACACTACGCAACTCTGTAGCCAAATCGGCGTTTTCCGCTTCCAGTGTAGCCTTGGCTTTCTCCAACACAGATTTGGCTTTGCGTAAATTTTCCAATTGCTCGTTAATGCCATTCAACTCTTGCACGTGCTTGTGTCGCATTTCGGCCACATTCGCTTCATGATTGACTGTCTCCTCTTCCAAAGACTTCTTTAACGTTGCCAGTTCTTGTTCTCGCTTAGATCGCAATTCTTGTTGAGCTTTTTTAAAGCAATTATTTTGAAAGTACATAAAAAACATTAAACATTTTTTTTTTGTGACAAATTTTATAATTACCGGCGGTAGTATCTAAGGAATCCAAAAGTTCATTTTTCAAAGCTTCCAGTTCTTCACTTAAATCGCGGCGTATTTTTTCAGCTTTGGCCCGGGCAGCCTTTTCCGCTTCTAAATCTTCTTGCAATTCAGCCAACTGAGATTCCAACTCACGTTGAGCCTTTTGTGCTGAGGCTTTAGTCGCAGATTCTTCATCGATGCGCATCAGAGTCTGTGTTAATTCCTCTTCACGTTTGGCCAGATGCAGTTGCAATTCTTCCACCTGAATGCGCCGTTCGTTTAACTGTTCTTTAAGGTCAGCCATTTCCGTTTCGATTTTTCGTTTAGTACGATCCGATTCTTGACGTTGTTGTTGGTCTTTGTGTAGACGTTCTTCCAGTTCGGCTATCGTAGCTTCATGTTTTGTCTTCAGTTTGGCCAAATGTTTAGCTTTTTCCTCTTCTTCGGCCAGTGTTTGTGACAAATCATTCGCCCTTTCCTCTAATAATTTCCTTTCCTTCACCAATTTTTGATTGTGATCTTCTGTCAAGGCCAAATCTTCTTCGTATTTCTTGATTTTGGCATCCAGTTGTACCTTCTCAAGTTGTAGTTTTTGACGGGCGGCTTCTTCTTCCTCCAACTGTTCTTCCAGATCTTGTATATTAAGTTCCAATTTTTTCTTTTCCATTCCTAACGCCAAGACCCGCTCCTCCTCTTCTTCAATCCGAGTTTCCAGCTCTTGCATCATATCTTCCAATTCCTGTTTGCGAGCCATTAAACGAGAACGTGACTCTTCTGCTTCTGCACATAACTCAATTTCGGCTTGCAATTGTTCGGCCAAGGAAGTCTTTTCCTCCAAGGCCAGCTCATATTTTCGTTCATACTCCTGAGTAGTTTTGGTCAAAGCCTCCAACTTTTCACGCACTTGTTTCAGTTCGTCTTCTTTTTGCACCAATTTCTCCTCCTGCTTCGTGACTTCCAGCAAGGGCTTCACCTTCGTATATAAACGCCACCATTGCCAATTGCGTAATTTCAGATAGGCGAAACAATTGCGTTGTATGATGCGTAGGGCATTCAATTGTTGCATACGTTTCAGATAATTACGCCGTGCCAAGTAGCCGCGACAGAAAGCTTGAAAATTCACAATTAAATCAGTGATTTTGTAATCGCGCTCTTCTTCCAAATGAGCTAGAACACCGGCGCGGAAGAATATTTTCGATTGTCCGACACGAAACAGATTTGAGTCGAGCTCTAAAGCTTGAATCATTTTTTCACACGCTTTCTTGCCATCCATAAAGCCTTTGGGAATAACGTTGGGAGTCAATAATTCGTAACGTTGACGGAACTCTTGGAAGGGTATACGATTGGGAAAGCCCTGACGACAAATGCGTATGCCCTCAAGAACACCATTGCATCGTAATTGATCCAGCACCAAAGGAGCATCAATTTTACCAGCACGCTTCTCATGATTCGGTATTATACAGCGTACAAAGTTGGGATTTGTATTACGCAGCGTATCCATGAGTTTTGATAATTGCTCTTTATACAGATGCGATACTGTACGGAACATACCCTTACGGGTGCGAGCTCCGAACTGCGTATCGGTTAAAGCTTGATGAGCCATACCCACAATTTCAGCATCTTTCCAAATGTTGACTACGAACGGATCCTGGGAGTTTTGCAAGAGCGAAACAATGTTTTCGTTCAAGGGATCCATATTTTTCATTAACCATTTGGCCGCCGAATAGTCTACTTTACCAGCATAATGAACAATAGCAAAATCGGCTACACCGCGGAAGTCTGTTTTCATAAATTTCGGATGCATAGAGTGAGCGGTGGCTAGTTTCTGTACAAACGATTTATCCGTAGCCTTGGGGAACCAACAATCCTCATCTAGCAGAGCCATAATGCCGCCCGGTTTGTCTATCAAATCAATAGTTGGTTGCAAATCCAAACCAAAGTCAATAAATTTCCATTCAATGCCCTCCCGCTGATACTCCTCTTGTTCTAGTATAAACATGGTGTGATTGAAAAGTTGTTGCAGTTTTTCATTTGTATAATTGATGCACAATTGCTCAAATGAATTTAATTCGAATATTTCGAAACCGGCCATATCGAGTATGCCAATAAATGAAGCCCCTTGACGTTTAGTACGATCCAACGAGCGATTAATTCGATTCACCAGCCATTTAAACATACGCTCATAACACGCTTTCGCTATAGCTTCTACAGCAAATTCTACCTGCTCCTTGGTTTGAGCTTTAGTCACAAAATCTCGTCCCACTTTTATGCGAGGTGTTAAAAAGGCTCGGGTCATATCCGTTACACCCAAGCCCAATAAATGAGCAATCTTTTGCGCTACTGTATTATCCGGCAGCGTAGCCTGATCGTTATTACGCTCCTGACGAAATTTCATACAACCGAACAACAAAACTGCACTCACAATACGAAATATTGAATTGAAATCATCAGGAGTCATACCCATAATATTCATCGATTTGACAGTCGCCTGAAATTCAGCCACATCGTCAACACCTGGCACTGGCAATGTGCCATTTGAGAGGAATGGATAAGATTTGATGTCATCTAATATAAACTTCTCGCACTGTTCGGCTGAAGCGCCGGCCAACAGTTGATAGAAAATATGGAATGTACGCTCATCTTTGGCTTGACGAATGGCACGCGACTTTTCAAGTAAATACGTTTCAATATTTGCCCCCGATATATAACCAGAAGCATCAAAATTGATTCGTATAAATTTGCCCTAAAATGGAAACAACATAAACGGCATACAATTGTTAGAGAAGAAGAGTCGCCTCCGCATCATTTGAATGGATAATACTTACAAAACGTGAAGAGTTGTCGTTTTTCACAGTTTTAGCATTTCCAAACGCTTCCAGTATTGGGTTAGCTTGCAGCAGTTGTTGTTCCAATTCCCCCTAAAAATTATTGTTTTCGTGTAAAGATAAAGTTTGATTTTAGTTAAAAGATTTTTATTAAAAATAATATTAACTTAATATGAAAAAAATAAGAAACATTAAAAACAACAACAAAACACCATGCTATTTAATTGTTTATTCTCATTATTAGTAACTACCAAACATTTAATTATTTTTTTTTTTTTTTGTGAAATATTAAAATGAAACTCAACACGATACACTATTTACATTGTTGTTTACATTTGGATTAATGAATACCTTTTTAGAGGAGGTGGAGAAGGAATTACAACATCGGGTTCCATTACTTTCAATGAATTTCACTTTTTCTAATTCTTGACAATGACTTTGCGTGCACTCTGTTTCGGACATGCCATTAACATTGCACTGGATTTTCAAAGTTTTCTTGACATTTACTTGCAAATTCTGGAAACAAGTTTGTTCAATATGAATTTTTACATACATTTTTACAATGAAATCTCAGACATTTGTACTATAAAAATTTTGAATAGATGTTGATTTTTTTTTACATTTTTTTTTTTTTTTGTATAATAACTACAATAAAAAGGTATATTAAAAGGTGGTGGTAGGGTGGATGTAGGTCTACTCTTACAAAAAAGAAGAATATATAAATAAAAAATGATCTGACTAAAGAACTGAAACCCCATTACAAAAAAGAAGGACTAGAACAACAACAACAATTTTTTGTTGAAAATATAGTTTTGCACCGACAGTATACTTTACCGCCAGAGTTCCGCCAAAGGTTGTACTACTCTACATTTTTATTACGAACGGAATGCAACAATGCAGCGATACGGATGATAATGATGACGATGAATTCATATCATTTCATTTGAATGGATTTGATTTCGTGATAGGTGTTTGGTTGGTATTGAAAGTTCAGATGATGGTGGATGTATAGCAATGGCAGTACATGGCATCAAAAGTACAAATGAATAAATATGATAAAGGTTAGAGGCAGAATTATATGATGAAAAAAAAAAAAAATTATATAAACTATTAATGAGCACAAATACAAATACACACAAAACAAACAAAACTGAGTTTTAAAAAAAATTACACGCTTATGTTTTTCTATTTTTCAAAAGCTTGCCGAATATATTTATATATGTGTATGCAAGTGTGTGTAGTTAACCAAGATGTTTGATTACAACATAAATTTTGGTTAAAATGACAATAATGACAATCAGGTTATTGTAGTAAACATAAAATGTATGCATGTGAGAGCGTGTGTGTGTGTGTGTATGTAAACAACATAAATTACATATTTTTTTTTAAACATTTTTATAATAAAATTATTTTATAACTATTCATGAAAATCAAATAGAAACCACACAAAAAAAAAATGAAAGTATTTTATAAGTAAACAGATAGAGGGTGTGTTAGGAAATGATTATTATATGGAAAATGTCAAATAACTATAAAAAAAAAATTAAAACAAAAATAAAAAGGAATCATTGGAAATGGGGGAAATACTTACAATAATTAAGGCCGGATGTGGTCCCTGGTTTATATGAAAATTCATTTCAATTGGTTTTATTTGTATATATAAATGTGTGTTGTTGTTGTAGATAGTACAATTTTGAATACATGATATTGAGGGCGTACAAGTTATAGACCAATATAGACGGTTCGTGTATTTACACATTTTGTTTACATGTATAGCAAAAAAATGTCAACAATATAGCCACAACAATAAATGTTCAATTCAATATGTGTGTATGTGTACAAAGTGGGGTTTTTTTGTGTGGACGGTGTAAAAAAGTGGTAGCATATAATATGGTTTTTTTTTGTTTTTTTTTGTTTTTTGCAGTAGTTTACATGAAAATAAATAAAAGAATAAAAAATTATTGAGTATAAAATAAGTAAAAAAGATAATATGGGTAAAGAATAATATATCTATAACAAACAAAAATATTAAAATTGAAAATTAGCATATACAGCATAAAGCCTACACCACATAATCTTAATGTTACACACTTGATCCGTAGGCACCATGAAATTATCACCAGTTAGTAATAGTAACCAGTAACCATTGTAACAAAAATTATTGAATGTAAAATTAATTCAAGTCATACAGGGTGGTCCATTTCTTGGTACTTTTTTATATCTTTCACTTAAGTAATGGGAGTATAACAAATTTGCTCTTGTTTATAATTATAATTTAAAAAAATTTGAGTCGACCTAGACATGTCCATTCAAAAAATTGATATAGATAGTACCTAAAATTCTTGATTTTTGCATCTAGATTAGACGAAATCGGTCAAATGCCATTCAAATGGGCGTGATCGGACAACAGATACGCCTACAATTTACAAAACACTCGATCTGCAAGCTGAGGTATACAGGTATTAGAGGGCGTCATCATATACCTGCTACGCCCATTATTATAAATATGGAGATTTGGCCCAAGCCAAATTTTGTTTTCTCACTTATTGTATGGTTCGGGTCTTGTTAGAAGAACGACTTTTTTTTAATAATTAATAATTTTTAGTATCTTGTATGGAAAGGAGTCCCAAATTTTAATGTGAATTCTCCTAGAACCACTATATATCCTTAAACCAAATTTCATCGAAATATTTCAAAAAATGCGATAGTTTGTGCACAATTTTACATAGACCCACAACAGACAAACAAATATTGTTAAATGAATTCAGATTTTGATACCGACTCCATCAGTATAATTGAAGGTGAATGCGTCATTTATTTGTAAATAGCATTTTACAGTTATCTCAATATACGCTGTATAGCAGAAGTAGTGCCGATATAATAATTATAAATTTACACATTCCACATTTTGTTAGAGATGTAACCGGACACTAGCCATTTACTAAACAAACCAGCATACAGAGACTATTTCTGTGAAGTTTAAAATCAATTTAAAAAGGGGAGAATGTTAACCACAATCACATACATGAATGGATGTACAGACAGGTATGGTTAAATCGAAGCTTACAACTCGGATCTCCTTCGGGATGTTGCAAACATTTCGTTTCGTTTCGTATACCGCCTTAAAAAGATGATCAAAATGGGCCACTTTTTCCATGTCAATAAATACATCGCTACATATTATAGCAACCCATAAAGCGCTAGCGTCATGATTGTCCAACATTCACTTTTTTATTGACTTTACCATCTCATACTGACCTCGTCTATTTAAAATTTTCGTAGGCACATTTTTCAATATGTAAAAATCCCAAACCAATTTTTGTTAATCATGTGTACAATATGAAATATTTTAAATGCCCACAACCTTAATCTTTAAATACCAGTTTATTAGAATGTTTGTATAGTTCGAATAAAAAAACAAAGTTGAGTGTGGTGTAGGTTTCAATACAACAAGTTAAATCAATTACAAACTGTTTTTTTTTTATTATTATTATTATTTTCATAAATAAAACTAAATTGTACATGATATATAAAAAAAAAAAATTATCATAAATATTGCAATAATTTCAATTAATTAAATCAAAGCATTTATGATTCTCACGATAGAAAAAATGAATGCTTTACAAAGAAAATCAATGAAAACTGTTGACATTATTATTATTGTATTATAATTTTTATGATTCAGTTTCATTCAATTTATCTCTTTTTTCCCATTTTCTAAAGGCCAACTTAAGCTATAATATTTTATGAACTATAGCAGGAGCCATACATCATTTAACTTCATATTTTTTTTTTAATTTTTAAGAAAGACACGTAAAACACAACATTTTTAGGTAAAACATGAATCATTAATACATACACACAAATTGTAGAAAAAAACTCTACACTGAGTTAAAAAATATGGTGGCCGGCGATGACGCGATGACTATAAACAAACGATTATCTTATAAAGTAAACAATAACTCATATTGCCTAGTCGACCATATTAAGTAAACTCTCCAGTGATTTTTACTTATTTTGCTTTGGTTTAGTGATCAGTAATAATTTAACTTGCGTTAAGGTCACTTGCCAGTTTTTTAAAGAAAACTATTAATATGTTGCTTTTTTTTTACCTTATAATAAAATTTATTGTGATACTCGTTTATCTGATATATGTATATATATTTACATATGTGCACGTAAATTTTTTGTTACAGAGGTGGACAAGTATTATAGACTGGGCAGAGTTATTCAATTTCTTTAATAAGAAACTTTTTGTTGCCAAAGACGGGTGCGTCAGCCTTTAATTATACCGATCCAATCAAAGTTTGTGCCTACCTGATTCATTTTTTGAGATATTTCGATGAATTTTGAATAAATAAATTGGCCCAAAATGGAGCCCTATTGAAAATAAACCGAATTGAACCCTTTTTAGAATGTCTTAAGGTGCTTCTATAAGTGATGCGGGGTATTAAAAGGTTGGACACACTTGACGGACTATATATATTAATATAAAAACTTTATTATTTTATATAAACAACTAGTGATTCTTGAAAACAGATTTTTTCCTTCCTTCTTAAGAAACAAATTTCCCTTTTTCTGCACAAGAATCTTAAACTCTTTACTGTACTATAAATAATAATTTTTCATTCATCTAAATCGCATAAATCTTGGTACAAGTGCTTCACTCCCTAAGTGGAGCGATATTGAAATAAATTTTTCCCTCGGACAAACACTGCCAATCAATTATTTAATGTGTACACTGGCAACGGATAGTATTCCTGCATATGAACCGAAGAACACCACAAACAGAAGTGTGTCATAAATTAATAATGGCAAATCAAGTTCATGAGTAGTGAGTTTATTTTTTATTAAAGAGTTATTTCTTTATTGCTGATACATATACAGTACCTTCCCGAGATGTAAATATGTCAATATACTATGTAAGAAATTTGGAAAATTTACTTAAAACATTGCTTCTCTTTGTTGCATTGTGGGCGTAACGCTTGACCGATTTGGCGGAATTTCAGTACCAATCTGCATATAAAAAGTACCAACGTTTCTGACAAGTTTGGAATCTATATCTAAATGTTTGGGCTTTGAAAAGTGACAAACAAGCACGGACAGACATATATGGATAGATCGACTCAGTATTCAATGTTGATTTAAAATATATATATACTCAGACGCCTCCTTTTGGTTATTGCAAATGAGATGATATTTCCCCCATATACATGTGATGGTGGTATGTACGATAAAGAGCGACGAAAGGCATTTCAATCACTTGAGTTTACAATTACATTCTACAATGAGGAGCATTGTTTTGAAAAAAAAAAATATCTTCATGATATGAAGTTATAGTTAAGAAAACCATTTACAGTCAAACACACAATATCGTACACTATTCATTTTTAATTATCCAGCCTACCCCAACTAATTACGAAATTGAATTGTGATGTAATGTCGTATTAAAAAAATCATTTTTTAGAAATTCGTATTGTTTAAAATTTTACCAGAGTTTAGGGTTGGCATTGGCTTAAAATTTAAAAACGTTTAAACTTAGGTTAACCTTAGGTTAAACTTAGGTTCAACTTAGGTTAACCTTAGGTTAACAGTTTTTGTTTAAATTCGGAAAAATCTCTTTTTCAGGAGGGAGGGTTTTGCGTTTGCATTAGAAACCAAATTTCAATCAAATTCAGTCAAATTTAATTTTCTTACTTGTTTTTTTTTTTTTTTTTTCTTTATAAATTAGTTTCGTTTTTATCAGATACCCTTAGGGGAATTTTTATTATATATGTTATTTTGTAATCATCTTAATAAACATTCATAGATAAAATTGGTATTTATTATATTTATTTATTTAATAAATTCTGAAAATAAAACAAAGGAGTCAGTTCATTAATATAGAGAATCTAGCCAGATTTGCTTCCAATTACTTTAATTAACATTTCAATTAAAAACAAACAAAAAAAAGTCATTTTTGGCTTGCGCCAAAACTTGGACACCCATCACCTTAGAGCATTAAATGACTGGTAATGATGCTTGTATATTGTACGCGTCTTAATGCAAAAACCTCTAGAGAAGAGCTTTTTTTAAATTTTGCTTAACAGTGGATGTGTCTCTAGATCCATTTTAACACAATTTCGCACAATACTGTTCTACGCACAAGAATAGCAAATATTTATGATAAGTTGGCCATCAATATCTTTATTTTCAGATGACGGACTTTTAGACGGACATAGTAAAAACGAATCACAACTTCAGAACTGGGTGTTACAAGCATTTTAATAAAATGAAGTTATTATGTTAACTCCAAAAATATCGCAACACTTTTCCATATAAATTGAGCACTGTCACCTTTTAAAATTTAAAAGCTTAATAATACACAATTTATGTATTTTAAACACATTTCCCATAACAAGTGACACACAAGTATTTGTAAGTTTACATTTTTGATTATGTGCTAGTCTTTTTTTTTTATAGTTTTCAATTATTATGCTCACGATTAAATGTCAAATGTTTTAATTTAATATGGATTTTGGTTTGTTATTGTTTTGACAGAGACCGAAAAAAAATATTTATTAAAATTTAATAACACCTTAAACGAATTTGACCAAATTTGTAATGATTTTTATTTTT
Organism: Ornithomya fringillina; assembly: GCA_963978525.1. Classification (NCBI taxonomy): domain Eukaryota; kingdom Metazoa; phylum Arthropoda; class Insecta; order Diptera; family Hippoboscidae; genus Ornithomya; species Ornithomya fringillina. Next base: position 2,991,250 of record OZ021694.1, on the reverse strand, counting down.
TAATTATTAAAAAAGCATGTTTTTCATTATGAGATAAATTTACAAAAATTGCACGATTTCAGTTTTTTTTTTTTTTTTTTTTTTTTTTCATATATGGTAAGCAGCACGAAACAACAAATATGAAATTTAGACACGTTTTCATAACTTTGGTGAATTGTTAATGTATGAGAAAATTAATAATAAAAAATATCGAATAAAAACTATGAATCATTCCTCTGCTCCAAATGGCTTCAATATAACAACATTACCGAAAATAGTATTTCCTCCAAAAAGTGGCGAGTTTAAGGGTCTAAGAGGTACCGAAGGGCCCGAAAAATCTACTTTACAAAATGTATTCTTAAATGTCACTTTAATTTAATACTAAAGTTATATTTCCAAGCATTAATTAATTAAAGTTTCCCGCTCACCTTAATACGCTACTGCAACAAATTTATAAATATAACCCATTATAGATGTTAAAACGTGGACGGGACTCATGTACAGATTTTGTCTTTTGACAAATTAAAAATTTTACTTCCTCCTAATCACATATTGTTATGGTTTTCGTTTCCTTCTAACCTAAGGTCTCTATCATATAAACTTAATCACGGAATTAGTTGCCATACAATTGCAACAGAATTATTGGTGCCCATAAAAATTTATAACAAATTAACTAAATGTTCTTTTTTCCCACATACCCTAATGCATGGTTGTAAAATTCATATCACATGATGACTCAAAAGCAATTAAAGTAATAAATATTCTTATAAAATACTTGTCGGTTCAAGCCAAAGGTAGACGCATTAAGAAGAAGCGTATAATCGATCAACCAAATATGGCAATAGCATCAAGATTCTTGCGATAAAACATTCAAATGCGTACAATGCTTTTTGTATTACCATTTAAAAACTAATTGAATACTAATTGGTTTTGTGGAGAAGCTATTAAAAAACTTTTAAAACAACACACCCACATATGCAAATTTATATTATGTAAATATTTCATAATTTCATAATTAATTTCTTTAGTTAAAGGTACAGAAAAAAAAAAAGCCGCTTAAGGTCATAAAAACAGTTTGTTTTAAATAAAAAATTAAAATAAAAACTTATTGAACTTTTTAAAAAATCTACTAATTAGAAAAATGTAAATTTGTCTTTTTTCATTACACTTACCGCACCCGAACCTTTTGGTTTTGAAGCAGCCACATATGCCAAATACTGTATAACTTTCTTAGTGTTTTCCGTTTTACCAGCACCGGACTCACCCGTACATAAAATCGATTGATCTTCGCGATCTGTGTGTAAACAAATTTAAAAGCAACAACAATCTATTAGTGAATTATGAAATAATACAACACTTGAGTTGATTTCTTATTTACATAAATAAACAACCGCAATATTTTAATATACACACATATTCAATTACAGTGAATGACCTAAATTATTAAACCAAACCAAACATCTGAATGAATGAATGTGAATGGAGAGCGTTAAAGAAGGGCGCTTATTTTATACCCTCAACATAAAATACAAAGTTTTTGACATTCTGCTCATAATATATTGTAGGAGGCATCAGAGATTCTATTAATTTCATTTTTGTTTTGATCAGTAACAAAAACTGATTCGATCTAGGCACGTGTGTCTCTAAGTCTGTCTATTGTAAATTTTGATGCACTATTAAAAGGCGTATTCAAGTACCTGCCACTTCCCCCGCTTTTTTATAAATTTGGTCTAAACCAAATAAAAAAATTTCAATTGTTGTTTTTTGTGTATCTCACATTCTTGTGGTACAGAGTTTGTACATAAGTTTATAAACCTCAAAATATTGTTAGAAATACGGCAAAATTTTGGGTCTTCAGAGCCTGCAAAAATGCATGATTTTATGGAGTTGTATATATTGGGGGTGAGATCGGAAAGAAAGAGTTGGAATTTTTTCCTCAGGGCCGATCTTTACAAAAAGTCTTTAAGGCCCTATTACAGTTTTCTGTAAATTATATATATGTACATATCAGCAATATCAACATAAAAATGTGTTTTAATAAGGGGTGTGTTATGTACTGCAGAGTACCTGTAAATGATTCATTCTTAACACACAGACTTTCTTTTTCTATCAACAAGTGTGGTGTTGCGTAATGCAATTGCACTTGTGTGCAATAAATAAACCACTCAAACCTTCTGTTCTATTATCAGTTTATTTGATTTTGCTGCTTTCCAAACATGAGTGTACATTTCTTTCCCATATCTTTTTCACATTCCTGTTCTACTAACTATTCATAACCACCCTTTATTTTACAATAATTCGAACACACGCAACAGTTAATTGTCTATGAGGGAAATAAATACTTTATTATATCTGGTTATGGGTGTTAGGCCTTGTGAGTCATAAGTATTGTATTTTAACTCTCTTCATAAGAAAGCATAAATGCGAGTGGCACGATTTAAGGTTTTCCATTTGTTTACACTGAAATTTTTTTTAAATGATTCATAAATTTCTTTGAAACTTCATTGCAAAGAAGAGTTTTTATGAATTTTATGTTGTAAATAATTGGTGTTTAATATCGTTTACAAAAAATGAATCATAAAATTTAGGTCAAATCTTCCAACAACTGCACAACACAGATTATAAATTATAACATATACATAACTACATTATGTAACATTTTATATAGACATACATATATCAGATTAGAAACGTCATAAAAAGTTTTTAAGAAAATCATTCAGAACTTTAAATATATTAATTTTTCTAGACATTCAATAAATTTTGTTTCAAATTTTCATTACAATGTATTATTAACAACCCACAGTGATCTACGGAAACTTTATAATTCAATTTTAAGCACATAAAACAAATATATGGTAAATACTAAATATGACCTAAGTCCACTTTAAAATACCCTACTTATACTGTATTCAAAGTAAAGGCGTGGCAAGTACATTATTACTCTTAAAAAAGTACGTGTTACAGGGTAGTCTGCAGATTTTTTTTGTAAAATGTGAGCGTGTATGTTAACCGACATCTTGTATAAGCAATAATGTCAAGACAGACACCCGGACATGACTACATTTAAAGCTGGCAAGAGTGGAGAAAGGAAAGGTATAAGGTTCTGACAACTCCATCAAACATACCCGCTCATCTTATATAAAGAATATAAACATATAAATAAATAAATATTAAATAATTAACTATTTCATCATTCAAACAAACAGAAAGTTAACAGCAAGTTATCTTAACTTAACTATAAACTGACTTACCTTGCAACATTGATCTATAGGCGGTATCTGTTATAGCGAATACATGCGGAGGCACTTCATGTCTTTTTATACCCTTATACCGTTCCATAATCTTTTCGGTATAGATTGGTAGCTTTTTATACGGATTAACTACCACACAGAAAAGACCGGAATATGTCTGCAATATTAAAGAAAGAAAAAAATTATAAAATATTTATATTAATAATAATAATTTGCCAATTAATAATAACGTCAATGACCTTCTGTCATCTTTCTCTTTTTCTCTTGTTGAATGTAAAAAACATTGAATCATTTTGTTCATTTTAATTAATCATCATAATTGGTTGTGAGTTCTTTCTTGATAAAACAATTTAATATGCAAATTATATAAATGCATTGTTGTTTATCTCTCTCTCTCTCTCGTTTGCTCTCATTATATATTAATGAACTGTTACAAACACTTTAAACAGTTAAAAGCACGTAAGTACAGAGAGTGTAAAAACGTAAGTTTTTGGATTGTTTTGTTTTTTGTCGTTGTTTTTTTATTATAAGTTGCAGTTATAACCGTATATGGTCAAAACCACACAAAATTGTGTTAAATAATAATAATACAAGGGAACAAACAAACAATATATTGAACACTCACATGTACATTTTCTATGCATATGTATATATATTCAAAAGAAAAATATTAAATTAAAATCATGAACAATTGTAATTTACACACCATTAGTTGGAAGAAGGTAATAATAACAACAACAACAACAACAATATATGTGTATACAAAATAAACGCGGCTGCAGTTGTACTCATCATTAAAAGCAGAGCAGAACAAACAACAACAGCACAGATGAAATGCTTGCACATGCCGTATAAATGGCAGCACTCTCAAGTAAAAGTCAACGTGTAACGCTTTTCAATTAGGTATGAAAATGAAATAAATCACATAAGCATACATACACATACACATACACGTACATTAATAGCAAGTACAATATAACAACAACAATAATAATAATAACAAAATGATTGTTGACAACCAGCGATCTGGTTTCAACGTTATTTACCATTTATGTAAAATTAAGTCAATGCAACTGGAAGGCAATTAATGCGGCCTTTTCAAACACACACACACACACACACGTATAAATTCACTTGGATGTGTTTGAAATATTTATATTTACATTGTATGTGTGCACATAAATATAAACGCTGTCTATTTCTATGATTGTCAATGATGCAATTTCAGAAATGAATGAAATCGATTTATTTAAGGATTTTGTACGCCTATTATGTTTAGAGGTGGACAATTATGGCACACTTGCATTATTTTTACACTCTATAGAGTGTAAAGGATATACATTCTTGACTATTATAAGATGTAACCATGTACGTCTGGACGTCTGTCTGACACATAATCCAACAACAAAACGAAAAATTAAAGTCAACCTGGAATTTTGTACAAACATATATAGTGCACAAGTTTCTATGTATTTAAATTAAACAAAATCCATCAAGTTCCACGCCCACAATTGACAAAAATCTATTCATCAGCTACAAGAGTTGAAATATGAAAAAGAAATTTGGCTTACACATCTATGAAAAGCTCACCCAATGGTATGCTCTTAATGGGGGTGGTCGGATCGAAGACTATTTGGACTATGGTGGGTAAAACTCATCGAAAACTCCGCAAATGTAATATAATTAGACGGTATAATCTGGAACCTACAACCACCACTGTTCTTATGTGGGTATGGAACATGTTTAAGATTTAGGCTAAAGCAAATTTAGTTATACCCTACACCATTTGAAGCACTTTGTGAATCGATTTAAACATGCCCATGCATGCATTCTTTGAGATATTTCAATACAATACAAGGACATGATTTGTACAAAAAAGGAAACCTCTTTAAAGTAAACGGAATTAGAACCCCTAGAATTTAAAACCCCTCCCGTCTAAGTTTTTAATTTGTTTTTCTAAATTTAAGTCCCACTCATAGAGACACAGACAATTGCATAAGTTCACAAAATCGAAACAGTTTGCCCACCTTTGGTACACCGAATAAGAGAGTATAAAATTAGGTTTATTGGCGTATATTCTATGCCCTCGCTTTTGCAATATTTGGTTAAAAAATAATTTGAAAAATAATCTACTCTATTATGACCCGCAAATAGTTTATTTCTATATTTTTTATGTATATTGTTATACCATACACCATTTGCGGCAAAGGATTTATTAAGTTTGTGCGGATGTTTGTAACTTTTAAACCACGAATGTCACATCCACCTTCAATTATACCAATCAAATCAAAATATGAATCGATTTAAGCATGTCCGTCTGTCCATCCATGTAAATTTACGCTCACGCTATCGGTCACATTTTTTGTCATATTTAGATAAATTTTGGTACAAGGACATGTATTGGCTTAAAAAGGAATCCTATTGAAAATGGACCGAATTCGATCACTTTTAGAATTCCTTAAGTGTAAACTCTTAAGGTGTGAAACCGTATTATATGGTCAGACTTGACCAAGTAACACATTTTTCTTTCAATTTAACATTATTTTTTATTTAAAAAAAAAATCGCGAAAAATGCGTTAGTAATGAGATTTGTGAAATGTAGAATTAATCGTTTAGGAAAAAATAAAATATATGCCATATATAGGTAAAAGCGATTTATTATATAAATGTTAAAAAATGGTCATGTAGTACATATGCCAACATCGACAACAGCGCCGCCGCTGCCACCGCCACCACCACCACCTTCACCGCCCATACAAGTCCGACGGCAACGTCAAATGTAAACAACAACAACGTGTGCACACAGGCCAACGAGCATGAATCATTATAGTTGAAATGTTTACAAATGGTTTTTTGCACTGTTGAGTGGAAATTGTGCATAAATAGAAATTGAATTATTGTTGTTGTTATTTACCTTTTTTTTTTCTTTTCTTTTATAATCAATTTAAAATGACATTAAGAAAAGAAAAATGACACTTATAAGGGAAATGTTGTATACCTGCAGTCGTATATTAACCGTTTTCGGTACAACTTCTAAATATGAATCTCTGGTCTTAATATTCGCTTCTGTTTTTGTCATTTTTAAAATTTCGCTGCATATGTTTTCATGGAAGTTTATTGCGAGTTATTTTAATAAAAAGATTAACAGAAATTGTTATTATCATTGTTGTTGTTTTCTTGGTTATTATCGCATAGAGTTTGCTGACTTGCAGCCTTTCCTTACACTGCTTCTTTATCAGTGTACTAAGCTTGCATACATTTTTTTTGCAGTTATGTGCATAAAAGTGTATGTATGTATGTGCTTACGCTCTTACAATTACTCATCAAAATTTTAACAAAGAAGAGTTTTAAGTTTCAAATTAAAAATTCTTTTTTTCTTAAGTGAATACCCAGATATTTGCTGCTTATGCGATATAGTTGACATTAAACTATAAAATATAATGTTTCATCTCTTTTTACTACTATGAATGAGAAAGAGAGATAAAAAGTTTATATTTAAAAACAACCAAGAAACGGTGTGGGCCAAATGTAGGAGACATTACCCAATGTATACCCGCACGGTCCTTTATGTTATATTTTGTTATATAATATGTTGTCTTTTGTCTATTATTTAATGTATTTATGTACGTTTTGTTGTCTGTTATCTTGATTAAACATGATCAGATCAGGCATAAATGGGCGTAGAAACGTAGAAACATATGTATCCGCCCAACTACACTCCACACTGTTTAGAAAAGATGCACACCTTCTTTTTAATATATCTTAGGAACGACTAATAAATTTTTTTTTTTTTAATTTTTGTACATTTTGTACGTGCCATTTTTGCCCATTGGATGAATGGTTGCTTTAGTTGTATATACTCTATATGTGTAACAAATTTTATTTTCATATTTCAGTCCATTTTTGTGTCCGATTGTGGTGGTGACACTAGGCTGAATTTTCCTAATTAAATAGAAATCTATAAAAACAAAAAATAGAAATAATCGAACTAAATTTCACTGCAATATCCCAAAATTTACAATCACAAGTATTCATGGATAATATAGACGGACATACCTACATGAGACACATCCTATTACAGTCAGAGTTTTGTTAACGAAATTTTGTTCTCCCACTCTCTCTATCTCACTTTTTAATAACGTTTACTATGATCATCTCTAGCACCTGCCTTCTTTAAGAATGTATGAATTTCTTCCGCATTATATGTAATCCGGTATAATTAGATAATTTTCAATACAATTGCAAATAAATATATTTTTAAGAATATAAGTCATTAGAAAATTTTTAGATAATGCTAAAATATATATTACAACAATAACAACAATATTTAGAAAAATTACTAATCACTATGCTTGCCAAAAAAAAAAAAACATTTAAACAACAACAACACCAAAAACAACATTAATTAATTAATTAATTAATTATGTTTGTTTTGGGAATTTCATGTATAGTTTGCAACGATCCAAGTATTTTATTATGTGCGTTTGTGTGCGGTAATTTTAAACGTCAAGTGCAATTATTTTTAGCCTCTCTACTATTAAAAGCAAGGAATTACTACATCTGTTTGTCTGTCTGTCCGTCTGCTTGCGTTACGCACTTTCACAAATAATTTAAATGCCATTAGAAGCCAACAACAACAATTATAATAATGAATTATTTGGGATTTCTCTCCTTAACTGCACGTGTATGTAACTCAATTTAGGTTAATGTAAAAATAAAATATTGCACACACACATACTAAACGTATAACAAGTTACACAATTCTTTACGGATTTTGATATGAAATCGTTATCACGCCTTTATACATAATTCATTATGTACACAACAGGTTATTTATCATGATAGAATGGAAGTGACGGGTTAGTTAGAGAATGTTTGTGAAAAAAATTGGGGCGAAATTATACGCTTCTGCACCTTAGAGGGTAGTTTCGGTATTTTCCACGCCACGACAAGGAGAGAGTGCTTCAACCGTCATATTTAAATATATTTGTAATGATTTTTTTTTTTTAATTCTAGATATATATATGTGTGCAATACTTTTTATACAAGTTACAACAACAACAATTGCAATATATTTGTATTTTATTTAAATTGATTCAAGAGTGTACATCAAACATTCCATTGATTCGCTTGGAAGTGAAAAAAAAATTAAAATATTTACACGAACAGATGTAACAATTAAACAAATAAATAAATAATGCAATAAAATAAAATGTTTCTTCTTTTTTTTCTCTTATTTTTTAATGAAAAACATCTGAATTCTATATGGAAACATCTGTGATCGCGAATAGTAAGATTTTAAAGGAAGCTGTTGTTCAATGATGTCTCTTTTATTACTTAATAAATTCATGTTTATAAAAATATTTATGATTAATTGAGCATTTCTCGTATTTTAGTTAAATATATAATCATCTGATGATTTAAATGAATTGAAATCATTTTGAAGATTGTAAAGCAGCCAAATAAGATAAAGAAACAGAAAAACTTAGCGCCATCTGAAACTAAAATTGGTCCATTACGTTTTTTTTCTTTGTGTTTTTGTTTCGTTTGACACATCATGTGTTTATTTAGCTATTGCGGTTGTATTTTTGTTGATGGTTGTTGTAATTTATCTAAAATAGTGAGGCAACGTCATTATAAACAGGACCTTGTGCATTAAACTTACGTCACTCGTAACAACATTTTACAATATTTCATTCATTCAATCATGATGAACTGCGTGCGTCTACACCATTCCTAATTGGCTTAGGCCAAATCTTAAATACCCTCCACATCCACAACGGTGGGTGTGGCAAATATATATATATTGCCATCTATATTACGTATCACCTTGCAAGACTAGTTTTATGATTTTTGTAAATTGTAGGCGTGTCTGTTATCCGACCATGCCCATGGCGCATCAATGGATGGAATAACCACAAATATGTGTACAAAATTTCAAGTTCATAATCCCGTCGATTGTGAGCGTGTATGTAATCCAACTGCGCCCATTTTCGGCACATCGATGAAGGGAATATTTATAGATATACACACCAAATTTCACGTTCGTAGCTCAATTTTTGTGATAGATTGATATATTTTTAACGATTGTGGGTGTGGCTCCTGACCGATTTTGCCCATTTTAAATATCGATCTGCACCCTGGTGGATGTGGAGGATATTTAAGATTTGGCCTAAATCAAATTTAGTTTTCCTACTTGTTTTTCTTGTTCTTAAGTAATGCATTAATTAAAGGGTTCGCAACCAGATACCTTCCAAGCGTTCTATTGATATATAGGAGTATACTTAATATTTCAATTCCAATCAGACTTGTTTTCATTTTCAATACAAATGTGAAAAAAAAATTACATAATATTTATGCGAACGTAGACAAAACTTATTTTAATTATTATAATAAACTCTGTACTGCACTATCAAACACAATATTTTTTATAAAAATTTAGTACTTTTGTTTGAAAATCTGCTGTACATATATGCATACGTGAACATTAACTGAATTTTGTACATAATTCATTAACTTTGTTGTGGTTGATGTGGCTGACTTTCGTTTTGTCTGCTGTATTATTCAGTATTTTATACTAAAACTCAGTACTGTATACTGACGAAATAAATTTTACTCATCTCGGGGTAATAAATAATTTATATGATGCACATAAAACTCATTTTGATTTATATATATTTAAATTTTATGTGTTCGTCTGTATTATATCAATATCAACAGTATGTATGACACCATTGCTTGAATGAATAAAAAAAAATAATAAAAAAACTTATTTTTGGATTTCCTGCTGCACATACATAAATTAAACGTACTTAACGTTTACTTGAATGTGTGATAATAAAATCTTTATCAGACCTTTTTTATGTACAATAATTATTAATCATTAAAGAAATAAAAAGAAAGTGGCCCAACCCTTTCAATATCATTCACAACATACATACAAATTAGTTGAATTGAAATCCTTGGTAATCGGATTGTTTCAATTTGAATCACTACTTAATAGTAATAAGTTACGGTGTACTTACATAAATTAAACCCGAATAATATCTGTCTTTGATGTTGTGCAAGACGGATGCCTCATTGAGGCAAGTCAGTTCGGCCATATCCTCAACTTTATCGAATTTGGGAGGATTCATTTTTTGTATATCATCGCGCAACACCAAAACCCGTTTACCCGTTTCGGTAAGTTCCACTTCAACTTCATCGCCATGTTCACGCTTAATACTGGCGGCGACGAAACCCTGTTAAAATCATAAATAAAAGAAGATATTATTCAACAATTTTCAGCGTATAAATGTGAAGGGTGTCCAAAATTTGACATGAATAAGTCTATTTACAACTAGTTTTACTTTTATTTATTATTCCAATCTGGGAAGCCAGTGAAGTAGAACACAAAATAATAACAATTCAAAAGAAATAAAATGCATATACTTACGTGAAATCTACGCTAAATTAGTAAGCAAATGTTTACCAAGTAAACCACACATAAAAACATAAATAAATAAGAATAATAAAAACAAATGGGAGGGAGGAAATATCTTGATTCGAGGAATTTGCAAGCTGCACATGATTTGAAAATGTTTCTATCTAAACAGTTATTTCTCACATCATAGAAATCAACTCAATAGAAAACCATGCAGAGGGGACTTGAAAGTGAATCGATCATGTCCAGCTTTAACAGACTCCTTCCATGGCCCAAAATACATAAAAAAAAAATGCTATTGAAGTTAAAGAAATACATGGACGGATGGACAAAAATTGCGATTGAGGTTGAAGAATTATATGGACGGATGTACAAACATAGTTGAGCAGATCGATATAATTAAAGGTGGATCTGGAATTATTAAAACTAATTTTGTTTTCCGTTATAATTTCATACAAATGAATGGCAATACCTTTAAAAAAAAATTGATGAACTAATGCTTGCATTTTATTTAAAAAAAAAAAACACTTTCCGAGGTGGAAGCTTTAACAGAGAATTTCAAGAATTTATTACGTGTTTACTTACACATACACAAGACATGGAGAACCTAAAGCACTTCCACCATAATCATATAGAGTGGTTGGCTATGGTTTATATTGTTTGGTTTTGTTAAACTGAACCACATGCAGAAGAGTAGGGGAAAAAAATAATATTTTGCTGAAAGTGTATCTTGATCACCCTTCTCATATGGAATTTACATTTAATTATAATGTTTATTGTGTTTAGGCGTGGTCCTAGTACTAATTAAGCTTTATAAGGAGAGAAAACGAATTTTGTAAATTTTCAGCATTTTCAGCATTTATGAAAAAATTCTGAGAGATTGGTTTCTTTTGACTTTGTGTAGCAGTGTACTTGACTAGATTTACTCCACTTTCCGTACCCATATTTCTCCTAAGTTTTTTTTTTTTTTAATTTTTTCTCATAAGCATGTGCACACAAGGGCGGTCATTGTTATAATGAAGGCAAACTTCTGTTAGTTGTAAACGGAATGACATAATTAATAAAGCTTTACCACCAGACGGAGCGCACATGGTATGCGCTTGTTTATTGGATGGCTAGCGGCACTACAAAGAACCGGTTAGTGCTGTTATCTTTCTTTAGCAAATGGGTGCAGCCATTGACAACCAATCCTCCCAAAGAGCTTCAGTTTAACAACCACATCATTTGCACGTATTCTGGCCGCTAAAATCTCAACTCAAACATAAGTAGTAGTAGCAACAACAATAACCATTAACTATAAGACAAAGTTAACTAAATAAAAACAAAGTGAAAATATTATAATCGGCAGAGCCCGACCAACAAATACGCCAGTCATTAAGCTAATTATCTATTGTTTACCAAATATTGTGAAAAAATATTAAAAATTGTGACTTTTTGCCATATAAAGACATCCATTATAATAAGATCTCATATGGGAAGGGGTTCTAAAAATGATCCAATACGGTCCATTTTCAATAGGGTTCCCTTTTGGTTCAATACATGTCCTTGTAACCAATTTCATCGAAATATTTTTAAAAATACATCCTATAGCTTTGGGCACAAATTTACATAGACACGCAGACGGACAGACGGACATGTTTAAATCGATTCAGATTTTAATTCTAAATCGATCGTTTAACTGGAAATGAATGTGGAATTTGTGGTTTAGAAGTTACAAACATCCGCACAAACTTAATATAACCTTTGCCAGAAAGTGGTGCAGGGTGCAGGTGATTCTTGCGTTGGTGGAAAATTTTCATTATTATGTCAAATTTGGTCAAAGTAAGAGTGCAGGTGGACGGACATGGCTAAACTGAGTCAGATTTTGAAGCCGGTCAGATATATGCATACGTTGCAAACAGACTTAAAAACTTAGCATACGTATGTGCATTTAAAACATTTTAAAATCTTTTGAACTTTGAAATTAACAATAAATGGTGCAGAGTATAAAAATTACTTACTTGAGCGAAAAGTCAAAGTAAGAAAAAAAGCGAAATTTGCAAAAGTAGTGGTTCTTCTTTTTCTCTTTTTTTTTTCTTTTTATAATCTTTCATGTTTTAGTAAAGAAATGATTAAAAGCAATCTTTAAACGGTTAAAACAAAACAGCTGACAAAACGGGTTTAACGCGATGTCTCATATTATCAAAGGGATCAATCATGTACATGTACATGTGTGTACCTAATTACTGTTTAATGAGCCGCATTCATCGATAAGAAACGGAACAAACACACATTTACATTGTCATATTTGTATTACCTAACTCTGATAAATGAGTTCCAACACATTGACATTTAAAATTTGTTAAGTTGCTCTTTATCACAGCATTGTGGACTGTTTATATTTATGTTTGATACAAAAAGAATGGTCAACAATCATAATCACATGTGTGCAAAGTACAAAGTATTGATAGGAAATATTTTTAAACCAAACCACATCTTATTACAAAACATATGCTCAAGCATTACATTACATTAACATTATAACAGCCCTGGCTTTGTAAATATATCTGCTTTTGAAAAATGCTTACTACACCACATAATGTACGGGCGTAGAACGACTGGCACGTACTCTGTTAAGTTCAGTACTTTCCGTTCTATTTTTTTTATGTACTTTCTTTCACCTTTACAACAAACACACAGAGAGTATGGAATTACTTTAGTCGTATGAGTGTACATTTTTATTGTTTTTAAAGGTTCACTGACTTTACGTGGCTTTTCAACGCGTCTTGTACACTTACATGGAAAATAGTTTTTTGGCGCATGGAACGATGTTGATGTTGCCGCGTGCCCTCATCTGCTCTCTTGCTTGCTTTGTTTCTTATTATGTTTACTTTTTGCGTATATATGTGTGTGTAGGTGTTGTTGATGTCTTTCGAGCGTAAAAAATTTTCTACTTAAAATTCCAATTGGATTCTTACTCGCACTTTTAAGCAACGATTATTTCAAAATAAAACATAATTTTATACCCTCCAGATATGATGGGTATGGGATGTTTAAACTAAGTTGGTTATTGCATTTGCCTTGAGAAAATGGTATATATTTGAACAGCATCAAAACCTGTATCGATCTAGAATGTTCGTCTGTGGATAGTAATTTTTACATATTAAACCAAATATTTCTTTTTATTGTGTACTCAGGTTGCTATTGAAATTGGGCAAATTTGTTTCGGAACCATGCCCATAACCGATAAGAAGCTACATGTCAGGCATAAAAATTGAGCTAACAAAATGAAATTTTGGTTGGAAATCAGTCACGCCCACAATTTGGTAAAAACTTTATTTGAAGTAGGGTGCACAATCGTATGGAGCGTGCTTAAGATTTATCTTCATATTCTTATTTATTTGCTACATAACCGTTTACCTAAAAATATGATCTTTTTGCTTCAAAAAAAATTAAAGATATTTATCAGGCCCACCATAAATCGAAATCCCACTGATTTTCCTATTTTTCATAATAATTTTTTATATTAGAAATCATGAGATTTGAAAAATTTGTTTCCTAGACACGCCTACATTTTATAAGCATAACTGCCAGATTTGTAGTTTTTTTTTTAACCTTTAGAAGCAATATGCACATGCAGCAAGATTTGACGTAAGCGAAATTTACTTTTTTCTTTAACGCCGTTATTGCACATCTTCTCAATTCATGTTTTGCTTAAAGGCATACACATACATGTGTATACGTATTGTGTTTGTTTTGAAGCCCACACAATTTTTTTTTTTATTTTCTTTTTTTTTTTGTTTTATTAACGTTTTCAGTTAAGGTATTTTGATCCATTTCATAGCCATTCTTTATAACAGCAATCACGCCGAACATATGTATATAAATACAATTTCTGTATTAAATATTTATACAAAGGCATGTGAAGATGGAGTATGTATGTAATGTGTATTCATTGTATACACATTTAACGGCTTGTTTACTCTTTCTCTCACTTAGGTTTGTTTTTGAAGTCGAGTCTTGTTGTTTCTATTTATTATTATTTTTGTATTTTTTCAATTCTTTGTTGTCACAGAATTCGTTCAAGTTTGTACTGAATGTTTGATTTTAAGGAAATACTTTACCAGTCGCCTACGTTTTCTTTCTATTTATATGCCTTAGTTTCGTTCTTTTGCTTTTTTTTCCCATTTTTCTATTATTATTTATAAGATTTTGAAATAATTGAAGTGATTTCATAGTGGACTTCTTATGTTGGCTTTTATTGAAAATTTTATATTATACGAATTTCTATGAAATCCTATGTTTTATAATAATAAAACTTAATCTGAAACCACGTGTGCCCCGGGGATCCTGTCAGGACTTTTTGGAAATACCCAGAAAAATACCCATATTCTTGATAAGCATCAAAATCTGACGTAATCTAGACAAGTTCGTCCGTGTGACAAACTATTTTTCACTTTCTCACGATGGTAATTTTGGCAGGTTGAGCTGAATTTGTTCTACATACATTTCCTTTTTTGCAACCTCCATGTTATTCAAATTGGCCAAAATCGACAAAAACTTGCTGCATAGATTTTTATAAAAATGCATACAACCATGAGCCAAAACCAAAAAAAACCTTTACCATCCCTGTTTAATTTTAACAGTTATTATAAATTTATTTCTTACATTGTTTTTCTGTGTTGCTATTTTGAACACAATTGTAACATAATTGGTCAATCATTGCGGGCATTTACTGTCTGTTATATATCATTCAAGAGCATCAAAAAAGTGAAACAAAATAACAAACACACGTAAATACATACCATTTATTTACATAGTTTGCGTAAATATCTATTATTTATGTATGCATGGATGTCTATTTGATTGCTCAGTACAAAATGTCTTAACAACAACAATAATAATAATAATGAGTAGAAAAAGTCAATTATGTTGAGGTTGGAAAATTTTTGAAAACTTCTCTCTTGTGTAATTAATAACCACAATGTATATGAATCCAGACAAGGAAGGATTACACAATTCATTATTAAAATGCCTTTAGCATCATAGAATATCTCCTCTTAGACACAATTAATGAATTAATAGAATTGACGCCTGATAAATTTGTTCGATTTACCGGGTGATAAAAAATTACTTATTTCGTACACACAAGTTTTACTAAAACCCTCTAAAAATTCGATAATTAGTCATTGCTTCTTATCAAAAAAGAAAAAAAAAAACACATACAAAAAACAACAATAGCAATAACAACCATAACAAGTTTGTTTCACTTATATTATCTAAAGATTTCTCTTGGCGAGTCATTTCTTCTTTTAAGACTTTTTCCTTTGTTTTGTTATTTTGTTTTTAATTTTGGCTAAAGTCAAATTAAACAAACCGGTTCTGTTAATATGTATGATTTTTTGATGTGAGGGTGTATGCATTGGTGTGCCTGATGAACTCTGGTTTAAACACTTAAACAATTATGTTGCCGAACTCAACCTCACCAGGTCTTTTTTTTAAGTCTTTTTTCATTTACTTTAAAGTTTAAATTTTTTTTTTAAACATACCTGATTTTCATGGGGTACCCAAACTAGACGTTTCTGAGTCCATTCTGCTTGAGTTGCCGGGTCATTAAATTGATTACGTTCTACCGATAAATATTTTAAATCGGGATCATTTCGATCTATTTCCTCAGCCATTTTTTCTTTTCTTTTTATTAGCTAGCTATTCTTTAATAATATTTCGTTTTCTGTTTCTACTTCAATGCAATTCTCTTTCACTAATAAAAATAATATCCACACTTTTTCCAGCAGCTGACTATTGTTGTTTACTTTAATACAATTTTTTTTTTTTATTTTATTATATTTTTATTAGCACACACAGCACACTTTTATTTTAATGTTTATTTTTTTCTACAAACAAATTGTTTATATGTTTTAACAATTTACTAAAATATGTAAAAAGACTGACACTTTTATATAAAAAACTACAGAATTAATATTTTGGTATGAGCATGACATTTCTATTTGTGCTCTTGATTCTAAATACTCTACTGCTAGTCTCTCTTGTCGGCAAAAAATTTTTACACAATACAAGGCATCACACATAAAATTCTGTAGATTTTTACTTAAAAAATTAGTATTGTGTTTCATTAATATATCCATAAAAAAATTAAAAAATAATTAATCCCGAATGTATTTTCACATTCGCCAGCTGCGTTTTGCTTACTTTAAAAAAACACTTTAACAAACGTTTGTAAACACTCTCACACTTTTACTTGATTGATTTTTGATTAATTATTGGATTGCTTAAATGTGTAATTTAAGCGGAAACCATTTTAATTATCCTTTAAATGTATAATTATATATAGATTTAAAAAATTAAAAGCACTACTTTATGAAAAAAATATTTCAAAAATAACTCGTTTTGCGACTAGCTCGCCACTCTGTACTTTAACAACTGTGTTACTGTCGATTGCAGTAAGAGTATTTTTGTGTAAAATTGAGCAAGGCCGTATATTCGACACACACACACACACACCACTCACAACATTATACGCATTCCCTTGCTTGAATCCAAAAATCAAAAAAAAAATTAATATGAGGTGTAGTGCAAAATTTATTACTTTTTGTTGTTGTTACTGGGTTTTTTCTTGTTTTATGTCGCTACACACAAATTCTTCGTTAAATGTGTAAAGCACAGCAGCCGCAATTCTTCTTCATAAATAACTAATATTTTTTTTTTATAAGAGATACTCTTGTGAATATAATATTAATTTTTAACAATTTATTGTGAACACTTTGCTGGTCGCTGGTTCAATACCTTTTAGTAATTGAATGAAAATACCGTTTTATAGAGCTCTACATTGTATTTCTGCTTTTTTTGCTTCTTATCCTATTTATCTATCTTTACACTTTGTACGCCGCTTGTATATTTTTTCGATGACTCAAGCTGACATGTAGCATTTTCAATAAATGATTTTAATTTTTCAACACTTCAACATTGTAATTTGATTATTAGCAAATATATTTATACAACTTTATAAAAATGTGTGCAAAATTATTGAATTTTTATTAATACATCACCTTTTCTTAAAAAACACACAGAACTTGACTCGTTACACGTAGTAAGTATTTTTCCGACTACTACATTTGCTGGGCGGGTTTCGTTAAATATAGTCATGTTCTACTACCAATTTATGCAACCATTATGTTGAGAGCAGATGAGATGCATGCACATCAGAGCTGCAATCAGGTCCTAAACAGTTTCTTGTAATAGCAAACACATTGTCTATTTCAATATATCCACTTTTGTAACATTTAAATGATTTAAGTAATTCTAACCATACATAATATGTAAATTTTAAACACCCTATGGAGTTAAATAATAAATATATATATTTTCTATAATTTTATACATATAACCCAATTAAGAAAATTTTATAAGAAGAACGCTTGAATATTTAGAAATGAAAACTTGGAATAATTATTATTTTTTTAATATCTTTTTAATTATTATTATTATGTAGGTACCCTACAACCCCAAAGATATTTATAATTATAATAATTTGTAGTACATAGTTTGTATTAAAAATATTAAAAAAATTTTTCTTCTATTTCACACACTGTCCAATCCAAATGCTTACAATCCACAAATAGATGAATTCTACAAAAAAAAAAGAAAAGAAATGTGTTAAGAAATACGAGAGTAAAGCATAATATGAAAATATGGTTAGAAAATCCTCAGAAAAGAAAAACCAGTCGTTGCAAGCAGAGGTGCTTTTAATTTTGGGAGTGATATGAATTTATAAATAAAAAAACATTAAATAAAATGTTTTATAATTAATATCAATACACAATTAAAAGGACAAATTTTAATCTGTGAACTATTGATTTAATACAACAAGAAAAAATCAGCCCACAGTGTTGTAGTACAAATGCAAAGCAAAGCAAAAAAAGTAATTGGCAAACGTTTCATTGTGCTGAAGAAAAAAGTGTAATTTTAAGCAAAGTTAACGCCCACTTAAAAAACACGACGAAGGCGTTTTATCTGCTACATCAGACATTTCATATTTCGAAAGGTAATGATAAATGTTCAATACATACGCATATATATAAATATATATTGTATATATATGTATGTATGTATAATTTGTGCGTGTTTTTTCACCATAAAATTTATTATGTGTTTGTTTGCATTGTGTTTTAGTAGATTCCTCTTGCCTCAAACGCCTAAAACCGGGCTATAGAAAAGAAAAATGGCTACTTTAAGTGCCGACACGCCCACGCTGCACAATCTAAATTCAAACTCACACTCTTACCCAGTCGACAATCAAACTGAGCAGGGTGTGTTGCCGACACAAAATCCCACGGCTGAAGCGAATGGTAAAGATGAGTTTGTAATAAATTTGGAAAATGACAAAAACGTGAATGCCAAAAATACCGCAATTATTCCCATGAACATCAAAATTGAACCATCCATTGATATAGACGATGGCATAATAATGGATGGAGAGAATTCGAATCCGTTGTGTTCACCCAAAATCCGTTTAACACCGACTAGTAAACTCTTGGCCACCGCAGCACCATTTAAAATAGCCAAAAAGTACGCTTGTCCATACGAGAATTGTACCAAAAGTTATGGCAAAAGTTCACATTTGAGGTCACACTTGACATGGCATACTGGCATTAAGCCGTATGTGTGTCAGGAGCCAGGTTGTGGCAAAGGCTTCACCCGTTCGGATGAATTGAATCGTCACACTCGCACGCATACCGGCGAAAAACCGTTTGAGTGTGTTCAATGTACTAAAAAATTTTCACGCAGCGATCACTTAAGCAAACACTTGGCGACACATGCCAAACAGCACAACAATCCGACAGGTGCAAATAAAAGCAAACCACAGCCAAGACCGGTTATAAAAATTATGCAAAAACCGCCAGTAGTAAGGGCTCCATCAGTAACGAAAAATCCTTGTGTGGAAGGTATGCACTTTTTGGCAGCCCTAGCCGATCATCATACTTCAACAGAACCACCCGAAGACTTGACCGAAGAAGCGCCCTTAACCATGCAACCGATCAAGATTAAGGTGGAAAAAAATGATAGCGAGGACGAATTGGTGTATGTACCCTTTAAGGAGGACGTAAACAATGCTTATGCTAAAGCGAAAAGTCCCATTTCGCCGGATCTACGCTGTCCGGTTAGCCCTTCTATGCTAGTGCCTGAAGTGCGAATGGAGGCCGTTGGCCAACATGATGACGATGATGGCGATGAAGATGAACCGGACGATGATGCTATAATGCCGGAGGCTAATCTGCCACCATATCCGCAAAGCATTAAAGCTTCAGCAGCCTTACTAAACGGCCCCGGCCTGTCTCAGTACGATCCAATACGACCATATAAATGCCCCATGTGTCCTAAATTCTTCAAGCGTCAGGATGATCTCAATCGGCATGTGCGTTGTCACACCGGCGAGAAACCCTATGTGTGCAGCGAATGTGATAAGGCTTTCAAGCGCACCGATCATCTGAAAAAACACATGAACATACATACACGCCTCAGATGAGAGCCTGCATTACCGCCAGCTCCAACTTCAGCTCCAGCTCTACGACGACAACCTACTAGAATCAAATGAGAAAACTTCAGAAATTTAATTTTGACGGCATGAGGGGGAGATACATCTTATAATAAGTGAAATCAATAATATATATATTAATACATTGACTATACGGAAAGAATGCATGGAAGTGTTTTTTTTTTTTTAAATTTAATTTTTAGTTAGAATATGTTTCACTTTATCTATTATTTTTGTATCCGTTTAATTATATATTCTTGCGTTTGAAAGCATGTTGTGTGAAGTGAAAGATGGATTACGTCAACTATACCGTTACATATGTGTACACATTATGTACTCTTGTAAAATTTCTTGATGTTATTACGTTGAAGATAACTTTAAACATGTATTTATTAATATTTTTCAATACGAATACGATTTTAAATATGTACATATATACGAATTATGATAATGCAGCAGCAACTTTACCTACATACACACCTAAACAATAATAATAATATTAATAATAAACGGAGAGTATAATATATTGCTTTGAATTATTCATTAAAGTAAAGTCTCCATAGTAACGCCTTCGTTGTGCAGATTAATTGGAGTTATAACTAAACCAGGTGGCAGGGGGCACTAACTGTCGCTAATATATCAATTATTACCAAAACAAGTAAGAAAACGAAATTTGGCTCAGACCAAATCTTAAATACCATACATATCTACGATGGTGGGCGTGGCAGGTATGTATTATGTTTCAGTTTGAAAGTCCGAGTTTTACAAAGAGTAGTTTTTTGTAAATTGTGGACGCGTCTGTTATTCAACCACGCCTATTTTTTGCAGACAAGCTGAATAATTGGCATTTGTGTCTATTTCAGGGTAATCTTATAAGATAATTAAAAATTAATTGCTTTCCAACATAAAGTTAAGGTCGATTTAAGTTGGAATAATAATGCTTTAAAGCATAAAATATTTGAATTACCTGTACCTAGAAATAATATGAAAAATGTTGTTTTTTTCCATCCTCCTTTTTTCTTCTTCTTTTTCTTCTTTAACCAAAAAACCATTTAAAACCTGAATGCGAACGTTCATGTGGCTGTTACGCCTATTGTTTTATGAATTTCCTTTTATACATATATACACACATGTAACAAACATATCTGTGGTGCACGTACCCATATACTTATACACAAATACAAAAACAAATTTATACTCATAATAAATGGTTTTACTCGGTTTAATGTGTAGCATGCCAATGCTAGCAGCGCTGCCTGCCACACCTTTTTACTGTTTTATTCTTTTTACATGTACGTACGAGTGTTTTTTTTTTTTTTTACCACTCTTCGTTCAAATGCATTGTTTTAAAGGCGGAAAGCTTTGTTGTTGTTATTGTTGCTGCTGTTGGCATAAAATCATTTCAGTTGAACAAGGGGATAAGTATTAAAAAAAAAAAAGAGGTGTGGTAGGTAGTTGCTGTATATATATATGACATGGGATTGTGTTTTAGAGGGTTTGGCTAATCAATACATAAAAAAAAGTATCTCAAAAATATAGATTTATGTGGCTTCCATTCACTTTACATTTATTAAACAGTTTTTCTTTTTCTTTTTTTTTACTTTTTTTCTACTAATTACAACTTAACGCTAAAAATATGATTTCACCATACAAATATACACACATATATATATATATATATTGGAATAATACATTCAATCGTTATAAGGATGAATTTAAAAAAATTTTGTTTTATTTTTTAGGTGTCTTCAGTTTTTAGGTGTCAACAGGTTTCTTCATTCAACAGCTCGCTATACTCTAACAGTTAACAGTTCTTTGCTTTTTTTTCTTTTTCTCTTCATTTAAGAATATACAGCCTTTACATCTTAGTGAGTGCTTTTCAATTTGTTTGATTTTTTCGCTTTCTTTCTTGCATTGCGTTTTTGTTGGTGCGGTTGAGTGGTTTTTGTACGTTGACTTGTAGTATTTGTCAAATCAAAAGCTTCACGCATCAAATGTAAACTTTGCTCATGCTGTGCCGCCACCTGGGCTAATTGACTGCCCCTATCATGTGTTAGATTACCGAATGATTTGGCAGCCTCAGGCTCCATGTACGATTGTGATTGATAGTAGTCGAAATTGAAAGTTGATGCAATCATTTCCGCATTAGGTAACATAACTGTATCATCGTCTTCTATAGGCTCGTAAATGCTGTCATTGAGAAATTGTGTAAATTGACCAGACGCCAAGGTGGTGCCAGTAACTGGTAACATTAAAGATTTTATATTAAATAAATCAGTATTATTATTATTGTTGTTGTAGTTGATGGAGTTTTTTATAGT
Organism: Ornithomya fringillina; assembly: GCA_963978525.1. NCBI lineage: Eukaryota > Metazoa > Arthropoda > Insecta > Diptera > Hippoboscidae > Ornithomya > Ornithomya fringillina. Next base: position 2,968,741 of record OZ021694.1, on the reverse strand, counting down.
ACCATGTTGATTGTTGTTGTTAAGCGTATAGGCTGTAAAAGTATTTAAAGCTGTTGAATGATTAAGAGTGGGTGTGGTAGGTGTAAAGCGCTGCAAAACAAAATGATCTACAAGAGCAGTGGTTGTACTTTGTGCTGGTCAGAATTTCAAATCTTTAATGGCTTGAGGTAAATCTGGCAGCTTGATATCCTTAATATGTTGGGGAATGTTTATACTCTTCACAGCACTAACAGCACGCGCGGGCGCTGCTGATATACCCGCTTCCTGTTTAACCAACTTGTTTTGCTCCTCAATGCGTGCCATTATATCGGCCATATTTGTTTGCAGCACCATGCCGCCCATTACCAATTCGGACAATATATGGTGCACAGCATCAGCATGGAATATTAAATCCAATTCACACACATTCTCAAAACATTTATCCAATGTCTCCACAAACACTTGAATCAAATCTAATATACCCAACTCACTTTCCGATGAGTCCACACAAAAAACAAAATACAAGGTAGCATAATGTCTGTAAATCAATTTATAATCAGAGCCACCGATTAGACTGGAAAAACATTAAAAATAAATATCATATAAAATTAATTTTCAGAATGTCATGTAAATCGTTATTATTACCTGCCTCCTTCCAAAAAATTGCACACATTATCGTCACGTTTGGAGACCAGTTGAAATGTTTCCTTTATAATCTGTTGTTGCATATCCTCATTCTGTTTGGACGTATATAATTGCGGTAAATATAAAATAATATAAAATCAATACAAATTCCAGTACCACTTACAAAATATTGATAGAACTTGGAGAGACGTGGCTTCCCATGATTATTAAATACTAATATCGCTTTGATCATTATTTTACGAAAATAACATAAAGAAAATAAATAAATTTGAGTATATTAAATATTTATTTTATAGCAATTTGCTAGCAAAACACTTTCTAATCAAAAATATATTTTCTTTTTCTTATTACCACTGTAAATCCAAAGAGAGATGATAACATGCAAGTAAATGTTATTACCAGAGCTGTATTTGTTACAAAAAATTATTTTATTTATTAAATTAAATTAAGTTATTTTAATTAATTTATGCACAATATAAAAAAACATATAAAAAAAAATATTAAAACAAGTAAGAAAACTAAGTTTGGCTTACACCTCAACATTTTCAATAATAAGCGTGGCAGGTACGTGATAATGCCCTCTAATACTATATGTATTTCGTATCAGTTTGCAAGTCTACTTTTTGGTGATTATGGTTTTTTGTAAATTGTGGGCGTATATGTGAACCGACCATGCCTATTTTTGGCACATCAATGAATGTGATAATTATAAATATGTGCACCAAATTTCAAGATCATAGGTCATTTTTTTGTGGCAGATATATAGATTTTATTTGATTGATACGAAAATACACGTCTAAATCAACTCAGTATTTGATGCTGATCGAGAATATATATACTTTGTAGGGTCTTTGGCGCCTCCTACTGGGTGTTGCGGACGGAATAACAAACTTAGTATAACCACATCATTAAGGTGGAGGGTATTTAAAAGTAAAAAACCATACTCAAAATAAAATCTGAGCTTAGTGTATCCAAATTACAGTAATTGAAAGCTATTGAAGAAGAAGAATATAAATAATTGTAATCACTTTTTACTACTGCAGACAATGGATTTACTGAATACAAAAAAATTTACTTGCAGGTATTTTCTATGAAAGTCTATTTATAATAATTTTTTATAGTTTTGTTTATATAATTACAGCGTTAGTTCGGTATTAAATAAAAATAACAAAGTATATGGAAAGAAGTTTTTATATGACCAAGAGGAAGACACGGCCTGGAATTCTGATGAGGTAAACACTCATACTTTTCACTTAATAATGAAAATATATACGATCCCAATACTTTGTAGGGAACACCTCAATGGATAAATATACAATTTGAAAATGAGCAGAATATAACCGGATTTTGTATACAATTTCAAGGGGGGTTTGCTGCCAAGGAAGGTCAAATAGAAATTATAACTAGTTCTTCATCTACTATATATCAAGAACCATTCTATGCTGAGGATATAAATGCTGAACAAACGTTTATGTTGAAAATGCCGCAATATCAAGTGCAACGGGTTAGATTCATAATATTTAGCAGTACAGATTTATTTGGACGTATTATTGTTTATAAGTTAAAATTATTTGGAGAATCAAATAATGAATAAATATTTTACATGCAGTGAAAAATGAATACGAAATTCATTTCTGTGGTATTTTTAATCGTATCGTTAACTAAATGGTTAGGATGGACTCTGTTTTAATTGATAACAACTCTGTAATTTATGCATAATTTGACAAAAACGGATGTTTTGATTGCCATATTGAAATTTACCTTTCTTTTCTCTTGGAACGTGCAGAACATCAACATTGATTGATTTGCTAGTCTAATAAATTTGTAAAAAAAACGTATTAAAGTGAGTAAAAAGTTTATTTTACTACCGCAAATATTTAAAAAATGTTTATTATTCCAGATGCCACGTGAAATAAAAGAAGTAAAGGATTTTCTAAATAAGGCGCGTCGCCAAGATGCTCGTGCTGTGAAAATCAAGAAGAATCCGACTAATACCAAATTTAAGATTCGCTGCTCACGTTTCTTGTACACATTGGTGGTACATGATAAAGAGAAGGCTGAGAAAATTAAGCAATCTCTTCCGCCTGGTTTACAAGTTAAAGAAGTCAAGTAATCCTCACAATTTAATATAACTGTGTTACATGTTATGGGAAAATTTGTTAAAAGTTATTGAGTGCATTCCACCGCTTGGGCGGTGTTCTCTACCCATTTCAATTACAATAGTTTTGTAAAAAAAAAGTAATAGAATAAAAAATGCGACAAAATATAAAGAAAGTGGTTTTGTTTATTCATCAAAAGAGTTATGGACTATGGTATACGTCAGGAATGACGTTTTTCATATATATTAAGATAAAAATAACCAAAAAGTAGCGCCATCTGGTTGGCTAATGTTGCAATCTATGATTTAGTACCGAATAAGGGATACGTTTCGTTACATTTAATTCTGGCAATTTCACCTGTTCACTTTAGTCAATCAGCAAGTTATATCGCTAGTGCATGTGGTTAATTTTCAATTCACAAAAAATGTTCATAATCATTTATTATTAGTTCTGTGTAATTTATAACATGTTATTTTCTCAATGCCACTTTGAATACACATTGAACAAAAGGTAACAGTTAACAAAAGTTTTGGTTATAATATTTAGACTACGAAAACTCATTCGGTTCAGCACGCGGTATATTTTTTATGAAATCAAGTGATGTATAAAAAAAATCAATTTAAAGTTGACGGTAACTATATATAACGCATTGTACAATATTGCAATTGTATTTCGTTTCATATAATTTAATAATTTTAATGTAAAAAAAAATGCAAACATAAAAGCAATTGTGAAGAGCTAAAATTGAATGACGTTTTCAAAGGTGTATTATGATTAAAATAAACAAAACGTAGCGCCATCTGGTAGGCTAATGTTGTAATGTACGATTTAGTACCAAATAACGGATACGTTTCGTTACATTTAATTCTGGCAATTTCAACAGTAACTGTTTCCTTTAGTCTATCCGCAAGTTATATCGCTAGTGCATGTGGTTAATTTTCAGTTCATAAAAAATGTTGATAATCTTTTATTATTAGTTCTGTGTAATTTATAACATGTTATTTTCTCAATGCCACTTTGAATACACATTGAACAAAAGGTAACAGTTAACAAAAGTTTTGGTTATAATATTTAGACTACGAAAACTCATTCGGTTCAGCACGCGGTATATTTTTTATGAAATCAAGTGATGTATAAAAAAAATCTATTTAAAGTTGACGGTAACTATATATAACGCATTGTACAATATTGTAATTGTATTTCGTTTCATATAATTTAATAATTTTTAATGTAGGAAAAAATGCAAAAATAAAAGCAATTGTGAAGAGCTAGTCGGTTACTCATTCAAAATGTATAAATATTAGTGCTTTGAATTTGGTTAAAAACCAATCACAGTGAAGTGAGTGCGTGCATAAAATTTATTTTCTTTAATGCTATGTAAATTATTGCGAAAATAAAAAAAAGCTTGCTTCGTTTAATTTAATGAAATCATCCTAAGCTTTAAGTTTGTTAAAGTATCAAATCGTCAAAGCCTCATCAATAATCTGTACATGAGTTGAAATCTCAGTCTATCCAAATTTTACATAAAAAAAAAAAATGGCTTTTTTTTCAGTTAATTTTATTAGTGATAAATTACCTAGAAAAAATACGCATCGAAAAACGTTAATAACCGTTTCCTTTTATTTAAAAGCAAATACAAGGAGATTCGTAAAATGGAAATATGCACGTAAGTGTAAAATTTTATATAAATTTATTTGTCAAAAGTTTTATATTTGTTTGCAGCTTTATATAATAAAAAAAAAAGTAACGGTTGTGTTGTGAAATTGATTCATACTAATTTTGTCCCATGTTTGCATAAGAATCCATCAGTTTGTCGTCTTCCTCACCCACCTCCAAAATCGCTTGCATAATTTTACGTTTCAACTTTTTACGGGAAATATCCGAATTCAAGTTGCGCAATTCGGTAGCAATTAAATCCCCAAATGCATCCCACTGATCACCCATACAACGACTGTTTGTTGTAGTTGTTAAAGATTGTGTGGTTGTCACAGGCACAGATATGGAAGAGCATGTTATTGGATGAATATTATGGTTGGCTATGGTTTGAGTTATATTGCTGTCATTGGGGTTGATTGTTTTTATAGGAGTAGCAGTTGTTGTTAGGGATGTGAATTTCAAATCATTGCTTTCGTCCTCGTGAGTACTATGAAAGTCTGCTGCATCTGTCTCATTCATGTGTTCTTCATTCGATTTAATATGAATTAATAAACATTCCTCATCGGTTTCGGTTTCCTCATAAGGAAAATGGCTGGTGTCCTCTCCCGTATTAATATTATTAACGGATAAGTCTTCATTATCATCTTCCGTATGTAAACGAATTTTCTAAAGATAAACACAGAAATATTCATAAATAAAACTTTTTAATTAAGGCAAATACTTTAAACGAACCTTGGCTTTTGGGGTTGCAAAACTATTGCTTCCCGGTCGAGGTTCTATTACATCTTTCAAAAACAACAACGCTTCGAAATGTCCCCACTTGCAACGTACCGCCGGACTTTTCTCATCCACATTACCGCCCGCCTCTTCAATACGTTGTTCCATTTTCTTCATTTCCGAATTGAATTGATTCCTTAAATTGTGAATTTTCTTTCCAAAATCAAATTTCGTTATTTTCAAAGATTTGCATATATCTTCAATCGCTCGATTGCGTTTTTCTTTATTTTTATAAGATTCATGCCAACAATTCCACAAACATTCACTCTTTCTATACAATTCTATTAATTGGGTGATTTTCTCCTTTGTCCAAATAACCATTTTCGAATTTGTACTAACTGCTCTTGATTGTTGTTTGTTAAATTTCATTACCGTTATTTTTATTGCTTGTAATAATTTGCAAACATATTAATTAAATGAGATGCTAGTAAAAAATTTCTGTTGAATAATATATTTCACTATCTTGCTAGAAATCATATGTTTTGTAATGGAGAATACAGGAAATTTCTCTCACGGTTGATTTTAATATAGCGTGAGAGATAAGTGATGCTATTAAAAAGAGGGCGATAATTTTATATATTTTGAAAAAGTTGGTAACCCTATTTATATGAATGAATAAAAAGCAAAAGATAGCCGTTATACTGGTGGTAACTCTATTTATATGAATTAACAATACTCGAAAGATTACCGTTACATTTGCATTTTTAAATGCTCTGAAACAATGACAAACCAAATATTAAGAATCAATCAAAGTAAAGGCAGTTTTGTTGTTTGTTGTTTTATATATTTTGTGTAGAAGAAAAACTCTGTTAATAATAATAAAATTATCGAGTGTACGCCTGATAGTTGTAATATTTTTTATTCATTATAACATGCAATATGGCGCACACTCAACCAAAGAAAAGACAAAATATTGTATGAAAACAATTACAAATAGTTATGATTACAAAACCTAAATTATATTATGGCCAAGAGGAGATTAACATACATACGTACATCTATAAACTAAACAGGGTTGCTCCGTGAAATAAATATTGCATAGATTAGGCTGAATAAATAACAAAATTTATAACAGCTATAAGTACAAAAAGTCAGTAATTGTGGTAAGGTGTGTGTGTGTGTGTGTGTGTGTGTGTGTATTGTATGGTACATTAATTAACACAATTATTCTAATGTAATATATATCTTAGTAATTTTTGTTTCCTATGTAAACAAAAACTGACAACATTTTCCTCTTCATGAGATTTTGTTCATTATAAAACTGAGGTAGTATTTCTTTATTTCTATATCCAACTAATTTTTATGTGGAAACTTTACACTATTCACATATGGCATACAATGTCTAGATCTATATCATCAGCTGATCATCTTGTTAAGTATTATTATATAATATTTAATACTTTAATAATTTTTTTAAGGAATGTGTTGCATCTCTGTCTATTCACCTGTTTTTGTTCTGTAAGAGCTTAAGGTTAAATTTTTATTTTTAAGTCAAAAATTCTATTCCAAAAATCAATTTACAAAAATATATATATGTATATATGTTTCTAAAGTCTATGATCTTACTTGGGTGTGGGTGAAAAAAAAAAGTGAAAGTTTTTCAACTAAACATAAACGAAATCCTTAACTGGCCAAACGTTTACTGGCATATTCTTGGAGTTTTTGTAAAGCCAACGTTTTGTTAATTTCGACAAGGTCACGATTATATTTGGCCGCCTGTAATTGCACTTCAAGTATGCGCATGCGCATTATATGCTCTTTACCTTGCATTTCCATAAATGCTCTTAACTCGGCACTGGTACTAGTAGAAGTGCCGTTATTATTACTACTAACAATACCACCATTAACAATGTTATTGCTGCCGCTGCCGCTGCCGCCGCTGCTATTGCTGGTTGGTAGTAAAGGCAACGGACTGGTAAAATTTGTTAAATTTGTATTAACATCACCAGGAATGGAGGTGTCATGATCGTCTGTGGTTATAGTAGCTGAAGAGGTGCTTGGTCCGCTTAAATTGCTACAGCTGGACGTACGTGGACGTTTAGCTGGCAGTATTGATTCTTCATTTTGTGACGTTGACTGTGATTGCGTTTGATGCTGTTGATGTTGATGTTGCTGGTGTTGTTGTTGTTGTTGCTGTTGCTGATGTGCCGCTGCTGCAAAATTATTATGCAAAGCTGCAGCAGCAGCTGCCGCTGTAGGAAATTGTCCGGTGCGCAAAGCATTTAAAGCTTCCAATGTGGCGGATATGTTGTTCATATTGAAACCAGTTTGAAAAGCATTGGACATGTCGTTCGGGGCAGGTACCATAAAGCTGCTATTGACAGATGACGCATCACCGCATGTAGAATAATTAGCCGGACTATGTATACTGACGCGATCGATGTCGTTGCTTAAGCGACTGGGTGGAGTCAATGCTGGCAAACGATCACAATTCGTTCCCGTTTCATGGGAAGTGTCATTTAACATTTCATTGGTTTCGTCTTTGATGTCAACATCGCACAGTTCTTGAGGCGGCGTACGACTGCTACTTAATATTTAGAAAAAAAAAAAAACAAAAACATAAAAACAATTAAAAAACAAAGATTTTTTTTAGTGGCCACCTACTCGTCTATGTCGTGATCCTCTTCATTGTTATGTTCATCTTCTCTATATTCAAAATCTTCTTCCAAAGCCAAAGGAATTTTCGAATAATCGATGCCGTCCAAAGCTTCCGATTTGCATGCTTTCTTGGCCTCCTGCATAAAGTCCCACACCTCAAACGTAAACGGGGATGGTTTCTTACGATCGGCCACCTCCGGTCCAAATCTCGTTAAACGATTATTATAATCTAAAATTTCATTGCGGGTACAAGCTAAATAGAAGACAAAAAACAAAGGTTAGCGTGAATGAAGAAAAACGTAAAACGTAACCAAGCTTACCCTTCATGCGACGCCACTGTTCTTTCAAACGATTACAAGTGCGATCTGTTCCGAATTGATTTGAGAACTTCTGATGTATGATCTTCCAGGCCTTATTCTTAACTGCCGTTAGACCCGCATCCAAACGTTTATTCTCTATAATCCGCATATCCTTGCGGCATAAATCCAGCAGGAACTTCTTCTCTTGATGATTCCAATTTTGCGTCCGTTCCCGTTTCTTGTACATGTTATTCATGGCGGTATTATTTAAATAATGCTGCATTTCTGTAACAGAAAACGAAAATTGTTAAATACAAACACAATAGCAACAAAAGCGATGAACAAAATACCTCCTTTTATGTCCACACCCTCCAATATGTTATGATTGTGGGTGTTTTGCCAATTGGCGGCCAACTTCATGAAGGTTTCCAAATCGTTATTCGAATACTGTTTATTAACCTGTAATTGATTGATGAATTAACAACAAAATTAGTCAGTAATATAAAAAAAAAAGAAATTCATTCCTAAGTGGATCTCAACTGTATTGTCATCTCTTAAGAGACATTTTAAATAAAAAATTTCCCATTTATAATTATGTTGAAAGTATTTAAACCCATTCCAATGCCCTCTAATCTTTACACTTATTGCGTCAGCATCAGACAATTTCCATGTGAAACAAATAATAAAATTTTGCTTCACAGTGGCTCTTAACTCCCTTGCATTACACTCTTGATCTTATTTTCCGTTACAAATCGTTTGTAACGAGTACTTAATATTTCATTCATTGCATATAAAATGTTATCGTTGCAAACGTAATAGCAAACTTAGCATACACTCAGCATCAAGGTGGAGGGTGCAATAATCGACAGAATGCACTGTAGACCTTGAGCAATTCTCCTAAAGCACCCTCACAATCTCAGAAGCATTTTTTATAATGCATAAAATATTTTTTTAATGCTGTTCTACTTGTAACTTCCAATTATTTTCATTACATTCAACTTTATACACTTATGTGAGTAAGTGTGTGATTTACTGAAATCAATATTATTAAATATCTCTCACATTCCTTCCTTGCTGTTTATTTCACTCTTTAATCTTAAAAGCATGTGCTAATGATTTCTTCGATGCCTTTTATTATTTCATTTAATTTTTGTACAAAATAACAAAAATCATGACTATATTACACACACACACATATATATATATATATAAATATATTAGTATTTGTATTGTACTTATGCGTGTATACGTTGCTACTTAAATTTTATGAGTTAATTGCCTTTAAGGAAAAGAAAATAAAAAATTATAATAAAAACAAAATATTGTATGTGTGTACTGTACTGTATTAGCTCGTTGAGTTAAGATGCCATTAAAAAAGAAGCAAATGGTACTTGCGAGAAATTCTCGATTAATTACGGATATATAAAATATAAAAATGTAATTTTTGTGCAGAGTATGTATACGAAACGAAATGTAAAGTAAAGTACTTGGCTTCCTACACATAGTGTATGTCTGTGTGTGTTTCAATTTGAAGAAAAAATCTTCTCCTTACGCTATGTCTTACATTTTATACCCTCCACCTTAGTGATGAGAGTATACTAAGTTTGTTCTTTCGTTTGCAACCCAGAATGAAGCGTCAGAGACAAACCGAGTCCATTTCGATTTGTTATGGTTTGAAACTTAAGAATAGACGAAAACAAGGATTGTCTGTCTCTTTGCAATATGTGGAGAGGGGATGGTTAAATTTTGTAACCCAGCTTATGAACTTCCCCCTGAAGACTTGTGCCTTCGATTCAGACGCAATTATTTATTTATTATCCCTTCTCTCTGTCTCCACTTTTCATCACAAAATGCTGCCAAAACATAATGATTGTAGAGCTTGCTCCATTGATCCATTTTAGTTGAATATCAACCTTAATCGTTTTCTCATTGCATGATTTATTTCATGAACATTGTACCCCGCAATGAAATAAAATTATTAATAATATGTGTTTATTGTTTTGTTTTTTATTTTTGCATTTCGTGGAATATTGTACATCTAGATATAAGCGGCTATACGTCAAAGGCTTGCGCCATGCGTTAACAGTTGTTTTTTTTTCTATTTTATTCAATTTTTCAATTTTTTTGTATGGAGCACGAAGAGGCGTTTACATATTATTGTCGTACCCATATGGTATTTATATCAACTCTTCGCATATTCATGTTTCTTCTGGTCTAATGCTCTATTAAGAGGAAAACTGTTTTTTACAATATATTCTTTTTAATATTAATTTATTGTATGTAATCAGATAAATATATAACAACAACAACAACAACAACAAATATTTATTAATGTTTATGCTGAACGACGTTTATTCATTAAAACGAACTGTGGAGCTGTAGTTTACACATTATTTTCTACACAATATATCGATTAAGAGCGATGGCCGGTTCATATTTTTATGATCCCTATAAATGGTGCACACATGTGTTTGTCGTTTAAGATTTTTAAAATGATTTTCTTATAAAGAATTTTACAGATTATTGAGTTATAGATCAGATACTCTACAACAGGCATGAGCAACCGAAAGCTTATGGGTAACATTTGAATATGTTTGATATGAAAAATATGCGGGCCTGCACTAAAAAATTCCAATTTTGTAATTGGTCCATCATAAACACAATATACGAATTCACAGACGGACATACGGACATTGTTAAACCAATGCAGATATTGAAGCTGTTCAAAAATCAATTGGGCACGATTTTTGAAGCCTTTTCAGTTTTAAGGCCATTTAAACAAAGGGAAACAAGCCCTAAGAAATACTAATAAATCATCTTGAGTTTAAAGATTTATACACATTGTCAAACTTTTCAGAACGTTCAAAAAAAAGTATCATAAACCTAACAAAGTTTCTATATATATGATCCTAATGAAACTCTAAACCGATTTAATTATTTTCATCTGTCTTTCCATCCGTCTGTTGCAAACATTCCTCCTTTCGCCAAAACCGAGATATCGAATCCAAACTTGCTAAAAATATGCATTGTTTTCGTACGCTTTGAAATAGAGATCCTTCGAAGGACATATTAAAAGTTACAGGAAAGCTTGTCAATTGTAAGTTTTATTGGAATGGCTCAATGTGGTGATTGTTTAAAATTCGTTTTAAGCCATTTATACTAAAATATATTTTGTATTTTTTTACTTCAGAATTTTCTCAGTTTTGTATATGAAATTAAATTTTTATACATAAATTACTGTCATTGCATATAAACGTTGTTCATGTCGCAACTATATACATGTTGTATATTGCACATACATATATACATTTCTATAATATAATATGTTATGTAAAAAAATCAAAATAAATAAAAGTTTATTCAAAATTGAACAATTTTAGAGAAAATGTTTGCATTCTTCTTGTTTTACTCGAGTGTACGAATAATTCAAGTGCAATTGTTGTGCAAAAGCAGCAACTTGTAACAATGGAAAACTTTGGTCTGGTAGAAAAGTTTTGATGTTGCCAAAAACTTTTGCATGAAACTTTTTTTTTCTTTTTTTTTATCGTTTTCCTTATTCTTATTCGTGTTTCTTCTTTACTTTGTTTCAATTCCTACTGGTAGTTATTTAAAGTTTTCTCTTCTTCTCGTTGGTTGAGTTTTGCCAAATATACGTATATACAGAGTTCATGTACCTTTCCTTAAACAGAAGAGAGTTTTGGAAAAATTCTATAAATGGCATTAACTATAAAATATAGAAAAGTATACTACGAAAACATACACTAAGACTTTTATTGGAAAAGTGCATTACATAACGTATTCATAGTAAGTTTGAAAAATATATTTCTCTGAGTACAAATTCGATTTATGTTCAATTAACTGTGGTAGAGGAAACGGCAAAGCAATAAAGGATGTTTTCTTCTGGATGGTTTAGCGGCTACGGCGTATATGTGATAAATCTTTTGAATATATTCGTATAAATATATTACACCTCAAACTGCCATTGGTAGAATTATATATGTAAACATAATGTAAATATATGTACCCACAAAAAAATACTTTGTAGTTTTGCCACAATATCAGATTTTTCTCAATTTTAGAAGCACTTTTTAACCGATATAGACCAATCCGGTCTAATTTCAATAGGGTTCCGCTTTAAGTCAATTCATGTCCTTGTACTAAATTTCATTGAAATATATTAAAAAATGCAACGTGTAGCTTGCGAATAAATTTACATGAACAGACTGAGGGACAGACATAATGGTTAAATTAATTCAGATTTTAATTCTATATCGGTTGGTATAATTGAATAAATCCTCTTATCACATGCAACAACTAATATAAATCAATGTGATAAAAAGGTGACAATTTATAAACAAATCTTTTTGGTATAGAAATCGATTAATAGCATAGAATTTAATTGACATTAAAAAGTGGGCATAATTGTACACATGTCACACCCACGCTATCATAAATAAACCAAATTCAGTTTTCCTGTCTGCTTGATTTACTTATTAACAGGTTTCTCTTCTATCCTTGCACTTTGATTTGATGATTTTACACCAAATCACTCAGCCATGTTATACACATGCTGGTGGTTATGTGATAATGTTACACAAGCGAAGAGGACATCACAGTTTACCGTTTATAACAAAACTTAAGTAATTTTTATGGTGATGTTTATGATCGCTGTTTAATTTCGTTTACGTGCTACCAGCGTCGTTTTACAAATATTTATAATTCTTACTCATGATCATTGTGTTTTTGTGTAAACTTGAAGCTTTTAATTTTGGTTTTTTTTTTTAGATGTGATGGGTTCTCTCTTTTCTTATAAACGTGACATTTTCATTATTATTTAACGAATACTTATTTAACGAAATTGTATCGCACAACTATTACTGTTATTATTGTTATTGTGATTGTTGTGTTGATGCGAGCGTATAAATATGTATTTATGTGTATGTGTGTAATGTAACATTATACTAACACTACTATAATTTATATGTTTGTTAATTCATACACACTTATATACATACACATCTAAAGATGTGTTATAAGCGGTTGTTTATGTTGCGTAGAAATACTGCGTTTATAGCTTGACATGTTCGTTTGATGATGCGTAGATATATGTGCCACAATAACAACAACAATACAATCACTAACAATTTATATGGTATGTACAAATTCAAACATACACACAAACACATCTTATACTTGATGAATATTATTTTTTTTTTTTGTTCATTTAAATATTGGTTGGTGATGAAATGTGTGCGTACATGACTATTAGTAATGGAGAGTGAGTGATTTACATGTTTAAGAAAAAAAATATTATTAATAAATTTATATACACACTCTTGCGCTTTATGCTATTTCGTTTTTTTTTACGTGTACAGACAAATATTTAGTTACCTTTGAATTTCCTTTTGTTATTATTATTATTGTAATGTTGTTGTTATTATTGTTGTATATTGTAAAACCTAAAAACTAGGCGCGCAAGCGTAGGTATAGCATTAAATAAATTTTCCCTCTTACCCTCCCTTCCTCTCTCTCATGTTCTCTCTCTCTCACTCTCACTAACTCGCTTGACATGCGTATACAAAATGCTTCAGCATTAACTAACAGTCATTTAACATCCAACAGCACGTATGTATGTATTGTATGATTTTTTACGTACATTTTACTTTTATGTACTTGTGTGGATAGATTTAAGTTAATGTGTGTGTGTGTGTAGCTGTACATTTATTATCCCATACAATTATTTGATACCTACTCGAAAGATTTGAATTTGAATAGAACAAAATTTTATAAAAAAAGACACCCAGCTGCCTATGTTGCTAACTGTACACACACACACATATATATATATATGTATAGAGATTTAAAATAATATAAATTGTGTGGCATAAATTTATGAAAAAAGACATACTCGTATGCATGCCATACATAAATAATTAAATCGAAAATTTATACAAAAAATTTGTACGCGAAAATTGTCTGCTAATGGGTAACAATACAAAAGAAAACTTACAAGTAGCATGAAAATATGGTGGGAACAAATTATCAGTGACTTAGAATTTAATAAAACAAGCAAAAAAAAAAAACTAAGTTTAGGATACAAATTTTGAACACTCAAGGTCGATTCTTAGAAAGTTTCGGAGAAGTATTAGGAACAATTTTCAAGTTTCTATTTATTGCAAAAAATCCATAAAAATTGCTTTCTTCCTTTTCCTCCTAACTGGGGGCGTGTCCCCTAAGCGGTTTGCATATTTTCAAGAGATTTTATTTCTTTTGGGATAAAAGGTCAGAGTAGTAATTAGTGGTTGATTGTGGGAAGCATTTTTTACCAATTTTTTATTCATTATTTATTATTGGATGGGATCGATGTATAACTATATGAACTAACAAGCTCGCACAGCTGTAGCAGGCTTTTATTTCGACTTATATCAACAATTTTTATTGCCCAAATAATAGTTTAAAGCTTCTTCTATTTAACAATTGCATTAAAGTGGAATCACCTACTAAGAAGGGTTAGTGAACTTTTTTTTCAACAGACACCTTATATCATGTAGCTTGAAACAAAACACGTGTAATTGAAATGAATTTAAAATAATAATAGCTTCTCCATAACTGTTTCATTTCGTATGCTAAAGTTTCATTTTCAATAACCAAGATGGTGGTTACTCTACCTAAGCAATCTACATATTGCATTAAATTATAATCCAAGCGATTAATCAATGTTTATGAAACAAAACTGACTGAAACAATCACAAGTAGTAAAGGTGGAACACCTAAACAATCAATTGCTTTGTGTTGTTTTTCCAATAAAATGAAATTGTCTAAAGTCTTATAAAAGAAAAAAATAAGCAAAAACTTTATGGGACTACAGCTCAAGCTCATATATCATAAATTAATAGGACTGTAGAACTTCGTAGTGGAGGGAGCTTTTAGTAGACCACCTACAACTGTTCAAACATAATTGTTGTTGTTGTTTTTTTTTTGTAAATTGAACATTTGCTCCTTATTCTTTGGTGTGTTTTTTTGTTTGTTTGTTTTATTTTTGTTTCCTTCAAGTAACTACTTCATATATAACAGAAAAGTGAGTGTTTGTGGGATATGTGGGGTATGTCTTACCTAACCAACAATGACTGGACTATATACATACATACACATGAATTGTGTTTTTTTTTTTTTAAATTTTATTTCGATACCAGTTGTGTGTCATTTATAGGTGATAATAGTTAAAGCGAAAGAAACCTAAAGACTGACAACAATATGAACACCTGGATTTATCGCCAAAGAATCAACTAAACGCATTCTAGTTTCCATAATCTATGTGTAAAATATGTAAGGGGTCTTTGTGTGTACCAGGCAATGTTTATAGTTGTGGACATGTGTTAAACTTTTATTATATTTATAAGTGAATGATTGCATGCCAACTATATATACATACATACGTACAGTATAACATATTTGTGTATTGATCTAATTGTTAGAAATTATCATAAACTCGCTTGGGCACACTCGAGAAATTTCATAGCATTCTAAATACGAGTAAGAAGCAGCAGCAGCCGCTGCAACAAGCTTAAGGTGCTAAAATTCAATGGCTGTGTACGTGTACGTGCGCCTGTAAACTGTTCATAACGTAAATAGCTAAAGGTCTTTTATATTATTTTCACAACATATGTACATACATGCATACATGCATACTTGTACGCTTACAACCGAATGTTGCATATTTGCCGCTATAATAATTTTTTGTGTTGATTACAACAACAACAACAACAACAACAACAACAAAAACAACAACAACATTGGCATTTGTCAAAAAATATATATATTTTGTCTAAAATTGATACCTAACAACTGTAAATTTTAAATGATATGTATTTTCAATAGAATTGCTGGCTATTTTGCTATATTGAATTATAACCCCGGTGTGTGACGTTGTGTAACGCTTTTTAGCTATGCCATGATTCATAAATAGTTTTAAGGAATTTTTTGTATTTTATTGTTTTTGTTTTGTATATTTTGTTTGTTTTAGTTCTTTTACAAAATATTTCTTACCTAGAAAATTGTTTGTGTAAAAATTAATATAAGACAAGAACAAAATCTAAATTCGGTTTAGGCCAAATCTTAAATGCCTTCCATTTTCCTAGGCAAACAGTGGGCATGGCATGTACTTAATTACGCCTTTTGTACTTTATGTATTACATATAATTTTTGCATTGAATTCAGTACAAAAGGGTGGTTTTTGAAAAATCTGTTATAGGAACACGTTAATTTTTTGGCCGATGTATCGCTTTTTGTCGATTGTGATTTTACTCAATTTAAAGTGTCTGTACATAATTTCAGTTCAATATCTGTAAATATACGACAGTGACAGACGGACGTACGGACATACATGTCTAAGCCGACTCAGTTTTTGATACTGATCTAGAATATATATAAACTTTGGGGCAGCTTTTCATTGTTATAAACCGAATAACAAACTTAGAATGCCCTCAACACTAAGGTGACAGTATAAAAAAACTCATTGACACATATTAGCGGTTTTCTATAAAAATGTTTATTCATTGAATCGTACAATATCATATGTCTATATTCAGAAATTGTTTAAATTTTTAAAATTACTTTAAATTCTAAACCGGATATAACGTTGACCATAAAAAATATTATAAAAATGATCTTTGATCAAAAACATTCTTGATGTAGTTTTATAAGGAATGTATTTTATTACATTTTATACCCTTTCCTATGTTATTCTATTTAACAATTCTCGATCAGCATCACATTCTAAATCGAATAATGCATAAGCTTTTAATTTTTTGGATCTTGTACTTCGAGGAGAATCTCAGTTAGTTGTTACATAATGTATTAAAAGGCGTAATAGGTACCTGCCACGCCCACTGTTCATATATACAAATGGTTTTTTGCTTCAAAATCTCCTACCCCTTTCAAAAACTTCCACAATTTAGAGAAATGAAACTTTTTATTAATATCTTTAAACATTCAATTAAAACATTGTTCAATTCAATGATTAGTACCTGCACACTGACTTGTAAATATTTATATTGATTTTGTGGTTATACCACACATAACAGTCAAAAAATCATTAATTGTTTAGACATACGTTTGACCCAATTGATTAGATATTTGAATTTGAAATTTAAGGCCTCAGGTAAAAGGTGATTTTAATATTTACACACATAAACTTTATAACAACAATAACTATAACGTAATAACAGTAACTAGAGACTAATAAAAATTTTATATGGTCGATTTGACGCTTATGGCTAGAAAGGTTTAGCTTACAATTGTGATATTTTTAAGAGCTATTCAATATACAATATTAATTGCTTAATTTTGAAATAAAAAGAATTCACTAAATGGTTTTAAAATAATTTACCAAAGATTGGATATTTCAGTGGTTCAGTGGCAAACTTAATATATTCTAGTTTGAACAACCATCAACTATACACATCAATTCAGAATCAAAATCTGAATCGATTTAATCATGTCGGTCGGTCTGTCCATGTAAATTTGTGGGCAAGCTACAGATTTCATTTTTTTAAGATATTTCCTTGATATTTGGTATGTGGCCCAAAAAAGGAACGCTATTGATATTGAACCGAATTGGACCATTGTTAGAACTTTTCCCCATATAAGATCCTATTATAATGAAACTTTTAATACTATTTATACTTGGCTGTTCCAAATTTGGTCTAGATAGCACTATTTTTAGAACCCCTTTTTATAATGATATATCACAAAGTGACTTATATAGCAATGTGTCGCATTTACTGATCAATTAAACTGTGATAAAATGGACTAAATGCACTGGCTTGACCAATGAAAACATTTTCACTCGTTTTAGTTGTTATTGAGTTTATTGTTTTATATATTCTTTGGAAAGGTAAATGTGTCTACCGCTCCTTTGTGGACTCTGCTTTGAATTTCCGAAGGATTGCAAACCTTTGCATTATCGTTATAAACTGCAACATCATTGCTCTCAATTTAATATCACATTACACTTTCCTCAATTAAAGGCAATGAGCAGGAGTCTATATAATTACAAACCTTTTAATATTAAAAATAAATTCCAATCGAAATCACAAATGTCGCAAACATTTCATATAGCAAACCCACCCGCAGGCAAGCATACTGTATTCTGCTCGATAAATTAGTTGTAAAATGAGAAATTTTACAACAGGAAGGCGGAGATTTTGCTCTATTAATGCTATGTATGTATAATTTTTGATCATCGACTTGCGATTCGCGTGACTCTTATTTGCTTACATACATACAATAAATAAATTTAAGATAATTGTGCTACTGTATGTACATGTATATATAAAGTGATAAGATTTATGCAAAAAAAAAACAAAAAAATGTTAACGCCCAGATGGTGGCGTGGTTCACTTGCTGTATACATATGTACAATGAAAGCTATCCAATAAAACAAGTTGACAAATCAAAACGCTCGCAACAAAAATGATCATAAATTATAAAATGAAAAAAGCAAAAAAAAATGTATATAAACCAGTTAGTTAGCAATTTTAACTAAAACAACAACATCAACAATACATATATAAATAAAAAACAAAAACAAAAAACAAAAAACAAAATGAACATGTTAAAATGAAACAGATAGAAGACAGATCACATTGTACATATGTATATATGAAACCTTCACAAGCTGTGTACGACTAATAATAAGCGAGAGGTTAACGAGAAACGCCAGACAAATTAAAACAACTGAATGAATACATTTAAATTACAAATTACATTTAATAAGAAAATGTTGTAAAAAAAATTTATGAAAAATATGCAGTTGAGGAATTTTTTTTTTTTTATATATTGTAATGGAATAAAAAAAGACAAAAACAAAAAAAAATGGTATCAGACTAGTTTGCCAAAAAGGTGCGGTACATGTTGGGTTATAGACACATAGAGATGGGAAGAGGTTTTAATTAAAATATTTTATAAATTTATTTACAAATACATAGTTACACAGACTTATTTTGTTCTCTACATAAAAATGGGGATATACTAAGTTTACCTTTCCGTTTACAACAGGCTTCAAAGACACTTATAACAGCATTAACATACGTATCGATATAAACCTCTTCGTTCATATGTCTGTATGTATGGAAAGCTTATGGTTATTTTGAGATATTTTGAATTCTTACACATTTTCAGTTATTACACGTGTTAATTTAATTCATTTGTGTGAGAGGCACGCCCTCTATCAACAAACATTTTTCTATTAGACACAAAAATAAAGCTATGAAGTAAAATTTTGGTTCAAATCTAAAAAAAATCATTTAAAAATTGACGCTGTCAACCAGTAGACACGCCCACAATTTATAAAAAACCTTATTTGTTCCCGAATTGTACTAGTAACGAAACGTAAAACATTCTCTATTAGAGGGTGTAATCAGGTACATGTCACGCCCATTGTTTTAAGATTTAACCTATTTTTTTATCATCTTTCATCAACTAACTTGATAGAATCTATTGTGGGCATAGAATATGGAAACTGTGTGATGTGATGTTATAACTGATTAGTAATTCTTTAGAAGAAGAAGAAAAAACTATGATAATCAATCTCTTGCATTTATACTTTACGTACAATATTATATTATAATATGTTTCTCCATAACAAAGGATTAATCATTGCCAATAATACAGTATACAGTAACACACTTAACACACACCGTACAGCATAGCTAATAAATTTGTGTTGGTATATTGTTAGATGCTCACTAATGGTTTCACCATTGTGCCAACGGGATATAAACATAGTAATTGAACGCCTTCACGCGTATAACAGTTATTACATGGATGGTTAATATTCCACATGGTTTAAAATTTACTCCCATTGCACCTTTATCTACACATATCGGTGGAGCAAATCTTTAGTTTTGCCTTCCTTTATTATCGTTGAATATGAATTCATTATACAACCACACAAACGCACATGCATACGCACATACACATACACATACATATATATATGAACATCGAGTGGAAGACATATGCTTAATTGTGACGCATTTGTCTTCGATTTTATTGTAGGTTTTTGTTGTGTTGCGGTGTTTTGTTGCTTTTTTGCTTTTTTGTTTTGTTTTTGTTTTGTTATGTCTTTTTTCTCACTTTTGAACGCAACAAAAAAAAAATTATAACAACACGTATTAAAATTCTTGGGTGTGTATTGTATATTTATGTTATATTTCTTCTTCTTCTTCTTCTTCTCGTAAAAAAAATGAAACTCGTTAAACTTCCTTGTTTCTACCACATCGTCTCATATCATGCTATACAAACTTTTAAATATCTCTTTCTCCTTTTCACTCTGTTTTGGTTGTTCTTAGTGTGATTTAAGAAATTTAAAAAAAAAAACAAAAAAAAAAAAAAACAACAACAACAACAACTGAAAGTTTAAACGTGAGTTTTTTTGTTTTGTATTAAAGTTAAGAAATATTTCTGATGAGTGTTTGTTGTTATTGTTGTTTGTTCGTTTGTTCGTTTTTATTCAAAATCTGTCAATCTTAAAGTGAAACATTAACATGAGTTTGATTTCAATTGAATATATGTTTGTATGTAAATTTGCGTGTATGTGTGTGTGTGTGTGCGGTACGTGGTTATGCATATGCATATTATTTGCTATGACTTTACTGAGTGTTGCTCATAAATCAAATGTTTCGTGTTCATGTTACGATATGTCTTTCTCATCCGTCTATCAGTCTGTCCGTCCCTCTATCGCTTATACAAGAATTTTAGTAAAATTTTTTTCTATATATTGAATGTTGAATGTTTTAAAAAAATTTTAAGCAGTTTGTATACCTGCTTCAAATCGAAATGAATTTTTTTTTTTTATTATTAATTTGTTTCTTTTCCTTCTTGGTATTACATTTTGAACAAAAGGATTTTGTGATTGTGATTAACGTTAGTGTATGGTTAGCATTATAAAAAGTTTAGTACATAAATTTTATGCCAACTTAACATAATTCTGCACCTCTTTTTTTTTTTTTTTTTTTTAATAAAACACACCTTGAAAGATGAACTTTTTCTGGAAATTTATTATATCTATAATCTTATTGAGTAAGGGAATGAATGAAATCGATTTTAAAAACTTTTCCATCTAACTGCTCTTATATTGTATGTTTTCCTGATGAGTAAAAAAATTTGTGGAGAGTATGCATTCTTGATTACCATCGGAGTTTAGTCATGTTTAGTCATGTCAAATAGGAAGCTTAAATTTACCGTTTGCTTTATGTAAGTGAATTTTCTTTGTAGAAAGTCTTGCATCAAAATCCTCTTCATAAAAATTTATATATATCAAATCAATCGGATGATTTTTTAATTTGTGTCACTTTTTTTTGCAAAGCCATAAGGGAGAGCGTAATATAATCCAGTAGCAAATGGGACACATTTGTGTGCAATACAATACTCTTTTCTAAGTGTTCCCATATTTAAAATATTACTCTCCAAATACGTTTCATATTCATCAATAGCGTATTAATGAATATAATTAATGAAGATGCGCTCATTTAACATATACATGTATGCCTATACACTCTCACACATATCTACAAATATAAATAAATAATTTGAAATCTTTTTTGTATGATTTCCGTAAATAGAAATGTGCGCGTTTAAGTAAATAATTGTAATAAATTAAATGGAATGAAATAAATTATTATTATCGATTGCTGTTATAGGTATTGTTGTTGTTATTATTATTATATTGCTATAAAAATCATTTGTGAATATTGATGATTGCTTAAAAATAATTGTTAATTTATATTTACGTAAATAATCCAGAGGAGAGTAAATGAGAGAGATTTATACGCACACAGAAGCATATGAATTTAAATAAAAACCAATGTTAGCCAATTAAGTATTAAGTTAAATAAAAACTAATGTGACGAGTCAAGAAGGAAGGTGGCGGGACAAGACAAATGGGATTGAATATGATCAACTATAGAGAATTGCGCGTAATCAAACAACAAATCAATAGATTTTTATTGAATAAAATAAAAAAAAAAATTATTAACAAAAAGACTAAAGTGAACATGATTAGAATTTAAATGAAATGGAGAAAATAACAAATACATATAATAACAATGATAATTAAAACAATAGAATATTTAATACGAATAATTACAAACATTCGATAAATTCAAATCAATCATAAATATTTTCACCTTTTTCCATTTGGTAATAATAAAAATATAAATACTTAGAGATTGACGTTTCCAATAATAACGTTGATGAATGAAGCACTTAAAATGAGTAAAGTCAGAGCCCAATAAGGCTCTGTGTGGGTGTGTGTTGTGTATTTTATGTTAAATTACCAAAAAACTTTATTCTCGAAATTCCTGTTAAAACATTTATGTATGAATGAGTGTGGTTTTGATTTGAAAGCGTTTGGTTGTCAATTGCTTTGGCAGGCTTTACATAAAGAAATAAAAATAAAAAACCAATAAAACAGAGCTATATAAGGAGAGCGCCAAGTCTAGGATACCCATCTTCATTAACCTCTTCCAAATAGTTGGGAAATAATATCTCAACTTCTTAATGTAATAGTTGTAGAGTGAGGGATTTGAAAACGGTATGTGGTTAGTTCAATATGTGTCAAAGATTCTTGATGTTTTGTCAAGTCATATATTCAGAATAGTTGCGTTTGCTTACACGGATGCACAGACACGGATAAATCGGTTCAGTTTTTAAATCTGATTTGACTGATTTTGCTATATTTTAATATCAACCTAGATATGAAAATTGTCAACACTTCTGCCAAGTTTGGAATTGATATCTCAATTTTTGTGACCAGAAGTGTGATCTTCATAAAACACACACATGAAAAGACGAACAGACAGACATGTACACAGTATTCGATTCTGATTCAGAATGTAATTACTTTGTGAAGCCTTACCAAACTATTGTCCGTTATGACTTTTTATTAAATAATATGATGGATACCAAATCTTAAGTACCCTTCACATCTATATACAAACCTTCATTTTCAAATAGTACCAACTTGCTGGTCGAGTCCTGTGGCTCTTTGTTTTTTTCATTGTAAAGGATTTAAAAATATTAAACATTTTTAAATCAATCAATGAAAGTAAGTTAAACTTCTTCTAAACGTTATAAAAATTACAGAAAACTTGATATATTTTGAATAGCACAATTGTTGTAGGGTATAAAAAAGGCTAAAGGGTTTTTTTATATGTAGGCATAGTATGCTGGCAGACCGATTGTGATAAGCTTTGAAATTTAACAGTAGCTTAATGGTTGACGCCTTTGCTTGTGTGCTGTCCACATTAAGTATATATGTTTTTTTTATAACTCAAAAGAGTCTACCTACCATCGAACGCACACTTACTCGCCTAAATACAAGTGCAATTACGTATACACAAATGTGTATTTGATATACAAAGCAGTGTGTGCGTTATATGCGTAAAATGATGATGAACACAATTTATTTTTGTTTACCTTTAATTCTCTTCTCTTTTATTCAGATCGTATCTCTGTGCGTGTGTGTGGTTATTAAAAATTTTAAAACATTTATTAACAAATTTTTATGGCATATTATTTGACATTTTATTAATGATAAATGAATAAAAAACATTATATATTCACATCTCCCCCAAATAGTTTAATGAACGTTTTTTTAAGCCAATTGAGAGAAATTTTAATAGAAAGAGTGTTAGTCTAGGACTAGTTACGTGCGATATTTTATTAGTAGGACTTTTTTCTACACCCGAAGCCAAATTTTTTTTATTGGATGATAACAAATAGAAGACCAAAAGAAAGAATTAGAGAGAAGCTATAAAATTTATATAAGAAGAGAAACTATATAGTTTAACAATTATACTCTGCAACATTTGTGGCTGTAGGGTATATTAAGTGTGTGTGTGTATTTATTTATAACACCTAAATGGCAAAGATCACACCCCCTTTCAAGTATACAATCGATTTAACCATGTCCGTCTGTCCATCTGTCTGCTTATGTAAATTTGTGCGCCAGCTACAGGTCGCATTTTTTTTGTGGATATTTTCATGATATTTGGTGCAGAGGCCCACAGAGGAACCTTACTGAAAATGAATGAATTTATGGAACCCCCCTCTCCATTTAAGGTCCTATTATAATAGAAGTCTACCTAACTAATTATAGCGAATTGTGGAACTAAGTGGTGACCGAATACAACATTTTCACTTATTTTATTATATAAATTTTTTTTTAGTTTTTCTTCATCTATTTTCTATATGAGTTCTTTTTAAGCCAGCCAACATTTAATATAATTGCGCATTGGCATTAAAACGCACACATACTCCACAAACATATTGATAGATTATCAGTTAATTGTACAGCTCTTTGTTAGATATTCAAGTCATGCTATTAACTTAAGCATGAACTTACGCTTTTTAAATTTTCGAATACAATCATGAGGTTTAATAAATATTAGTATGTATATATGAAAGAAAGACAGAGAGAATGCAAAAAAGGTGTTTTTACTATTGTTTGGGTTTCCTTTATAATATTTAGGTTTAGATGTGCATGTCTGTCATTTTTTAAGGATTTCATATAATATCTAATTTTTTTTTTTTTTTTATAAATACATTCATAAGTATGTGTGTATACATATGTATGTATGTGTTGTTTTGTTTGCTTGCTTAGAAAATTTTATTGAAATGATTGATGGAACGAATTCTTTATGAAGGTTTCTTTTCAATGACTTCGACATCAAATGCAAAAAAGAAAAAAAAACGATTTAAGTCAACTCCCACCTACATGTATAAAATGAAAGTTGAAAGTGAGTGAGTGATTGGTGATGATGACGATAACATTTCAATAAATTATTTATAAATTATTATTAATTTATAATAAATGGAATTAAAAAAAAAAATTGAAAAAACACAATTATGTAAATAAAAATAATAATAACAAACAAATGTTTATTAAGAAATATTAAAATGTAGAGAAAACTATTGCAACTAATTTCTTTTTTAATGCAACTCCAACCGATGTAGTAAAAAAATCAATGAAATTCAATATTAAGCTATTTTATGAAACCCGCCCAATACGGTTTATTGTATAACAAAGAATTTGTTTATAATAACTGATGATTCATGAAGAATCTGTGAAGTAGTCACCAGACTATCAATTGAAAATTAAATTAAATTAAGCAAAAAAAAATATGAAACTCATTGCCACACATTGAAATGAAAGCTTTAAAATGTAGCATTAAGTATAAAAACAAATGAAGAGTTGAACTACACGGACACATGTATGTGTGTATATAAATTTATCACAATTCAGCACAATTAAAATTCATCAGAAATGAAATCCATGTTTACAACAAAAACAAAACACTTTCAAAGTGAAAAATTGAAAAATTAAACAAAATCGTCTCTCACTCTTCGTCGTAGTTTATTAATGATTAATTTAAACTGAAAGAAAACAACAATAACAATAACAGGTATATAAATTTTTGATTTATTTTTCATGCCATATATATAAAAAAATTAGCATTTGTTTATGTAAAAAGGTGCTCTTCCCTCTCTTTCTCTTTCTCTGTATATGACAACATTTTGTTTGTGAAAATAAAACAATTCGTTGTTTTTTTTTTGAAAACAAAATCATTTAGAGCTGCCGTTAGGTTTTGATAGTGCGTTAATACTGAAATCAGACCAAATTGGGCAAAAACACCGCTTCAGTGGAACGAAAAAAAGGTAAAGCAATGAAAATGTTACCTCATCCTACTTAATACCCCAATTTATGCTTTCATTAGTTTAGTTGGTGGCATCAGAAAGCGCGATTTATTGACTTTGCCTTTGTGAAAAAGGTGTTCCAAAAATGGTCTGATTGGTATAGTCAATTATGAAGCTAATTATAATTTGCTAAAAAATATGTTTATATCCCAAAAGCTGTCCTTGTGCCCAAATTGTAGCCTAAAAGTTGATCAAAAAAAAATTTTCTTTCTTAGACAGACAGACGGACATAATTAAATCAATTCAGATTTTTAGCCTGATTTGATTCGTACAGTTGAAGGTAGGCTCTTTCTTTATAATTAGAGCATCCATCCATCTAAGTGCCAAAAATGGGCGTAAATTGTAAGCACACTCAAACAAACAAAACAAAAAAAAAAAAACTATACTTGACCATAATATGACCAAATTGACATATAATTCATACCTTACTGAAGAAAGTATCAGGTATCTAGCCCACCCTTAACCTGTTTAAAATTTAGCTTAATTTAAATATATTGGGTTTTTTATTTGTTTCATCACAGCGTTGAAGTTAAATTTGTATGAAAATATGGAATTATTTCATTTTTAGTAACAAGCGCTTCATATAATGTAATCGTCACACACCACTTGTAAAAATCATTTAAAATACTTGTACGTTGGTCAATGAAGGAAAATTATTTACATTATGACGATGACGATAATTAATGTTTAATATCATGCAAGCATTCTGCGTTTACTCATACCAATGCCTATGAACAAAAGTACGTGCATGTAATGTAGGGTGAAATCTCATAGATAGTATCTCCCAGCAGGTCCGTTGGGCATAGACCATTCATATGCAAAGGTGGACCTGGTTTCTTCCTTTGAATAGAACTTATTTTCGACACACACACAGCATCAGTTCGTTAGTAGAACCCTTTTTGCTGGTTTGATTCTCTCTATGTTTGGTAGAACCCTGGACAGGGCCGATTGCAGCTTTGTCGCTTTATCATATGGTTTAATGTGAATGTTTTTATATAGAGATCATCACTCATATTTTCGTTTATATTAGAAAGAATAATAAAGCTTTTCCATAACCAAGGCATTAACAGTTTACATAGAATACAGGAAGAGAGATTGAAACAGAAACGGACTGTGTATCTTTTTATATAAACTATCAGCTGTTGGACTTCTTGATTATAATTAGATTGTTAAAGTTTAAATATTTCAAAGTGTGCTTCTCATCTGTTTATTTATTTATTAAATATATACATGTTGCACATGCATCCGTGTGCTGTGTTGTGCACTTGATTACTTGATAAATGAAATTATTGAATGCATCTCTTGCATCTGTTTAATTGTATCTTAAAGCATTTAAAAATCATTAAAACTTAGATGATGCTGTGCCTTTTATTGAAATGAATCAATAATACCAAATACCAAGTACGCGTATATAGATCATTAAAAAGAAATTTTAGAATATGACTAAACTAAATTTGGCTTAAGACAAATTTTATATACCCTCTACATCTACATAGAAACGTTGGTTGTGACCTGTACATGATTATGCCCTCTAGTAGGATGCATATTACGTAACAGCTTGCAAGGTTTGGAGGGTTTTTTGTATATTGTGGGCGTGTCTGTTATCCAATCATGTCTCTTTGTGGCCCATTGATCAATGGGATAAATTTATAAATTTTTTTAAATTCCAGCTTCGTTTTTATAGTAGATAAGTCAATTTTTGTGGTTCTTGACCGATTTTTCCCATTTTAGATTGCCATGCCCTGTGCATAAACTAAAAATGTCGGTACCAAAATTTAACTCAAATGTCAAAATTTACATATACATGTCTATACACGACTAGGTCGCCTTACTTTACTCCTTCTGGGTATTGCAACAGGAATGATAAACTTATTATACCCCCTTCATCGACATATGTACTGTAACACTATTACAATATAAGCAAAAGAATGCGTTCAATAATTGCTAGCATCATATTTATTATGCATACGTTACTGATGGCACATAGGGTGTATAAAGTGTGTGTGGATGTTTGAATGTTTTATTATTGCAATGCATTTAGAATCACTTTAAGAAGCTATTGCAATTATTATACGCTTTACACCAATAATTCTTTCAATTTATGAAAAAACTTAGTTCATTCATGCAGTAGGTACAGATACTCTTTGTTAATAATCATTTACTTCTCTTTCTATTTCCATTACAATTGTACATCTTACGAGAGTATATTGTTTTTATACACCCTACCTTTACTATCTTTAATTATACATTGCCTAGAATTAAAAACAAACCCTGAAACCATTTAACCAAGTCCGTTTGTTCAACTATTTCTTGTAATCAACCTAAACGTTGTAATTGGTGATATTTTTTGTTGAGATGAGTTTTAGTACAAAAAAGGTCCTTTTTAGAAACTCTCTTTTACAAAATAACTTTTTCGTGGTGTAGGAGATTAAATGTTCTGTTGTAGCCGACTGTCATAATTTCCGTTTGCTATTTAGTATAAACATTTTCATTTAATAAATACATATTTTCATTTGGATTAATCATTGAAATACGGCTGTTTACTGTGTATGTGAAATGCGATGATACAATACCATAATGATTAATAAGACGATAATGATAATTACATGTGTATAATTCATGTTGTTTTTTGTTGTTGTTGTTGTTATTATTATTTTTATTGTAATTTTGGCAAAGTGTTCTTCATTAAAAATAGTTTATTAAATCATAATTCGTTGAATTGTGGCAACTTGTACACGTACTTAGTTATTAAAAATATGTTTCATTACGAAATTTAGGTCAAACAATGTACGAGTGTGGTAAACATGTAGTAGCTACATGTTAGTTTGATACATAGCCTCTAAAGCTATGACTAAATAAATACGCTAAGCATATACACCATTATGTGTACTTTTCAACTTTTTATTGGGATGTATGAGATACTAATCTTAAGCATTGATCGAAATCATACAAAAACTGCTTTCAAAACGTTCAACTTTACTTTACTGTCTGTTGTGAGTAGGTAAACTATTTAACATATCGTATATACTCTTGTATCATATGTTTCTTAAGATTTTTCTTTCTATTAATTGATGACTAATATTTCATATAATTGCCATATATTGCACGATAATCTTACTAATAGTAATAACAATAATAATATATATACTTATAAGCAACAAACAACTTACTTGAGTTTTAATAAAATAAAAACAACAATAACAACATATAAATACAATAAATAAACTAAAAACAAATAGAACACGAAACTGTAAACATATTGTATGAATTAATATCGCTACACCCCCAACTGTATGTAAGTGTGTGTGTGCAATGAGTGAGTGCACCCATATATTCCATAAAAACACACGGAACCCATTTAATTGACTTTGACTGCATTTACACAATTATTTGTTGTTTAATTTTTTTTATATTCTCCACCTTAGTGTTGGTAGATTAAGTTTGTCATTCTGTTTGCAACAATCTGAAGGATTGGACACGCCCACAATCAATACATACGTATATAGATGTCTCAGTTTTTATATTAAAATTTGATGAACATACTTAAAATTAGTGCCGCCTATATCCATTTACCAAAAATGGGCGTGGTCAGATATAACCACAATTTCCAAAAAACATAATTTGACTTATAATCCGACTTCTAAGTTTATACCAAATATATATAATATTATAATGCTTCATTAGATTTTTGCCAAGCCTATAAGTTACATATTAAGGTGGATGGTATTTAAGATTCGGCCTAAACCGAATTTAATTTTCTTACTTATTTCTTCTACACATACTTAAACATTTATTAGTCATTGATTTAAATTAAACTAAACGGCAGTAGTGCAGCTAAACATTAAACTATTCGTTTATTTAATAACTATGAATTGAATCTTAGGCTGAGCCGTTCTTGTAACATGCCATGGTTGTCACTACTCATTTACATATATACATATATCGGTATATATTTTAGCTTTGACTGATAGTTTAAATTTCAAATCAATGTTATTGGAGATTATTTATGATAAATTGCAATAACAACAACAATAATAGCAATATGAAGAAAACTTATAAACAAAAAATGCCTTTTCTTGTGAACATCATAAAATTATGATATACTGTAACAATTATTACTTAGGTAAATAATAATAAATTTAGTTTTATATAAATATTTGAAATCTATAGTTTTTTAATGATTAGATAGTGTTATGGTAACATCTGCTGCCCCTGTCCTTACTCTAAACTTTATCAGGAGATATTAAAAAATGTGTTCTATATAAGGAAAATATAACCCATGTTTTGATGAGAATTGTTAAATCCATTCCCATTATGAATCTGAATCTATTAGTTCGTCTGGTCTAATTAAAGTTCGAATTTAAATATAAACAAACTTATTATACGTTTGTTGTGAAAAGATCTGTATAGTATGACAAATAACTAAACTCTCTCTAAAACATCTAAAAATGTTCTTAGTAAATATCCATAAAAGTTGGAAATTGCATTACTTAGTAAAAATGTGCAAAATGTGTGACAATAATGAAGTATTACTAAACCTACACGTAAAGTTTCTCACTACTTAATTAAAATATTTATGTATACATATGTCTACACTTGAAATTGTTGAAAGGAAATTATTGTGATTGTATGAAAATTATGAGAACGCAAAGTTATAAATTAATAACCAAGTAATGTTAATTTTTCTAAAAGGTTCTAATAGTTATACTGGGTAACCGCCATTTAAGCTTACAACTTAACAAAGTCACAATATATAGCACACGAGATAAATAAAAAAATAATCACATTTATTAACTTGTCTAAGAGTTTTGCTGATTTTTTGTAAATGACTATGATGATGGCGTCAGATAAATAGGCGGACAAAGAGACAATAATATCTTTAATATATTTTAATAAAAATTTCCTACAACTCTACAAGATATAAACTTGGTTATTCTAGTACACGGGTTGTTATTGAAATTGGACCGAATCGATTAAGCGATGCGCCCCAAAGAAGCAGGGTTTTAAGTAAATTTTCCGTATTACTTATAAAGTAGAGAAGATATATGGACATAAGTACTTTTTGGGAAGCTTTGGTGCATCAATGGTGGGTATTCAAGATTTGGCCTTAACCACATTTTCCTTAATTTTTTTATTAGGTATTTAAGGTTTAATGTATCGCAACCTACCTCTTAGGCCGAATACTCTCAATTCTACCCAAAATATATTTTTTTGCACTAACATAGGGCGCGACAATTTCCTAATAATATACATTTTTGTGATATCAATGTTTAGTCTTATTCGTGAAAAATTCTGGTCAATTGTGGGCGTGGCTGTGTTCCGATGTAGCCCATTTTCGATTTGGAAACACCGGTCAGTATAAACTTAGAATGTCTTTACAAAATTTTACTTCAATAACTCAATTTTTGATTATAAAAAAAAATGCATAAAATTTTTCTTAAATTACATGATAAACGTCTTTAAAAAAAACTATTTAGCGACGGCGTTTCTCTATCAATTTATCTCATCAAAATTACTTCCTTTCAATATTTTTTATAATTCGATTTATATTAAATGAAATTTCAATGAATTATTTTATTACGTATAAAAAGGTTGGAAAATCACAAATATTTACCATTTTGTTGGATTTGTATTTGTAAAGCTGTTGATTGTTGCAGAAGATAATCCTTAATGATTGTTTCAAGGCAAATTCTTTATACCGCAGATATTAAAGGTTTTTTTTTAATCCTCTAACTTGTTGATGACGATAAACAAGTCAGTTGATCAAATTTAAAGTGTGTGTGTGTGCATGTACAATATTTATTAAAAGTGTTTAATTTTTTAACACATCACAAGTTTCAACACGTTAAACAAATTAATAAATGAAACATTTTTTAAAAAAGAAATCCAGTAAAAAATCACTCATTTTTTTTTTAGTGCAGTGTGTCTCGTTGATCCATTCCAGTCGGAAATAAATGTGAAACAATTATGCTTTTAATTTTCTTTATTTATAATAGATTTTCCATTATATTGTTTATGTGCTTGTTTTTTTTTTTTATAAAAATCATAATATTACAATATTTGTTGTTTTATGAAAATGTTCGTTATTGAAAAACCGCTAACGCTTGCTTGCTGCAGCACGTTTAGTTACTGACTAAAGGGCGCGCAATTCGAAAAAATGTTTAATTCGACATAGAACGCAACAAAGAACACCAACAATATAAAACCAACCAAGACGTACGTACTAATGGAAATGTGAATTTCTCAACTACTACACACAAGCAGAGAGTTTAACAGCATTTAAAAAGCATTTTAAACTGAATTGTACAATCGACACAAACACAGGCATGCATACTCTCTAAACATGCTTAAGCTGTGTGTTGTGTGTCGTTTGTATGTATGTATGGCGTATAAGCAGTAAAATGAACGAATAACTAAATAGATAAACAAACGGGCGGACGATTATGAAACGAAGTTAAACGAAGCCCAAAGTGTGTTATAATAAAACGAAGAATGTTTAAGATTTTTCTGTTTCTTTGGGAGTAGCAATCAAACGAACAAACAAACAACAATAACAACAACAACAACAACACTAACATAATGGGCGATAGAATGCATAAACATAAAGCTTAAAATGTGTGATGAATGTAATTAAAATCATCATCATAAGCGTAACCGCACCGCACCACACCACACCATTACACAATACTTTTGTTTGATTCTTGTTGTTTAACATTTCTTAAGATGTTACGCTTACAGCCGTTCTCTCTCTCTCTCTTTGTCTCTGGCCTGGTTAATAATTGAGAAACAAGCATTTTCCTCTCTCTCTCTCTGACTGGCCGGCTTTGTGTGCGTTACAATATCTCCTTGCATTTCATTAAGTATTAAGTAAAAGGGGGAGTAATGCAATAATAATTCCTTTAATTGCCTCTGTAGCTCTGCTCTGTAGTTAGTTTGAGGGTTTAAAAATAACATAAGAGAGATAATACTAGTACAACAGAGAATGTTTATGTAGAAAACTGCACAAAAGATGAGATTTACAAAAATAAGTGAACAACAGAGAGTAATATTAACAATAATTTATTTTATCATGTATATTATGTACATCAACCGTATATATATTTAAATAATTAACGCGTTATGAGTATGTATTAACTTAACTGGTATTTCAACCATTTTTAACTTGACTTAAGTAAGACCTTCAATACTCTCAACATCTATATATATAACGTAACGGTTGGTAACAGGACTAATAGTGTATTAGTTACGTATCAACTAACAAGTTGGAATCTACACTAAATGAGATTTTTTTATAAATTGTGGGCGTGACTGTTATTTGTTTTCAATCATTTTTGATACATTGTTATATGAAGTAATTATAAAAATGAAATTTTAACTTCATAACTCAACTTTTATGACAAATAGATAGAGTTCTGTCGATCTTTGGTCAATTCAAGTAGCAACGTGCAAAATATAAAATGTATAAACAAAATTTCAACTTAATATCTTAAAATTTTTATTCGTAATAGTGCCAACAGTAGACTATGCCAACAGTAGTAGTAGTATGCCAACACGGACAGACAGATAGGCAGTGTTGAGCGTCTCTGATTCTTTTCTTAGTGGGTTGCAAATGGAAAAAATTCTCCTAGTATACCTTTTATTTGTTATGCCACGCCCACCATCGGCGAAAATTGATCTATTGGCCCCAAAAGTTCATTTTTGAATATGTAATTTTATACACAGGTGTAAAATTATTGTATCTGCGACAAAAATAGGCGTAGTCGAATAATAAGCAGTAAAAAATTGTGCCTTAACAAAATTACATTTAACTTTTTTATTCTATTCATATATGACAGCAATACAATTTTAAATATGATACATAACAAAGAAATTACAACTAATTACTAATAACTAAATCATAAAATATAAATCATCTTAAGCTTGCATTATTAATACTTATTGGGAGCAGCTTTTTCCATATGTTACTAACATTTTTTCATATTTCATGCATTGTATGCATAATTAAGTTATTTATAAAATTACAACAATTTACATATGTACACAAGGTGTTTAACGAATGCACGATTAGCATATCATTTCACATATTTCCTACATTCCAACGAAATTCACATTATATACATATTAACAACTCTAATTGGAGACTTTTGTTAGTGTATAGAACATAATTCAAGGACGTGAAATAAAATCATTCACATGGAACCCTTTTTAAGAAATGCCTTCAATACATATCTAATTAAACTAAATTGAGGCTATATAATTAGGCTACCTCCTGCAGGTATTTTCGTTAGATGAAGTAAGTGTTAGTTTGTTATTTGGTTTGTGCATGTGAGTGTTATAATTACAAATGCGTGACTTTTCACTAAAACAAATCGAATAGAATTTTCAATTACAATTCAATCCTTTTTTCTTTTTCAAAGAATTTTATATTTTTTTATACAATTTTTAAACCATGAGGTATCCAACAGTTAAGTGATTACCATAAAGGTTATAAAAATCAAGCATTGCAACAACAGTGCAATTAAAACTGTAAGAGAAGAAGTTTCTTAAGTGTTCATTTTGAACTGAAACCAATAAAAATTTAAATTAAATTTTAAATACCCTGCACCTTCAAATGAAAATAGTGGGCGTAGCATGTACTTGACTCTATACTTGTACTATCTATCTACCGAACCAAGAACTTGAAATTTTTAGTAAATTGTGGACGTGTTTGTTATTCGACCCCGCCCATTTTTAGTACATTAGCCATATATACCGCATTTCAAAGTCATATCTCAATTTTTGGTAAGATTTTTATTAAT
The DNA here is from genome assembly GCA_963978525.1 of Ornithomya fringillina. Classification (NCBI taxonomy): domain Eukaryota; kingdom Metazoa; phylum Arthropoda; class Insecta; order Diptera; family Hippoboscidae; genus Ornithomya; species Ornithomya fringillina. Next base: position 2,934,130 of record OZ021694.1, on the reverse strand, counting down.
TGTGGGCGTGGTTCTTAATAAAAACAGAAAATTATCTAAAGGCTATAAAATGTTGTGTAAGAATATTTTGTAAAAATAGCGTTGAGAAAATCTCCGTCATAAATTATACCATTACCCTTTCATATATATGTAAAGAGATGTATATACAAACACATTTACGTATATTTACATAGATACGCACATGATGTGTGGCTTTTAAAATGTTTTTAAAGAAAATAAATGTCTAGAAATCCATCAAAAGCAAATGTAAAAATGTGATGGAAAGGCTTTTAATTCAAACTCTAATTATAATTAAGAATATAATCTTTGATTTTTTGTTACTCTCTGAATATATATGATGTACACATATACATATGCATTCATTTACATATTTTTCTGTTATATATCATGCACGGCTCCCAAAAACAAAATAAAAAAACCACTTCAAAGATACATTTTTCTTATCAGTTGAGTGTTTTATTTTCTTTCCCTCTTGCTGCCTTTCATTTATTTGATTTTCCAATTTAATTTGTTTACGAAAGTGTTTTTTTCATAAACAAACATACATTCCCGTATATATCACCTGATGCATATTTATATATTCTTTCTTTCTTTTTCTTGTGTAATTTAATTTAATTCTCAATCCTAATGATGAATTGGAGATTTTTGTAAAGACCTGATACGTGCTATGTGTGTGTATGTTTATGTGTATAATTTGTATTCTCACACACAATGTAAATGATAAATGTTAGGTTTTTTTGTTGTTGTCCGTGTTGTTATTGTAGTTGTTCCATTTTAGTTAAAACACAGGTAAAAGTTCACCTCAACACAATGATTTTTCTTGTAGTAGTATATGCCACAGAGTTAGTTAGGCTTGTTTATTGTTGTTTAAGATTTTGAATGAATAAAAAATTTGGTTTTATGTACGAGAACATTTACATATACATATCTTAATATGGAATATTTACATAACTAAGGAAGCACATGTGTGTGAGAGAGAGTGCTTATGCGCCCATAATTATGTAACGAATACAAAACACTTTTTCAAATACATCGCTGAAGAGCTGACTTTTTTGTAAATTTTAAATTTTTTAGATGTTTAGATTTTTAGATGTTTTTTAGAAATTTTTAAAAAATGTAACTTGGCTTAGGACCAATGCTAAATATCCTCAATACCTGCGCACAAACAGTGGGCGCGGTGGGAACTTAATTACGCCTTTTAATAAAGTTTTACGCTGAATACGAGTTTTGAGCTGATTTTTGTGGCAGATATATAGATTTTTGTCGATTGTGGGGGTGGCTATTTACCGATTTTGTCCATTTTAAATAGCGATCTGCGTGCAAAAAAAGGTGTCTGTGTACAAAATGCATAATGCAAACAACAGACAGACACACGGATATACATGTCTAAGCCGACTTAGTTTTTGATGCTGATTGAGAATATAAAAACTCCTTCTGGATGTTCCAAACGAAATGACAAACTTAGTATACCCCACATCTTATGTGGAGGGTATAATTGGGTATACATACTAAGAAAAATCTTTTACAGCAACTGTGTGGTTGCTTATACATAGATATACGTATGGTAATAGTCGAATTACATCTATTGAAAATATTTTAGTAGAAATTGTAGTTTTGTGGCTCTCTAAACTGTCTCTAAACACTGCCTATTCGACGCACCTTAAAAATGGGAGACACAAGTTTTGTTCTTATATTATAATCTCTTATCTTTGTTTTTTTTTATTGTACATTCCTAAAAAAGGAAAATGTATTATTTTTGAACCATGAAATATAATAACAATGGCAACAACAACTACACAATCTTTAGGTAATTCATCAAAAAATCTTTCAAGTTGCATTCATCTCTTTGGTTTAGAGAGATTAACATAAATATGTAGGTATGTGTGTATGTATGTATAAGGCTTCTTGGGTTTTATATGATTTCACATCTTTTAATACGTAAACCTACACCCATGTATTCAAATAGCTTATATTATATATATATATATATAGATAAATAAAAATATAAAAGAAAATTATAAATAAATTCTTTTATACAATGTTAACTACAAACAGTGGCAACAAGGGCCAAGGCAAATATTTATAAAACCTCTTAACTTGTAAGTTTGTTTAAAAAGCAACATCCAGGGATCTCACGAGATTGACCCATTTTTGGTAATTCTACTTATCCAGATGTTGTGTTCATGTTTGGCCAGAAAATTGCATCCATATGATAGCACAGATATCACACTGCTATCAAATATTTTGCATTTTGTGCCTAAGGAGAGATAGTTTGATCATATTTAGGATGTTAGTGTCGATTATCGGCATCTTGTACTCCCGTTGTAAGCTAAACTTTACTAAATACCCTTTTCATTGAGAGGAGTACAGTGAAGTAACGTCTCATGAATCTTATGCGATTTATACAATTTTTAAATATTCCCGATAAAAGAATTAAATATAATTTAATTGTTGTTGTTGGTGCTTTTCAGATTCGTTGTGAGCTAAAAAAATTTTGTATTATAGTTGTTACAGAGTCTTTTGTTAGTAATAATAACATAACCATGATGATGACGATGGTTTTCTTTCTTTCTTTCTTTCTTTCTTTCTTCCTTTCTTCGTTTTCCTCTTTTTCTACATGATAATGAATTCTTTTATTTTTGTCAAAATGATTGATTTGTAGGTGATGAATTACAACAACACTTTTAACCAGCATTAACACAAACGGATAAGACGAACAAGAAAAACAGATTCTACAACAATGCCGCAATAGAGAAGGCTTCACAAGTACAACACCAGCAGTAGTGTGTGTTGATGTTAAACAGAATAGAAATTTTTCTCCCGCTATTGTTGCTGTTGTTATTGCTGTTATTGTTGTTGTAATATGTCAAAATACAGACAGCCGTAAATAGTTAAAGTAATTTAAAAGCAGATTACAACTGAGTGGTAGTAAAACTAGTTGAAAAAGTAAAATATAAAATATAAGAATGAAGGATTTTATATGGATGAAAAGTAAAAACAACAACAACAACAAAATTAACACTAAAAAGTACCCTTCACATGATTACAGGCTTTTGTTAACAGATTTTTGTGTTACTAAAAAATTTCCATTTCCATTTAATTTCTTTTTTTTTTTTTTTTTTTTTTGAAAAATAAAACCAATTTCACCATTCCCAGATTTTATATATATATATATGTGTGTACTAGTATTTAAATGTATGCAAGTTTCTTTTGCTATTCTGTACAATAAATTCATATTCGCTTATGCTCTGCCCCGATATTATAGTTCATTCAGTTAAAATGATTTAAATCTAAAAACAACCCTCGTACATACAACAACAACAAACAGACAAACAAAAAATAATCACAGATTTAATTGTAAACCAAAAAAAAAGTACCTATATATAGTATATATTTATTAATTATTATTTGTACAGGCAGATAAATGTAAACCTTTGCATCCCTTGAGAATAGAAATCTGGATTGTGGCAACTTTTTCTCTAACGCATCTTAAACCATTACAGTACACTTTAAATAGAGTGTAGTTTTTATTATAAAAATATTTATGTATGGGTGTGTGCGTATGTGTGTACGTGCCTTTATGAATTCGGTAAATATGGTATATATCCTGTTATTAATCCACCCATTTTACTTACGTTGTGGTATACGTAGTTATCTACTCAAATTGCAAGTTTCTTTGAACAACATCTGTTCATATTTATCCATTTGATCTATTTCAGCAAAGAATTAAAAAAATTAATACAAGTCAGGTTATAAAATGTAACATAACGGCTCAAATGTTGCAATTTGGTCTAAAAATGGTCCAATTCAAACTTTAATGAAATTTGCCTTCAGAAGCAAAGCAGAGCAGTCATGCTCTTGTACCGAATTTCATAGAAACATGTGGCCAATAGTTTGATTCCAATAGAGAATAAACGCCGAGACGGACAAATTGACGAGGTTTTCATGTTTTTTTACTTTAAAAATGAAAATAAAATTTTTGCGGTTAGGTTTTCTCGTCTCAGTATTTGCTGCAGATTCAGCTCATTTCATTTCGTTTCTTTAATTTGAATGACTTTTTTAGAAATTAGATTGAGCTTGAACGAACCACAGCTGTGATCATTTGAAATTAGGCTGTTAGCGAAAAGCTGCTAATTAGTTTAGGGTTTAATTAGTGGAAGCACTGGTTTTATTAATCACGTCATTTTAAATTGTCTAACTATAGAAAAGTCAACTATATAAACAAGTTATGTTTATAAGAAAGCATTATTTAATATTTACAATAAAAAGGAATCGTTGTACGTGATAGAAAGGTGGATTTAAATGAGTGAAGATAGAGAAAAAAACAACAACAAATCTGCCTTAGTGACTCTAACTGTAGTGACAGTAACTGTATAAAAATCTAAAACACAATTTATAGCGTATAAGTATTAAAGACATTTTTGGTATTAAACAAACTATGTATATGGTTACGTATTTATATACATACATGCATACGTCGTGTATTATTATAAGTATTTTGTTTAATTCAAACGTTTATGTTGAATGTTTTGCTTATTACGATCGTTTTCTTTATTTTTTCTCTATTCATTATCTTGTATCTGTTATACAAAGCACGTTTCTTTTGGTTTTTTTTTTATTTAAACAATATACCACTCTACACACACAAACATCTATCGACGTTTTAGTGTTTTAATCATCGCGCTCACATTTAACTACATAGGTATCTCTCTACACATGTACAATGCATATCATATACGCGTACTTAACATACTTGTAGTTATAGACAATTTCCAAATCATGTTTTAAGTCTTCAAAAAAAGAAAAAAAAAAAACACTTAACAATAGAAATGAATATTTTTACTTAAGACTGGTACTTGTGGAGTTGTACATCCATTACGTTTGTATAATACATAATAACAAGTAAAGGCACATAGATTGAAGCTTAACTGTAAGAGGAAGACTACAAGTATATACATACATATAATATAATGGAATGGTGGACAGAAAAGAATACTAAAAAAATTTAAACTAAATTTATAACCAGAACTCTTAAACGTATCGATGTCTCATCTGACTTACATGTAGGTACATACAATATATTGAGTACTTAAAAGTTCACTGAACTTTTTGTCGTTCCTATTGTTGTTATTGTTGTTATATGTGTGGTTTATTTGGTATTCACTTAATTACAATTCAAGAATACGAATACGAAATTGTTTCTTAATAATGCTCTGTTTTTACAAAAAAAAAATACAAAATTCAAGTATGCAACAGCACACACACACACACACACATGCGTACATAGGTAAAAAGCTTGTATAAAAATTACGCTTTAATGTAATACTTTGATGAATACTTTCATTATCTTAAGAACACCACCCTCACACCGCACAAAGTTTGTAAGAAAAAGTTTTATCAAAAGCAGAATATAACCGACTAACGTAGCATTATAAATCAAAATACAACACAGCCGACATTTTAGTTGAAATAAATCTGTTTTCGTGGCACTAGGCGAGGAAATATATTACTCTTGGAAGTTAGTTTGATACAACAACTGCTGCCTTTTTGCCACCATTGCATTTTTAGCTTAACGAGTCTTAAGGTGGATAAGTCGAAGCATTTTGTTGTAGTAACATTTTTATTAATTTTTTTTTTTTTTGACAAATTTCCAAAGAACATTTTACATTAAAATTTTGACGTCGATCGATAATAATTAATCAGACAAGCTGAAGTTTAAAATTTTTATAATACAAGCTTTTAAATAATATAAAAATTTTGCTTCTTCTTTCGTTTTTTATACCCTCCATTTTATATATAAAGCTTTTAAACAATGATTAAAGTATATGTGATGCGATGCAATGCGTTCTAACATCGAAACTAAACGTTGAAACTTTTTATTGTAGTGAAAAACATCACGTTTGAGCCCATGAAGGTTGCATTTAAATTAGAAAGTAATAAAAGTAACTTGCTAATATTTTACATTTTTAAAGTATATAAAGAGAAGGTCGCAAAAGTAACTCTCAAGGACAGCATACGGGCTCAAGTCTGTACGTTCTATCTATGCTATCCAAGAATGTTTTGTATATGTGTGAATGTTTATAACTTTTCATGGGAAATGCCACACCCATCTTTATTTGCACTGATAGGCTTAAAATCAAAATATAATCCGTCCATGTACTTTTCATAATGAACGTATAAGTTGCAATTTTTCTTATTTAGAGATGATATTGAGCACAATAATGCTTTTTGCCCCACAATTCACCCGATTGGCTAATCCATTTTTAGAACGTAGTGATGTAAGGTATTATACGATAGCATTATAAAGAAGGAAACAGAATACAAATATATCCAAATATTAAATATTAATATGGAGTAAACAATTAGTTTATGTTGGTTCAATTGTGGTGGCCAGATATTAATTGAAGCCTTCGCTGCCCATTATGAGACTGTTCTTTATTCTTTTCTCTTTGCAGCCACATACTTTCAATCTTGGTTTGACCGCAACAACTAAAACTGTTTATTTGTTAATAATTGTTAATTTTCAAACTGGTTTTTTTTCTTTACATTGTATTATTGTAGCTTACGCCCATGTGAACTGTACATACATATTTTAATTTAATAGAGTCAGCCCTTTTAATATAGGTTCTTTTAAAGAGAAAAGCATGAGTTGGCATAAAATGAAACTGTTTGAAAGATTTTACACGATAATGAATTCCTCTTAAATATAAACAATCATTCTAAAGATATTAATGAGACTGTGAAAGATGAGTGCGCATATAGATTGAAATATATTGTAGTATGTTTGCGTTTAATAACGGATGGAGAGATTTCAAGAAAATATTCAGAATTTGAGAGATTTCTTTTAAAACGGTTTTGATCAAATTTTAGCTATATTTGAGGCTTCTTGTGCGCTCTTGTGCATAAATCGATGAGGGCACCGATGCCGATTCACTCTTACGATTTACGAAAAGAAACCTTTTCGGTGTCCTATAAAATAAAATGCAAAAAAAAAATAATAATTTAAAGGTAGAGTATGAATATGAAATATAGTCAAGATTAATAATTTTTAAGAACTCCGCAAAATTAAAAAAAAAATTAATTGAATCGTGCCAGTTGAATTTAAAACCCAATCTCGCACATTTACTGAATTGCGGAACTCGAGCGTGAGTTTGGCTTATGCCAAATTATTCACTTTCACCATATTCAACTGCGTTCACAGTAGCAATCGTACCTTTTATGGAAAACATTTCAACAAAAGACTTTTACTTTAAAAGTGCAAGGACTACACTTCAGCTTTATTGCATTAGGTTACCATGTTTTAATACATTTTAATGAAAATTCTTTCAATATCAAAATCTTAAAATGTTTCACGATCGGATTAAGTTTAAGTAGGTTTGAGTTACAAAGGATTACAATTGATGGAATCTATGATTTTCACCCCTTTTTATACTTACCTTCCACTTAAGGTGGCGGGTTTACTAAGTTTAACTTTCCGTATGCAACACGTAGAAGAAAACGTGCAGAGATGCTACAATTAGATATATATGTATGATGAAAATCAAAATCTGAATCGATCTGGCACTTTCGGGAGCAATAAATTTGAGATATATACTGATGTTGACAATTCTAATACGCCCACACGCCCACAATTAGCGAAAATTTATATATCACTCAACAATTAAGTCATAACGCTGAAATTTGTTACGTATTTTAGCCAATCCATCGATGTGCTAAAAATGGGCGGGTCACGTTCACAATTTAAGAACAACTTTTTATGTGAAAAATCTCAGTTGATAGGTATTACGAACACTATTAAAGGGCGTTTTGATGTATGTATGCCCACGGTTTATCTATAAAAAAGGAAGATATTAAAGAGAAATTGGTTTGAACCGAATTTGTTTATTTTATTATTTGTTTTAATAATAGACGGGTACCATAAATTTACTTCACTGTTAGCGCGTTTTTTCTTCGATCTCATATTAATGAAAAATGGAAATTATAAAATTCTTTTAATGCAACATAAAAACGACGTTAATTTGTAATTTATAATCATCCCTTATAACGACAGTATCTACTATACGTTGAATAAATTGTATTTATTATACACATTTACAAATATTTCGTTTGCATCATTTTCAAAAACAAAGAAACAAATTTTAAGTTAAATACTATCTAACCCAACACAAAAGTAATCAATATTTTACTTATGTAAGCAGTAAACTTTTTACGTTTATATTGCAAATGAATCGATTGTCAAATTACTGAAATCATACAAAAATTATATACAGTTAAAAAAAAATAAGTTTGACGTTTGAAATCAGTTGTTCGTTCAAAGATGAAACTTTTTCGATGTATAAATGTGTGAGTGCTTGTGTTGGTGAGTTCAAAACACTTAAGCATTTGAAAGGTTTTTATTTTTTTTTTTTATTTTTTTTTTCCTTTCATTGGAAAAAACAAATTATTCGATGCTGATTTGTTTGCGTCTTCTTCTCCTTCGTTAAGTAAATGAATTACATTAATGTATTAGTTATAATACATAGCACACACTCGCACACACACACACACAAGAGTATGAGTGTAACTGCACATATTGAAAGTATAAGTATAACTGGATGTATGTGTGTGCGTTTGGGTATTATCTCTTGTGTATATACAACACTTTAAAAACTTAGACAAAAGTATTAATTATATTTGTCAGTAGCTCAGCCCCTCCGACACATAGCCCACCAACTTTTAATAATCCGTACAAATACATATACTTTCAGATACATTGTACTATACATACAAACCGAAAAAACGATTGAATGCTAAAGTTAGTGGCGTTAAAGTTAAAGCGGATGATGTTGCTGATGCTGTGTAACTGCTGCTGTGTATGGTGTGACCGAAGAGGGTAAGTACAGTATTTATTTCGGGTGTGTGCCAATGTGCGTATGTTTGATTGTGTCAAACTTTTCCTAGAGATTCAAATTTATAGATATGAAATATGGTATTATTACGTTTATAAAGCATGAACAGCCAACAAGATTAATATTAATACCAATACACACACACACTTATAAAGTAAGAGACCTGAAGACAATACGCGCTCATTTATTTAGTAATTCCAATCATTCTTTCATTTATTCATCTATCTATTTATTCATTCACTCACTCACACTCACTAATCATTTTACATTACTGCCCTTCCCAATGCTGCTTGCTCTCTTTATCTCTCGCTTACTTATGATTACAATTGTTTCACACACTTATACGCATACTTATATAATAAACTCTTTTACTCTCTATATGTTTGCTAATGAAACGGGGGAAGTTTTAAAATTAATATGTACTTAAATTATACACAATTGTGTGTGAGTAATATTTTTTTTTGTATGTTTGTATGTATATATCTTGTATATAAAGAATCTACATAAATATTTAAAATTCTGTATATGTACGTAGTTGTGTGCATTTATAATTATAAGCTAAAACGGTACAATGGATGGGTGGCAAAAATAAACGGCAACTTCATACTAACATCAAATCATATTAATGAGCAAATACTCAGAAATAAAGCACATTCACTAACCAGGCAGTCACACAGTCAGCCCTTCCATACGTCTTTATACATTTGTAACGGTTTTACAGTAGCATAGTAGCACAGTAGAGCGGTGGTGTGTTTTATGGTGAGTGTTCAATTTCAAGGTGTACACTGGGTTGTGCTAATAAATGCTTTTAGATATTTTTTTTTTATCCTCCACATAATATGGGAGCTATACTAAGTTTGTTATTCCGTTTGCAACACACAGAACGATAACACGGTGCGAGGCACTATAAAGTATATTAATTCTCGATCGGACATGTTCGTCCGCATTTCGGTATGTCTGAATGTTGTTGGCACTCACTTTTCAAATCGTAAATTTTGAGGTATTGAGCTGATATCTTGTACATACAAGTGTATTTGGCCAAAATTGACCAAAATCGATCAAGAGCCATTTATCTGAAAATTTATTTATTAATTTATAATTATGCCATCCATTGATGTTCCATTGAAAATGGGCGTAATCGGATATCAGACACGCCCAAAATTTACAAAAAAAACTCCATTGCAGCATAAAACTCAACGCGTATTACAAACACAATTAATTAAAAACTCGCCACGCCCACTATTTGTACCATTTGTACATGTGAAGGGTATTTAAGATTTGATCTAAGCCAAATTTAGTTTTTTACTTATTTGTTCATGTTAATTGTTAAAATTTTCATTGTCAACTTTTTTTTTTAGTACCTCCTGGTACTGATTGGGTTGTTGTGTTTGCATTTTGGTTTTCTGTATCAGCTTGAAAAAAAAAATAATATGAACTTACTCTTTCCTCCAGCATCACCATTGTCGTCATCATCATTTAATTGTAAAACTTTTTTCGTACATCAGTATACATATTTGGTATCAGTGTTATATCCACGATAACTTTTATATTTTGGTGTAATTTATTTTTTAAGGGTTACTTAGCTTTGGTTTCATACTGTTTCATTTATTTGGGAAGTGTGCTTAGTAAGGGGGTACATAACATACTTTATTATAATAATGTAAAATTCTTATTATGCAACTCTTTACCTACTGCATACGTCTAGTAAAAGGTGTGGATTAAGGGTGTGAATTATACAATATTATGTGAATCATTTTTCTATTCTCTATACATTATTATAAGCGTAAGTTTTAAGATTTCTTACATGCAAAGTTCTAGTTCAAGGTGGGCTGACTAAACGTAAATGTCGATTATGATTTAGTTTATACTACAACAATTTCATAGAGGCTATATTTTTCATAAAAGTGATGCAGGGACTAATCGTAGAGGGGGAATGTACTGTAGACTAATAGTGTGTTGTTTATTTTTGCCTTGTCTAAGCACCAAAGATTTTATATACATTCAGAGCCCCCTAACTGAGAAGGGGACAAACTCAAAGTTGCAACCAGGCTTCTCCAACAAAATCCTTTAAATTTCCTTGGTCCTTCGTTGTCTCGCGCCCCCAATTTTATTACCCAACTATAAGCATTCCATATGTGATACCACCCATGTTCAGCAATAGGCTGAATTTTTAGTGATACGTGTTTTTAATCTCTTTTAATGTTATGGAATATAAAAACTATTTTGGTTAAGGCGTCGTAAAATGTGATAAAAACTTACATAAAAAATAAGTAAATTACAAACAAAAAAGAATTATCCTGCACGATCCGTTGTGGTCATCTGTTGGCATCTCCAATCCTATCTACCTGAAATCAATCGAAAAAAAAACCCTATAAAGAGTTATTTTTCATAAAACGAATTCATTTCTCTTACTTAAGATAAAGTCTGACAAAGTATAAAGCGAAATAATGAGGAAAACTTCAAAATGAGTAATGTCTTGTAGATTACAAATTGTTATAAAATTAAAGAGAAATGTGTCCGTAAGTAAGGTTGCCTTTATCTACCTACGAGTGTTCCTATTTCTGATTTGTGATGGAAAGGTATTAAATGAAAATGAAAAATATTCCACATCTCTGGTAATAAATGACAATTTACTTTGACAGACAACAGACAAAAATGACTAAGGGAAGTAACAGCCATCATAAAATCTATTAGACAGACACTACATTCTATAACGCTTTATAATCGGAGAACAATACGTAGGGTTTCTTCAGTGATGATCTTATTTTTAATGGTTTTGTATTTGTGCTGTTGTTCTTTCCTTATTCAACAGATAGATGCGATCACACAAAATTAATCTTAAAAGTGATGAATTTCTATAAACATTAAGGGTAGCATTGAAAATGTCAAATTTATACAAGTTGTTGCTGTTTTGAAAACATTAAAACTCAGTTCAGTGGTTAATGTAAATAAAACAAGTTGAAATTGTTTATTTTGTGAGTTTAAAGCGAATTTTAGATACCAACCACCATCAAGTTTAAAAAGAATTTATGTTTTATTTAGAAATTAACTTAGCAGCCCCTTCAGAAGGGAAGCCTCAAAGATGCTACAAAGTGTATCTAATTTAAATCAGCATCAAAGACTAAACAGTTTGAGATGCATGCGTCCGTAGGTCCTAGGGTTGTACAAAATTTCCGTCAGCTGACTGTATTTAAAACTGGACAAAATTGACCCAGAATCGATAAAAATCTCTCACTGCCAAAAAATTCACTTATAAATATGAAACTTAAAATCCCTCGATTTGGCAAAAATAGGCGTGTTTGGCAGACAAAGCTCATATTTTACTAAAATTTATAGAACAAACATTATATAGAACTTAATCAGGCACATGCCACGCCCTTTGTTTAGGGTATTTAAAGTTTGGTCTACATAAAATTTAGTAATTTTGGAATCTTGTAAAGGACTGTCCACTTACTGCAGGCATGGGGGTTAAGCAAATTCGACCAATAGCCACACCCACGACTGAAAAAAACTTTTTATGCTTTAGTCAGTAGGTAACTGGCACGCCCATGGACGGGCCGTGGACTTTGCTTATAGACGTGGAGGGTTAAAAAGATTTGGATTAAACCTAATTTTGCCTTTTACTGGTTTTTAATATGTATTCAAAGTAATTATGAAGCCATTCGAAATATATACTTTTTTTACAAGATGTTTATTATTCGTGAATTTATCAGGAAGCGTGTAAACTGAGACTTTGGTGTATTTTTTAAAAAGCGCTAAAATTGCTAAGATTAATGTAAACAAGAGTGTTGAGTAGTTTCATTTATAATCAGTATTTTTCTAAATAAGTAAAGAGACGGACATGACTAGCTTAACTACGTATTTATTATACACATATACTTTTTTTTTTTTTTGGTACAGTTATCCCAAGCTTCTTCTTTCTAATATTTGTAAACGTTTTCACAAACACAGTATACATCTTTTTCAAGGAAGCGTGAAGATAAATTGTAATGTTAATGGCACAGCCAGCATATACTGTATAATAAACTTCGTAGTCGATCATTTATTTGACAAACTATGATGATAGAATATGTAACGAAAAACCTAAAGATTCAAAAAGAAAAAAGAAAAAAGAAGAAGAAGAGAATACAATTAATCTATGTGTAGAGGACACCATGTTTATATAACGTAAGGAACGAATGAATTTAATGACCACAAATAAAAGCCAAATTATTTACTTTGTATATATCATATAATACGTATACGTATTAAAACAGAAACGTAGAACTGTACTACAATAAAAGATCCAAAAAGTATCTCTGTTGGAACATGTGTGTATAATTATTACTATAGGACTGCTTTTCATGTTTATCATGTTAGTTCAAGAAGTATAAGTATACTGTAGCTACTGCTTACCTCTACTTAATACACACAGCACACACAACATGATTCGTCATAATAAATTTTAAACACAAGTACAAACGTTCGTAATGCTATTTTTATTTTTAAATTATTATTCTTGTTGTTATTTTATATTTTATGGGAATTTAACGAAAAAGACATAAAATTATATGTACAAGAAAACAAAATACCAGCAAAAATAAAAATAAAACACCCGAAATGGCAACAGCTGTGTGTGCCACTCTATACTATATACGAGTATGCCTTCAGTTGTATTGTATGAGCGTTTAACCAAACTTAACTACTCACTCTGAGTTATTGTTGTTGTTCAAGTAAGTAATAATACAATAACAAAACGTTGTAAAATAAATGAAATGAATCAATTCAAACTGAATACATGTATGTGTGGATATGTACGTAACTCAACAGAATATTGCAGACTTGGCAGAAAAATAGAAATATGAATTTTTTTTTTTTGTATATTACTCATTTCTCTACCTCCTCCTGTGCTTTTAATCTATTATACCAAATTTATTTCATTTGTTATAAATTTTATTTACAAAAATGTACAAAAAAAATTATCAATCTCCATAGATTGCGACGTAAGTTAATATTGTTTAAAAATTTTTACAAAACATATTGTATGTAAGCAGTATCCCAGCGACCCACCATTTCACTATGCTTTCAGTGAAAAATTTTTAATAAAATTGTGGGCGTGATTTCTGGGCAAAGTGTAACTATTGTAACTATGGAGGGGTATACTAAGTTTGTTATTCCGTTTGCAACACTCAGAAAGAGGCGTCAGAGACCTTACAAAGTATATATATTTTTGATTAGCAACAAAAACTGAATCGATCTAGACATGTGTCATCTATTAATGTGCCGAAAATGGGTGTGGTCGGATAACAGACATGCCCACAATCGATAAAAATCTTTGTATATACCACAAAAGTTGACCTATGAACTTGAAATTTAGTATGGATATCTATTCCATCCATTGTTGGGCAAAAAATAAGCATGGACAGATTATAAGTAAGGCCATAATTTACAAAAAACTAGCGTAAAACTTGACCTGCTAGCTTATGCACTTTTTGAGGACGTAATCATATGTCTGCTATGCCCATGTAAATGTAGAAAGTTTACTAATATCATATATAAAATTATTTAATAGAATAAATTCATATTCGAAGGTACTTGTGGTGGCTAGAAATATTGTATTCGGGTTTAATGAAAAACTTCATTTAAGAGGAGCAGCGTTCAGTATGTTTACTTATCCAAAACGAAAATAAAAAAAAACTTATAATAAAAAATCCTAATTAAAGTTCAAGTGAAGTGTGTTTGTGTAATTGAATCTTATATTGTTTGTATACATGAATGTGTTTTTTCTAAAATGGTTTCATATTCATGCATAAGTGTGTACGTGTGTAAACATCTTAAGAGTTTAAATAAACTTGTAATGAAAATAATGGACAAAATAAGAATAACAACAACAACTAATATTAATTAAAAATGTATAAGGGGATATATAATTATACATATAAAGCATACGGCACAATGTACACACAACTCAATCTCCCACTTATCGAATACATAACTCATTAATATCAAAAATGTCTATTGTTGTTGCTCTTATACACACAATTGCATAAATAGAAATTGTATACATTAATGTAAGATTGTTGTTTGTTATATTATATTATATCTCAATAAATTTTGAGATTTTATTTTAACCATTTAAAGGCATTTGTCGGAATAATTTGTACACATAAGCGTTAATTTGACTGCTTTAGCTTTTCAAGTAAAACGATACATGAATCGTTTTACGGAATATATGAATTCTAGACATGTTTTCTTATATATCGATAAACATATTGTATTGTATATGTATGTGTGTTTAGTATATGGTAAGCGTTTGTTGATTACAAATTAATTTTTATTACAATTTATTGTATTTGATCAATTAATAGAATAGTGCTGGTACCACTTCTCCTATTCATTTATTGATAAAGAGATTTTTTGAGAAAGGGTATCTGTTGTAAGTATATATGCGCATGTATAAATATATGTATAAACATTTAGGTTTTTATAGATTTAACATTTACTTAAATTTGGGCTGAGATTTTTTAAAGCACTTAATTGAAGTGAGTTATTCGATAGTGATTTATAAAGTGGATAGGCTCATATATATTGGTGGGCGTAACCAATCCTCTATAATTAATAAAAGATTTTAAGAAATATTCTTTACTTTTCGTTTATAGAATAAGAACAAAACAAGTAAGAAAACTCAATTTGATTTAGACCTTAAAAAACTGAAATATTATTCATTTTATAGTTTGCAAGTCGAAATGTACGCTGGCATGTACAATTATATGCGTGTCTGTTATCTTATCACGCCCATTTTCGGAACATTTTCTAGGTGTTGCATACGAAATGGCAAATTTAGTATACCGCTAATTTTGTGATAAGGGTATATTCTAAAACTCTTTCGATGCCGGCTGCATCATTACTTTGCTTAATTATATATATTTACAATAGCAGTCGTAAGTATGTCATGTATGTATACGTTTAACCTGTTGATTGCTGTTGTTTTGTGGTCTAGCATAAGACGTAAACATAGAACACATAACATGTGCTTATAATGTAAAAGATAAACTGATATGCAAAGGGATCCTAAAGAAGATACTCAGCTGGAAATAGTTGGAATATACATAAATGATAAAGCGATACACTTAACTTTATTATTTAATCTTTATCAAGATATTTTTGCAAACCTTTAAATTGTATAAATTTAGCTGATTTTAGCTAATATCTAAAATTTCATTAATTTTTCATATCTCTCGTAATATGAAGCTTATCTTAAAATTCTAAAATTCTTCGATAATTCTACTTTGTAAACACTTTTGCAATGAAATGTGCCCTACTTTGAGATTTACTTTAGTTTACTTTATTTTTCCACCATTTGTTTGTGCCTGTATGCGTAGTTCTATTACAGTAAAATTGAGGGTATGTACATGTTCGGGTGTACATGATACCCAAAGGTACAACATATGTTTCCGTTTAACCTAAAGTGTGACAAGCAATTCACCTTACACGAGCACTCATGTTTCCGGCACACACAAGCTTTCGTATCTAATAGAAGCGTGCTTTTGTGTAACACTAAAGAATTCAGAGTTCTCTACCCATTTACTTCTTATATCTTTTAGTCTTTGTGAATGTGATAATTTTTATTTTCTTTTTATACCCTCCACCTTAGTGATGAGGGTATAATAAGTTCAGCAACCAGAAGAAGGCGTCAGCGATCCCACAAAGTATATATATTCTTGATCAGCATCAAAAACTGAGTCGATTTAGACATGAATGTCCGTGTACTAGGGCGCGGGCGCAATACCCACGGTTGTGGATTTAGGGAGTTTTTAAGATCTTACCAAAGCCAAATTTAGTTTTCTTACTTGTTAAAACTTGTAGCAAAATCTTTTTAATACTTACCCAACCCAATTAAATGATTGTTTAATAAAATTTATTCTATACAAATATTTACACATTCCAAAACATAAATGTAATCAAACTATGACTAGTCACAGCAAACTGAAACTTAAACAAAAGTGAGACATCAAGAAATATTATACAATGAATATATAAGAAAAAATGTTAAAAACGATTGCGCTCAATCCACGTAATTTGAAGAGTGTACTAAGTTTGTCATTGTATCAAACAAAGTATTTATATTTTTGATTAGTATAAAATTCTAATTTGATGTAAGTAAGTAAGTCTGTGCGTCTGTCTATTGTTGGCATTCTTCACATAAATTTGAAGATTTTAAGCTGAAACTTTGTGCACACACCCCGAACGCAAAAGTTACGCCCAAATTATTCAAAAATCTGTATCTATTAACCGTAAAAATGGAGCTACGGAGTTTGATTTGGTGGTTGTATAACGGAAACGCCCACATTTTAAAAAATATCTTCTTTTCTTATTTTAACAACCAAATTTTTGGACGTAAGGACATTTTCCCATTGACTCTTTTTCACATATAGATTCCAATCCACACCATATATATATTCTTTGTAGAGTCTTTGAAGGATTTTCTTAATAGTATCGAACGATACAACAAAATCGATCATATACGTACGTAAGGTCTGTCTGTACTTTTATTCACAATAATTACAAAACTCATATAATACAAACCACTACAGTACTCCAGCACACTCAAACGTTTTTATGACATTCGGTATCATTTTCAAAAAAGTGAAAAAAAAAAAATCGATCTTATAATTAACAATTAAAGTTTACTAAATGAAACTTACGAGTACGAGTAAGTATGACACATAAACTCAAAACGCATAGAAAATTTCTGGCAATATATTTGTATATATATGGTGTTATAATACATTACAAATAATAACATACGATGTGTGATTATTGAGTTTACACTAAATGTATTATTATGACCATATGGTGGTAGAGTGAAGTAAGCACGAATGATTATTATACACATATATTCAATGCCCATACATATGTTATTGGGAAGTAGTTTTATATATTTTATACTAATACACAAATTATTTTTTATACATATTCATCATTACATTATATTATACGATTGTCGCCAGCTTTATGATTTAGTAGAGTCGCCTAGTATGTGCAATGTGTGGTGTACGTAATTGCAGCGATCAACAACGAAGTTGTGTTGTATGTGAGATTGAAAATGAAATCATATTACGCTGACTTATGTATGGTAAATTATACAAACAAACAAAAAACGCTTTTTTTTCATTTTTTATTTTATTTTTTTATTTTATTTTGCTTTAGTTTAGCTAACACAGGGTTTTGTGTAATACAACGGTTTTAATTAGAATTTATTAGTAAACTGTTGGCTCATTTATTATTTGCTATTGATGTTGTGGTTGTTGTTGTTGTTGTTGTTGTTGTTGCTTTTTGTTATTGTTATTAATCTTTTTCCGTAGAATAATAATGTTTTTGTTATTAAGCAAACTGAAGCTATTTTGTTTTTTATTGTAATTTGTGTGTTTGTTATTAAAGTCATTTGTTTAAACCAAGTTCATATATCACCATATACAATATATTAAATGTGACCATGAATGCTCATATATGTGGGTGTGTCACAGATAAAAAGATATGCATATACACATGTCGTCATTTATACATTGAGTGTTTGTGTAAAAAGTATTTTAATTTTATGTTTTAACATAACGATTTAGTTAATGCGGGCCATAAATTTTCGTATTGTATAACATATAACGTGATACTTAACATTGATTGTATTGCCCCTGCGGTGATGGGATTGGTTTAATGGAATCATTTCCCATTTGTTTACAGACACTTGAAGTTCCTGAGTGTAAAACTAGTTAAAGGAGCATCCGGCATCTTTTTTAAAGGATGCGCTGATATATTGGCATCACCTTACTGTCTCCTTAAAGAATGATAACATTTTTATAGGTACTGATATACAAATGACCTCGTTATTGCATGTACAATAATAAAATTAGGACAGATTCATAAACAAAGTCTAAAATAGAAGACTCTTCACATGACATATTATTTACCCATATAAGTGGTGTAAGCTTTTTTACAATGTTACATATAACTCTATACATACAACTTATACTATGTGTGAAAATCCGATGCACAATTATACACAAACAAACACACAAATACACATTCACTATAAAGCCGGTAAGAAAATTACAGAACAAAACAAAACAGCCGTTAATAGAGCCAACAAAATCATAACAACAACAACAACAATAATAATAATAATAATAACCAATATTTACATATATTTATACTTGGCTTTACATATATACACGGATCGTATTTATTATGCCAATGGGCCTACATTTGAAGCAGACAAATGCACATGAGTCACATACCAATGCATACCAATCAGCAGCCAACGCGCAAAAACACGAAATATATATATTTGTGTATATGCTATGCTGTAAAGGCCATGTGCAGCATGAACAGAAATTCCAAAAATAAATCTAAACAAGCATTATGAAAAGGCAGGCAGGCAGACAGTTAAATAGACAGACAGAACCAAAGCTAAACATAACCACCACCAACAACAATCATAACGCCAACAGACAGTCACAACGCCAGCCAAACGATAGACTGACTATAGTTAGCCAATCAAGCCATTACAATACTCTCTCCCCTATTAACCTTATGCGTCTCACCCACCGTTACATTTATTCCCCATAAAATCAACACCAGACAAGGCTGCAGAGCTTTTAAGCATTTAACTGTTTAAAACACAAAGCACACTACCAGGGTATGCACATATAACGTGTGCGTTTATTTTTTTTTTAATTTATTTTTTATATATTGTTAAAGGAAAAGAAAAAGAAAAAACTCAAGCACGTGTTTGCTTGCATACATACGTACGTATATTTACACACAGACTGAATGGGAATTGTGATTGTAGCAGTACTTGGTGTGCCTGTGTGCGTGTGTGCTTGCAATTGTAGCAGTTCAACAGTCGTGTGTATAAACATTTGTTGTATTCTTGTTACGCACACACTCAAACATGACCAAGAATTTTGCAGCTGGTAAAAAGTAAACATCTATACAGCAGTACTCGTAGACTAATAACAAATTTGCTCTACTCGCGTACACACACGTACACGCCTGTACAGTGAATATTGTATAATTACGTATGTGTTAATTTTGAAATAGGTATTTAAGGAAGCAGAGAGTGAATGAGAGACAGGGTAATAAGGACACCACACGTTAAATGACACCGTGCACCGTACACTAAGTGTTGGCCATAATATTAATAAAAACAACTAAAAAGGGGTATTTAGCCACATCGAGGATGCGCTCTGCAATTTGTAATTAAATTTCTGAGCGTGGCGTCTACTCCTCTTAATTTTCCTTTCAAAGCGGAATTCTGCAGCAAAGACAGTTTTTATACAATGTAGATGTGCCTCTTATATTCCAACTCGCCCACTTAAAGCATATCCATAGTAATAGTAAATGTAAATGCAGGTTGCAAAGTTAATATTATTTTAGGGCCGTGAGAGATATTTGATTATTGAAGGCATACTTTTCAACCAACTTTGATCACTTTGAATAGGAAACTGTCACACTAAACCACGGCCGCACAGGTCTACATTGAATTAGATGTTGTTTCAATAATTATATGACTAATATTGATTTCAGCCACAACTTTGTAATTATCCCATCCATTGATATGTCAAAAATAGGCATGGTCGTATAACAGACACGCCCACAACTTACAAGAAACAATATTCACCATAAAACTAGATTTGCGAGCTGATACATAATACGTACACTATTAGAGGGCGCAATATATATATTTGCCACTCCCACAGTTGTATATGTCGAGGGTATTTAAAATTTGACCTAAGCCAAATATAGTTCTCTTACTTGTTTCTATTTGTATGAATTCTCAAGTATTGTCAATGTTACTGTTGCTGTTGTTGTTGCTGTTACTGTTGCATGTGTGCTTTTTTTGCACATACAAGCACCCTTAACCATAATTTACATGAATTTGTTTAATGTTGTTGTTATTGCTTTTTCTATACACATAGAATTAATTCATGTATAAATTGTGTCGCTCACATTGATTTTTATCTGCGTTGAATTAAAAAAATAACAAAAAAAATTTTAAAAAAACACACATAGGCGTACAGCAGTACCAAATTCATAATGTTGAAATTCTTTAAACATCAATCACAAGAGACGTGTGTATATAAATTTGCAACTAAGCAACATATATCATGTACGACGAGGGGTGCGTTATAAATAACACAAGAGTAGCTTTCTTTAATGTTTTATTATTGTATTAAGTCACACTTTATTTGTAGTATCCAAACTACAATAATTATTATCTATTCATGCAGAAAGTCTTATTTACAATTTCTATTAAACTGTGTTTAATTGTAATGGGATTCAACCAGTTTCTTTGGAAATGAAAAATTACCTTTTTATGGCTAAAGGGAGTAATTCTATATAATTTGATGGAAATAATATTTTCATCAAGAACATTAAATTCAATTAATTTCATGTGAATTAAACGCCGCTGCATTTGTCTGCGCTTCTACAGCGTGAAGAAGATATAAATAATTATTAAACATTATATTATAACTTTTAACACTGCAATAAAAACGTAACTATTTTAAGCATTTTCACTATACGTCTATATGTTCATCAAAAAAAAAAAAATGAAATGAAATGAAATGAAATGGTCATTGAACGATTGGTTAAATTCGTTAAGATTCGGTTGATTGGGTTGGTTGTAGCGGCGATAAAAACTCTTAACATAGCGCAACAAATCGACACGCGCTTTGTTAACTGCACAACACGAACACACATGCGCCTTCATAATAATCTTAACAGTTACATACATGCTTACTTAAGCACATAAACACACACGCATACACACGTACAAATATACAGAATCATATCTATCTGTCCGGTTGGTTTGGCTGAGTGGGCTGACAATTGATTTGACATCTGTTAATGTACAGAGAGTATTAATTCATTTGGTTGCCTTTATTTTTTTTTTTTTTTTTAATTTTTTTTTTCAACACAATATTTCTGTTATTTTGATTTTGATGAATATATGTATGATACATGCAGTGGTTGTTTCTGTTTTTGTTTTTGTTCTCGTGTACGTATTGGTAATTGTATTGTAAGGACTGATTCAGCATACTCTTATATGTTACATAGTTGTTTAGTAGCACGTGTATGCTATTTTTTTTTTTTTTTTCGTTTTTATGTCTTACGCTCCAAATATGGTATAAATACATAATCGTACGTGTAACATTAATTTATAGCGAAGGGCTTTAAACATTATTTAAATGACAATAAAATATGTTTTCATTTCACTGCAAGTACATGCGTGTCCCACATTTATTGTTATTGGTTGTTATGGCAATAGAATGGAAAGGCGTTATTGTTTTTGTTATTGTTTTTTCATCAGAAATAATATAATATATATGTATACGAGTATATATATTATATTCATATATATGGCTTTAAGCTACTTTGCTTTGCAGTTGAGAGAAAAATATTCCATTTCACAAAAATAATTTAAATATAATTTCATGAAATCTTCATTTTGTACTTGTTTTGTATGTACAACCCAAACATCTTTCTTAAAAATATTTGTTGTTATTGTTGTTGTTGTAACTGTTTTGCAAGATACCTAAAACTTTTCAGACAACCATAAAAAATGCAAAGCAATGCCAAATGAATGAATGAGAGGAGCTGCTGTAAAATCGTAACGTATTTGGGCTTACATTACAGCAAACACTTGGAGAAACTACTCAAATTATTTAAGGAAAATTACAGCAAAAAGAAGACAAATTGCATATAAACACTATATAAACAGTTATATATAATTATAACTGCACAGCATGCAGAACTCAACTGAACATTTCTACTACCTAGTACTAAAAAACTTCTTCTCCTCAAAAAGTTACAAAACATGAGAGAGAATTACAAAAACTCTCAAGTTGACAAAGTTGAAACTTTTACTACCCATCTGAATAAATTCAACAAATGAAACACAGTGCACAGTACAAGTTTACAATTGCATTCCTTCCACTATACTATATACTCTCGTACATTATATATGAAATGTTGTTGTTATTACTATTGCTACATTTAAGACTTTTCAGCATACACATAACATTTATCCTTAAGGAATTTTTCCAAACTCTCATCATTTCTTTTTCCTTTTTGGTTATAAAACAAAAATGAGCGGGAGTGAGTGGTGAAAATAAAGCAAAGTAAAGAAAAAGCCGACTACTGACTGAGTGCTTGTGTTACAGTTGGAAATTATTTCAATTATAACTTTACCGACCAAAAAAAAATTTGTGAAGCCAAATCTGTAACCCCGAAACAAACGAACGAAATGAAAACAAACCAAATACTAACAAAACTTCCTACTTTACTTATCCAATATATACTTTTGTAGGGATGCATAGTTATGTATAATACGTGCATGTGAAGTTTTAGGACCCACTCAACAAGCAACCAAACAAATTCTTCAACTTTAAGGAGATAAGAAAGTTTTTTAGTTCATTTTCAGAGGTTGTCAAATTGAGAGTTGTGTTACACTTAGGTGAACGTGTTTTCATATAGAAATTCTATGGCATCAACCGATAATATTATAAGTTGTGATAATCATATTCCCAGTTCTGCTTAAAGAATCAGCATCTAAGAAATCATATTGGCGGTTGCTCTAATAGAATCCAAGAAGAATATCCACTGTGACCTCCATTGGGCTGATGTATGTGGAAAGATTTTTCCTTAGGCAAGCTGGCGTAATTGAAGAATAAATGTAATTGTCCAATTCAAGGAGTTCGATTGGTTGCGACAACCAACACTTTAATTAGGGAAACAAATTCAATTTGGCTTAAACTAAATCTAACCTTTTTCTACACCAAGGCTATAAAAAGATAACCAGATGATAATCTCAGTATGTTTTGTAGTTCAGCCATACCAGCTCGGTATTGTAGAATTTGACGTTTTAGTTGATATATGTGGTACTAAAACTATAGAGGTATTCCTTCAGATACTCCTCAACTATCGCGTAATAATTTTTCATGAACAATTGAACAATTTTTGTGTAATTTGTCTAATTCTTTATTAATAATAACCAGTCCGTCTTACATATTTCCTAACAAAACCGTAAGCCATTATGTTAAATGCTATACTTATAAAAATAAGTCCTAACGAATCAAACCAAAATGTATAATTGGCTGTGCGAAATGAATTATGTACTAAGACATCATAACCAGTTTTTAAACAAGGATGTTCCACATTTTCCGAGCACTCTAAA
Source organism: Ornithomya fringillina (assembly GCA_963978525.1). Taxonomy (NCBI): domain Eukaryota; kingdom Metazoa; phylum Arthropoda; class Insecta; order Diptera; family Hippoboscidae; genus Ornithomya; species Ornithomya fringillina. The sequence goes on along the minus strand of OZ021694.1, from coordinate 2,910,028 downwards.
AAAAAGTAATAATAACAACAATTAATTTAACACTTAACATAACCAAACACAAAATCCTCTACCCACCAATATTGTCGATATTTATCCAAAACGTATACATCAACGCCTCGTTGGCATAGAAAAACAATGAAAAATATTTTAAAAATGGTATAGAATCCACATTATAGTAGGCTCCACCAAATATTAAAAATATCAAATCAAATGGTGCCGCACACTCTGTAGACATTTTCTCTGTTTCGAAAATACTCGATATAAATAAACCGTAAGCGGTGGCCGCTACAGCCGATAGACTTAAAATTAAGACCATATTTAAATACAACCAAATGCCCAATTGATTGTAAATGAAAGCGTAAATCACTGATAAGAAAAGGAAACTTTTTAAAAATGCCACCGGTACAAAGGATAACACTACAGCCATATAGTAGGCTGACAAACTATAAGTACCCTCGCCCACTTCACGACGTATTATAGGCAATGCCGAGGGAAATACATAGACTACACCATAGGAAAAGGTGAAAATAATTTCATTACTTAACATAAAAAGTGAACCATCGATATCTTGTATAGAGGTTTGACCTATATCGGCTAAGCTGCCATACATTATAGCCAACGTAAGAGATGTTATCTGTAAATACGAATGAATAGTGAAAAATTTATTGAAGGAATTAAAAATGAAAGTACCATGAACAAGCCAAGACCAATAAGGCCTTGTTTTAAATTACGAAAATCCTCTATAACAAGCAGCTTTAATAATAAATACACTTGATAGGGCCACCATATTTTTTCACTGAAATGTCAAAAAACTGAATAGCAGCGAAAGCCGTTTTGTTAACCTTTCCCGAGTTCATTGTAAACTTACAAATTTTCAAATTTTTTTAAATAATTTCCTGTAAATGGCTTGGGCTGTAACCAGTTGTTCTCGTAAAGGCCTTCTTTTTGTAGATCATATTTACATTTCACCAAAGAACCGTGTGCAAAATGTGTATGACTGTCGGAAATGGTGGTCAAATAAAAATCTGCTGGATTACAGTTGCTTGGTAAAGAAAATCCCAATCTGTAAATATTTGTATTTTATTTCTTTTGTAAAAATTGTAAAAAAAAATTCCCCCAACTTAGTAAAAAACTCTTTCGCCTCCTTAGTTTGTCCCTGATAGATAATGCGACCGGAATCCATTAATATGATGTGTGTAAATAATTCATAAATATCTGACGTGGGCTGATGTATGGTACACAATATCGCCTTGTCGTGATAACCTTTCATGCGTTTATGTAAAACATCCATGACACTACCATCCGGATTGAGTGGCTCCATTTCAATGGAATTGTTATCATTGCTTTCTTTACTAGGCGTGGTAGGGGACTCTTCTCCATATAGCATTGCCAAAGATAACGAATTTAATCGGCGCCGATTACATAAATAACGCAAAATTCGTATTACCCGATAAGCACCGTAACTATCTAAACCGGTGGTGGGTTCATCACAAAATAAAAACGGTGGATCTGTAATTAACTGTATAAGAAAACTTAACGGGCTGTATAGAAATAAATAGAAATTTTCGTCAAGTACCTCTTCTGCCAGACTGAGACGTTTGCGTTCTCCGCCCGATAGCTGTTGTATACGAGTATGAGCTACATCCTTTAATCCTACTGCCAACATAACATCACCAACAAGTTGTTGTTTTTGAAATGTTGTTGTTTTGCGGTGCATTTTAAAGTGTGACTATAAACAAACAATTTATTTAATAATGTTTTGCTTGCAAATAATTTATGAAATCATCTTAAATTCACCATAAAGTACAAGTGTTCGTAGGCGGTGAATGTGTGTACATTAATGTCAAATTGTGGTAAAAAACCTGAAATGCGTATCATATCTCTACGCTGCATACTCAGCCCGTTAACAATCACATCTCCACTTAAGTTACCGCGTAAACGTTGAGCGATAGCAGCCAGCAGTGTGGTTTTGCCAGCACCACTACATCCCAAAATCGCTACCAAATCTCCAGTTTTTAAATGACCACTGACTAGAAAAATGTAAAGTTTTTCAGATTAGAAATCGATTGAATGGGAAAGGTTTTGGTCAAGGAATACTTAGAGATGGAGGGATATACCAAGTTTGTTATTCCGCTTCCAACACTGTGAAAGAAGGCGTTAGAGATCTTACAAAGTATATTTATTTTTGATCAGCATCAAAATTTGACTCGATCTAAGCAAGTCCACCAGTGACAAATTTTCAAATATTCTTTAAATCGACCTAGATTTTGATGCTAAATAACTTTTGTACATTGTGGTACTTGTGGAATCTTCCAAGTCTCTTCAACGACAAATTGAAGGCAATTGATTTAGTTTAAGTCTAAGACGTCTGTACAAAACTCTTCATGTTTTGGCACGCGGACTTAAATCCACCTTTCTAAAGGTTATCTCAATCAAATGCTAACCAGTCTAATAAGTGTCTCATATATTGTACATTATAACGACATTCCAGTTTTGTTCTCTGAATCGATTAAAGATATTTTATGATTGGTGTTCAGCTTGATAGCCATTAAGCACCTTTTCACCCCATATAAATATTCTATATTCATGCATGTAATATATCAACTCGTTGACAATTTTAACAGCTACTGCAATAACTCTCTCATATGATACTGCAACGTGTAGCATAAGATTAACACATGTATTAAACATAGAATTATTTTTAAATAATTTTGATTGAGTAGCTAATTTGTTACACTGTGACCACTGTGACAACTGTGACCACTGTGACTTACCATTATCAAGAATTTGTAATTCTTGATTTTTACGACACTTTTGCCAAAAACTATAATTATTTTCTTCTCTCGCTGGCACATAATAATTTAAATTTCTCCACTCTAAGTGTAAACTGGGCTTTTTGCACTCATTACCATTATTATCGAACATTGCAAACCACTAATGTGATTATACTTGAATGCAACGCGAAATTTATTATTCAAATCTTATCATGGTAATAAAAAATTAGTTTTTAAATACATTACAGAGCACAAACAATGTTGCATTAGATTATAAGTAGATCACTAAATACCACAAAGTTAAAAAGTTTTTTCAATTTTTTTTTTTTTTTTCAAATAGAAGCTGAATAATCTTAATTTACTATTGCACCAGTAGTTGTTGTTTTTATCAAAATGAACCGTTCACAGGTAGCGTTGGTAAGAGACTAGGCTGTTAATCTAATTCATTAAAAAGCGAAGGTGTTGTATGGCATCTGCTGTGTAAGAGAATTATTACTCTTTTTTTCTTTGAAGCATAACATAAAATCTGAAATCAATGGTTTAGTTAGCATAGTTAGCATAGGTGTATATTTAGTAGGTGGTTAAAAGAATGGAATTATAATTATTTCCTCTTACTTGCTTAATGTATTGCTTTTGTTGGATTTGTATTGAGCTTTTAAAGGTCTCCAGTTTCAGTTTTATCAATAATTGCTTCTAAATCTGTTTGTATAAGAAACATGACACACATCAACAAGACACTGGTAACCTGTAGATATATGTACAAATGAAAAGAAGAAGCATACCTACTATTTTTAATTGATTAACTTTGATTTATGATAAATATTATATGTCGTAAAATTTTTGCGTAATAATATTTATACCCTCCAAGGCATACAAAGTTTTGCAACATCCAAAAGGAATCCTCAGCAACCTCTAAAAAGTATTTATTGTATATTCTTGATCAGCAAAATCTATGTCGATTTAGACACGTCCATCATAGCTTATAGTCATATATGTAGAGCATGCATCGATGTAACAAAAATGGGTGTGGTAGGATAATGGAAACGTCTACAATTCACGCCCACTGCTTGTATGTGGGAGTAAAGGGTATTTAATGTTTAGTTTTGTTACTTGTTGTATATTTTTCAACACTTATTATTATTTGTAGATCTTTTTCAACCAACCACGCCTACTTTTTATATAACGGTGTATGGTGTAAATTAAGAATTAATTTTATAACTCCATTTTTGTGACTAGAAGAGCCTTTTTCAGCAATTATGGGCGTGGCTGTAAACAGATTTTGTTTAGCAGACTTGGACTTAAAACGTCTTTGCCAACTTTTTTTTTTTTTAAACAAAGGCATATACAGACCTCATTAAATCCACTCAAACTTTAAGACTGATCAAGAATCTCTCGATCTTTCTAACTAGCCTACTTCTGATAATTAAATATGGAATGAAAAACTTAGTATATCCACCATTTTATATGCAGAATATATGAAGCTGAACTTACACCTCCTAAAAGCATCAAATTGGGCTGGTAAACGTCATAAATACTTTCCGCTTCTTGTCGCACCATAAGCTGTATGGATAACTTGTTAATGGAACTTTCTTCAGCCAATGATTTAGCCGGTAATTTATGTAAAATGAAAATCGTACGTATTCTCTAAAGGAGATTTACAATCAATTAATATGTTTCACATAAATATTGCAACAACATTAGCTTGTTACCTCTTCAACAACAGTGGTATGTGGAATCAGAATAAAAACCAAACGCCAAACGTGCATGTATAAAATTGCCAAATGATACAACAAATCAATCGCTTGATAAGATTCGGGATTGTCTAAATACTGATACGATCCAAAGATGCGTAACGAGATTGAAAAAATTGTTGTTAAACAATTTAAAGTCAATATTAGGGAGCCGTCATTGAAAATGTCCCTGAGGAAACCATCCAATTGCTGTTGGAAGTGGCCAAATGTAGTCATGAAATGGTTTAAATTATTGCTTTTGAAATTATGAAACTCTTTGAAATACCAAACAGTAGCGGGGATGGTTTGACGTAAGGCCGTACGCTCTTCAGGATGCTGTTGCCAATGTTATTACCCAAAGTGTACAGGAAATGTAAAATGTTGAGCGCCAACCAGTATTGGGATAACGTTAGAAATATCATAACATTCGGTATAATCACATAACCCACATACACCACTATAGATCTACGCTTAATTTTAATGACTGCGCACATAACTGAACCAATTATAAGGAAACCGATCGTTAAAATGAAACTTAAACGTTTTAAAATGGCTTTGCAATGACTGTCAAGTTCTTTCTTCATATCCATGCCCCATGCTTTGAATATATTGCTCAGTTTGGAAAACCTTTGCAACTGTTTTTTATAAGAAATTTGGCGATATTTTGTGCTGAACAATGTGACAAATATGACGCAAATCGTTGAAATACAATTCAAGCTGACCACACTCATCCAGAATATTTTTTTTATAAAACTGTAAGATCGTCTTTTCCAAAACATTTCCACACAATTCGTGATGGTTACAAAACACACTAGAACGATAGCGAAAATTTTTTGCAAGTAACGGATCAGAAGAGAATTTTCGGAAGCTGGTACAATGCAAAATATTTGTAAGAATTTACGAAAACATTTCATAAATGTCAATTTGTTTGTGTTTTTCACATTTAAATCCGTTATCGCGTGAAGCAAGGCGGCCATTGCTTTAACAATAACTCAACCAAGAATGTTTGTTTGGGGTAAAACTTGTCAAGTTGGCTGAAACCACGGTAGTCATGTTTAGTAAAATAATTAGAGGGCGTTTTTTAGCAACACACCAATTACTGAAATCGTGTTAAATTAATTGAAACATTCAACACAACAACATATGTACAACTACAACAAGTGGCTGTGTAAACAATTAGTTTAGTGCCATAAGATGTACAACAAAGTTCACACGTTCAAAATTGAAACCAACAAAAAATCTCTTAAGCAAAAAATCGAATATTTTGACAAATATGCTTTAGAACAAAAACAACAACTATATAAAGTCTTAAAGCTCCTCTTAATAATATCCCAAATATTGCTTAGTGCCCCAGCCTTTGTGCACGTTCCTGCAAACACCTGTAAGCGGTGGCAAAAAGCTGCTTACTATGGTTTGCAATTTATTTGGAGCCTCTTCGTATACTCCTGTATCGTGCGATGTGCCAGCATGGAATTTGAAGGTTGGCTGGATGAGTTACTTAGTCCAGAAAAGCCGCTAGTAATAAGTGAGTTGGGATTTGTTGTAATACACGCTTTTCTAATCACCATAAGCATGGCTACGGGTCATGACAAATTTCCCCAATTTATCAATTATATAGCCGATTTTGATCATATGCTATATATGAAATTGAATTTAACTCTGAAGTATAATGATTTAAAACGATTTGTTGGAAATCATTTACGTTTACTATTACTATACATGATATGTACCACAGTGGCGGTGTATGTGAGCAAACGTTATCGCTGGATTCCATTTCTATATAGCAATACAGCCAGCATGGTACCCAATCTGATTATAAATTCATCTTTAATACAATATTATGCCTTGATGTATACAATCTATAAGCGTATGCAAATTCTGGGCGGTGTATTGGATCATACCCTTTCAAATAATCCTATTACGAAATGGGAATATAGCATGCAACAGCAGATTCGTACAATCCGTCAATTGTTTGCTGATTTGGAGGAATTTACCAAACAAGTTAATGAGACATTTGGTCGTTTACTTTTCATATTGTTTTTGGATTCATTTACAAACGTTATATGTGCAAATTTTTGGCTGTATCGAAAGATAGCTGAAGATTGTGAACCGACTGGTTGCGGTTGGATTGCCTTTTATATAATATGGGATTGTATGCATATAAGTAAAATGTTACTAGTTATGTATTATAATCAAGGCATCTCTAATCAGGTAGGAAATGTGGATATGAAATGTATAGAGAAATGATAAGGATTTAATCTACCTCTTAGAAGCATAAAACTGCTGCACTCTTAAGCAGCTATAATTATGATGAAGCTTTGCAACCTACTGTAAGTTTACTTATGCAGTTCTTTATATAACTCAAGTAAATCTATAATGTTTGGTTTTAAAACTTTTCATTAATATTTTAGTTTAAACGTTTTATTTTACAAATGATGAGTGACACTCGTCTAAATGTTGTATGCGGCTTATTAACCATTAATATGACATTAATAACATCGGTAATTACTAGTATTTATATAATATTATTTTGTAAAATAGTTTTTTTTTTTTTTAAGATTTTCGTATCGGCAGCATCATTATTTGTATTTTTTGTGCAATATCTTGAAACGTTTAAAGCCTTAACAAGTAATTACAACAATTAAACCAGAGTTAAATAAACGAACATTATTCACAGGGTGATGCAACCAAATTTTCAGAACACTTAGCTTTTATATATGCTTAGAAATTTTCATTATAGAAAATGTGAGGTTTTGTTGAATATTGTGAAAGCAATATCATTCAATTTTATACAATTTATTTGTATAAAGTTTTAAGTAAATTAACAAAAATGTGTGAAATTGAAATTGTACTTAAAATAGCTAAATGTCTGAAGGTGCCAGTACACCAAGTAGAGCTTAACTCTGAACAGGCAAGTATTATCTATTAATATAGAGAAAGTTTGGATAAAAGTTATGTTTACAAATGCTTCAGGTAGTAACCTGCCAACTAAACGGCAAAATAATTACGGGTTTTGCTACAATCCTTAATCATATGGTTAGAAATTCATCGCATATTATTGCTCTAAATAGTTGTAAAACACGAGAAATTAAAGCTCAAGTTTATCAATGGATTGAATATTGTGCCTTGTATGTGACACCAGGCAGTAAGGATAAATATGTTAGTCAACAATTATTAAGAGACTTCAATAAGCTATTCCTTACCAAATCTTATCTGGTGGGTTATAGTTTAACATTAGCAGATTTAGCAGTATTTTATGCCATTTACGACTTAATGGTAATTGATGATTTAAATTGGTGTTTGTCCTTTTGTTTAACTAATGAAAATGTTAATTTCTATTGTAGAAATCTTTAACGCTCGCTGACAAAGAAAACTATTTGAATTTGTGTCGTTGGGTTGATCATTTACAGCAACAAGGGGAAATACGTCAAGATAAAGAAATTTTGAATTTTACCAGCATATTTTTGCACGGCTGGGCCACCGATACTCATGTCTGAACTGAATGAATTGTTTATAAATGTTGATTTTATTAAATAATAAGTTTTTTTCATATATTTTTGTTTTGACTTTTCAAGGAAATGATTCTACTTAAATGCATCATCCCACTTAATAATAAAGAAAGCGGAAACAATAATTTTTCTTTCGTTTTTCACGTATTTATTGTACATTTATAAATTCTATTTTTAATTAGTTACGCAAATAATTTCAAGTACAAATCTTAAGTAATACAAATATTTTACAGTTTTTATCGGTTTCTTTTTTTTTTTTTTTTTATCACTTCATATTTTGTTGATTAGAGAAATACAGTTAAACGTAGGAGTATCAAATTAATTGGCATGAACCTCGCGGGGTGAATTCATTGAATTATTTAAATCGCCCGGTTCAGTGCACTTCCAGAGACCATAAGTTTTGCCGACAGTCGTTTGCCAAAGACGTAAAGTACCATCCTCAGAGCCACTGGCATATAATTCACCATCCGGACTAAATTTAACCGAATGCACGGGACCAAAATGTCCTTTAAATGATTCTAAGAAGAGAGAATAATTTTTTAATCAGTTTTTATATAATTTAATAGTGTATGTGTGTGTGTGTGTGTGTGTGTGTAGGTACCTATTTCATTGCCGGTTATATAATCAAATTTGTACATTTTAAAATCTTCACCGCCACAAACAAAGACATGCTTATCGGGATGCAAACTGGCCGATGAAACACTCGTTGGCACCTTTACTTCTTTCAACTTTTTAAGAGAATCCACTTCCCAAAAGCTAATGCTTGTGCCATGAGCCACACTCAATATATGATTATCGGTAGAAATCTCTAAGCTATTCGGATTGTGGGCAAATGTTAAGCGTTGAATTTCCTGCCCACTCAAACGGTCCCATAATCGTATAGTTTTATCTTCAGCAGCCGATATAATGCATTTATCATCACGACAAAATAACGCCTGTTTAATGGCACCACCGTGACCCGCATACATTTCAGGTTCTGCTTCGGGTTGTTCCAGATTAAAAACTCGCACCAACTTTTCATTGCTGCCCGTAACAATGTTTTCCGAATTTATATCGAACGCCACCGACTTGACAATATGTTTATGTTGGAAACTGTGAATTTCGGTGCCGGTAACAGCATTCCAAACTTTACCGGTAAAATCGGCCGCACCAGTCGCAGCCAAGGTAGCATTTTTATTTAAAGCCACACCCCATACAGCACCTTTATGACCTTCAAAGGTACCTATCCAATCGCCTGTATCACCCTGACGCAACATGGGACTACCATCTGGAACAAATGCACAATTACAAGCTTATTAAGACACATGTCAAAGATAATTAAAATTAAATTAGAAAGTTTATAAACAAACAAATCAATCGCTTCCTGTTACACACATTGCATCAAGTAAACACATATATTATTATGATGAAGCGGTTGGGTTTAGGTTACATTTAAAATACCGTCTTACGTGGAGGGGGTATAAATATAGTGAACTTTACAAATAAGGAAAACACTGCGGAAACAACCTTGACTCAGTGATTGAATCAATGCCAACGACCTACAAATAAATATACCTCTTCTCTGTTTAATAACAACTTTACGTCTTAACCGAAAACATGTTTTGTGTATAAAAGATCAGCCGAAACGCATGCACATGTGTGTGGCTCTAAAGCATGAAAGTTTCTCATGTGAATGAATAGATTGGAGTTGGCCAACAACATTGTTCTCACAAATTTGTTTAAGCTCAACAAAATAACTTGATCCTGCTTACAATTGTAAATGAATCACAATCACTTCAACATAAAATTCATTAAAACTATGTATAAATCCTTGGCCTAAATCTATAATTCTCACTTATTAAGATACAAACATCATATACACGCATGATTTAAAAAAAAAATAAAACAAATCAAACTTCAATCATTTTTGCGACAATCAACGCTTCGAGCGTTCTGCACCTAAAATTAAAAATATATACAAAAATATATAAAATGCAATACACCCAATAATCCAGTCAAACAGGAAAGTTTGATATGATCAACCTTTAATTAGAAATGCATACATGCACGAGCTATATATCATATGGGAGAAGGAATATTCTCACAATTGAATCATTACTTGCTGTATGTTTCTCCTAAAGTCAATTAATTATGTTTTAAACGTTCAACGTATGTAATATTGGGTATAAACAAAAACAAAAAAAAATAATTCCTTCAATCATATTCTCTGTTGCTATTAATGTTTTTTTTTTTTGGATTATACAGTTGTTGTTGTTGTTGGCGACTTATTATTGGTTACACACTAAACAGGAAGAACCTTGAAGAACTGCATACATCTGTATGTAAATATGTACATATCGGGCCAGCTTTTAATGTTATTACATTTTGTACATATTTTAATGATACTTTAATAAATGGTTTCGGTGTGTGTGTGTGTGTAAGTGGTGTTGGTAAATTTCAAGATAAGTCTTTATGAAATGTTAAATTGTTGACTTCGGGTCTTTGTTAAGTAAGCAAATTGAAAATGTTTTGTATGTTTCCTGAGTAATGTTTACACTTCTCGTTCACCTTGACTGAAGAGATTTCGCGATAGGCGTTCAGTATACATATAAACAATGTTACAGACAATGTTGGTACTTCTTTAGTTCAAATTTAGGTAAAAGTAATTCTTTTTTCTGGGGGATTTTTACTGTTGCTATGATCTAAGCCATGAGTCCTATATATCCAGCAGGGTTAAAGTGTTTAAGGTTGCCAGTTTGTACAGGAGGCTTTGATGCTTATTCTTTAATGGTATGGACGTTAATGATAGTCTTTCCATATGTAAAAGATATATATTATTCTTAAATTCTATATTTACTCACCTTTGCATGCCGATATTAAAAAGTAGCCACTTTCACATATATCGCTAAAATCTAAATGTACCACCGGTCTGGTATGTCCGCTGCATGTTAATGGAATCTGGCGTAGATTTCCACTCATCGTGTTTATGTATCCTTTTGACTATTGTTAATAGCGAGGTAGTTATGTAGATGGATTTTCCAAGTAATAGATATTTTTACAAAATCCTTTTGTTTTTCGTTTCTTCAGATAACACTATGATTCAATAAAAAATGCCTACTTTCATTTATTTGTGACTGTAGTAATGAAAACGTTTTTCTTTTTGTGATATATTTTCGTTGATGAGATTTTATATTTCCCTTGTAAACCGACCGAATTAGCTTCTACAGAACTTTACTATTATGATGCTGTCATTTACGCAGAGCCAATTACAAAACGACGAATGTTTTTTTTTATCGCAAATTAAAGAAAATTTTAATAATTGTTTTTCGCATTCACTACAATAAACTAATGACTGGTTTTTTTATTATAAGTTAAATTAAATGTGAAATGAAAAATTTTTACTTCTTTCCTTCTCGACCGAAATTAGGAAAACGATTGACAGCAGAAAAAATTTATTATCTACATATATATTGTATGCGTGAAGTTGTCAAGGGCTGCTTAGTTTTCAATATCAATTCCATTCATTATCTGAGAAGAGTACAACCAATAATGTAAACAAAGCTTGGTAAAAAAAAAAATAGAGACATAAATATTTATAATATTGTGGTTTATAGCAAATCTGTAAATGTCAGATGTGCTGAAAACATGTTTAAATAAATATTTTTATTTTAAATAAATAAGAATTCATATAATTCCATTCATTTATTTATATAAATACACAATTATTATGTTGTTCACATATTTATTTATATATATGCGTAAGTACATATTTTTTATATAATTTTTTTTTTTATTTATGCAGATACGATCGAGGGCTTCATTATCTTTTTTTGGAACAACTGGAATTCGAATTTTCTCCTTGTTACCTATTCCTCAAATTGTCACTTTGATAACTTCACATGCGTATAAAACCGGCGTTGTTTACTTTAAATTGTATGGGAAAAATAAAAAAATGCGGTTATCGCGATTGCAATTATTTTACAAATTATATCGAAAAGGTAAATAAAAATTTGGTTAATTAGATTGAAACTAATATCAGTAAAAAAAAAAGTTGCTAATAGCGCATCAACAGCTAACTGTGAATACATCTTTACATGCTGTTATATATTATCGCACGTGGGCGAAATACCCGGCCGGCTGAAGAATAATTCAACAGAAACATGTCTGAGGAATTCAACTTTGATTTTAATGAAATCAATTTGGACTTTTTATTATCCTCACCACCTAAACGTTCAAAACCACAATATGATAATATATCTGTGCCGAAACAAGAATACATACTGGAATCTACCATTGAACCGACTAAACGAAAAAAAATTAAATGTGCCCAAAAGAGAGTGGAATTGGCAAAAAAAATTAATGAAGCAGACACTCTGCTAACACAAATAAACAAATTGGAAGAAGAAAAACTACAGTTGGCACAACAGTTGGTTGATTTTCAAAGAACTGCTAATGAAATAAAAAAAATGTACACTGAGGAGAAGCAACAATATGAGAGTGTGCTGACAGCGTTATGTAAATCGCAAAAGAAATGTGACACCGTCGAGAGTGAGATGGCGAATACACAATTTAAGTACGAACAAATGCAAGCTCAGTGGGACGAGGAGAAGAAACGTCCTATAGATTATGATGACTTGGCATTAAAATTTATAAAAGTTGTGCAGAAATTTGAGGACAGCTTATACAAGCCAGACATTGCAATAGTTGAAGATATTAAACGTTATTGCATTAGTAGAAAATTGAAAATGCCTTCAGCGTGTGCCACCAGCCCTAAACAAGTAAAAACTAGAAATTCAAGAATAAAAAAACAAGAACAATCTATTCAATGTGAGTTATGGAGGGAGGAGGGAAGAGTAGTAAAAGACGAAAAATGTCTTGTTGATCAAGCTACCCAATGCCAAGTGGAAATGCAGGAGCAGGGTACACAACATATAAGTACCATGACCACCAGAGGCACCACTACTCGAGAGTTTATTAAGCAACATCATGTAAGCACTTGTTTCCCAGAACCCGCACCAATACCATCCGTGGAGGCAATACTTAAAGAAATCAGTCAATGGAATGTTATGCGCATTTCACCAATCAGAGATTTAACACCTGAAATGGACACGAAAATATGCAAAACTGTAGGCACGTGCACGTGGCTCTGTAATGTGAGACGAAAAATCGACTTTATGCCCAATAAGGTATCGCGACCACCCTCCCGGCAATGGTGCCAAAATATTAAACAAGAGATTAAAACACCAGCACCTTCACCCACACCCAAACAAACTTCCATCAGAAATGACGTTCAACAGCCTGTAGTGGCACAAAGAACACTCTCTCAATACCATCACCATCCCCACGAAACAGTAAACGAGACAACTTTAAATGCTTTGAATACTCCTGTTTTTGAAGAGCTGTGGCAAGTATTTGGCAAAATGGTGCGTGGACTGTTGCAGCATAATAATGCTGGCGTACGTGCGTATTCGAATAATTTTAATGAAATCAATCAACAACAATTTCATGAATGGTTACGGCAGCTATACGAAAGTACATTCATCAGTCAAAATGGTCAAAATGCAAACAGATCAGAAGTAAGGACTGCATTAACCACAGAAAGTTCCATTCAAACTCAAACGGAGCAAGGTAACGTATAATTGAAAGATCGTTTAAAAACATAAAAATAATTTATGTTTTTTTGTTTTGCTATAGATGTAGAACAAGAAAATGAAGCTTTGCCCAATTTTAAAGAAACGTTACAAGAGCATGGTGAACACATAGTAAGGCCACAAGCGAGACATGCTGTACAAACACAAATGAGTGCTGAAGTGCCAACAGGTAACTGTTCCTCTCTCTCTCTCTCTCACTCGCTGTCTGAACTTTGTATTAAATATATTATATTTCTTGTATTTCTTTAAGAACTTCAACCATGCATTTCTCCAAAAGCTAAGGAAGAGACGGAAGAAATATTAAAATTAACCAAAGAAAATATAAATTTTACATCCGCAAAAAAATCCGTTCCCCCTAAAATCAGTAAAATGAAAAAGAAGAAAATGAAGATGATACGACCTAAGATTTTAAATCGATTTTTACCAAAATCTCAATTAAATGCTGTTGATTTTTTGGCCACTTTAACAACATTTCCTAATAATTGCAATGCTTTGGGTGAAAAATCTATATTGAAAAATAATGTTCCACCTGCTGAAACAACGCAACAGGTTAAAAAAGAGAAATTAATGTTGGATTTGTTTGGTGACAGCGATGATGAAATATGTAAAAAAGGTATACACGAGAGATCTGATAAGAAATCAATGCTAACACAAGAGAAACATACTCAAATGGAATTGAGACACAATGCGAATGCCGGTAACTTGCGTACAGATATCAATTCTTCTTTCAGTATATCTCCAATCTTGAAAAGTAATAAAGGAGAGAACGATAAGAAAACGAAAGAATATCGGAATAGTACGAAAACCGACTCAAGTATATCTTCAATCTGTGATATTGAATTATGTGAAAAAGACACAAATGAAAGTAAAAAGTTTAGGCCTCCTAATAAAAGTCAAGATATTTACTATGCAAGCAACAGCAATAAAGAGAGCAAAGTATGTTTGGAAAAGACTGCAAACGGTGCAGATAAAACACCAGAACATAATAATGCCAGTTGCTTGCCAAACATGGCAAATAATTTTGAATTGTTAATGGAAAAAGTAGAAGAGAAAAATAGAGAGAGCAATCTCTGCCAGGAGCCTTACGTAAAAGTTACGAGAAACCAAGATCTTAGTGAGGCTGCAAGAAGCGAAAGCTGTGCGAAGAAAATCAACGAATATGAAAAATTATCGAATAAAAACACTGCTGCCTTTAATAGATTTTCAACCGCGAAAAATTATTTGGAATTATTAGTAAAAGAAGAAGCAGAAACATCAACTACTAAATGTGTTAACCTAAGCCAAGATAACTGTTCAATTGTAACAGTAAATAGTAGCAATAGTGAGATTAAAGATTATACGAAAAACATTGAAAACGCTACAGAGAGAAGAAATCAATCCCACGAGTCGCCAAAAGACACGTTTAATATATCTTCCAGTTGTGAAAATTTATCTGATGAAGAAGAAAAATGTGAAAATGAAAACATCTCCTCTATAATTACAGTAAGCGACAGCCATAAATGCGCGGAAATGTATGAAACTGCTACAGAGAGAAATCACGAACAAAAATGGCAAAATTTTATCCTCGAAGATGATTTAGAGTTATCTGAAGAAGAAGAAGACGAAAATATGACTGAAAATGCCAACAGTATCAATAGTGAAAAACTTTCTTCCCATACAAGCACTCGAGATAATATTCAAACAGATGAAAGCGAACTGATCATAAATGAAAACTTTACAGAAGCAACAAATGAAAACAGTGACTCACGCAGTAGCAATGAGTGTAAAAGTCATATTAATGAATCTATGAATTCTACCAAACTGTCAAATCTGTTCAATAATAGTGCGTTTGAGGAAATTCTAACAGATTCCATAAGACCCATACTAAGTGAAATGTTAACAGAATGTCGAGCGGTCAGTACACCTATTCCCACAACAACAACAACAACCACATCGCCAGTAAAAACACGCAAACGTTTAAATGACAATTTGCTAGAAGGTCAAGCACAAAGCACGCCCTGCAAACGTTCAGCCCGTCTCAGTGCAAAACGTGAACTGTTAAAAAATCATTCAGAAGTTATTGGCAAATACACGAAAGCTGCAACCAAAACATTTAATTACGAATTAAGATCAAGATCGAAGAAGAATTTACAAAAAGTAAACGATATGAAGAATATGTCTAAAGAAGAACAAGAAGACGAAGCTGTACCCGTAACACTGGGATTCTTTAAAGAACAATGTACACCAAGTGAACAACCAGGTAATGATACAAAAGATCCAGAACAAGATAATATTTCTACGCATGAACCGCAAGGCTGTCCCTCCAACAAAATCAATCAAGGACTGGAAAAAAGTAACCATGAATTGAAATCAAGAAGTAATAATGAAACGCTGCACTCCCACGCAAACGACAATAGCCACTTACTTAGCAAATTGGAACAAAAAGAAACTCCCCAATTAGCAGATAGCCTTACCATTGACAAAGTGTTATCAACAACCACAAGTTCTGTCTTAAATGTTGCTTTTTGTGAAAGTCCGCAATCACCGCCACCATACCAATCAAGTGAGTCCGAACCGACACAGCCAAAATTAATACCTTTAGAAAATTTAACAGCCAACGATCATTTTGAAAAGCATGACAATAACTTTCTGTTCGATCAATTAATTGCCAGTTATGATGAAAATATTTATAAAAAGTTATATCCTGTGCAAAATACCAAAGAGAAGTCATCTGCAGATGATTTAAAAACACGCATTCTCT
This sequence comes from Ornithomya fringillina, assembly GCA_963978525.1. Classification (NCBI taxonomy): domain Eukaryota; kingdom Metazoa; phylum Arthropoda; class Insecta; order Diptera; family Hippoboscidae; genus Ornithomya; species Ornithomya fringillina. The sequence continues at coordinate 2,893,654 of OZ021694.1, read as the reverse complement.
CACATCTACGGGAATTCTGTTACACAGATGCTTTCCAGAACGGTAATGTGATGGCCTCTCAGCTGGTAAAAGAAATTCAACACATCACCACCGATTATGAGCAGGTTTATAGTGCTGTAATTGCTACAGCACAAAATGCTCCCGCCTCTGAAGTGGGAGAAAGAGAACTGCCTTCTGTTATACAGGAGATACCACCCAGACACCTCAGTCGTGTGCTGCAGCGCTTACATTACGTTTTAAAACTTTTCTTTTATATGCAGCCTGATTTTTGTTCAACTCTAATGTCTCACATTGAGCAACTACTCTTCACCTTGAAGCAAAGTGAAGGTGCCACACTGACGCAATGCTTAAATTTAACGCAATTGTATTTGTTGGCTTGTGAGGTGCAAAAGAATCATTTGGAGAAAAATCCAGCGCGTCTTTTTATTGCGAATTGTTTATATTTTTATAATGCCAAGGCGATACTTATGATACATGAAGTGTTGATGTGGCATCCAACAGTATTGCCGCCACGGGAAGAACGCACTTATGATCGTTCAGATGTCATTATTACGGTCATTCAACATTTGCTAATGAACACCAAGTACGACATGGACAAAGCCGATTTGCGCGGCCGTACTTTACTGTCTAAGCTACGCTTTGAATATCATTTTGAACCGTTTCAACCTACCCGAGCTGATGTGATTGTCAATTTGATGGACAAATTAAAAGCCAACAAATTACAACATATTACGTATGCCTTTGCTTTGCTATGTAAACGTATGCCGCCGGAAAAAACGATTGCTGTCGTCTTGAATGAACATCTCATACCATTGGCTCAACAATATTATCAATTTGCTCAGCAAAGTGATGCATACGATACCCGTATAGTTGCACTACTTCATATAATCGCGGTGGTGGTGAAGCCGTTTCCACTTGAAACGGATATTACCAAGTATTTAACTCTCTTTGCACGTTTTCTAAATGCCATAGATCGACCCCTTATTAAAGAGCACGCTTTAAGTTCCATATTAATCTTGAAACGTTTTGGTTATGTTAACTGTTACAATCTAGTATGCCGCTACAAACCTACACATGCTATGGAATCCACTACACGGGCCATGTTTAAATCATTTCTATATCGTAAACCGATAAAATTTTGGAAAAAGTACACATATTCAAAATAATGGATAACAGTGGCAGGCACTTCATTTATTCATTTATAAAATAAATTATTTCGGCTTAAGTAAAAGTGACCAAGTTTTTTACATTGAAAGTAACCACAAATTTTTTAATAAATCATTGTTGTTGACAGGTTTAAGCTTAATCCATTATTTTTATCTGTAAAATAAAGTTATCAGCATATTAAAATAAAAATTTTTAACAAAATTTTATTCAAAATTCCAACTAAATAAGTTTTTATTTTTAAATTAGTTTGAACGAACAAGGCGCTCAGAATGCTCAGTAAGTAAATGTGGATTCAACGTATTTTTTAAACCCTTATAACTTGGAAGCGGCTGGACGGATTTTGTTCAAATTTTTTTTGGAAGCTTGTGAATTAAGTCAGCTTTCAAATGAGGTACATTATTTGGGCGTGGCACTGCCCATTTAGTTAATAAACAAGAAATATTTAAAAAAAAGTCATTTTTTAAGCAAACGGGCTGTGCCACGCCCACTTATTAGATATCCTCGAAAAGCTGGAGAAATTTCCAAACGTTTGCAAAAAATTTAATCAAAATCGGAGCAGTAGTTCCCAAGTTATGAGCCAAGCAAGTTCACGTTCATTCTTGTTTGTGTGTGTGTGTGGTTGTCACTTTAAAAATCACAAAAATATCAAAAAGTGTGAAAAATACCAGGCGCTCAGAATGCTCAGTAAGTGAATATGGATTCAACGTATTTTTTAAACCCTTATAACTCGGAAACGGCTGGACGGATTTTGTTCAAATTTTTTTTGGAAGCTTGTGAATTAAGTCAGCTTTCAAATGAGGTACATTATTTGGGCGTGGCACTGCCCATTTAGTTAATAAACAAGAAATATTTAAAAAAAAGTCATTTTTTAAGCAAACGGGCTGTGCCACGCCCACTTATTAGGTATCCTCGAAAAGCTGGAGAAATTTCCAAACGTTTGCAAAAAATTTGATCAAAATCGGAGCAGTAGTTCCCAAGTTATGAGCCAAGCAAGTTCACGTTCATTCTTGTTTGTGTGTGTGTGGTTGTCATTTTAAAAATCACAAAAATATCAAAAAGTGTGAAAAATACCAGGCGCTCAGAATGCTCAGTAAGTGAATATGGATTCAACGTATTTTTTAAACCCTTATAACTCGGAAACGGCTGGACGGATTTTGTTCAAATTTTTTTTGGAAGCTTGTGAATTAAGTCAGCTTTCAAATGAGGTACATTATTTGGGCGTGGCACTGCCCATTTAGTTAATAAACAAGAAATATTTAAAAAAAAGTCATTTTTTAAGCAAACGGGCTGTGCCACGCCCACTTATTAGGTATCCTCGAAAAGCTGGAGAAATTTCCAAACGTTTGCAAAAAATTTGATCAAAATCGGAGCAGTAGTTTTCTAGATATAAGCCAAGTAAATTCACATTCATTCTTGTTTGTGTGTGTGTGGTTGTCATTTTAAAAATCACAAAAATATCAAAAAGTGTGAAAAATACCAGGCGCTCAGAATGCTCAGTAAGTGAATATGGATTCAACGTATTTTTTAAACCCTTATAACTCGGAAACGGCTGGACGGATTTTGTTCAAATTTTTTTTGGAAGCTTGTGAATTAAGTCAGCTTTCAAATGAGGTACATTATTTGGGCGTGGCACTGCCCATTTAGTTAATAAACAAGAAATATTAAAAAAAAAGTCATTTTTTAAGCAAACGGGCTGTGCCACGCCCACTAATTACAATTGTTTTTCAATTCCATTTAAGTTCTTTTCATTTCCATTAAATATATAATACTCACCCACTGGATATATAAAATCGATACAAAATTAGTTTAACTTTATAATTTTTATTGTTATAAAATAAATTTTACATAATTTTCTACTTTTTGTATGTATGTAAACCTTAATGTAGTAATAAAAATACTAATGATAACTTTTTATTGAATTGCTGATCTGCTCCAACAGGTAGTGTGTGTGTGTATGAACAGAGAATACAACAGTTTTGTGATTTGCTTAAATCTAAAGTTTTGACAACCAAACAAAAACATAATAATTGCACAAAATTTTTAAGAAAATATTTGTTAAACAAAATCTGTATACAATTTAATACAAATAAACAAACAATTGAAATATTAAATACGTCTATAAATGCTGTTCAGGGCAAACATTCATTTCGTAGCAGAAAAACAAAATATTTGCTGGGTTATGTTATATGTTGTTAGACTTAATATATAAATACTTTATAACGACTTAAAATTAATGATGCTTGATTTCGAAATGTATAAAATGTTAATCGTTTTAATTTATGCGTTTAAAGGTACTTAAGGTGTCGATTTATTGTTACTATATTTTTTTGTTTCTTCAAGTTCTAATGAAAATTTATTAATTATTTATTTATGTTAGTTAGTAAGGATTTTGGGTAGCGTTCGGCTTATGGCTACTCTGACCACATGACAAAATTTGCTTCAATTTCTTGCTATAGAATCTTATTGAGCTAAAAAAAAAATTGTAATCTTTTTATAAAGCATATGTCTACTGTGTGGAGGGAGTATTATTTCCAAAATTGTTGCAAGCTTACCAGTGATCTCCTTTGATGTTCTTTCTCTAAAGCTACTTGGGTCTGTTGCGGTGAAAATTTCAATACCGCTGAGATAACCTTAACCAATGTTTCATTATTGCCATTTGCTGTTCCAGTTAAATACTACAACAACAACAACAAAACATTTAAAAATAAACAATTTATGCGATTTTATTTTATTACGGGAATGCCTTCAGATAGATTGGATAGGTGTCTTGGTACTTATTTAGCAACTTACCTGAAACATAATATTTCGTAAATATTCAAATTCAGTATTAACCGCAGCTCCATCGCAGTGTTGCAAGGACACCTTTAAAATGGCATTAGTTTCATTATAATAAAATTCAAGTAAGAAAACTAAATTTGGCTTAGGCCAAATCTTAAATACCCTACACATCTACATTAGTGGGCGTGACAGGTATGTGATTACGTCCTCTAATAGTGCAATTTTTGTGGCAGATATATAGATTTTTGTCGATTGTGGGCGTGGCTTTTGACCGATTTTATTCATTTTAAAAAGCGATCTGCGCGCAAAAAAACTAAAAGTGCTTGTACAAAATTTCAGCTCAATATCTCAAAGTTTACGCCCGTTTATGAGAATGGCAACAATAGACGGACATACGGACGTACATGTCTAAATCTCAGTTTTCGACGCTGATCAAGAATATATATACTTTGTAGGGTCTCTGAAGCAAACGGAAAAACAAACTTAGTATACTTTCATCACTGAGGTGAAGGGTATAAAAAAAAAATGCTACTGATTTCTTTACCACTCACCAATGTTTCATCCAGTTGTCGTGACAATTTGGCATTTTGCAATTTCAATCTTTCATTGGACTGCTCCAATATCAGATAATTTTCACATTTTTGTTCTAAAAATAAATTACGATTTGAGACATCTTGCACTTCCGTCATAATAACTTTCAGTTTCTCTTCCAATTCTTCCTTATCTGCGGGTAAATTATCATTTATTTCCATGGTAGTGATGTTGTCTTGATTGTGATCTAAACCAAATAATTTCTGAGCTTGGAGACCCGCTCTTAAACGCTCCAAATCCATAATCCGTTCAGCCATTTGTTTGTTGGCATTTTGTAAATCCTCCATTTCCTGATGCATACCAAGAATTTCAGCGTTTGATTTATGCTGAAGATTTTCCAATTCCTTCTGTAAGGTGGCATTGATTTTACGTAAATTGTCTGCTTGCTCTTGAGGTATCAAAAAATTTCGACTACTCGGTGAACAGGAGCCAGTTGATGTTTTCGTCATGGACTCTTTACGTAATTCTTCATTAAAATCTTGCTTAAATTTGTTAATTTCTTCTTCTAGTTGTTGTTTTTGTTGCAGCTCTTCCCGCAAGTGGGCCATTTGTTGCAGCAGCTTCTCTTTAGAGTTGTCCAGCTCTCTGTGTATGTCAGTTATTTGTTGTTTATACTCTTCCTCTCTTTTATTTGCCAAACATTTTGCATCTTCCAGTTCTCTGGTTACATTGTTATAATTAGTTTCACAGTCTTTAAGTTTTTGTTGTGATTTAATTAAATCACTTTTCACAGCATCATCCTGTTCGGTGATGTATTTGACATGATCTGTCTGCCGTTGCAATTCGATTTTTGTTTCTTCCAACTGTTGGGTTAAGAGCTTGATTTGTGTCTGGGACTCCAGTAGAGATTTCTCCTTGTCCCGTTCAGCTTGTTCATGTTGCTCAGCCTTACCTTTAAGTACGTATAATTCGCATTGTAGAGATTTTAATTTTTCTCGCAGTTCTTCCGAGTCCATCGCTTTGTGTTGCATATTGTCATTATGTTCTCCTAGTTCCGCCTCCAACTGTTTAACGTGTTTATTTAAATATTCACATTCCAGCTGTAACTGTTCATTTCGTTGATTAACGTTTTCTTGTATATTTTCATACTTCTCTTGCGTTTCTTTTAATTGGTGTTTTAAACTATTTGTCATTTCCAGTAGTTTCTCTCTTTCCGTTATAATTTCCTTCAATTGTGTGTTAACAGCATCCAACTGTTGTTGGCTCTCTTGCTGTAACAGTTCATTCTGTTTCAATTCATTTTTATATTTTTCCAATTCTTGGTCTCTTTTTGAAATTTCCTCTACATAAGCTGCTTGTTGTTGTTGTAGTAATTGAATTTTCTCTTTTTCCCATAATTCTTTATCCATTTGTCGCGTCTGTTGCTCTTTAGTTAAATTTTGTATTTGTTGCGTTAACTTCGTATTTTCATCTCCCATGTGTTTTATTTCATTTTCATGCTTCTCTTTCAATTCGGTGAATTCTCTTTCCATTTGACTTAATGACATTTCCTTTTCTTTCAACATTTCTTGAACTTCTTTCAAATTGTCTTCCAAGTTGGTGAAAGTCTCCAATTGTTGTTGTAATTGTTCGACTTGTTGTTTATTTCGTTGTTGCTCTTCCTCTCTTTGCATTTTAATCAGATTTTCACTTTGTTGTTGTAAGCGCAACTGTAGCTCTTTGTTTTGATCAATTTCTGCGGTAAGTTGTTGTTTTACGGCCACTACTTCTCTTTCCAAGCACTGTTTCCTATCGTCCAAGCCATGTTTCTCCTTTTCCAAGGCATCGTATTTATCTTGAAGTGTACGATAATCGTGATCGTTCAATTCTTGGTTATTATGTAAACGGGAATTTTCATCCAAAACATTGGACATTTTCTCCGTAAGCTTTTGCATCGACGTCTCTGTGGTTTCCAGCTTTAGATGTAATTCACTTATTAGAGCATCATCTGTCACTTGTTGGCGTTGATGTCGTTCTTTTTCGTTCAACAATTTCTCTAAGCGATGCGTGTTTTCTTCCAGCAAGCAATTCTTTTCCGCCAGCTGAGTGTGTTCACTTTCCACGTTTTGCAGTTTAGCTTCTGTGTCTCGTAATTTTTGCTCGGTCTGGTTTACTAATTCTTGCCATAGCATATTTTCCGTATTGCCGTCATAACTTTGCTGCTGCATGGTCTCAATGCGTTCCTCCAAAGTGCGCTTCTCCGCCTCTAGTTGATGATGCGATTGTTGCACTAAACGCATTTCTTCTTCCATGTGAGAGATGTCATTTAAAATATTATTAACTTGTTTTCTCAAATCACTTTTTTCTCTTTCCGCTTGTTCTTCTCTTTGCTTGCTATCCTCGCGTAGCCGTTCCAACAGTTGCTCTTGTTGTTGTAAACTGTTTTGTAATTTTTCAACTTCTTCAGATTGCTGTTGCTGAAGTTGAGCATTTTGTTCTCTCAATTTCTTCATTTTCTCTTCGTTTGCTTTGGCTGCATTATTCAACTTCTCTTGCAGATTTCTAATTATTTGTTCTTTACTTGAAAGTCTCTCTTTATGTTCATTCAATAAATGTTCGGTGGCAATAATTTTCGCTTCGGCTTCTTGTCTCATGATTTGACTTTGCTTTAATTTCTCTTTCACATCATTTAACTCTTCGGCGGTTGCTTTGGTTTGCTGCTCTCTATTTATGGCCGTTTGTAATTCATTTTGCAATTTTTTAAGGTTTTCCGTTAGGTTTTTAACTTCGCTCTCTTTATTTTCTAATTCAGAGTGAATGGCTGCTTTTGTTTGAGCCAATAGCAAGACATTCTCTTCTTCTTGTTTGCGCATTATCTCCAATTTGTTATTGAGTTCCGTTATTTCTTGTTGTTTCTCTTCTAGTCGCTGCTCCAACTCATTAATTTTGGCTTCGTCTTGTACCTGATGGTTTACATTTACATTATTAGATGGAACGTTATCATCATTGAGGTTAATTAAAGAATCCTTATTACTATTCATAGAGCCTGCCTCTAGGGCGGCGGCAATTGTATCCGGGTTTTCACCCAGCAACTTTAATTTAGTTTGATACGCTTGCATCTTACATTGCATATCGTCCATTTCGACACGTAAAGCTTCTTCCAAATGAGCTTTGGCTTGTTGTTCCAACGCACACTGTTCTCTCAATTCATTAATACGACGTATCGCTTTCTCTTGAGTTTCCACCAATACCGACTGTTATATAAAAGAGAAAGAGAGAGAGATATTGAAGTACCATTATAAGCATATAAGACATTAAATAAATACTCTAGCTTTGCTACTGTCACGTTCCAAGTCCTTATATTTTTTGGACAAATCTGTGTAGCGGCAACGATATTTGTGATAGCGATCTAAAGATTTTCTATAGGCCTCAAGTAATTGTTCCTTTGTGAATACATCTAGTTTAGCAACCGTTGAAGCTGCATCTCCTATCTCACTGCCCGATTCCTCTACATCAGATTGGAGGTGGTACATCTACACAATTAATATAAAAAATCCATTTAATCTAATACATACTTTTAATCATATTTAACTTACAGATCCCGCATCATATGTGGGCAAACGAAATGACATATCACTCGCCATTGAGGAGTTTGACAGTTTTCGTGTTCGCGGTATGGTGCCAGTTCCATTATTTGAATTTGATTGCATTACATTATTTCTTGGTACTGTTGTTGTAGGATTAAATTTTACGGTTCTCATTGGGGTGTTTTGTGGTGTATCTAAAAAATTTTATCAAAAAATTACACTAGATTTTTACCTGACATACACATTACAAAATTTACCATCTTCTGTTATACTAAAAAAATTTTCATTAGGCGTAACAACACTGGCTGTCGTTTCGGAACTACTGGATGTTGCATTTGAAGATGAAGATACCGCAGCCTGCAAGAAAATTCCATTTTTCAATATGTATGCAAATGAGCACAATGTTTGGTATTATTAATAAACATTCCTTCGTAATAAACTAATAATAACGTAACAAACTTCTTAATAAACTATTTCTAGTTTTTTTTCACATCATTTCATTAATAATATATAAGTTCATTTATTATTATAAATCACCTGAGCTGCATTAGCGAATTGTTGGAATTTCGAAGTTTTCACTTCTTCGATTAATTTATTCTTTAAATTAGTGAACATTATATTTATATTTATATAACTGTAACACGTTTTTTTAATTATTACACTAATTCAATTATGCATTTAATATGTTACAAACTATTAGGATTAACAAATAAGTTATTTTTCTACTGCAATACGTGTAAAATATTTTTGCAAATGAAATATTTTTTTTCCAATTATGTTTTAAGTAGAAATTCGCTATGGTAGGGTAGCCTAGTAGCAGAATAAATGATATTAATTTATTGCAGAAAATAACAACTTTACCTCCGCAAGATGGCACCACACGAAGTCTCTGCTATTTGTTTACATTCTTTTATCTGTTACCAGAGACTTCTGTTACCTCTTCTTTGCCTATATTATCTGTTATTTGTGTATATTACAGGTGTAGTTGGCAATGCTACTTCTAGAAAAATCGATGTTCTTTTTTTTTTCTGTTACGCATGTCTATAAAAAGGCATGGCGCCATGTTATCATTTGATTTTCTTAAAATGTTCAAGCATGTTAAAGCAACGTGCTGTGGGCAGCGCTTCAGTGCATTTAAATTAAATTAAATAATAAATAAATTTTTTTAAAGTAAGTTTTATTGTATAAAATTAAATAATTAATTATTATAATAATATAATTATGTGACAGGACACAATGTATGAAAATAAAGATGAAATAATCAGACTCGGGGCGATATCCTTACGCCATCCTGCTCATTGATGTTCAAGCTAGCGGTATATCATCATCAGAATCATTTAATGTTAAATCTACAGTTTCAGTATTTGTGGTAGATGTGGACGATTCCTTGGAGATAATGATGCTTGAAGTGATAGCTGCTGCGTTTTACTCTATTAATTCATTTGGTGCGCATCGTGTGCAGCAGTTCAGTGCACAATGTTAAATTAAATTAAATAATAAGGAAGTTTTCATTTAAAATACAATGTATAAATATAAAGATCAAATAATTAGACTCGAGACGACATCCTTACGCCATCCTTCTCATTGATTTACTTGAAATGTTTAAAAATAATATTTCGAATGTTTTTTGAATTTGTCAATTTTTAGCATTAAGTTATTAAATATATGAATTATTAAATAAACTTAAAACTGCCTTAACAAATTATTGGACGTTGGCCATCAATGCTGGTGGACAACGTGTATGTTGTAGCTGTGTAGCCAACTAGCCAAGTAAAATAATTCCTGAAGTGAACAAGCTGTGTTGGATATTAAATAAAATAATCCATCGGTTCTTTTTTTTATCATTTCATCAGATTTTCTTCATTAAATCTTCCCAGGATCAGTGAATTTTTAAAATTTTTATTACATTGAGTGAAAATAATTTCTTTATATCCAACGAACTAAAGTGCTGCCAATTTTTTTTAGAATAACACCAAACTATTTGCACCAGCCGTCTAGGTGGCGCTATTATTAACCTCCCAAATTTTATGGCGTAAAAAAGTTGAAAAAGGTGCTTTATCACAAGTATGCAAATTGATTTATTAAAAAATTGCAGAAATATTTCATAAAAAATAAGGTAAAATAGTGAAAAATATTATTTAATAAGTTCTCTTTAAAGTGAGTAAAATTTTTCTCTGAAAAAAGTTTATTTTAAGGCTTAAAATATGAAAAGAAAATGCTTGAAAGAAATGAAGGCAGAATTTTTTCATTGTGTCTGCCGTAAAAAAATTAATCTACAGACGGTATATATATATATACATATGCAAATATGGTGTATAACTAATACGTTTATTAAAGTAAAAAAATGGAAAATTTCTATTAAATCGATTTGAATTTATAGACAAAATGTTTACAACTTGAAAAAATTAAATAGTTGAGTAGAAAAGATAACTTTTTGTACTTTTTTTAGCCACAACGGCGGTAGACTTGTGAGTGGAAATGTCTATGCCGCCTTATATGATACCGCCCAATGCTTGGGCGGCTCAGCTCATTGCTCAACAGCAGGCTCAAGCTTATGCCGCTGCGGCTCACGTACAGCACGCCCAAATGCAAGCTCATCAAATTGCAAATCAAATACAACAAATACCTCCACCGGGTGCACCGCTCCCACCCATATCACAAGGCATTAGTATGATACAAAATTTATCTATGGGCCAACCGCAGTTGGGGCAAATACCTACCCCAAAACCAGACCTAACCGAAGAAAAACTACAAGAGAAGGCACTCAAGTGGCAACAGTTGCAATCGAAACGTTTCGCCGAAAAGCGTAAATTCGGTTTTGTTGATGCTCAAAAAGAGGATATGCCACCCGAACATATACGCAAAATTATACGCGATCATGGTGATATGACATCGCGTAAATACCGGCATGACAAACGCGTTTATTTGGGTGCTCTCAAGTATATGCCGCATGCGGTACTCAAGTTATTGGAAAATATGCCAATGCCATGGGAACAGATCAGAGATGTACAAGTGTTGTATCATATAACCGGAGCGATAACGTTTGTTAATGAAATACCGTGGGTTATAGAACCGGTTTATATAGCGCAATGGGGTACCATGTGGATAATGATGCGTAGAGAAAAACGTGATCGTCGGCATTTTAAACGGATGCGATTTCCGCCATTCGATGATGAAGAACCGCCATTAGATTATGCCGACAATGTGTTGGATGTGGAACCATTGGAGGCTATACAAATTGAATTGGATACCGAAGAAGATGCTGCGGTCTTTAAATGGTTCTACGATCATCGTCCATTGGTGGGGACACCCTATGTGAACGGTTCCACATACCGCAAATGGAATCTAACATTACCCCAACTGGCCACCTTGTATCGTTTAGCCAACCAATTACTTACCGATCTGGTGGATGATAATTTTTTTTATTTATTTGATCCGAAAAGTTTCTTTACAGCCAAAGCTCTCAACATGGCAATACCGGGTGGTCCCAAATTTGAACCTCTCATTAAGGATCATAATGTGGGGTTAGTATCAAGCTATATATATATATGAAAAAATTGAATAGAATTTTTCTTTAAATTTGTTAGAGATGAGGATTGGAATGAGTTTAATGACATCAATAAAGTAATTATTCGTCAACCTATACGCACCGAGTACCGCATAGCATTTCCCTACCTATACAACAATATGCCACATTTTGTACATCTCTCCTGGTAAGTTCCTGTCACGGCACATTTGTTTGTGTAATCCGTTCACTTTGAAAGAAATGAAAATTTTCAAGTTAAATAAATTTTGAAACAATTTCTGCAACACAAAGTGATAGAGCATTAAAAACCTTTGTAAGAAAACTTACTACCTCACTAAAAAAGCGCTTATTTAAGGTGATCTGTTGTGGCAAGTGTTTAATATGAAAAATTTGTTAAATGCTGCTGGATAGATCGTACAAAAGTCCATACGCAATAACTTTTCATTAAAGTAAAAATTGTCATCCATTAGGTATCATACACCGAATGTTGTGTACATTAAAACGGAGGATCCAGATCTGCCAGCCTTTTACTTTGATCCCTTAATCAATCCTATATCGCATCGTCATGTTAATCTGCGTACACAAGAACCGCTGCCAGATGATGATGAGGGTTTCACTTTACCGGAGGATGTTCAACCCTTTTTACAAGACACCCCTCTCTACACTGATAATACAGCTAACGGTATTGCTTTGTTGTGGGCACCACGACCTTTCAATCTACGCTCCGGCCGTTGCAGGCGTGCCATAGATATTCCTTTAGTAAAATGCTGGTATAAAGAGCACTGTCCACCTGGTCATCCCGTCAAAGTTCGCGTTAGTTATCAGAAACTTTTGAAATACTATGTATTGAATGCTTTGAAGCATCGTCGTCCCAAGCCTCAAAAGAAAAGGTGATGAATTTTATCAATTTCAGTTTTAATCGTTTAATGATTCAACAGTGTTTGTATTGCAGGTATTTGTTCCGCTCCTTTAAGGCAACCAAATTCTTTCAAACTACCACACTGGATTGGGTGGAGGCTGGCTTGCAGGTGTGCCGTCAGGGCTATAATATGTTGAACTTGTTGATACATCGCAAGAATTTGAATTATTTGCATTTGGATTATAATTTCAATTTGAAGCCAGTGAAAACGTTAACGACCAAGGAACGTAAAAAATCTAGATTTGGAAATGGTAAGTGAAGGCCAACTCACATGAACTTGAAATGGTTATCCTATCCATGTATGTGCCAAAAATGGGCATGGTCGGATAACAAAAACGCCCACAATTTACAAAAAAACCATATTCATCATAAAATTCGACTTTCAAGCTGATACGTAATACAAACACTATTAGAAAACGCAATACATATATCTGCCAAGTCTACCATTGTAGATGTGGATGATATTTAAGATTTAGCCTAAACCAAATTTTAATTTTCTTACTTGTTTTTGTTTTTATTCGCAGCCTTCCATTTGTGTCGTGAAATATTACGTTTAACGAAATTGATTATCGACTCGCACGTACAATACCGTTTAAATAATGTGGATGCCTTTCAATTGGCCGATGGCTTGCAATATATATTCGCTCACGTGGGCCAGCTAACGGGCATGTATCGCTACAAATACAAACTTATGCGACAGATACGCATGTGCAAGGATTTGAAACATTTAATTTATTATCGCTTCAATACGGTAATCACGACTACTATTAAGGGTAAAAAAATTGTTTTTTATGTTTATGTTTTTTTTCTTTGTTTGTAGGGTCCCGTGGGTAAGGGTCCGGGTTGTGGCTTTTGGGCACCTGGTTGGCGTGTATGGCTGTTCTTTATGCGCGGCATTACACCTCTATTGGAGCGCTGGCTGGGCAACTTGTTGTCGCGTCAATTTGAGGGACGTCACTCTAAGGGTGTGGCCAAAACAGTTACCAAACAACGTGTGGAGTCTCATTTCGATTTGGAATTGCGCGCTTCCGTTATGCACGACATTGTCGATATGATGCCAGAGGGTATTAAACAGAATAAGGCGCGTACAATATTGCAGCATTTGTCGGAGGCGTGGCGTTGTTGGAAGGCCAACATACCGTGGAAGGTGCCCGGCCTGCCCATACCCATTGAAAATATGATTTTGCGTTATGTAAAGATGAAGGCTGACTGGTGGACCAATACCGCCCATTACAATCGCGAACGTATACGGCGCGGTGCCACGGTCGACAAGACTGTATGCAAAAAGAATTTGGGCCGCTTGACGCGTTTGTATTTGAAGGCAGAACAAGAACGTCAACACAATTACCTTAAAGACGGTCCGTACATATCACCCGAAGAGGCTGTGGCCATTTATACCACAACAGTGCATTGGCTGGAGTCTAGACGTTTCGGTCCCATTCCTTTTCCACCCCTCTCCTACAAACATGACACGAAATTGTTGATTTTGGCTTTGGAACGTTTAAAGGAGGCGTACAGTGTCAAGTCACGCCTTAATCAATCGCAACGTGAAGAGTTGGGCTTGATTGAACAAGCCTATGATAATCCCCACGAAGCATTGTCGCGCATCAAGAGACATCTGTTAACGCAAAGAGCTTTCAAAGAGGTTGCTTTCTTCGGAATTTTTTGAAATTTTCTGTATTACCCAAGTATTGTTGTTGCTTTACAGGTAGGCATCGAATTTATGGATTTATACAGCCACTTAATACCGGTCTATGATGTGGAGCCTTTGGAGAAAATCACTGATGCCTATTTGGATCAGTATTTATGGTATGAGGCGGATAAGAGACGTTTATTTCCACCGTGGATAAAACCAAGTGATACCGAACCACCGCCCTTGCTGGCATACAAATGGTGTCAAGGTAATACTTTTCCTTTTTTCTGTGACTTATTAGCGTGAAGCGCGCAAATGTTGCTGCAGATAGCCGACAATCTTCGTGTGATTTGAAGCAAGGTGATTTGTATATGAAATCCCCTTGTTGCAAACCTCACGCTGATTGGTTGGGCATTGTCATCATAAGCAGCGAGTTTATGTTTGAAATTTAAACGAATTACATTTTGTTTAAATTTGTTATGATTTGTGGCCCGCTTTAAACAGTAATTGGAATTCAGAAGGTATAAGAGTTTGTACAAAATCTCAACTTGTAATTATTTGTCCGATAGCCGGGCGCAAGCTGTTTTGTTTGCAATTCATTAATATTTATGGTTGAGACGTGCGGACATACGGACATATGGACCTACGGACATACAGACATATAGACTTAACATTTAATGACAGACGGTTAATGAACACAACATTCAATAAGAAAAGGACAGGGAGACAGTCGTATATACATTCATATAAACATGCGGACATACGGACGTATAAACTTAACTTAGGAAGTACGGACATACGGACATGCGGACATACATAATCATCTCATACTTCTTCTCATGCGTAGGGTATAAAAAATATTTATTAGTCTAATATATAATCACAAAAAACTTTTCCAGGCATCAACAATTTACAAGATGTTTGGGATGTGGGTGAAGGTGAATGCAATGTTTTGCTAGAGTCTCGCTTTGAGAAGCTTTATGAGAAAATCGATTTAACGCTATTGAATCGTTTGTTACGTTTAATTGTCGATCATAATATTGCCGATTATATGACGGCCAAAAATAATGTGGTGATTAATTACAAGGACATGAATCACACCAACAGTTACGGCATTATTCGTGGCCTGCAATTCTCCTCATTTATTGTACAGTACTACGGTCTGGTGTTGGATTTGCTGGTATTGGGTTTGCATCGCGCCAGTGAGATGGCTGGAGCACCGCAAATGCCCAATGATTTTCTTACATTCCAAGATGGCGTTACCGAGACAGCTCATCCTATACGTTTGTATTGCCGTTATGTGGATCGCATTCATTTGTTCTTTAGATTTACAGCGGAAGAGGCCCGTGATCTCATACAGCGTTACCTTACTGAACATCCCGATCCCAATAATGAGAATATTGTCGGTTATAATAATAAGAAATGTTGGCCGCGAGATGCTCGCATGCGGCTAATGAAACATGATGTGAACTTGTAAGTTTGATTGGACGCTTTGTCTTATATAAGAACGTTATTGATTCAATGTGTATAATTGTGCAGGGGTCGCGCTGTATTCTGGGATATTAAGAATCGTTTGCCGCGCTCGGTAACCACCATTAATTGGGAGAATACGTTTGTGTCGGTCTATTCGAAGGACAATCCCAACCTTCTGTTCAATATGTGTGGTTTTGAGTGTCGCATTTTACCCAAGGTTCTTAAAAACATACAATTTTTATAGAATTTTTAAAATATTTTCTTTGATTTTTCTCTTTCACACAAATAGTGTCGCACTCAACATGAAGAGTTTACACATCGTGATGGTGTTTGGAATTTACAAAATGAAGTTACCAAAGAACGTACCGCTCAGTGTTTCTTGCGGGTGGATGATGAGTCTTTGGGACGCTTTCATAACCGTGTTCGACAAATTCTCATGGCTTCTGGTTCCACTACATTTACTAAGGTGATTCCCTATGACCTATGAACTTGGAAATTTGATGCACATATTTATAGTTATCCCATCCATCGATGTACCAAAAATGGGCATGGTCGTATAACAGACACGCCCTCAATTTACAAAAAACTATATTCACTAAAAAACTCGACTTGTAACGCGAGGACGTAATCATATACCTGCCACCCACAGAGTTTATTTAGTTTTCTTACTTCTTTTCTTCTTTACTTATTTTGAACAATTTTTTTTTCGTATACATTTCTAGATTGTTAATAAATGGAATACCGCTCTGATTGGTTTAATGACGTATTTCCGTGAGGCTGTGGTTAACACGCAAGAATTGTTGGATCTGTTGGTGAAATGCGAGAATAAGATTCAAACTCGTATAAAAATTGGTTTGAATTCGAAAATGCCGTCACGTTTCCCGCCGGTGGTGTTCTATACGCCAAAGGAATTGGGCGGCTTGGGTATGTTGAGTATGGGTCACGTATTGATACCGCAATCGGATTTACGTTGGTCCAAACAAACGGATGTCGGCATAACGCATTTTCGATCAGGTTAGTAGGGCTGAGTGTAAATGTGACAGCTTTTCCCAAACTGATTCTTTCAGGCATGTCGCACGATGAGGATCAATTGATTCCCAATCTGTACCGTTACATACAGCCGTGGGAAAGTGAATTTATTGATTCGCAGCGTGTTTGGGCGGAATATGCTTTGAAGCGTCAGGAGGCCAGCACACAGAATAGACGTTTAACTTTGGAAGATTTGGAGGATAGTTGGGATCGCGGCATACCGCGTATTAACACGTTATTCCAAAAGGATCGTCACACGCTAGCTTATGATAAAGGTTGGCGGATACGCACTGAATTTAAACAGTACCAAGTGCTGAAGCAAAACCCCTTCTGGTGGACGCATCAACGGCACGATGGTAAACTGTGGAATCTTAACAATTACCGTACCGACATGATACAAGCGTTGGGTGGTGTGGAGGGCATTTTGGAGCACACTTTGTTTAAAGGCACCTACTTCCCCACCTGGGAGGGTTTGTTCTGGGAGAAGGCGTCCGGCTTTGAGGAATCTATGAAATACAAAAAGCTGACAAATGCTCAACGGTCGGGCTTGAATCAGATACCAAATCGTAGATTTACGTTGTGGTGGTCACCCACCATTAATCGGGCCAACGTGTATGTGGGTTTCCAAGTACAACTGGACTTAACCGGTATATTTATGCATGGCAAAATACCGACCCTGAAAATATCCTTGATACAAATCTTTCGCGCTCACTTGTGGCAAAAGATACACGAATCGATTGTTATGGACTTGTGTCAGGTGTTTGATCAAGAATTGGACGCATTGGAAATTGAAACGGTACAAAAAGAAACCATACATCCGCGCAAATCGTACAAAATGAATTCATCGTGTGCGGACATATTGCTGTTCCCCGCCTACAAATGGAATGTGTCGCGGCCATCGCTGCTGGCTGATAAAAAGGACACCATGGACAACACCACCACTCAGAAATACTGGCTAGACATACAATTGCGCTGGGGTGACTACGATTCGCACGATGTAGAACGTTACGCTCGGGCCAAATTCTTGGATTACACCACAGACAATATGTCTATTTATCCCTCACCCACCGGCGTACTCATCGCTATTGATTTAGCTTATAATTTACATTCAGCGTACGGCAATTGGTTTCCTGGATGCAAAACCCTGATACAACAGGCCATGGCCAAGATTATGAAAGCGAATCCCGCGTTATATGTGTTAAGAGAGCGTATCCGTAAAGCTTTGCAATTGTACTCTTCGGAGCCCACGGAACCGTACTTGAGTTCCCAAAATTATGGTGAATTATTCTCCAATCAGATTATATGGTTTGTGGACGACACGAACGTATATCGCGTCACCATACATAAAACGTTCGAAGGCAATCTCACCACTAAACCCATAAATGGTGCCATCTTTATATTCAATCCACGTACGGGTCAGTTGTTTTTGAAAATCATTCATACTTCGGTGTGGGCGGGTCAAAAACGTTTGGGTCAGCTGGCCAAATGGAAGACAGCTGAAGAAGTTGCTGCTTTGATCCGTTCTCTGCCCGTGGAAGAACAACCCAAACAGATTATTGTTACCCGTAAAGGTATGTTGGATCCGTTGGAAGTGCATCTTCTAGATTTCCCCAATATTGTTATTAAGGGCTCGGAACTGCAGTTACCCTTCCAGGCCTGTCTGAAAGTTGAGAAATTCGGTGATTTGATTTTAAAAGCCACCGAACCCCAAATGGTGCTCTTCAACCTTTACGATGATTGGCTCAAAACGATTTCATCGTATACCGCCTTCAGTCGCCTAATCTTAATATTGCGAGCATTACACGTGAATACTGAAAGAACAAAGATTATCTTGAAGCCCGACAAGACGACAATAACCGAACCCCATCATATATGGCCGACGCTTACCGATGAGGAATGGATCAGAGTGGAAGTACAATTGAAGGATTTAATTTTGGCCGATTATGGTAAAAAGAATAATGTTAATGTAGCCTCCCTAACGCAGTCGGAGATTCGTGATATTATCTTGGGTATGGAGATTAGTGCACCATCAGCGCAACGTCAACAAATTGCAGAAATTGAAAAACAAACTAAGGAACAAAATCAATTGACCGCCACCACCACCCGTACCGTTAATAAACATGGTGACGAGATTATTACCTCCACCACATCCAATTACGAAACACAAACGTTCAGTTCGAAGACGGAATGGCGCGTTCGTGCGATATCAGCCACTAATCTGCATTTACGTACCAATCACATCTATGTCAGTTCGGACGACATCAAGGAGACTGGCTACACTTACATATTGCCGAAGAATATACTTAAAAAATTTGTAACCATATCGGATTTGCGAGCACAAATTGCTGGCTATTTATATGGAGTGAGTCCGGCCGACAATCCCCAAGTTAAGGAGATACGTTGCATTGTTATGCCACCGCAATGGGGCACCCACCAAACGATTAATCTGCCCAATATATTGCCCACACATCAGTATCTTAAAGATATGGAGCCATTAGGCTGGATACATACGCAACCCAACGAATTGCCACAATTATCACCGCAGGACATAACCACCCATGCGAAAATCATGCAAGACAATACAGCATGGGACGGGGAAAAGACAATTGTCATTACCTGCTCTTTTACACCCGGCTCTTGTTCCTTGACGGCGTACAAATTGACACCATCCGGTTTCGAGTGGGGCTCCAAAAACACAGACAAAGGGAACAATCCCAAAGGTTATCTGCCCTCGCATTATGAACGCGTACAGATGCTGTTGTCCAATAAATTTTTGGGCTTCTTTATGGTACCGTCCCAGGGCAGTTGGAATTACAATTTTATGGGTGTACGGCACGATCAGAATATGAAATACGATTTACAGTTGGCCAATCCGAAAGAATTCTATCACGAAATACACCGGCCTTCGCATTTTCTGTTGTTCGCCAATTTGGAAGATGCCGGCGATGGCTCAGGAGCAGATCGAGAAGATGTTTACGCATAATTGTCTTAATTTTCATGAGTTTATTATTGAGTTAGTTCAAGTTCAAGTCATTTCATAAATGTGTATTTATAGTTTTATAAAAGGATACTATTTTCAGGATGTTTTCTCAATAAAATGATGATAAAATAAAATGTTTTTGCATTATTTAGTTAATAAACAAGAAATATTTAAAAAAAGTTAGCAAATGGGCAGTGCCACGCCCACTAATTAGACATCCTCGAAAAGCTGGAGAAATTTCCAAATGTTTGCCAAAAATTTGACCAAAATCGGAGCAGTAGTTTTCTAGATATAAGCCAAGTAAATTCACATTCATTCTTGTTCGTGTGTGTGTGGTCGTCATTTTAAAAATCACAAAAATGTCAAAAAGTGTGAAAAATACCAGGCGCTCAGAATCGCTCAGTAAGCAAATATGAATTCAAGGTATTTTTTAAACCCTTATAACTTGGAAACGGCTCGACGGATTTTGTTCAAATTTTTTTTGGAAGCTTGTGAATTAAGTCAGCTTTCAAATGAGGTACATTATTTGGGCGTGGCACCTCCTACTTAGTTAATAAACAAGAATTATTCAAAAAAAAGTCTTTTTTTAAGCAAACGGGCTGTGCCACGCCCACTTATTAGATATCCTCGAAAAGCTGGAGAAATTTCTAAATGTTTGCAAAAAATTTGATCAAAATCGGAGCAGTAGTTTTCTAGATATAAGCCAAACAAATTCACATTCATTCTTGTTTGTGTGGTCGTGTGTGTGGTCGTCATTTTAAAAATCACAAAAATATCAAAAAGTGTGAAAAATACCAGGCGCTCAGAATCGCTCAGTAAGCAAATATGGATTCAAGGTATTTTTTAAACCCTTATAACTTGGAAACGGCTGGACGGATTTTGTTCAAATTTTTTGTGGAAGCTTGTAAATTAAGTCAGCTTTCAAATGAGGTACATTATTTGGGCGTGGCACCTCCTACTTAGTTAATAAACAAGAAATATTAAAAAAAAAGTGCTTTTTTAAGCAAACGGGCTGTGCCACGCCCACTTATTAGATATCCTCGAAAAGCTGGAGAAATTTCCAAATGTTTGCCAAAAATTTGACCAAAATCGGAGCAGTAGTTTTCTAGATATAAGCCAAACAAATTCACATTCATTCTTGTTTGTGTGGTCGTGTGTGTGGTCGTCATTTTAAAAATCACAAAAATATCAAAAAGTGTGAAAAATACCAGGCGCTCAGAATCGCTCAGTAAGCAAATATGGATTCAAGGTATTTTTTAAACCCTTATAACTTGGAAACGGCTGGACGGATTTTGTTCAAATTTTTTGTGGAAGCTTGTAAATTAAGTCAGCTTTCAAATGAGGTACATTATTTGGGCGTGGCACCTCCTACTTAGTTAATAAACAAGAAATATTAAAAAAAAAGTGCTTTTTTAAGCAAACGGGCTGTGCCACGCCCACTTATTAGATATCCTCGAAAAGCTGGAGAAATTTCCAAATGTTTGCCAAAAATTTGATCAAAATCGGAGCAGTAGTTTTCTAGATATAAGCCAAACAAATTCACATTCATTCTTGTTTGTGTGGTCGTGTGTGTGGTCGTCATTTTAAAAATCACAAAAATATCAAAAAGTGTGAAAAATACCAGGCGCTCAGAATCGCTCAGTAAGCAAATATGGATTCAAGGTATTTTTTAAACCCTTATAACTTGGAAACGGCTGGACGGATTTTGTTCAAATTTTTTGTGGAAGCTTGTGAATTAAGTCAGCTTTCAAATGAGGTACATTATTTGGGCGTGGCACCTCCTACTTAGTTAATAAACAAGAATTATTCAAAAAAAAGTCTTTTTTTAAGCAAACGGGCTGTGCCACGCCCACTTATTAGATATCCTCGAAAAGCTGGAGAAATTTCTAAATGTTTGCAAAAAATTTGATCAAAATCGGAGCAGTAGTTTTCTAGATATAAGCCAAACAAATTCACATTCATTCTTGTTTGTGTGGTCGTGTGTGTGGTCGTCATTTTAAAAATCACAAAAATATCAAAAAGTGTGAAAAATACCAGGCGCTCAGAATCGCTCAGTAAGCAAATATGGATTCAAGGTATTTTTTAAACCCTTATAACTTGGAAACGGCTGGACGGATTTTGTTCAAATTTTTTGTGGAAGCTTGTAAATTAAGTCAGCTTTCAAATGAGGTACATTATTTGGGCGTGGCGCTGCCCATTTAGTTAATAAACAAGAAATATTAAAAAAAAGTGCTTTTTTAAGCAAACGGGCAGTGCCACGCCCACTAATTAGATATCCCCGTAAACCTAGAGAAATTTCCAAATGTTTGCAAAAAATTTGACCAAAATCGGGGCAGTAGTTTTTGAGTTATAAGCCATTTTCATTCATTTCCATATTCATTCATTCTTGTGGTGGTAATTTTGAAATTTACGTGGACGCCCAGATAAATATGGTGCGTATGACGTATGCCGCTCAAGAGTTACAAACAATCTACCCTTTGTCATAAGTGGAACGGTATATAAAAACAACATATATATATGTATAGATATTTTTTCAAATTTTTATTGAATATATTTTACTGTTGTGTAGTTCTTAATATCATTTAAAGTTATCTTTAAAATTTCTCTCTTATATATAAAAAAAAAATAATATTTTTCTTTTTACAAATTTTGTACAATAACAATGACTCTTTCTCTTTTACATTTTATACCGTAAGAGCAAGAATTTAACCACAGACAGAGACTCTATAAATATGTATGTAAGTCTCTGCCATAGGGTAAAATATTCAGCGTGAGTAAAAAAGAAGGAAACTCTCAAGTAACGGATGAAATTTTTGAAAAAGCCTCACATTCAGAAAAGTTGATCAAATTCCCCATTAAGTTCTTCTCTTTTTATTTAAAAACTTTTGTATTTGAAAATGTTGAAAAAATTTTATACTATGGCGTGTTACTTGAGAGTTTTCATTCTTTTTTAGTCACACTATTTATACCCTGTGATTTAACATTGTCAGTCTTATAAGATATCATGTTGCTCGTAGACATACATGAATCGTTGTATTACATACTTTGTCATACATATTAAGTGGTCCTTATAAGATTGAAAATGTTTTATACGCCGATTGCTGAACCGTTCACAAGTGATCACTTTTCAAAGAGCATCATCTTTCATATCCAATGTAATGGACGTATATTAGTAGTAGTAGTATTAGTAAGAGAGAGAATTAATATATAATTGAGATTAAACTTCAAGCAGTGCATGTCTATGTTGTATGCGTCAACTTCGTATAAAAATTATGGATTCTCACAACAACACCAAAACTGTAATGTAACGGTTTTACCATCATTGGCATTGTATGTAACCGGTAGCAATACCTAAGTACAGCGTGTTTCGCGGGTTATTAAATGAATACAATTTCGTTTAAATGTAATTATTAGAGAATAGTTGTTACGCGCTTATTAATTACAAAAAATAAAACTTAAATAACGAAAGATTTTTCATTAATTGAAATGATGGCACATGATGGTAAGAATGAAGGATTTTTTTTCAATGTTCAACTAGATTACAATAAAATAAATGAAATTATTATAGTCGATTTAGAGCGACTATTTAATACCCTACACCACTTAGTTCTAAAATTGCAGCCTAGTGTAGCTCAATTTCAATTTCTGCTTTATGTTAACTACCATCTGAGTATAAGCGAAGCATTGTTTTATAAAAACAAATTTACACAGACAACAAACAGACTTAAACCAATTGAGATAAATGTTTTTTTAGTCCTTTGGGATTTATAAACATGCATATAAATTTCATATACCCTTTAAAACAAGTGATGTAGGGTACAGATATATGTAAGGCGACAATATTTGCATAAAGGCATCCATTTTCAAGGGAATTTTTTTCTATAACTTAAGGCACAAAACTTAAATAAATACATGTTCTTAACTTAATTAGGCGTTGTTAGTTAAATAGCTTATATAATATACAAATTATAATGCCAGAAAAAGAGATTGAAAGCCAGCAAGAGGGAAAGAAAGGCGTTATAATATTTTTCACTTAATAGTTATTATAATGAAACTACTTAAAACTATTTGCAATTATATAATAATTATAATACTTAAATGTCTAGTAAAACATTAATTAGTGTATATATTTATATCTAAAAATATTCGCTTTTTTTTCTTAATTATTTCACTTCTAATACAAATCCTAAGTTTAGTCTTAATCTTAACTGTATTTTGTTTTATATACCCTCGATCTTGGAGTTGGAAGGGAACACAAAGTTTTGAAGGTACTTTCAAATAATCAATAAGGTATGAATGTATATATTTCTGTTAAGAATCCAAGTTCGAATTTATCTTGCCTCGTCTTTATGTATATTTCTATTTTGTTTAAATTGTCAACGAACCGCTGCTACCTGGGGCTTTTATTTATTTTTGGCATGTCCGACTTTATGTTTAACTTTTCATATATTTTCAAATGAAATGTTTTTATATGTAACTAATTTCCGTCCCCTACATGGAAAAGAAAATTTATATTGTTTTCTATGTGTTTCCCTTGCCAAACATTGGCGCAATTGTTTACCGAGCAGTTCGGCTACCTTTATATAAATGAAACGGAATACTGCCTTATCGTAATGGTCACGCCCTTAAGCTTTACTATGCATATTCAATTGATCAGCTGTTTGTGAGGATAAAGGGTATTTCATATATTTGGCGCAAGAGCCAAAAAACAAGCTTCTTTACTTATGTTATAAACTAAAGTATAAATATGTGGTAGTGCGGGTACTTGGAGCTGTATGCGTCTATGTGTGTGTGTACGCATTTCTTTTTACACACAATCCTCATCATTGAGACGAAATTTCTCGTCCGCGGAAGCCAATTTTTGTATAGTTTTTCTTATGCGCAGCGCTGATAAGCGTACGTTCGGATTTTGATGCCAGCATTCTTTCATTAATTTGGACATGCCAGCCAAGAGCTATAATTATTTAATATTAATTTTTATTATGTTTAAAAAATTATTGGTACTGTCTACCGTATCTGAACTCCAACGGTTTGGTATACAGGGTCTATAATTATCCACACAAACCACTTTGCGCATATCCTCAAAACTGGGATCTGATGGAACTACATCATAAAAAGGTATTCTGTATTCTTCGGCAATGCCGCCTGAAATTGTCCGTCGACACACTTCCCACAGTATCAAACCCAAAGCATAAATATCCGTACGCTTTAAAGCCTCAAAATTGATCATATTTATGCTAAGTGGGAGATATGAACACAAAAATTTAAGGATTTTTATATTCAAATATAAAATCATTACCTTTCATCTAGTACTTCAGGAGCCATGTACCGTTTTGTACCAACTTTGGGATTAGTTTCTTGTTTTTTATTCCCAAAATCCACTTCACCCGTTAGCGTCGAGTGCATAACTGCTAAACCGAAATCTGCTACAACACATTGTCCATCCGGTTTTACTAAAATATTTTTCGATTTTAAATCTCGATGAGCTATTGCCGGTTTGCCCTAAGAGAATACAAACCATTTCAACCTTTTATGTGAATAAAAAATATATAAATAAATTACAACATACTTGACGTCCTTCATAATTAACAATTTCCGTGTGTAGATGTACCAGACCATTGGCAATCGATAGACAAATCAAAATCATATCACGATGACTTAGAGCATTTCGATTTAAATGATCGAATAAGGAGCCATTGGGGTAATACAGTGTTAAGAGCCATAACTGTGTAGTATCGCAACGTGACCACAAATCAGAACCTATGTATCCCAAAATGTTTTCATGACGAACCATACTGAAAAAAAAAATTTAAATGATGACAATTTTACATCATTTCAGATGTTGAGAGAACACATACTTATAAATCTCCGTTTCACGTTTCCAGGAGTCTTCATTGAGGGTGGTAAAGATTTTTACTGCCACATTTTCACCATGCAAATGACCACGCCAAACCGACCCATATTTACCACCACCAATGCATTCCACCAAAGTCACTTGTTTGGCCAGAGTACGTTGCACCAAAAATGGTAAACCGTAACCCGTACCACTCCAACATGACTCTTGCAAAAATTCCTAATAAAAGTATGACATCAGAGGTAAAATTTTAATTTTGGGAAAATAATTATTTTACCCTTAAAGTGCTGTCCCCAGCTCTGGTAATACCCAACAATCCATCGTTTACGAAATGAGCGTCCGGATCATGTTTGTTGTGCGTTGAGGCTAAACGTTTACGATGATTGCGTCTTATAAATAAAACAGCCACATAAATCAGTATGGAGATGATCACAAATGGTCCCAATATAGCAAAAATCATTTTCAGTATATTGCTGGTATCAGCACTTAGGCGCGTTACTTCCGCTAGAAAATGAAATAATAATAAAAAGGCGTTTTTTTGTTTTATCAGTTAATTTCTTACTATTTGCTATGGGTGGCAATTCGGGAAATTCACCATCATTACAATAATCGCCAATACAGCAGGCGACATTAATTTGTGAGGAGGTATGACGTTTTCGAGGCCCCAAATTGTTGAGATTGTTTTGATTGCAAATCAACTGGGTGGTATCCACTGATGTGGTACAGCCGCGGGAAACTTGTTCTTCGCCAAATGCATTGCGTATACGCGACTTGTAACACTACATTAAAATAATTAAATTCTTTTTATTACATTGTTTACTTATAAGAAAATATTCATCCATTATTGTACCTGTATGGCATTCTGGCACATATGAGCATGTTGAGAGGCATTGCGGCAAGGCGGCTCACAAGAGAAACATTTATATCTGAGGATTAAGAGGAAATCATTAAATCGTGTTTATTTCATTGAAATTCTAAACAAATTAAAAAGCTGCGTTATTGTTGTTGTTGGTGCAGTAATAATAATTAATTATAATTAAACAACTGAAGCTTATAAGAGAACAAAAAAATCAACACAAATAAATGAAACTTTGCTTTGGCAAACATTTGGTTACATTTACCTTCTTCTCATACGTCTTTTGGACTTGGAATGCCTCCTGAGTGATAGTATATTGGTAAATGGTAGCAGTAATAGTGGGAGGGTTAATTTAGCATATATATATATATATGTATGTGGGCGTTTAGAATATTATGTTTATTATTAAACAACTTAACAACCAAGACATTTTTAGCAATAATTTGTTAATGATTCTCATTTGACAAAATTGTTAGAAAACTTACCGTGGATGTGTTTGTATAGAATTTTGTGCTGGCACCACAGGAAACTCTTTGCCATTTGAATGGGTAACTTCAAGTTCGGTATTCTCTTGATTCTCCTCCAATAATTTGCTATTGATTTCACCTTTAAAAATTATATATACACATAATATTATTAAAAAGAATTCTTGGACTATTATAATCCAGAGAGGTTGATTTTTTCTTATTATAAATTATTGCGTTGGCTTGTAAGAACACAAACACAATCACTTATGTACCATATTAAGGCATAATTAATGCAGCTTTAGTTTGGCGTTACTTGTAACACTTTGTAAACACTTTTTATATTGATATATATATATATAAATGAATAAATATTTATTTAAAAAGTAATGTTATTGTTCATTATATATACCTTTTATATTATTTATATGTAAAATTATTAAACAAAATATTAGTTTTATAATGGCAGCCATTATAAATTTTAGTGACAATTACAACAATGTTATCCATTAATAAAACAAGTACAGGGTGTATAGGATGCTATTCTAATAATAGTGTTTATGAAAAACTGCTTTATAATTTTAGCTAGTAGCTAAAAATTAATTTAGATATTATTTTATAATATATTATACAAATAAACCTATATATTTAGGTGTAATGTAATATTTTTTATCGCCATTTCAGTTCAATAGCACGAAGTTATATAAACAATCTGCCTTAAAAAAAATACAACACAATTTTAAGTTTTCTTCTCTTATGGTGTTCATTTGTTTTTTTTATGCTTTTGAAATGTTTTATAATAAGAAAGTCTCAATAAACTTAAATTTAATAAAAATATATAACTATATCCATTTTATAAGATATAAATATTATATTTTATAAGAATTATATATGTTTTTATATAATTATTATATTTTATAAGAATTATACGTTTTTTTTTTAAGATAAAAGATTTACAACTAGAAAGCGTTTTATTAGAGGAATTATTTTACTTGAACTACTTTTTTCATAGCCTGCACATCTTTATTATTATACTATTCCAATTGCCTCGTCGACAAATTTGTAAAGAATTGGGTAAAACACTTATTAACACACTTTAATCTACCGGTTAATTGTTTTTTAACCGAAATTTATTATAAAATATGTTTTTAAAAGGTTGACTATAATAAAATGATCAACTATTAGTGTAATAATTAAAGCAATAACTCAATATAAAATGGATTTACCAAATGAAAATTTTTACGGTAAGTAGTAGTAAGACATTTCAAGAGTGTGTATGTGTACTAGAAAAAAAAGTGCATATTATTACATGTATAAGAAATTAAAATCTCATTCATAATTAAGGTGTGAACGCCCTTCGCTTGCCTGCAATATCATAAATTTAGTTAAATAACTGACATCACATTATTTATTGGAGGGTTTTTAAGAATGTGTGCATTGTAGTAAAAGGGGTGGTACGAATATATAGAAGAGGAAACAATTACTTACAAAATTGTTAATTAGATTAACGTGTTTGCTTTTGTGTTAAACACAATTACACCCTACTTGAATCACATCTCTATCGTTCTCTATTCACCCACTTTTCATACCTTGTACAACTTGTTTTTAGTAAGTGGCTTCTTATACACATTCTGTAATGTTATTTTTGTTGTTGTTGTAGTCAATTCACTACATAATTGATGGGCTCAAAAGTGAAAGGTTTTGTGTAAGACACACTTCCTTAAATGTTCCCATTTTTTGGTGAAAATATCCAACAAAACTATACACTGTTGGAATTTCTCGTTTCATACATACATACAAACGATTGTTTTACATTCAGACAGTATATGATAAAGTTTAATGTAGAAACAAAAAATATCGTGACCAATATTATGGCGCTTCAGTTGCGGAAATTCATTAAAATTTTTCCAATAAACAAGTCAATAATTTTATATTGATAATAAGTTACTAGTATTTTTGTTTTGTTTTTGTTATAGATGATATATCATCGCTGGTGTCACCGGTGCCAGATTATCATCTTGGTGAATTGGATGAAATTATACGTTCAACAGATTCACATTTGGATGCTTCACTTGATTTGAGTGCATTTAGTGAGTTTAGTGAGATCTCAACATGTAACAGCAGCAAGCTGCAGACGGATACTTTAGCCAAAGTTTTGGCTGAGTCTGGTATCACTGCGTGGGATGATGATTATAAATTACAGCTAACTGAAACAAAACCATCAATTGATGAATTTCAGTTCAATTTCTCCGCTTTTCCATCCCCAGCCACCTCTCACTCTCACTGTACCCCACCCTATAATGTTTCCATGCGCACCGAATCCATTTCTTCATTGGATTGTGATTTTAATCCGGATGATTTTCTTAATTTCCTTAACGATGACGATATCAAGATGGAGAATATTGAGATGCATAATAATCGTAATACACCCTCACCAACAGGTAGTTGTACTAGTTCTAGTGGCAGCTCTACCAGTGGTGTGCAAAGTGACGCTTCATCAATGACTTCAGCGGGAGAGATGGTGTCTGTTAAAAATAATATTGAAGTGAAACAGGAAGAAGTTGACAGTAAAGAATTCTCCGGACATGTGAGAGATGAAGAATTTATGGCCATTGATGAATGTCTGAGAAGTATGGAAGAAATCAAAACAAAACCAATTAAAAATGATTTCATGGCTTCAGTGCCAATGGGAAACAATGTTGTAAACGTAGCTGCGCAAACATTGCCAACAATAAATGTATTACCAGTGCATGCTATTCCCGCGACACAAATGAAAACATCGACTCCTCTTAAGTTGCCTAACAATGATGCAACAGAAAAGGTTGTTTTGCATACAAAACCTTTAAAAGTCATTTCCAATGCGAAGCCCGTTCAATCCCCGGCATCATCATCATCATCATCAGTATCAGTATCACCTATCAATAAATTAACACCACCTCCAAATTCTAAACCCAAGACCGTATATTTGTCCTCTAATGATTTTAAAGTTTTAATGCAAAAAATGAATAATAACGGTCAGAAAAAGTTAACAGGTGCCAACGGACAAATGCCCAAAGTTATTGTAAAGACGGCCAGCGGTAAAGTAATAACCGGGAATAAAAGTTTAACTCAAATAACAACAAATTCAATGAACCATCCAACACAATTAAAGGCAAACATTGTTAAAACCAACGCCAATGCAATATTATTTAAACCACCACCACAAGCGGATAAATTATTGGGTAATAATAATCGAACGGAATTCGGACAAGGGAATAGAGTGGATAAAAATGGCGTTGTAGATGAGAAATTGCTGAAGAAGCAACAGCGTATGCTGAAAAATCGCGAGTCAGCATCCTTGTCGCGTCGCAAGAAAAAAGAATACATGGAAAGATTGGAGCGTCGCATTAGTAGCTTGGAAAAGGAAAACTACACTTTGAAAGGCGTAAGTAGAATAAATAATTTCAACTCTTAATGTGCTTTATAAGCATTATCATAAGGTCGTTGACATTCAGAAGTCTTGATAGGCAAAGTAAATGTAAAGGGTGTTTTTCTTAACAAGTTGCCGATTTAAAATTTAAATAAAACATAAGCTAAATACTGAAATAGCCAATTTCTTTTTTTAAATGGTAGATAATTTCTTGGCATTTAATATTTGAATACAATTTCTGGCATATGGCCACCCAATTATTTTTACAAAGGTTATTCTGGAGGTTTAATTTTCCATCACATTTTCAAGCATTTCAGCAATTCAGCGTCAATTGTTGCTGATTTATTAGCATAAACTAAAAACATAATGACTTTACGAATCCCTTCATGTAGGCTGAGAATTTCAATCACAGATGACAGCGACGATACGTGTTGTGTTCTTAATCATTAGTATAGAAATAAGTGTCACCAAAGAATGATTAATAAATAAATAAATAGCGGTAAAAATAAACACTTCTTAAAGTTGTATGATTGATGTTTTTTGTCTTTGCTTTTATTTTAGGAAAACTCATCATTACGTTCTCAATTGATGGCTTTCGCTCAGACCTGTCAGTGTAAAAATGGCAAAATGAGCGAATTCATATTAAAATCATTGGATCCTAGTAACAAAGCAAACTGTTCTGTATTGAGTGCCATTGATGCAGCGGCATTTTTAATTGATAATAGTAAAATAAATACAGTTAGTTCTGCTGTGCCGCCCACAGCTACAGCCAGCTTACAGCATCATATTAAAATAGCCCCGAAACCACCAAATGCTCCGGCCAATATAAATAAAAATTTCAGAACCCGTTTGTCAGCGGCGGCTGTTAAGAAAAATGTTGCTGTATTGTTTGCAATGGCTTTTATGGTCACTTTAAATGTGGGTAATTTTCAAAATTATTTAAACAAGAGTGTCTTGGATAACGGGGTAGCTCTAGAAGCGGCAATAACGGGTGAAGATAGTGCAAAGCCAGTTGTGGCCACCGGCCGTCACTTATTGTGGGTACCAACGGAGCAAGAATTTCATGAAAATAATAATCGCAGTAAACGCAGCATTGAATTGAACAATATGCCGCCGCCACCATTGCATTTCCTGCGACCAACAAATCGTACCGCCCACCGAAAGATTAATGAAGCCAGTGTAAAGGATGAACCGCCCTCACCGAAGGCCGCTAAATGTGGCTCCAACAATTCTTTGGGTAATGTCACCAAATATATGCAGGAAAATATGCGTCTGGCACGTGATTTGCATAAATGGATTGATGGCAATGATTATTTAAATTTAAGTATGGGTCACGATATGGATCAAGTGGAACATCTGCAATTCAATGTGGACTATGCCAACTTTCATCTACCCTTACAGGGAGCAGTGGATAAAGGAAAACTGGGAAAACGTAAACTATTTATGGGCGGTGAAGAAATTGATAGAAAACAAGCGAAATTGAAGGCACATCAGGCAGTAAACAGTTCCAACTCGTTGGATCTGTTTAAACCAAGCATAAATGAAGAGTATTTGCGCCTGTTCAAAGGTATAAAACGACAAGAAGACACTTTTTACGTACTGTCCTTCAATATGGATCACATTCTGTTGCCGGCTTCGGCTTACAATAAAAGTGCACGTCCCAAAATGTCTTTAATGTTGCCGGCCGGTGATCCCTCTTTAAATGGTGATGTAGTCCTTATGCAAATCGATTGTGAGGTACTGAATACCACGGAGTTGGAATTGAAATCACATATGATACCGGAAAAATTGCGACGTCAACAACGCTATGAAAATGTTAAAGTGAAATCCAATCAAGTGGTGAATAGTCATCAGAATCATTCTGAAGACACTAATAACGCAACCGTAAAAGCAAGTGAATCATTTTACTCCAAACCATCATCCAGAAGTGCTCCGTTCATGATGGATGTTAATAAAAATGAAACAATTACTCATAAGGTGACAAGATCGCCACTACCAATAAGCATGAATGCTAAACGGAAACCAGTAGTGAAGTTCAATGCTAGCAGTGAAAGCATTTTGGGGAGTGGAGTTTTGAATGTACGTAATTCTATGTTATTTAGTAAAATGCGTGAAACTGTGGCAACAGCGACACATACACATAATAGTGTAACCGCTAAAAGCACTTTTTAGTTAAGAGCGTGAAAAGTTAAGTTTAAAAAAAAAAACATTTTAGTGCATCTAGGTAAAATTTTTTATTAACTATTGTATACGGTTTTTTATTAGGAATCGTAGTTTAAGTAAAAATTGTCCATTTTGCTAAATTTAAGTAAAAAAGTAACAAAATTTTGAAATTCTTGCTTATCATGACAGTACGCTAGACTTAAACTTCTTAGATGAGGAATACTCAATCAAAAAACATTTAATTTGATGTTTGAATAGAAAACAAAATTGGCTAAAGAACCGTTTTAAATAGATGCGCACTAAAACAGAATTGAATGAATTTTTTTTTGAGCTATAAATCATTGTATTTCATTGAATTAATTAAACGATAATGATTTAAACATTTTAATAATCATTAAACAATAAAATTATGTATTATTTATATAAGGAAGGAAAAAATTTTGTGATTTTATTTCATTTGTGATTTCATTAAAAAAAAAAAAAAAGTAATTTATTACAAAAATATTCCCTTATTAACACTGGGTGTGTCGGCAACTATTTAAACTATCATCAATGTTGACATTTTCATATAAAAGCTTCACAATTTAACAAACAATCCGTAAATAATAATTACTTTAAAGCATTTATACATAAATTTATTTAGTTATAAATGCATATACGCGAATTTGAGGTGTGTATGGTATAAATATTTACACACATTCTATTAACAATATCACAAATAATTAACGCCCTCACCTCCAAAGTTTAACAATTCATCATTTATAATATTAAAGCGCAATAAGATTAATCTTCATATCATTCGTACACAGCTCTACAAGAGAGAATGTCAATCATAAGTATATACACATACAGATAGATGAATGCATTCCTTTGTTTACGTGTTAAATAAATGTGTTTTTCGTTTCAGATATATTAGTTTTATCAATTTTCATCCATATAATAATCATTAGGTTTTTTTTTTTTTGCTTCAAGCATTTGTGTGTTTACGTTCATTTATAATATAATGAATATATTAAAACTGTTCCTCATTTATACAAGCTAGTTAAATTTTGCAAAATTTCTCTTCTTCTATGTGATTTATTATTTCAATTAATTCAAAATTCTTAACATCCATATTATGTTATGTTAAGTGCTAAAAAATCAAGTGAAAAAGTGTTCCTGTACTCAAGCAATAAATAAAACATGTAGATGTGTGCATAAACTTCATTCCCGTTATATTAATGCAAGCACAGGTCACATGAATGCAAAGTTCATGCCCATCTATTCTTTTATCGATAATAAAAAGTCATTATCTATCTCTATATGCAATAGTGTGATATCTGAGATCCGTTCTTTTTAATTTTCTCGTGCAAATGTTTGCGGATATTAAAAATTTATAAAAATGCAAGAGTTCTGTGTAAATATATTACAAAATAAAATAATATTGATACAATTGATACATAAATGATACAAAATATGTGAAGAAGTAAAAAAAATAAAAGAAAATTGATGAAGAAGCTACCGTTGTTAATAGTTAGCATTAAATCAG
Organism: Ornithomya fringillina; assembly: GCA_963978525.1. Lineage (NCBI taxonomy): Eukaryota > Metazoa > Arthropoda > Insecta > Diptera > Hippoboscidae > Ornithomya > Ornithomya fringillina. The sequence continues at coordinate 2,859,778 of OZ021694.1, read as the reverse complement.
CCATATTTTTATTGCCCTTAAAAGTTTTCTTAACGCAAATATTTTTTAAGAAAGTTTTAAATAACGAATAAAAGAAGCAAAATATATCTTAAAATAATATGTTCTGTAAGGAATAAGATTCCGTAGCAAAAGTGTTTGTTTCCGTTAAGATTAAGGAACATAAAAAATATTTTGTGTGACTTAACATGTGTTTTACAATATGGCGCTATATGCACGCGTAAACTGATCAAAATAATGCAAGAAGGTGAGTTTTTCCATTTTATACACATATACATATATATGTATATTTAAAAGCACATTTTTAAAATGTTTTTTCATTGTGGTCGGATGTACTTGATTAGCAACAAATGTGTATTGTGTAGATTTGTCCACCTTTCTGATCATTGCTGAAACTTTCACAGTTTCATAATTTATCAATTTTAATGTAAATGTGAGTATGAATGGTTTATGCCTTTATATCTTTCACAAAAAAAAAAGTCAGTTAATGTTTATATAATAAATTTGCTTAATTTTCTGTTACATAACGGGAAAAGTTGCGCAAAAATATTTTGAATACTTTGCTTTGTATTTGTAAAAATATGCTCTCGTATTATGAATGTTTTCTCTCTTCATTTAGCTATTTTGATGGTAATCATGACCAATTTTGGTTCGTCTGTCTGATAATTTGTTGTTTATTCATTATGCTGATTTAGTTGTTATGATTAAATTAATAATGAGAATTAGTTATTGTTATTATTATTATTATTATTGTTGTTATTATTATTATTATTATTAATGTAAGGTTAGTAAACAACAATTTTCATTTCCTGTTGAAATTTCCTTTTTGCAAATCAAAACGAATGAAAATTAAATTTCACAAAATAATTTTCATAATTGTGTTTCATTGCCAGCCAACGCTGTTTGTAGACTTTCAGTCTAATATAATACATTAATACAGTTGTGGTGGGTATAGTTTACTAAGTAAACGCAATTGTTTTATTATGTATGTATATCGAAAGTTTATATATACATACACTAAGCGCTTTATTGTAAAGTCAATTAAAACTGACAATCATAATCATAAGTGTTTGTCAAAAACTGAACACCATTAAAACAATTAGTCAATCCATCAAAAATGAAATGTGAATATTGTACATATGCATCTTCGCCATACATACATATATACAATTGCTTAATGATTGTAAAGGTTATAGAAAACATTCAATACTAATCAAAATACACTAAAAAGTTTATGTATGTGACACATACATGCATATACATAAGAATATGATTTCAAATACAAATTTTGATATTAACGGTATGTGTAAATTTTATGGTAAAAGCATTTCAACAATTTTTTGTTTGTTTTTTTATACTTTCATTCAACATGTTTGGGAATAATCAATAAGTGGTAAAGTCTGTTAAATTGTTCCTTTTGAAAGCCGATCTATTCATTAAAACATAAAAAAAACAATTAAAAATATTATGGTCGGTCAATCTTGACCATCAAATACCCTACACCATTTGATTAATGCATTATTCAATAAAATTTTTTTCGTTGAAAAATGAAAAATTTTATTTTTTATATTTTCTTGTATAACTGAAGTCCACCTTCAGTGGCATTTGCCGTTTAGAAGTTACAAACATCCGCACACACTTAATATAACTTTTGCCACAACTGGTGCAGGGTATAATAATGTTATGATTAATGTTTGTTGTTGTTATATTACAAAAAAACATAAAAATTTCATTTATATCTCTAACCAGCAATTTTTTTAAAGCGCTTATAACATGAGTATGTGTCATTACTAAAATAGTAAAAGAAAGAAAAAGAAAAAAAAAAAAAATCAAAAAAACAAAAATGAAACTTTTCCCCAAAAAAATATCTTTCGCTACCATCACTTGAGCGCAGAGGTGTTTAATAATTAATTAACGATTTATTAATTTGATTTATGCGCGGTTACGCTAAATGATTTTTTTGCGAAAGCGTATTGCATAGCAAAGTTCGCAGACTGGACTCACACAAACACACCCACTTGCTAACCCACAGAATAATGTGCATTCAAGTGGAAGTTACCATTTATGGATTTATTTAACAATTCAGTACTTATATAATATATGTATATAAACTTGTACCTGACTCCGCATTGGATTTGCTTGCCACTGATTGAAAGTAACTGAAATCTAGACAATTTCACCAAAAGCTACAAATGTTTTGAGAGCAAATCTAGAAGGAATGCTATAAGATTTGATTTACTAAAAAATAAGGCCCACAACCCCCTTGCTTCCAATCCAAGAGACAGTTTTAAAAGTGTTAAATTTTAACACTTTAAATTTTCCATTGCAGTAAAGTTTAAAGATATCGTACACGTAACAAATATTTATTTCTCGATTTAGTTGACACACTTCTCAAATGTATACACAATGAAAATTCATAATTTCAATATTTATTTACCTAAACGAAAACGTACATTTTCTAAACCGTGAACCTGTCGCTTCAAACTGCCACTATCAGCCCAACTAGAGTTGAGATAACTATCATCATCGTCCATGGCTAATTTTTTCAATTCCTCTTGGCGCCTGTACGCATCAGCCATCATGCGACGACGCGTATCTTCATTAATTACCGGCTCTCTGCTGGGTGGCCCCTCACCCAGCTGATTCAGTTTGACTACCACTTTAGTTTTATCATTTTGTCCCAAATATTCACACAATTTTTTATCCGATAATATTAAACGGCCCGCAAACCATAATTGTGCCTTGCTTGGTTCGATAACTTCCTTGGAAGCTTGCGTACCCGTTAAATCTTCGGTATTTGTGAATTCCATACGTATAGTGTCGTGAGGTGGTAATTGCATTGGATAAACTATAGTGACTGCACCGCGCAACAGATTTATAGCTTCTGAAACGATTTTCAAAGTTAACGGTTTTTTAGCCAATACCAACTTGCGATCTATCATTTCGCGGGCCTCTTTTATGGCCTTACGCAAAACTTCTTGCATATTCTCTTTCGGTTGTTTGCCATTACGTCGACCAATGGGATCGGCATTGAATATAAAACCGCCAGAAGGGATGCATTTTTCACCCCAGACATCTTTTAATTTTAATTCTTCAACTTGTTCATCGGTAAGGCCTATTATATCGGGTGGTAAAAGAGTACCATGCGAAGCTAATTCTTCCATTTCACTGCAAATACGTTCCACCTTAAGGCGGCCATTAAATATGGCGGTTAGATCTCTAATAACATCGGTTGAGTTGTTTTCTATGCTGGTCTCGAAAAGAAAGAGATTTTCGTCACCTCGTTTTACCTGCAGAATAACCATTTGTCTAATTTTTCTAATGAAAAAGTTTCTTATTTTATTTATTTTAGTATGACAGGAAAAGTTTACGCAGTTTTATAAGCAATTATTTTATATTCCAAGAGTTTATTTATTTTTGATCGATTGAAAAATAAATGTAAAGTCATGGCAACTAATCTACATTATACTATGTAGAGATGGTTGTTTGGTTGCCAAATAATTTTATTTTCATAAATACTTTTCATTCAGTTGATTGAACTTCCATCGAAGACATAATTTAAGCAAAATTATCAGTCGAATGTTTCTTCTGTGAAATAGTTTTAATAGGAAAGATTTTTATCTATAAATTTCTGTATTCAACTTGAATGTTGTCTTACTGTTCTATGAATCATTTAAAAACTCTTTTTTTAATGATTTGTTTGTGTATCTTCAGTGTTTTAATAGGAAGTGTTCTATTTGTTATTTGAAAAATAATATGATTAGTGGTCAACTTTTACTTCCAACGCATAACAATTCTGTTATGAAACAGAAACTGAAAACTATAGATAGAGATGACCAAAAAAATGGTCCACGGGTAAAAATTTATTAGTTTTTCTTCAAAATTACTGATTTTTAAATTTATTTCTTTATACCCTGCAGCCCTTGTGGTAAAGGGTATATTAAGTATGTGGTGATGTTTGTAACTACACATAGATGTACTTTTTATTATATCGATCGATTCATAATCAAAATCTGAAACGATTTCACCATGTCCGTCTGTCCGGTATGTGTGTATCTAAATGTGCGTGCAAGATTTTAAATATTTTGATGAAATTTCGTACAAGAACGTGTCTGGTATATTTTTTGCGACTCCTCTCCATATAATCATATGTGGTGTTGGGTATAAAAAAGGATTTTGAAGGTACAAATGTCCTTTCAAACTTATCATACCTTATATTCAGGTAATGTAAAAGACAACAACAATCATTTTATGAAATTATTCAATCATCACAAGTGAATCCTAAGGTGAACAGACACATTTATATTTATAGCTGCCTTTAATAAAATTTGATTGAGTATTTTTCCTTTGTTTGCGCAGTACTTTTTGTTCTCTGTTCTGATAATAATCAGATAATGAACGATATGTTTCCTCAAATGTTATGAAACTTTTGTTTTTATGAGTTTAACCATGATCATGAGGTCAGGCGTATATTCTCTTTTTCAAAACGTTTGCAACACTCCGAAGTAGGCTTGAGAGAAGCCATAAACTACATATATGTATATGTACACATTCAACCATTTGGGAGTTCAGCGATGGGAGAATTCTCTATTGGAGAAGTCGACTTCAAACTTTGCAGTATTTTTACCCGCAGTTGTTATTGAAATTAAAGGACCCGCCCACAGAGTAGCAAAATTTGTACCACTTTTACACTTAAGCAAATCTGAGATATCCTCCAAATTTATATCTAACTAATGGGCGTGGCAGGTATACAATTATCTTAATGAGTTACATTTTAGCTCGAAATCCGTTTAGTGCACAAAATGCAATTTTTTTTAATATTATAGGTACTGTCGTGGCTAATAATCGATTTTATAAATAAATTATGGGCGGAATCAAAAGACCGACACGCCCTAAATTTACAAAAAACTCTCTATTGCAGAATTCATCCTCTCTTGAGAACCATTAAAAGCACAATTGAATAGTCTTTAAAAGAGGGCATATTTGTATGTGAGCCACGCCCTTTTCATATATATATGGAGTGTGTTCAAAATGTCTTCTAATCCAAATACAGTTATTTTTTAAATATATTTAGTTTTTTTTTGTGTTGTTTTCTTTTAATGTGTAATTTAAGAAAAGTTTATGAGTTGTTGGTGAAATAAAAATTTTAATTTTAAAATAACTTTTATAACATAAGTGAATCAGTTTATCTTTAAGAGTTAATTAAGTGAATACAACAACATGTAATAACATTAAAAACGTTTTAGTTTCTGTTACATGAATCTGCGTAGTTATGATTGTTTATTAAAACATTTAATGTCACTTTTTACAGTTTTATTTATAAGCTCTTATTAATTTAAAATAATTTAAATAAATCTCTCAGTGATAAAACTATTGTATCAAATGAGACCAGGAATGGGAGTAACTTTTTTAATGACATTAAACGGGCGAAAGACGGCCATTTGCAATATCAAACTGTATACATACTCAAATGTCAAATTTCAGCTCAATATTTATTTTTGTAGCGCCCACAGAGGCTAAATGGGGAACAAGTAAAAGCTAAGTAGCCGAGGAAAACATACAAATTTACAATTCTTTTTAATAATTTGCTTACCACTCAATTACACACATTTTCCATTACAAGGCCTGAGGTCAAGTATACAGTCAGCCTTCACAGACGATTGCACAGCTCAAAAATATCACTTAATTGGTTATTAGTCATGAAAACCAACCAACTAACTAACCGACCAACCATTGGGGATTTTAATTGAAGACTATTATTATTTGAAATAAGAACGAATAAAAAACTCCAAATAATTTTTTTGTTTGTTTAGAGATTTATCATCACCGTCAAGAATATTGTAATATTCCATGACTTGACTGTTTATAAATTATTAACAGATTATTTAATGAGATGTTTAGCAATTTTATTAATGAGTTTTTGTTTTTTCTTTACTTGAAATGCAAAAAATCAATAATTATAACTTTATCCTTTTATAAAAACTTATCAATATTTAAATATTGACAACTGTTCAGTTTGCTGTATGCTAGCGGCTTATGTTCTTGACACATTCTGATGAACTTACAAGGTCATTTTTAGTTGTTGCCTTGCATTGGTATTGATTGTTACCGTCTGACTCACATCTTTTCCATTCTTGACACCCAAGACTTAAAGGTTTTTTTATGATTTTCATTGATTTGTTTGTGTTTTTTTTTTTAGTGTTTTAATAATATCTCTGGGCAAACTTTAATATATTAAATAAATATAATATTTATAGTATTTGGTTAAGATTGTTCTGTTGTCAAAGATGTAGACAATAATGGGATGTTTGTGTAGAAAACGTTTTTTCAATAATTACATAGATAGAGAGATAGAGAGAGAGAGAGGGTGTTGATAAGGATTTTCGAAAATTTTCAAAAACAAAATAAATACAATTAATTGTTTGTTAGGCAACATGGTGTATCATTCTATTTGCAACTGTCAGAAGGAGTCTTCCAGAACCCCCTAAAGTTTATATATTCTTGTACAGTTTCAAATTTTAAGTCCATCCAGACATATATATATTTTTTTAACGAAGGGGAAAGCTTTGAAAGTCCAGTCAGTGTGGGACTTACACTCACTAAAATCCCTTCGAATGTCCGACGTCAATTACCCTGAGACTACCGTTAAGAATTACGTCAGGACATATATTATTAAAGTCGGTTTGTCTGAGTTTTTATGTAGTACGTTTTAAAATTTCAAATATTGAGATTTTCTCTTTAAAATGGGCAAAATTAATTAACAACCACGCCTACAATTTCAAAAATTTTAAATGGAATTTGATTTGCTTCTTTATGTTTAGCCTGTCAATGGGCGGAATCATATAATAGGAACGGCCACAATTTACAAAAAATCTCTTCGATTTCGATTGTACTTTTCATATGAAGAAGCGATTTAAACTAGATCTAGCTATTTGTAGAATCCTTTCTGGTGCAACGTTTAACTTTTTAACGGTTATCTTATCTTCTCTGTCTTATCTCTCACTTTTTAAGCAGCGCATCTAATTTACAGTTCAGAGGCACAATCACGCGCAATTTTAGCAACATCAACAACAACAAATTTGTTTTAATTGTAGTTTTGGGCAGCGGCAGGATATTTTCTGAGACGTGACTTTAAATATATTTTACACCGCTTAAAAGAAAATTTCTTACAAATCATTCACGATGTGTTTTTTTAACACATGCGGTACACATGTGAAATATGTTTATTTAATATGCTTTACAACAAATAACTGTTTAGATATATTATCTTACTTACTATCTACAATGTGGGTAAGGTTGTTGTTATTGTTGTGGATTATCCAAACACATGTTAAATATTTGATCTAATGTTTATCAAGAAAGTATTGATTAACGCTTAATATCAGCATTTATCTCTTTCTGCTTAAAAAACCATAATTAGTTTAGTTGTAGCGTTAAACGTATGACCAAAAGGGTTTTAAAAATGGTCCGATCATGTCCAAATTTGGCACAGTCCATTGCCAAGCCAATTAAAAAGTCTTCACCAAGTTTTAGGCAGAATAGAACACGCGCTTGGGTTAAGCCACCTCCTTGTGTACAATTCTTAGTTAATCGATTCAGAAAGGTATTCCGAATCGATCGGTTCTAATTAAAGATGGGTGTGGCGTTTAGGAAAACATCTAATGTACACAATGGATTACTTTCCTAAAGAAAAAATCGCAAATTTGATCAGATAATAATAAAATATGAAAACCTTTCAAAGCGTTTTACATCAAAAAAATCAAAAAAAAAAAAAGGAAAAAAAAAAAAAGAAAAATACATTAATGTTGATTAATGCTCCGATTTTATTATGTATGTGTACATATACACACACACATATACGTTGACATTGAATGAAATGAAATTGTTGCCTAACCAGTCAAGTGGAAGGAAGCGAAGCCAAGTCAAGTTAAACCAAGTCAAGCCAGTGAGCAAAACTTATTAAATAAAATAATAATAAAAAGAAAAAGAAAAAAGGCTCACACAACCAACAGAAACTATATATACAAAGCAACAACAGTGAAAACAATCATAACTTATGGTTTATGTTATTAATGAACAGCCCTGGCGGCTCGACCATTATAAACGTAACACCTTGAGCGCATCAACCATTTACATATATGTATACGTACGTACACACATCCTGTCTCTTCATAGATTTCTTTTAAATTCTCTTTTCCATTATGCTGCATGATCGAAAAGTATCGATATTATGACTGCGTACGCACATAAATAAATTCCGTATAAAACTTCATAAAAATAGAATACATTCACGTGTGCGTCTGTGTGTGTGCGTTTGTGTTTGTGTTTGTATAAAAGCAACATCATTTTTAGCTGTATTAGTGAATGTTGAGGGTTGTGCATACGTACGTACATGGTTACTAATGACAGACATGAACTGATTGTGTTGCATCAAGTGATTACTTTGTTTGATATTAAGGTTGATGTTGTTTGCTTGCCCCCTCAACGTTTTAACATTTTTAAATGGTACGAATATGTGGTTGTGTGTATGTGTCCATGTACATAAACTAGTTCAAATTTCTTGGAATTACTTCACTCTTTTTTTTTTCATTTTCATTACCTTAAAAAAAAAAACAGTATATGATAAGAGTGAGACGGTTGTAAAGGGTTCAAGTCGAACATTGTATAGAGACGCGTTTTGGTGCTCGCCACACCTGAAGCATGTTCTAATTTATAAGGTGATTGCTTCTTATTATTATGCATAAGAGAGCATAATAAGAAGGAACAGATCACACCGGACTCTAAACAGCACTGCTTACGTATAAGATTTGCAAGCAAAAGGTGATTTAGGTGAAAGAACATTTTTGCATAAATCTAAAAATCTCCAATTTCAATTAATTTTCACCAGGATACTTCAAAAAGTACATATATGCTCTTATGGTAAGAAAATAATAAAGAATGTGAGACAGACCTCCAAAGGAATTATATAAACCTAGCATGAAGAAAAAAACAAGGAAACCATTTACGTTGGATTTAATCAAATTTGAGACTATTTTGCTTATAATAAATTTATATTTAAAATTTAAGTTTATTGAATTTTGTATTAAAAATATTTTTTTTTTTATAAATTGGAGGCGTGTCTGTTGGCAAAGAAAATTTAATTCACAATGAACTAAGCATACCTACCTTTCTTATAAGGTATATATATACACACAATACACACAAAGTCAAAATGAATGATAAATGAAATAATGCGATATGTCGTCGGTGGCTTACCTTATTGTCGTTACAAGTAATGTCACTGTCACTAAGTGAGCATGAGTAGGTTCTATACACTCCCGTCAGTCACTCTTGTTCTCTTTATGCCTGTCGACTTTTTGCTTCCAGATTATTGGTCTATTGAGTTTACTTGTGTATATTGTTCTTGTTTTTGTTATAATCCTTATAAGCCAAGTAAGTAGTTAATAACAATTAAGTAAGTCTAGTCTGCAAGATCTGGTTCTGTTCTGGTTTCTATATTTAATGTATAAATTGTGTATTTCTTTATGCTTCGAGCATGTTGAGTAATAATAGGTTCTGTGTGGGAAAAATCTATATTATTTAAAAAAAATAAAAGAAAAAAAAAACATTTGATTGTGATTGTTTGTGAGTCATATACAGAAATACAGAAAAATGGACACATTAGCAATGAATTGTTAGCAAAACAAGGAGATAAGAAAATAAAAACAAAAGAAAAATGTAACATGATCAATAAACTTGTCTAGACTTGGCTAAAATGTATATTATATATATATGTATATAAGTAGAATGGTAAGTGTAAGCACATCAATTAGCATCAACTTGATATATATTTTGTTCTTGTTCTTGTTCTTGCTCTTGCACTATTCCATTCAGGTATTACTAATTTTGTTTTTTTTTTTTTAATTTGAAATATTTATATAGATATATATCTATCTGTGTATATCAATTTTTTTATTTTTATTTTTTTTTTAAATTTATTTTATCCATTTATAATAAATTAAAATGTTTCCTACGAAAATATGAGCTAATGAAAGAACGCTTATTACACTCATTTGACTATAAATGGCAGTAATAGTTGGAAGATTTAATGTTCATACCAAGTTACTGAAATTAGTGGTGATAATTTATTACTAACATACAAACACACAACAACACCAACACCAAGTATATAAAATAACCTGGGAGAATTATTATAATGTTAGCCATTCTCTCAAGGTGCAACAAACACTTTATATGTAGGAGGGCGAGCTACACAATGGTGTAGTGGTAGCATAATATTAGTAACATGAGTAGGGAGACATGACTTGTCATCGTATACGATACACACAGAAGCAGAAAAGTGCAAAAGTTAATGCACGGTGTGTGAGCGTTAATATGTATAAAAGTGTGTTCGTGAGAGACGATAGAGAAAATCAACAAGTCGGAGACGCGCGTAGCCACTACATATATAGAGTTAATGCTTACTTATGTGGAGGATGGCTTTACATGTTTTGATTACAAATATTGAATTTAATGAATGAAAATGAGAGGGAGAACGCATATGATATATAGCCTTGCATACAACATAACAAGTAATAAAGTATTGGAAATAAGTTAAATAGCGAGTGAAACTAAAATTATATCGTATTGAGAGAAATTTCTTTTTGATCAACTTTCGTGTTTAAAGTAAAAAAAAAATAGAGAGGCTTATATCTATACAGCAGTTGTAAAAACGATTAGTCGGTTATATCTAACAATTTAATACTCTACCCTATAACAATTAAACAATTTATGCAGTAAACGAAAAGCATTCCCATATAAAACCTGACATACCCGATGAAACATTATATGGAAAGGGATTTTAAAAACGACCCGATTGAATGAATTTAAAAAAATTGATACCGTACACACCCACAAAGATAATAATGTCAAATTTGATAACATATATTATTATATTACTCTAGCGATCGATGTAGCAAAACTAAGTAGTTTAAGATAACAGACACGCCTACAATGTGAAAACCATAAACATGGGAGAGGTGCAATCTAACAAATTTAATATCTAATTTTTAAGATAGGGCGTATTTGCATTTATGTTCCGCCTTCAATTTAGGAATAAACGTGCAAAGTACAATTACCGAACTTGCCATAAATCTTTTTGATTTGACTTATTAATTTCTCTCTTTACCTGTACGAACGTTGTTTTTTAAATTGAGAATATTGAAGAGAGTAAAATCAAATGTTTTATAAATACGGTAAAAATGAATCCAACAATACGTGTTGGTAGTGGTGCGTGTATGTTCCCTGAGAGTTAAGCTTCACACCTAATCCATGATTATATGCTATGATCCTTTACCATTTCTCCTTATATAGTGATAGAAAACTTTGCTGAAGAAATTTTCATCAAGAAAAGTATACTTCTTTATTATACGATATTTATGAGAGAGAAAAAGGAAGAGAGAGAGAATTAAATCGTTTACTCTCTCAAGCTCCCTCTTTAATTAAGACGCTACACTTGTGACTATAGAAGTAAAGTGTTTTTAAAACCAATGAAATGATCGGTGTTTATGCTTTCCGTTACTAGTTGTTTATTAAGAGTCGTACGTTGTGGTTGTGTCTTGTTATTCGCCAGACTTGAATATTTTCTATTCAATTTTTTATATAATTAAAAATGTAAACGTTATGTAGAATGTGTCTGAAATAGAAAAAAATTGTAAAACTAAAATTTATGATAATAATAATAATGAAAAAAAAAGTGAATTCTAAGTTTTAAAATTAATGGTGGAATATAAAATAAACACACTTAATATTAGCTTCTGATATAAAAAAGAAACTTTAACTTAACTAAACTAAAAACAAAACACGTTTCTTTATACGTATTACGAATAGTCGTAAAACACGGTTAAGGAAAAAAAACAAAAAAAACAAACGCACAGCACCGCTATCGTTATTGATTATCGGCCAACAACAAGTTTGTAACAGTTATTTTCTGCTAGATTTTTGTTTTTATTTTATATACCAAAAAAAAAAAAAACTAACAACAACGCGATATTTGAAAATGCTTTAAAAGCTCGTTTTGTTTTTCTAATATATGCAACACAATACAGTGTGCAGTGCATTCATTTAGAGCGTTTGACTGACGGCGACTTTTAATTTTTGTTTGTTTGTTCATATTCTTGTTTGTTATTCCACTATATATGTACCTGCTGTTTCTATAACTATTCATTTACTCTGTTATATACATGTGAGTATGTGTGTGTTTACTAGATTGTCTCTGCGTACAAATATATAAGTTGCTGTTGTTGTTAAGTATTTCTCTGGTTTTTGCATAAATACTGACATTTTGTTGTTATTGTTGTTGATTTCTATGCATATGTTGTATATAGAAAAAGTCATACATACATAAATTTATTAAAAAAAAAAAAAAAAAAACGTTTATAAAATTACCTGTTGTTACCAGAAACACCAACTACTGCAGCAGCAGCAGCAGCAGCAACATAAACTGAAACAACGTACGTAATACAATATGATACCAGCTCGGGAAAAAGAAAGAAAATAAAAAGAGAAATACACAAAAAAAAAGAAAAAACCCAAGTGATAAAATATTTTCACTTTTAATTTTTTTTATTATTAACCTGAAAAGACTCACTGTACTAAAACGTATACCATCGAGTATATGTACATACGTACATGTATATGTGTCTGTGTATGTGGGTATAAAGATTGTTAGCTAATTTTCTGTTGTTTTAAATAAAATAAAAATCGTAAACAAAATATTCTGCAATTAAAACAGAAAAAAATTGATTATTGGCAAATATTACGGTTTACGGTAGACTGGGAGGGAAACGATAAACACAAACGACGATACGGTAAGTTGTAATTATCCACCCTGTGGATAAGGGTATATTAAGTTTGTGCGGATATTTGTAAGGGCAAATACCACACCCACCTTCAATGCTCAAAATATTAACCGATTGAATATAACCGACTATAAGATATCACTTGTTTTAAATGTAGAGTTGAATAACAGTAATAATGAACCTCTTACTGCTTCTGAAACAACATTCAACATCCGTGATTGTCTCATTATTTCTCTCAATAATTAAATATTAAATACGCAAACGTAGTGACTGTGATAACGTACGATAGTTATTCGCATAATTTAGACAAGTCCAAAAAACCGCTCAGGTGCTAAGAGTTATTTGCATTCATGTTAACATAAACAATGATTCTAATCGTACTTTAGGAAAAACTTGACAAATCAAATTTACATATATAAACGTTCAAATGTATATTCATGTGTGTACATGCACATATGGGTGCTGTCATCATCAACCACTACCTTTACAGTGTCTGTATTTCTACCGGCATAAAAATTGTCCATCCGCAGAATATTAATATGTTATTAATTTAGAATATAAAACTAAGCATAAGTTTACGTTGTAGAATTCTACACACGTACAATTTTGTATTGTTTACGCAGAACGAAATCATTTATAATAAAATTCACGTTTATAGGCATATAGTAGATAAGTATGTGTTGTATGTGTATTGCATGATGGACATTGATTGATTTTTTAAGAATGCATATTTTTTTACTTATTTATGTGTTTGCAATAGATTGTGTTTATATTAAGAATTGTATTTTTTTTTTTATGTAATATGCAAATATTTCTCAATTCAATTTTAACAAAGAAACAAAAAGTATATAAATGTAAGGATTAAGGATGTAAGGATTTCAAAAAGTATATACTTGGCTCCTTAAATTATACTACAATTAGTTTAGTTGTATCTGCATACGTCAGGCACTGCCAATCAAGTTACTTTATGACTTATAATTGTATGTGAAGGGGTTCTAAAAATGGTCCGATCTGGTCCATTATCAATAGGATTCCTCTTTGGGCCAATACATGTCCTTGTACTAAGTTTCATCGCAATATCTTAAAAGATGCTACCTGTAGTTTGCGCACAAATTTACACATACTTTAATAGCCGCTCAAATGGCAGTCTTGCATATATGCCACGCCCACACTGTTAAGCGTAATAGTGTAGAGGGTATTAGAATAAAGCAAGAAAGTTAAAAAAGGCTTTAAATGGGCGTAATTCCGAATAATTACAAAATTTACACCTAAGTCGCATCATTCTATACAACTTTACTGATATTTCTAAAATGAATTCCCCAAGTATGTATGTAAATAATAATTAATTTAGTTAATTTTGCACGTATACGCACACTTACACCATATGAAAATTGTTAGCCTCATAAAGAAGTTGTAAAAATGATAAGTGAAGCCAAGCCCAGAAAAACTCTTTAGAAATCCAAGCGAATATGTTTGAAAAATAAAAAGCATTTTATAATGCGCAATGTGAGCACCAGCACCTCACCGCGTCTACAACAATTGAATTCAACTTGCTATTTTTTTTTTTATAACACACACGTGCGCACAACTAATAAAACAAATCGAAAAACAAAACAAACAAGCAAACAAACAAACAAACAAAAAAGTTGTGTGTGTGTAATTTATTATAATATCGTACACAATTATGCGTTATGTTTATATTGATTGCATTTTATTGTACGAATTGTGTGTATGTATTTGTGTGTTTGTTGTATAGCTATAGCAATTGTATATATATGTATATAACGCACAACTCAACGTATGCATGCAAACACAAACACAAACATTTGCTCATTTAAGTTTCAATACAAAATAATTTCATAGATCATCGATCATTTTGTAATAACAAGAAAAAGATATATAGAACTACTCTACTATTCTGGCTACATGATGATGCATGATTAACGAGAGGTCGAGAGCAACTATAAGCAACAAAAACAAAACATAACAAAACAAAACAAAACAACACAAATCTATGTGTATAGAATGAATAGAATGAACGAAAGACAACGACGACAACGACGACTTTTAAAAAAAATAAACTTAATGATATTGATGTTAACACATTGTTATTGTTGTTGTTATTATTATTATTATATTCATAGGCAAACATATATGTATGTATGCCCATGCTGCGGTACCTCTATTATACACATTGGAGTGCATGAAGTGCATATTTCTATAGAATGTACAAAATGTGTACATTTGGTGTAGATGGTGTTGTTGCTTTTGGTGGTGCCGTCCAATCAATGATAAATTGAATATGTAATAGAAAAGCAATAACACAAGATGGTGGTATTGAATGGAGTATCTGAATACAAATGACCAAAATAAATTACAACAATAACAACTTCTAATCATATCGTGAAGCAATTTCCATATAATCTTTATTTTAATGATGAGAGTATACCAAGTTTGTAATACTATTTGTAACTGGCAGAAAAGGGACTCATTTAGATCAGTAAAAAAATCTGTGAGAATCTAGACATGTCCGTCTGTGGGTGCATGTTCTGTGGTAATCACTATTCTGGGCGTAAAAATTGTGACGATTGCAAACTTGACAGAAGTGTTGGTAGAGTTCATTCATTTGCACATGTTGTTATTGAAACTACCAATCTGATATACGGATGGACGGACAAAATGCGTTATATCGACTTTGAATTTAAAGCTAATCAAAAATAAAACATTTATGACATTTTTTGCCAACATTTTGACAAAGTGTGTATACCAGCAGCCTTAATATGATGACTAAAGTAAATGCAAACTCTTAATTATAACGATATTCAAACATACAAAATGTACAGCCTAAGTACATATATGTTAAATACTTGTACCAGTTGTTATTGTTATTGTTATTATTTTTCCATTTTCATATTTTTTTTTTTTCTTATTTTATTGCGTACCTTGCCGCCTCAATGCAAGTGAAATTTATTACGTTTCGTTATTACGAAATGAAAAGTAATAAGAATGATGAAGCACAGCAGTAACAGTAACAGTAACAACTGCTGTGTGTACGGGGCCAGAGGTAGAGTAAACTATCTTTAGTAACCAGATTGGCGACACATGCAGCACAGCACAGCACAGCACTTGCCCGCGTCTTTGATGTTGGCAATATTTTGCGCCATGTCACGTTACTCATACATTTACTTTTAGATTTTTTATTTTTTTATTTCTCTTATTCGCGCTGAAATAATGTGGTGGTGGTGGTGCGGCCGTATGGCTACTATATTCACTGCCTATGTGGCTACGAGTATATATATATATTCCTTGCATTGGTTTCTATGCTTATGTTCACCTGCATTACTTTGAGTAGTATCTGCGTTAAGGCTTACACGGAGCACTCTATAAAAATCTTTGGTACAGACACTTTGACTGTTAGATGCATTGTAGATTGGTCAGGCGGAGTGAATTTTTGCTTGTTTATAAAATGTTCATAAAAAACAAAAAAACAAAACCACTTAAATTGTACAAAAAATTGTCAGATCTACTATCACTTTATAAACATTATGAGAGCTATTGAGTGAGATTCTAAACCTAAATTGACAAAACTTTTTATTAGATTAAATCCTAAACAAGTAAAAAAGTATATTTAGCTCAGGTCAACTCTTAAATGCTATCCACATCTTACACCCTCTAGGTGTACATGTATTATGTATGAACTTACGGGTTGAATTTTGCTCTATGTATGATTTTTTGTAAATATTTGAGCGTTATCCGATTTTTGTCGATTTTGGGCGTGGCATTGAACTGTTTTATGTCTAATTTAGCACCCAAATGTAAGAAAAATGGATAAAGAAACATTTTTTCAGTAAATTATAAATTAAGTAAGAATTGACGCATATACGTATAAAGGTCTGGTGAATCCATGTAAGATTTGGCCTCAGCCAAATGGTTTTTATATTCTTAACATAAGATGGCGATATTCCCCGTTTTGTCATATCCGTTTGCAGCATCAAAAAGTGAATCGATCTAGACATGTATGTCCATGTGTCTCTCTCGGTCGAAAATTTTGAGACATTGAGTTGAAATTGTATATGAAGACCTCACGTTCATGTAGATCACTATTTAAAATCGGCAAAATTTGTCAAGAGTCACGCCTACTATCGACAAGAATATGTTTATCTGACAGAAAAAGGAAATTATAAAGTTGATTATTAATTATCCCATCCATTGTTGTGTCAAAAAAAGGTATGGTCGGATAACAGACTCGCCCACAATCGAAAAAAATCTATATATCTGCCATAAAAATCGACCTGTGAACGTAAAATTTGGCATACAGATCGATAATGATCCCATGCATCGAAAAAGGGCCTAGTGTCTTAATAAACGTAAAACTTTTCTTGCAAGATGATACGTGAATACATATACTATTAAAGGGCATAATCATATATCTGCCACGCCTACTCTTTCTATATAGATGTAGAGGGTATTTAAGATTTGACTTAAGCCAAATTTAGTTTTCTTACTCGTTTTTTACTTGTTCATTTCATTGTGGTTTTATATCCAACACATAATGAACGAAAATGTTTTTTTCACTTGTTTTATACTAAGTGCGTGCTTCGATATATGAAAGAAACGTGCTTTCAATTTAAAATGCAGTAAATATGACTTGTAATGTATGCGTATGTATGGTTGTGTGTATAAGGATCTACTTTTTTATGATGTATTCGTACTGAGCCTTTAACTTTTATCACGTTAACAGCATAAAAAAAGGAAATATGTAATCATCGCAATATGTGTGTGTGACGATGGTATGTTGTGTTGTGTGTTTAACAATTGTTTTGCATATTGATTGCATTCCATTCGATAGGCATGCATTTGCATTTATGAGCACACCGAATGGAAAAGAGATATGATTTAGATGGTGTAGCTGGGTGTGTGGAAACCTCTCGTTTTGCATATTATTTAAGAATAAATTGATTGTGTATTGATTCTTCGGTTGAAAGTGCGTGTTGCAGCACAAGTGAAAGATGTAGAGATGTGGCACTGTAGTCAATGTTCAAATTGAGTTCAGGTTGTAATGATCTTCAGTTCACCTTGAGTTATTAATCGTGTTCTTAAGTAGTAGGTATTACTTGGAGAGCAGTAATTGTTGTTTCTTTTTTGATTTTTTTCTTTAATCGATTTAAGATTTTCTTCTCACGTATGTTAGAGTAGGCATTCGTAATAAAGTTATAAGGTGCGACGTTCCAACATTACCATCAAAGGGAATTTTTAAGCCTACACTACATTGTTGCTGGTTTTATTTTAAATTGAATAAGAAGTTTCTCAAAACGATACATACTTGTAGGCACTATATTCTATATTTATAAATTTATGAGTAATATTAACAACACCCACCACCAAAAGCTAATCATAATAATTATTAACGTCATGTTATCGCCCAACATACATCATTGCCTGGCATAGCACGGCACAGTACATCATAGCACTGAAGAAGGTATTTTTATTTCCCTAGAACGGCAACAACAATAACAACAATCTAAATACTTTATAAGTATTCTTCACACACTCGGATATTCTATCGTAATATTATATGAGCAGATAGGAGGTAGATACTATGTACCTACGCAGTGCTATGGTACTGCGCTCCCTTTTATAGTGGCATTAAATGCGATCGATGCAGATGGATAAAGGTATGATTTTGTATATATTGTTGCAAAGGTGGAGAAACTTGGGCATGTGGATTGTGTTTGGTAAACTACTTAAATGTAAAATCCAAACAGATATTGCAATAAATTGAAGTGGGCAGATAAAAGAAACATGCACACTTACCTCATGCTACATATAATAGTATAATAGTGTAAAGTAAAGATTGACCAGAGTGGAGTAGAGCAGGCCCAACATGACTACATAGTTGAGTGGTGTATACGAGTATAAATAGGTAGAAATTGCTGCGAGTGTGCGCGTGTGCATGTGTTAGTCGGTGTGCGATTGTAATCATTTAAAAACTTGTTTGTAAGCTATAAATTGTGCTGATAAACTCATACAAGACACTCTTTAGTAAAACTAATGAAAACTATACTTTATATACACTTTAATACACTGATAAACTGGCCATCAGATCGGTATACATCCCAGTAACTGACAGTTACTAATGCATTGTAAATAAAAACTTTTAAAAGGGTGGTACATTAAATCCTATAATTGTATCATTAACTGTATAAAACAAAAGATGGTTTGAAGTAGTGTTTGAATAAGCTTTTGTTAAAAATGTTTCATCTCCCACTTTTTCTTATTTTGGGGTATAAAATGGGAATCTGTTATTCTGCTTCTCTTTCTTTTTGCATACCTTCTACTTTGAAATTGATTGTTCAATATATGCGACAGACAGAATGAAAAAATTCTGAATGCATCAAGTTCGAAAACAGAACACCCATTGTTACGAACAAAGTGAAAAAGCTTGGCTAGTGTTGTTGGTGTCTATAAAATATATAACTTATAAACCCATTTTCCCTCTTTTCACATACACATACATACATAAATACATATATAATATTGTAGTAAAAGGTTTCCATTTATAGTTAATTTTTTATATATTTTTGATCTCCTTTTTGTTTTATGTATTTTTTATACTCGTACGTGGTATATAATTATTATAACATGAAGTTGTTGTTGTTATTGTTATTGGTGGCTGTGAAAAGTGGTTATATTGTCATTAATAGACAACCTGAGAAGAACAGGCTCTGATCAGAGAGCATCAACGTAAGTAAAGTGTAAAAAGCTGGCGGTTGACTGGTTACAATACATCTGACTTCTCAATATCGCTACACTACGCCATGCCATGCCATACCATTCCACTTAATTGTGTAAATGTAATTGTGTATATATATATATATGTACATACAATATATATGTAACTGATCATTTACAACTGATCGGACGAATGTTAAAGATCAACCAGTTTCTGTTTTTCAATGCTCGTTTTCATTCATTAAAAATTCATTTTATTTTATTTCTTCTTACACTTGTATGCGTACTGCTGGTACAAGAAATATTTTTAACGAACTAAAAAATATGTAAAAATGTAAAAAATTTACACGCACTTCGTTCCGTTTGTTAGCGATAGCCCATAAATCTGTATAATCGTAATTTTTGAATAAAATAAATCTCAATAAACGTAATGATTAACCATTAACACATGGTACGATAAAAATCGCACCGAAAAAAAGAAACCAGATTTTACATAAACACAAAATTCCATTAAATGCATTTCATATATACTGTATGTATATCAATAAATCTCTATATACCGATTATTATGCAAGAGAGAAATTTTTAAAAAATTTCTTAATATATTAACAAGTAAGAAAAGTAATTTTGATTCAGGCCAAATCTTAAATGCCCTCCACCTTTATACACAACACAAAGTAGAAGTGTCTGTACAATATTTTACTTTAATCGTGAGAGTGAGAGTCCTAAATTTTGACAGGTTAGATGAATTATTCTAGTTTCTGCACGCAGATCGGATAAGAAAGGTTGGGGGCCACGCCCACAAGTACTAAACATCCATCCATCAACCACAAAAACTGAGCTACGAAGTTGAAATTTTGTACACATATTTATAATTAGCGTAGAGGTACCAAAAATGGGCGGTTTCGGATAACAAACGCGTCTACAATTTACAAAAAAACGTCCGATTAGTACAGTGTTCAAGGGCGTAATAAAGTATCTGCCAAGTCCATAGCTTGAACGTACATGTGGAGGGAATTTAAGATTTTGCCTCAACAAATTTAATTTAATTGAAATAATTTTACTTTATTACATTTATAGGCTGGTAGGGTGTATATGAAAGGGTGGTGGGTGTAAAAATTTATACAAATCTCTATTAAAAACAGAACAGGCATAATAAGCACCATACGCTAACTATACTCCATTACATATACTTTGCATTTATTTGCTACTTTATGACTTTATCATCATCATCATCATCATTGCTATGGTATTGTTCTTCAGTTCGTTCACTGTTCCGTTGTATGCTTGATATGCACGCACGCAGTCAGTCGTCACACAATACAAACAAGTTGTCGCCAAGTTGAGATTGGAGCGAAAAATTACAAAAAAAAAAAAAAAAACAAAAAACAAAAAACAAAAACAAAAATAGTGAACAGTCAGTCGTTCACAAGTGGTGTTAATGCATAAAATCAATACCATTTTATGGCAATCATTATGTGTACATTTTTATAAGCAAATCAATAATAAAAGAAAAGATGTGAAGATAGTATAGCACATAGTATGTATGTTCATGTGTTTTATGTAGTATAGTATTTTGTTACTAACAGTTTTTTGCTTGCTTAACCATTTCATCGATATAAAGGCCGGTAGTAATAGTAAGTAAGTGAACAAGGGAGCAAGTGGTTCATCGTATATATTAGTTTGCTTGCAAACAAGTTTATTACTTTTAATTATAATCGATACATAATGATAATGATGATGATAGTACTCGCAGTAGTGTAT
Source organism: Ornithomya fringillina (assembly GCA_963978525.1). Taxonomy (NCBI): domain Eukaryota; kingdom Metazoa; phylum Arthropoda; class Insecta; order Diptera; family Hippoboscidae; genus Ornithomya; species Ornithomya fringillina. Next base: position 2,838,446 of record OZ021694.1, on the reverse strand, counting down.
TTTGTGCGTGCTTGAGTTGACATTATAAACCAATTTGTTCAATCGCCGGTAAGTTATAACAAATTATCGTGATAGACAGGCAGAGACAACGAAATACAAGTAAATTTAAAACATTTCAATTCACTTCGATTCTATTACACATTACACATCTTGATATTAAATATCACATAAGTCAGGTATATTTTTTTGTTTCTGTATGGTAGGTAGGTTTAGAATGAAGCGTACAAGTGTGCGTAAGTTATAAAACAAATGGTAAAAGAAAAATATTTCATTAACACGGTGTACATACGTCACTCCCGAATGTGGCAAATATGAAAAAAGAAAATAAATTATTAATGAAAAGTGAAATTTTTTGCATACAAATTATTTACGGAAATTACAGTCGTATGTACTGTACTTTGGTATTTAAATGATTTCTAAATTGACCTCAAAATGCTTTAAGAATAATTATTAACTGAAACTGAATTTGAGTAAAAAATGTGTTACACACAGTGGAGCTGTACTTTTTCACCATAACCATAAAATGAATGAAAGAAATGATTTTAGTGCAATGGTTAAAGGCGTAACAGATGTCTTAATATTTACTTCATACAACTGTTTTTGTTTGTCTGATTTTTTGCTAGCCAGACTAACTTAGTCTAAATTTTTGGAATATTTGAAAAGTTTCTTTCATAGCTAAATACATATATGTTGCATTTATGTCAGTATAAATAGCATTGTCTCGCTATTTAATAGATAGCGACGGTACGTTCAATGCAGTAAGTTTAAAAGGTTAGCACCAGACAAGTAAACATGTTGTGAACAAACATCGCAAATGTGCAACATCTTCAACTCAACGTTCATCGATGTGATTAAAAACAAACTAAAGATACCCTTCACATTAATATAAAAACTGTGGGCGTGGCAGGTACCTGATTACGTAGCTGTTTTCGATTTTGCTAATTTTAAATAGAAAACTATTTACATGGATCTCTATCCCTGTTTGAATCAAATTTCAATGGGATATATCAATTTTCATCGTCGTAAACGTTTCAGAAAAAGACGGACACACAGACATTGTAATGCTTTTATGCCATTTAAAAAGTATATATATTCTGGGAGATTTCTGACTAGGTGCTGCAAATGCAATGACAAACTTAATATACTTTCCATCCTAAGTGGAGTCGGTATAATAAAAATAAACAAAAAATATTGAAACAACACTTGAAAAAACAAACATTACCAGCGACTCAGATTGCAACAGACATATAAAAACAATTGCATAAACGCAACGTATTGTAGCTGTGTATGTATAATACATATGGATGTCAGGGCATGTATATATGAGAGAATATATAAATAAATGAACACATGTGTAAACTGTGTGATGAGATGAAACATACCAAATGGGCTGCTGTTGACATAAAGAAAAACAAATAATGTACAGAAAAGTATTGTAAATAAATATAAACAATTAAATAATACCCTACACTACAAAGTGTTAATTTAATGAAATGTAAAAAATAAGAATATTTGACTCAATACTCAAATAAGAGAATAAAGCATTAAGGTCCTGTGAAATGTCCAACCGTACATATGCGTCCCTTTTTCTTCTTCATTATTACAAACGTCTTAATAAAATAACTGTACTTCTTTCCATTAAGTAATTAATACAATATAAAATAAAACTCTAAACTCAAATTCTTGTTCAACAAACGCAACGACTGCGGAAAGTTAAATATTTTTTAAGTATTTTTAGCCTTGTATTGTTTATAAGTTTGTTTGCACATAATGAATTGAAAGAAGCCGTCTAGCAAGCCAACTGACTGACTGACTGATTGATTAACTGTGAAAGACAGAAGCGTCCATAATCATGAGACTCTACATTTAAGCTATTGAGCTTGTGACTGTTATGTCTAATATTTGAATAAAATTCATATAATATGTTTGTAGAGAAGAAATAAAATCATTTTATTACAATCTTCCATTATCGACGGAAGGATCTTTTAATGATTGAACCATTTTTAATCATTATTATTATTTGTCCATTTTTTTCTTTACAAAGATCGGCACTTCCGAGATGTCTTCTATAAATGCATGACATTGTGCCAATCTTACCTCTCAGATATAGAAATTTTATGGCGTTCGACTGTTGCGAGTGTTAGCCACTCGGTTTTCTTCGCGTCTTTTTCAATTTTGCCAATCATATGTCTACAGGTCTTCAAACACTTAATACTTACATGGAAGTTTTTTAACTATGTGCGCCCTGTTTCCGTTCATTGTTCATTATTCGGAAATTGCATTGATGTTGATCATGATGAAAAATATAACAGATTTGAAGGATATTTTAATAAGGTGCAGGACATTGGAAGACTTTTCTTATTACACAAATATTGACCCTAAATGATTGGTTGACATGTATTGTTGAAAAAAACAGAAGAAACAAATGAGGTTCAACAGTTGTGCTGGAGGGAGATGATTTAATTTGATGGATGATAATGGATGTTTATCATTTATTTGATCCTCTGTGTAATTTATTTAAAAAAACTTGTGAGCCGTCTCTTTCTTCCTCTCTTTATAATCTTTATATAAATACCGCCATGCATCTCATATTATTACCATATGATTGGAAAAGACGTTAATATTAAATCAAAGGTATAGCGAGAGTTAACATCTGTTATAATGGTAATGATGCCCACATCCTGTCATCAATTATGACAAATTTCCTCTTTCTGCTGTACTCTGGATACAATATATAAACAAATGACGTCTAAAGTAATCGGCCGGTTAAAATTAATGCTTAACAAGTTTTTAACATTTTTTGTTCGTTAAACGTGATCATACTAATATATATACATATATATATATATATATATGAGAAGAACATGCGAGGACAAATCTTTCAACTCATTTTAGAATTGATACAACAACAATAACAACATAAAAAAAAAATAAAAGTATAATGAATGAAATAAAGAGTAAAGGTACAATAGTAGGTTGAAGTACCTACTCAAACACCTTTTATAGAGGAATTGAAAATAAAGAATGAAAAAAAACAAATATAGTTTATATAGCTGAGGCCAAATCTTGAGGCTTCAACAATACTTCGAAGGTACAGAAGATATATAAGATTAAAAAATTGCTCTTTGTTCAGTTTTTGTCCAATTCAATACCAACCAGCGAATGAATTGTTATTCATATCTCAGGAAACACAAACCGGACAGACAGACAGACATGATCGACTTAAATCGATGGTGATTCACAATGTATATATTTTGGGGGATCTTTGACAAGTCCTTTTGGGCGTTGCAAACGTTTTGACAAAGTTACTTATACCATCATATCTATAAAATATGATGGTGGGTATAAGAAAAAAAGAGTTGAAACTTTAGCCAGTTTGTCGGTCTTATACAATCATTTCATTATAACTGACATCGAGATGAAGGCTGAAATTGTGAGGAAGATAGATGCTGGGTGTGTTTAAGGTAAAATAATAACAACAACAACAATAACTGTTTAGAATATTTTTGTTGGGGCAAACAAGTTCATAGGAAAGCTATTAAAACATTGAAACCTTAAGTAATTTTTTTATTTTTATATGATGTCCTCTCCTTTAAAAAATATATAAAAAAAAAATATTTAAACAAATTTAAAAAAAACAACAACAACAACAAATGAAATATTATATATATTTAAAAAATTCAATGAAAAGAGAGTCTAAACACTACACGCCAAATGGTGAGTGAAGTTCGATCAAAATCTCATTCGATCTAAACATATCCGTCTGTCCATCTGTCTGTTGTGGAAGGTTGGAATTTTAGAAATAATGAGCTCAAATTTTTTGTTCCTGCACGTAGATCAAGTCCCACGCCCACTATCGGTAATATCTATAATATATCAGCTATAAAAACTAAACTATGAAGTTGAAATTTTGGTATATATTTTAATGGATGTGATAAGAATAGGCTAACAGACACGCCCACAGTATATAAAAAAGCATACTTTATGTTAAATTCAGCTTAATAGAGGCCCATAATACACAGTATATTAAAAAAAATATTAAGCCATCTGCCACGCCTACTATTTATATATACGTACAAGGGTATTCAAAGTTTCAAATTTTTGATTTCTTACACGGTTGATAACATTACACAATTTACTTATTTGAATTGTAAAATATTTTATAAGAGGCTTCTTTTAAGTCTTTGTTGTGGTTGTGTTTTTTTTTTTTTAATTTATTTGATACATAATTTATTGATGCCAAAGATAAAGGTTGACAGATAAAATATATAAGCAAATAATAACAAAAACAAAAAAAAAAAAATTGAACATTAAAAGAAAAATATCTTAATGCCTAAAGAATGTTAAACAGACAGAGAGACAGCCAGATTTAAGGAGTGTTCTACTGCGTTGATTGGATAGATTGGAAGATTGGTAAATGGTGTTGGCGATTAATTTTACTCATTGTTGTACACATTTTTAAATTTTTTTCATAATCTGTTCTATCATACATATAACCCCACACATATTGAAAATTTCTTTTTTTTGTTTGTTTGTTTAATGTTCGCTATGTATTGTGTGGGTATAAATGAATGGGCGGGATGTGTCATAAATTGTGCGGAATATTTTGATGAATTTATTTTATGATAGGGAGTGATTCTAACGTTAAAGCAGGAGTGTCAAAAGATTATGAAAATATTCAAAAACAATTTTTTTGTTTCTGGCTGAAAATGTATTGGGGGTATCATTTCTGCTCCCCTGTTCCATTTCATATACGCTTTGGTAACCTAATAGTTTTTCGTTGAACCCATGATACTTTTTGTATTATTTGCAAATATCTTTATGACTTTAATTTACTACTTATGCATACGTCGGGTAGAATTATTACTCCATACACTTTTATGTTATTTCTTGTCAGAAAGGTTTATGACTATAGCGTAAAAAATTTCCTTTTTAGGTTAGGTTTATAATTTGCTTATGAAGCTTGAAGAAAAAAAAAAAAAAAAAAAAAAAAGGAGAAAAATAATCAAATTTCTTAAGAACTGACACTGTGTTCCATACACTGTTAAAATGGCGTGACACATTTTTTATTATTATTGAAAAAATCTTGAAATATTGGTAAAAAACTAAAGAACGGTTTAAGATTTCATTGCGAAGCGTAAAGTTATGTTCTTTGTTTGTGTAGTTGTTGGAATTTTGGCTTATTTTTGTGAATCCTCATTAAAAGATTTATGAGCTGAAAAAATTACGGAGAGTTTTTGCGGATTCAATTGTATATTTGTGTCCCCTTCTTTTTTAAAATATTTTTTCATGTTTTATGAGTAATTTCCTGCCGACACAATACAATGCAAAATAATAATATTTTTTTTTGATAATAATTATAAGCTACAGTATCATTTGTGGTAAAGTGGATTTGTATTACATTTGTACTCCTGTACTGTATGTTTTGATGCCTTCTTCTGTATGTTGCATAAGGAATGTCCGGCTTAATACGCCTCCACATTATGTGTGAGAAGTCAGATGTTAAACTGATCACGGCCACTTATTATTATAATCAATGTCAGTCAATGTTATAAATCGGTAAATATCCTGAATTTTTTCTAAGAAAAATACAACTTGGCCGACCTCTTGGCTCATTATGTATGTTATAGGGATTCTTCGCGAAGTGATTTTTGTATGACAAATAACATATGTTCCACAAATTGTATTTTATTGTTGTTGTTTTTGGATTGAATGTGACTAAAACAAAATGGTGCAAAGTATTAAACAGTCGGCTTTATCTACTGTGCCATTTTAATTATATTAAAGAAAAAATCTCAAACAAAGAAGCAAGTGTTGGTATATAATTTTCTTATCTTTGAAGTTTTCTTTACCTTATTTAACTCTTATACATCCCCCTACAATCTAATAAACAAACATTGATAATTAGATGTGAACGTTCTGTTTTGCTAACAAAAACATATTTTATAAGTTTAGATAATCAACGACCTTCTCACACTTAATTGGTTAAAATATTAAAACATTTAAAAAGTTACTATTCACAGATAATTGTTTATGAAGTATTTATTTATATATAAAGTAATTGTTTGTGTAACAGATTATAGAGGAAGTTTATAATTTGTTGTTCATTCACAGTTATCAGTTTATGCAGTTATGGTAAACAAAGTTTAAAGCGATTAAGAATTATGACTCATACAAGCTATTGATGATTTTATTTCATTTTTTTATACTCACCATCATATGTATATGGTCAAAACGTTTGCAATGCAATTAAAGAGGCGCCGAAAACCCTCCAATTGAATCACTATTGAATACTGAGTAGATCTAATCATGTCTATCTGTGATAGTTAATCTCCTGTTTGTAAAAATTTAGATATGAATTGGAAACTTGGCATAAATATTTATAGAATTCATTCGCAGTTTGGTATTGAAATTGGGCAAAATCAGTCAAGGCACATTGGTCAAGAGCCACGCCTACAATAAACAAAAATTTATATATCTAACACAAAAAATGGCCCATGAACTTGAAATTCGATGCACATATTTATGGTTATCCCATCTATCCATATGCCACAAATTGGCATGGTCTGATAACAGATACGTCCACAATTTACATAAAACAATTTTTACCATAAAAATAGACTTTTAAGCTGATAAATAATAAAAGGCGCAATATATATATATATAAAACACCACGCCCATCGTTGTAGATGCGGAGGGTATTTTAAGATTTCGCCTAAACCAATTTTAGTTATCTTACTTGTTTTTTCTTGTTTTATATAAAGTGTTAATAATTGTCTATAATCTTTATTGTTTATTTTTAGATTATCGGTCAAGAGATATATTGTATGTGCAAATGAACTTTATTGAATAAACGAGCTTAAGATATTGGCGCTACATGTAAGTTTGTGTTTTAACATAATTTTTCATTCCAATCAGTAAATAAATAAAAAGCAAAGAAAACTAAAGAACAACTAATTTATTACCACAAAGGATGTACAAACATACAAACACACAAACATATAGGAAAACCACAAAAAGTGTATTCACTTTATTATTTTCTCTGGCTATTTTCTTTTATATCCGTACCTTTAGCATTTATCAAGTTCATTGACAATATTTCAAATAATTTGTCACCAATGCATACTTATGAATACTTGTATAAAGGCGAATGAAAGAGAATCTTTTGTATGTTGTGTGTTTCTAATGATGGCAGTTGTCTGAAGATAGATTTTAAACTTTGGGATGAATAAAGTTTTCTACTCTAATTATAGGCGGCTACCTGCATTGAAGAGTTTAAAACATCCCTTCGAACTTAAGACACTTTACCACAAATGACGTACAGACGTTATTATAAAACATTTAAATCAGGTTGGATTATTTTTGTAAACGAGTTTTTCTTACTCTGGAACAAATCTTGTAGGGCGTTGTGTTTGATATTGTTATATAATTAATTAAGTAGTAACTAGAGTGTAGCGTTAAATGGTTGTATTTTACTTTGTGTGCCTGTAACTGCCCCCTAACAATTGAATCATAAACTGTTTAATGCCCTTACATGAGAGTCTGCATTGTGCTATTTGAAATAAATGGACTGAGGGTGTGCTAATGTATTGGCTTAGGAAGACTTCAAAAGCAATCATACACAACTATAAAAACTTAATACTCTTCAAATAAAGGTTTTTTTTTTTTTTTATTATAGTTTTCTTTGTTTTGTTTTGTTGTTAATTTTTTATTATCTAAGAAGCCCTTAAACTATAAAAGCGAAAACCAGTAGAAGTAATTTAATAACAGAAAAGTTCAATACAATACAACAAATATCACACGCACACACATATATACAATATACACTTATATACAAAACAATTTAATAGGTTTTTTAATACTTGAAGGCATTAAGATTATATAGGTAGTAGTGACTCCCGGTAAGGAGGCGAACAAAGATAGAAAGCAACAGAAATTTATCAATAGCTCATAAGCAAACACAATAGAATATTACTACGAGTGGTACTACGAGCAGCAGCAGATAGTTAGGTTGGTAGGCAGATAGATATTAAGTAGTAAAGCAATAGAAAAGACAAGATATGACGTGTAGTTTTGTATAACTGGCCATTTGGCTGTCTAGAGCTAGTGCTGTTGTTCGGGTTATACGGCCGGCCTGCCTGCCTGCCTGCCTGTTATGAAAGAACGGGCCATGACAATGAAAAAAAGAAACATCGCTGTTCAGCCGCAAGCATCAAGAAGAAAAGATAAATGATTCATCGGCATCGAATGAGAAGATATCATAATCATGATTATGATTATGATAATAATTATGATTACTGCGATAATAATGATGAGTGTAGAGGGATTATGACAATAATGATAATAATGTTAATCATTCTATTGATTATTACAATCTCTAAGCAGGCAACGTGGATAATTTCTACTTAAGGTGTACAATGTATACAATTTGTAAAATAGATGAAGCAGTTGTTCCTTCCTGTGTTTAAGGAAATGTCTTAATTATGGTAGATATGTAAGAAAGTCGATATAAAGTTTTTCTTTTATTAGCTTTCGTAGATTTCCTTGTTGGACTTTTAAAAATATAATGAAAAACATATATTGCACATAGGTGATGACATAGATCAACTGGAAAGGTCATTGAAATATTACTTTTTTCTCCCCAATCTCAAAAGTGAGGAAAGGTTTGAAGGACAGTAAGAGTTACAAAATTTTAATGAAAGTTATTTTCCTGTTTGTGGAAAATAAATAAGAGTTTTCTTGTTGCTAGCCTTTCAGCCTTTCAGCTAGCTGTCATATTATTATAATCTATTACAGCATTTACAACATATTCCAATTTACAATGAAGATTTCATATGTAGAGTGTGAAAATGTTAAGTGCAATAAATAGAAGATAAATGAAGAAATATTTATTTAAATCAAACGTCTATTGCAAATAGTATTAAACTGGAAATAAAATATTGTTCAGGGGGTCGTTTGGTAGAATGTAACTGCATATGTAGTCCACTTAATAAAAAAATGTCACTATTGTTATTGTTGTAGTTGTAATGTTAAGCTAAACTAAAGACCAGGAAATCAAGTATATGCTGAGGAAGGCTTCCACATATTACAGAAAAGTTACGATGTGAAATCTATTTCAAGTCAAGTTGATAATAATGTGTCATCATTGTTGTTGCTTTTGTTGTTGTTGTAAAGGTAATATCATCATGAATTCAACGATTACAGTAATGGCTTGAATGGACATTGCTTGAAACATAGGCATAGTAGCGTATGACACTGACAGTTTTTCTTGTTATTTTTTAGAACGAAAAAAATAAAATAAAAAACGTTGCTACATTTGGCTTAGATGAAATTTGGGATACCCTCCATATATATATATATGTAAACTGTGTTTACAACAAAAGGTTAAACTATAAACTATTAATTTGTAAATGTTGGGCGTGTATTCTATGACGCTTAACCCATTTTTAGTACATTGATGGTTGCCTGTGCATATACAAGCATTCCTCTGACGTTTTGTTCTAAACGTTTTAAACGGAACGACAAACTTAGTATACTTACAATCTTATATGAAGGGTGTAAATGAAAAATGAAAAAAGAAAATTAAAAAAAATTGTTTTATTTCAAAAGAATCAGAGCAGAGTACACACACACTCGTCGTAAAAAGTCTTTTTCTCCAATAATTCATCCAGTATATAATGCAGCCAATCATCATACAGTTTCTTTCATTACACACATACCTATTAAGTTTCTTTTCCGTATGAATGTATGGTATGTTTAAAAGATTATTGTTGTATGATTGTGTTAGCATTGCTTTGCAGCAACATCACATCACGGGTGATTACTCATTTCAAAAAAACGAATAAATGCATGCAGCGACCATACAATAAGTGCGTACCATACACACATGTGCACATACAATAAATCAAACATAGTGAAACAGCAGGTTCACAAAATGACACACCGGAAAAGCTATTTAGACAGACAGATAGACGCATGATTTTTTTTTGTTTTTTTTGTTTTGGTTTGTTTTGTTTCCAATAGAATTTTCTTTTTCCATGTTTGTCCAATAGCGCGGACAATGCCAACTAGAAAAAAGAAAACAATAACAATAACAATAATAACAACAATTGAATGACAGTGAAATGTTGTCCATTACAAATGGTGGTCGACGATAGCTATCATCATCATTGTTGCTATTGTTTTTGTTGTTGCCTGAATGCATTCATCAGGCTTACATTTTTTTTTTTTTTTATGTAAAGAGAGTGCGCGCATAAAGTTCTAGATACCACACATAAAAAAGTAAAAAAAAAATAAAAAATTTAAAGTTGGCTTAAGTCAAACTTCTAATACCCTCCACATATCTATTCAAACAGTGGGCATGGCAGGTGCATAATTATACACCTTGAATAGTATGTACTACGCATCAACGTGCAAGCGTGCAGCATGCAAGCGCTTTAAGCCACACCCATTTTGTAGCCATCGTAATTATAAATATTTGTACAGAAGTTCAACTTCATTCACATTCACTTTTTGTGGCAGGTGAATAGATTTTGAACGTTTATGGGCGTGGATCTTAACTAAAACCCTGTTTACAAAAAAAAGGAAGTGTATGTACAAGATTTCAGCTAGGTATCTAACAATTTACGAGTGCCTACATTGAACGAACATACTGATGAACAAATCTAGATCGACTAAAATTTTTTAAAATTGAAAAAAAAAAAATGATGAAAACACCTTTCATATAACAACCACACACACACACACACGCACAAATTATAAAACCTGTTACACGCTGATTTAAAATGTTGAAAGAAACAAAAAAAAAAAAAAACAAAAAAAAAAAGTCCACCACCAGAAATGATTGTTTGTTTATAAACTCATGCGAGTTACAAACTAAGCTGCTTTCTGCAGCTTGTAAACATTCTATGTTGATAAGTTTTAAATTAATTAGCGAATACCATACAAATGTAGTTAAACCACTGCCTAGAACAGATTAAGCGATAGTTGAGAAAAGTATCTTATCGAAAAAAGGAAAAATGCAAACACACTTTTTCAATTACATTTATCGTAGATATGTAAAGCACACATTCACACACTACTAAATAAAGTGTAAAAAACTTAGTTTCTGTACTGATCTATTGAACTTTATCACCATCATGAGTTGCAGCTATTTCAGGGAGAAATTCTCTAAAGCAAACATTAAATGAATCATGAAAAAATTGTAAAACTTTTATTTTGTCTCACTAACGTAAATAATTTCAACCCTCAGGGTGCAAATGTCGAGCGGAAATTCTATGCAAGTTGTAACTGTTGTAATTATATACGTTCAGTTGATATCCTTTGTTCTACAAAACAACATCTAAATATATGTCAAATTGTTGCAAATTCTAATCGAATAATTAATTACTTAATGGCAAATAATTCACAATAATTAAAATGAAATCATTCATTAATATCTATTGCAACCTTACGTAAACTGGCCTTTACTACCATTTACATATTCCTACCTACCCCTGCATTAGAGGCTATACAGAGTTAGAGGATTTAGAAAGTTTATTAATAAACATTAATTTATTATATTGTTTGATATAGAATCATTTTCTGAATATATGTAAGCATGTCCATCTGTCCATCCGTCTGTTGGAGATGCATTCAACCTACAGAATGCAGTTCTTGATATATTTTAATGAAATTTGGCTTAGACGCATTATTTGGATCAACGATCTATTCGAAATGGACGGAAATGGACCGTTTTTATTATCTTTGCTTATCGTATAACGTTCCATTATGAAGAAGTCATCTCGTGTGAAAGATTTTTGGGTTCTAATATAAAAACTTTATGTTGTCCAGTGTAAACATTAGATAAGAGACCCTTTTTTACTCTCATGGATCCTACTTTCCATTAATCTAACTGAACTGTATGATCCTAAAAAGTATTATAGGCGACGCATTTACTGCATGGCCAGTGTTTTATTTAAAGTTTCGTATAAAAAAAATGTGAAAGTAATTTCCACAATGATATTATAATAATAATAAAAAATTGTAACACAACATTAGGCACCAATTTGTTTTTGTTGTTTGTTTTGTGCTGGTAATAATACATAAAATAATGGCTAGCAATCAACTGGTAGAGCTTCGCATGATTATAATTTACAAAACATTAGCAAGTTATAATACAATAACTTCAACATAAATTCTTTCTTTTCTCATTTAATGGCTATTTCAATTCTCTCTTTCTCTCTCTCTCTCTCTCTCTCTCTGCGTCAGTTTGGGTCAGGTTGTCTTGTGTAAAATTTTTCTATTTAACTTAAATTATCATTAGAATCGTGTTCATATAAAACTTCAAACACAAACATACATACATACATAGATAATTTATATTTATATGCATAATATAAACGTATAACAAGAATTATTTGCTATGGTCCAGGTGATTTTCTAACAATTTACAGAATAAGTGAACGGTAAAAGGCGTAGCTTTTTGTGCTTCTATTAAATTAGATAAGAGAGAAAAAAAAATTTAAAAAAAAAAAAACAAAGCAAAAACAACAACAAAACTGTAAATACTTAGAAAAATAATGTCGTTGTTGTTGTTGCAGTTGCTTAATATATTTTTTTTTATTTTTTTTTATTTTGTGTTTATGCATAAATAATTTAAATTGTAATGATTTTGCTTGATTGCATCATAAAATGTGGCTTCAGCTGTGACTGGGTGGTAGAGAGAACCAAGGTAGCCCGGCAGCCAGTTAGCCTGCCTATGAGTCTGTTAGTAAGTCAGTCAGTCTTTATTATAAAATATTATTAATATTAACCAGTTTTTCCACATGCTATTTGTAAATATACCTTTCGTACAACATTTTATTTTTTTCAGTTTCTATTTATTTTTTTTTTTTAGCAAGATCGAGCGCCTTTTAAAAACAAACTAGACTTTCCAAAATGTTCCTTCACAGATTCTTTAAAGATAGGAATGAATTAAAAAAAAAGGTTTACCTGGAATATGTGCAAAAGTTATAGAAAATTGTAGGCGTGGCAAGAAGATCGAACGAAGTATGAAAATAGTTAATTTTTACCCTCTCTCTTGTTGTTTAATCTAAAACGATCCAGGCAGATATTTCTGTCCGTGTGTCTGTCTGCTGGTGGTACTCTCACAGTTGTATAGTTATAGTTTGTGCATAAAGGTTGCTATCAAACGAGTATGAAGAACGCCAAGTGCCACGCCCACAAGTGATAGGTATACATATTTAATTGATGTGTTAAAAATTGGCGTAATCTGATACAGAAATGCTCGCAATTTGGAGGTTAATACTTAATTTACACTCTTCTACAGAATGTAATCAGGTACCTGCTACGCTCACGATTTCTATTTGATATTTCCGAGTGTGCTGTTACTCATGTTGAAACATTTTTATTACAAAACACAGCAACGACTGTGAGAAAACGACACAATCCGTTATCGCTCACTCTTCTAATATTAGTTTTACGTTTAGAATCTTTGTTTTCTTATTTTGCCAAAGTCTCCCTCTCTTACTCTCTGCTTGTGTGTGTAATGATTTTCATTTTGTGGAACGCTTATTAACATCTTTTACGAGTATAAGTCGATTCTTTTATAGCTTTTTTTCACACTTGCACTGCTGTTAATTTTTTCATTATACTAATATGCAAAACCTATCTACTCAATTATGCTGATATGCACCTGTTGGAGTTCTTGAATTAATTAAGTTTTTTTACTAATAATGTAATAAACGATAATGTGTTACCAGTTAGTCTGAGAGTTTTTATAAACTTTTTATTATCCAACATGCTATCTATGATGGTCAAGGGTTTAAAAAAGTTGCCTAGTCCACAACGATGGCAACATTTCATATAATTCAAGATTTATACAAATTATCATAAATGTTGGTTACTTTTTTCAAGAAAAGTTAAACAAATAAATGAAAGACGAGACGAGACAGGAGAATTGTTTTTTATAAACTAGGTTCAAGTGTTGTAAAATTTAAATGTTTTCACGTTTATAGCTAAATAAAAATAGAATATAAATGACATGAGATAATCACTTCATTTACGTTTTTTATCCCTTTCAATTTAGCATACTACACCAGGTGTTATTTCTTTGAGTATGTTAATGTACAAAAGTTGTTAAGTGCAAAATGGCGACTAGGTACCTTTTTAAAAAAAGCGAAATCGCCCGTATGCCACGCCCACATTACCACAACAATGTATTTATAAAGTTGAAAATATATTCATCTATCGATTTGGTAAAAATGGTCGTGATCAGATAATATTTATGCCTACAATTTGGAAAAACCCCTTTTCGAATTGTCGCCACTAAATATTTAGGAATAATGATTTATTGTTTTTCTTGCTGTTATTATTGTTGTTGTTGCTCATGTATGTATTCTTGTATTAATTTTGTTTTGCTTTCTTTAATAATAAGAGCAGCAAATAAACTGCATCAAAGACAGACAGACGGACAGATAGACAGATACAATGAGCAAAGGAATGCATTATACATTTTAGATAGTTATAAATGCGGGTAACAATAACAGTAATCGCCAGTAAAGTAACAGCAACATGTGTACAATATACAAAAAATATTTATTGCTGCTGCTTGGCTAGCTACCAGGCAAGGCAGGCTATGGTTGTTGGTGCCGTTGCTGTATGCCTGATGACTTTGTAACCGCCCCTTCTTGCTCTTACCATTTTATACACATAGATAAACGTATGTAGTGCATTGACACAAATTTCACTGCACACGCTCGCATAGATTTTCTATGCAGTATAATAAACGCACTACAAACGTATTTATTGTACAAAAAAAAAAAAAAAAAAAATATAAATACATAAAGTTAAAGTCGAAATAATGAAAATAATCAAAAAAAAAACAAAAAATCAAAATTATTAAAACACCAACTACAGCTCAATCAAATTGTAACTACAATAAAATCAGATAAATAATGTTTCAGCTAGCCGCAATGGCTGGCCAGTTACACTATGTAGTTAGATTGTATGTTCGTTTTGTTTATTTTCTATTATTCCACAAACCATTTCTCTATCATTAATGTTTTTTTTTTTCTCTGTATTGTGTGAAATGTTCATGTGCTTGAAATTTGTGTAATTGGTAAATTATGGCAACTTGTAGTATAGAAGAAAAGTAAAGTAAAAGAAAAAAATTCATTTATACTCGTATCGTACAAATAAAAAGTGAAAAAGAGAAAAATGGAAAAATATTTGTAAGAAAAACCTCACAAAACATTTGTAAAATTGTTCAAATTATAGTTTGGTCAGAGTATTGTAAGTGTGTGTGTGAGAATGTGTGTATGTGCAAAAATTCATATTGTTGCGCAAAACTAATTGTTATTGTTGTCGCTTTTTGTTACCGTTACACACACATCTATACATCTATGTTATTAAACAATAATAAAAACTCTATAGGTCATATTGTTAACCGAGAGAGTAACTCTCCCCCTGTTTCTGCCTCTCTATGCATACAATACTATTGCAATAAAATTTGTTAATATTCAAATTGGTTTTGTTTTCCTTCTCTTTATTGAAACTGTACTTATACACTGCAAAACATGTGAGTAAAGGTATATTGAATTTATGCTGATATTTATAACTACCAAACGTCAAATATCAATCGATTCATAATTATAAAGTGAATACATTTAACCATGTCCGTCTGTCTGTCCATGTACAATAGCGATCTTTGTAAAGCGAAAAAGTGTACAATATACACACGGACATATGTGTTTAGACCGTCTCAGTTTTTGATGCTGATCAAGAATTTAAACCCTACAGAGGTCTACAAGGTTTCCTTCAGGGTGTTCTAACCGTAATAGCAAACTTTGTTTACCCTCATTTCGAAGGTGGAAGATATATAAATAAAAAAAAAAACATGCATTAAAAAGTCATAATTGTTATGATTAACAATGATTAACAACCAATGTATGCTATAATATGCAATTAAATAAAATGAAATTAAATGGAGTAGAATTTTGAGCTAATATGTATAATATAGTTCAACGAAGTGAAATGTTCGCGGAACCGAAACTATAATTTTAATAAATTATTTTAATCCATTATCAAATTTGCCAATAACAAATTAATTTGTATAAATTTAAAAAAAAAAAAAATCACCTTTTGTTTGGACTATATTCTTATTTATGAATTATTGCTTAATTAATTTATTATTGTTGTTGCTTATTAAAGCATATTTAAATTTATTAAATGATTTTCAATTAATTTTATTAACGCCTTTTTTTGTTCCATTCTTCAATGGAACCATTTTAACTGTGAAATGGTTTGTTCGTTATATTGTTGTTGTTGTTGTTATAATTGTTGTGCTGCATGTTAAGCGATCTAATTCGATTAGAATGGCTGGCTGGTGTGCACATATCCATAACATTGTTAGAATATTTCGGTAATAATAATTTTTGTTTTTATTTTATTTGATTTATGTTCCACATACTCATACATATATATTGTGTTTATGTATGCTGCATAGTTATTTAGATTTTTTACAGTTATTATATAAATAAAAAAACATTAAAACTCAAATTGCTCCAGCAAACACTAGATTCGTAATTATAGAGCGAGTTGTTAACCGAGAATAAGTGTCTAAATCATTCATTGACTGACAGACCAACTGACTGACTGACTGACTGATTTACTTACTAACTAGTTATTTTATCTGTCTATCTGTTTGTTTGTCTGTCCGTCCATGTATGTAATGAGTGTTAGTTTCATGCCAATGATTTTTCTTAAGAATTTTTCAAGTCAAACAACCCGTTGGTTGGTTTAGATTTCTACACAGATTTTGTTAAAGAAAAATTATTTGCTTTTTTTTTTTTTTTTTTTTTGGTTCTTTTAATAATGAAGAAAAATTATATTTATGTAGAAAATTAAAAACGTGTTTTAAAGAAAAGAAACAATTAAAAATATCTATAACGGAAAATTTTACAATTTTTTTTTGTTGTGTTGGCAGCTTAATTATTAATTTATAATGTGGTGGGAAATTATGGAAGTGTTGATACCACCATAATATAAATATTTGTTATTTTGCAAATGAAGAGAAAAATGCGTTTTTTAATGAACTTCCTCTAAGGTCACGTGCATTTCTTGTGTGTATTTTATTTACCGCACAGAGGATGTAATCTTTGAGGTTTGAGAGACACTTAGTAGTTAACTCGAGAGTGTGTGAGCAAAGTTTTTCTAACGGAAATTTGTTATTTGTTTGTGTTTGTTTTGTGTTTACCACCATCACGTATTATTTATTTGTAATTTACATAATATCGCTTCTCACATGCAAACCCATACACAGCGATTACATCCATATATGGTATGCACGCACCCTGTTCACTCACTTCATTTTGTTGTCTTTTTGTTTAACTTTATTTTCTGTTCTATTGTCTGCAAACACGTTAGCTGGCACAAGCAATTATTGACGTTGTTGTTATTGTTGGTTGATTGGTTTAACAATTTTTCTGGTCATCGTCAGTTATAATACCTAACGAAAAACCAGTAAAAAAAAAAAACAAATTTAAGCTTTGGCCAAATCTTAAATACCCTCCCTGACCTCTAGAGTATTTGCATTACGTTTCAATTAACAAGAATTCTTTGCTAAAAAGGGTTTTTTGTAAATTTCTGGTATGTTTATTATCTCACCATACCCATGACGTATCGATGAACACTCCAATTATAAACATGTACACTAAAATTCAACTTCATGGGCCATATTTTATGATAGTGCAGATTTTCAGATCTACTCAGTTTTTGATGCCACTGAAAAATATTGCTTCTGGGTGTTGTAAACAGACTAAAAAAACTGAATATACTCTCATCACTAAGATGGATGGTAAAAACAATACCGCCATCAAGTATTTACTTACTTAGCAAAATAAGTTTTACGGCTGGTATGTTTGTATGTATCTACCTTAGCTATAGTGCTTGCATGACCAGCAACTTCATTGACCTACAATTTTAATTGGTTACGAAAATCTGTACAACTTGTACACTCATCACATATACATATTGTAAATATGTTTTATGCAGGTATATAATATAAATAATTAATAAAAAAAGATGAACAAGTTTGGCTTACCATGTGCGTGTGGAAATTTTATAACAAAATTTTGAAATTTTATGCATTTTTTTTTTTAGAAAAAAATATCGTTAATTGTAGTTTGCGCAAAGTTGTTGTTTCAAATCGATTATTAATTATTTATTTAAAATTGTACAAATTACAAAATTATTAAGACTTGAAAACTTTTCATATAAATATTGGATGTGAATAAGTAATAAAAAAAAAAATAAATAAAAAAAAAATTAATAATTATTTTATTAAAAATAAATAAATATATAATTTTTTAAAAATATTTTAAATAAATAAAATAATAGAAAACAAAAATAAAATGAAATAAAATATTTCATGATGGATTTTCACCAAATCGGAGTCTTTTACAAAATTTGCGGTTTAAATTTTTTAAGGTTCCTGAAGTCCTTTAGCAAATACATGTAATAGGATAAATTTAGTTCAATGTTCATTGTAGCGATGAATTAATGAATACATCTTTTAAATGATATTTAAAGTAGATGTAATGATTGATTTATTATTTACATATTTATTTGTCTTAATATGAAAATGTAATCGTTGTGATAATAATTTTTCGACAAACTCTGTGTACGGACATATTAATAAATGCGTAGTTAAATTAGCATTTAAATGGTCTATTACAAATAAATCATAATTATTATTGTTACTATTATTTAGTATGTATATATTTGTTGTCATTCTTACTCTCTCACAGTGTCTGCAGTTTATTTCAAGGTTCTTTTTTTTTGTTCGTTAATCTAACTTAACTAATGTTGTGAACGCCCTCCTTCTAGTTTATGGTTACATTACAGTTAAACACATTTAACGGTTATTTGACAAACAAGTGCTTTCAATTTTACGAAAAGTAATCAATTTCAATTAGCTGAGAACGAATATTAATTACTTTACTTGAACGTAAAGTTCAGTTCAGCTCTTAAAAAAAACTATTTTAACTGACTGGTACACATTTTAAAGTTCTATGACAAAATAATATTTTTAACATATCATGTTCTTTGTAGTGGTTACAATATTTATAATGCTAAACTAAGTGTTAACTGGTAACCAGTGAGCATAACAATTTATGTACAGACATGTTT
Source organism: Ornithomya fringillina (assembly GCA_963978525.1). Taxonomy (NCBI): domain Eukaryota; kingdom Metazoa; phylum Arthropoda; class Insecta; order Diptera; family Hippoboscidae; genus Ornithomya; species Ornithomya fringillina. Next base: position 2,819,276 of record OZ021694.1, on the reverse strand, counting down.
GTTATGGAATAGTGCACGACCTTGTCTTAGTTTATAGAATCAGTTATAAACTATGTATTGAATGTACGCTTTATGTGTAACTTTTTTAAACATGTACTGCTATGGATGAAGGTGGTTGCTGTTAAATCGTGTTTATATATATGTACGAGTATAAAGGGGGGCTCGTCTGTATATTTAGCATAAAAAGTGTATAAATACTAACCAATCGATTTGAGCATTTAACATGGTACGACATTGTAAATTCAAAGTTCAATTAATTGTATTGATTAACACTTGAAAAAAAAAATAACTGCCGTTAATTGTATGAATGATGCAGGTAAGGTTTAAATAAAAGAAGGCAGGTGATCATTGCAGTTTGTATTTTTCTTTGCGGAAGCAGTGATTCTAATATATGAAATGATATATTATATAGCTCATGACATCACAAAAGTGAGAACAGACAATCAAAGATATTGAAAAAGTAAAACGGGGCTACATTAGGCGTATGCCAAATCTAGGATACCCATAATTTATAATTTAGATTTCTTTCTTGTTTAAATATAGATTCTAGAGGCATCTTTAATATGAAATGAATTGTAAAGAAGGGCCGATTTTATTTGTTGGTTGAACATCTAAGGCTGTCAATCTCAATTTCCGAATTCCGAATTAACAAATATACACATTTTTTACATAGCGGAAACACATTGAAAGTTTATTTCACCATCTATGTATGTCCAATAATTTATTTAATTTCATTAAATGCCATTTCTTTAAACAAAACAATTTTTTTTTTTACATTTTTACATTTTTACATGTAAAGGAAATTGGACTAGTTTTTTTTGTTATGTTTCTTTATTTATTAATTTGGCGCAGTAAATGCGGAAATCCAGAGGTTCACAAGCCAAATTTATAAAAATGGAAAAAAAAGGAAAACATTTCAAATCCGTTCATTAAAGAAATTTGTGCTTGAAAAATATACACAAATAATCTATTAACCAGTCGTTGTGTATGGTTTGGCATTTTATATGAAGCATGTCAACACGTAAGAAAGCAAATAAACGAAGAAATAAAAATCAGGAAATTTCCGAACAATCACTCAACAAATTTATATCTTTGGTTGATATGATTCGATCAACAGCAAACGACCATTAGATAGAGAAACTGGTTCATGTTTTTTTTTTTTGCCAATCTATTTACTTTAGTGCTTCTGTGATGAAATCATATTCGAAACAAATAAAGAGAAAATGTGTAAAAAAATATGTAAATGGAGGAAAGATCACGTAATAACTATAACGCAAATATATTAAATTCGAATTAATAACAAATTTTTGTTAAACAAACACATAACGAGGTATTGCATAATTGTGAAATTTTGCCGATTTTGAATAAATTTTTTTTTTTTTTTTTATAGATTTTTACAAAGTGACACGAACTACTGTTAAATTGATTAAATTTATGCTTTAAGGCTAAAGGAACATATAATTTTTTATGATTATACCATAAATGGCTTGAAAGCATTTTTACAGTTCATTCAACTTCTCTGCCATACACGTTCACACGTCAAATAAGATTCTCTTTCTTTTATTCACATGAATGTTAAACTTTACTGCATTTGTAAATTGACCACAAGCAACATAATGTCTGTTGTGTACATGTAACATTCAACACAGCATCTAAAGTTCATAATAGAAACAACCTCGAGACCCGTTTATCGATAATTGTTAAATATAACTGCAAAGGAAGAATTGTGGGATACAAGTAGTAAAAAATTACATTTGGCGTTGAATAAATTTGAAATACCCTTTATATCTACATAGAAAATGTAGGCGTGGCAGTTACCTCATTATGCCTTTTAACACTGTATGACATATGGATCAACTCAGATCTAAAATTTTACACAAAAAAGGTTTTTTGTGTAAATTGTGGGCTTGTCTGTCATACGAGCCCGCCTGTTTTGGGCGCGCTTCGATAGAAGTGCTGTTGTTGTTGATATAGATCAATTGTGGGCGTGGCTTTCAATCGATCTTACCCATTTAAAAAGCAATTTGCGGAAGAAGCTGACAGACACATAGACGGTTATGAAGGTCTAGCACCTTCTTTTGGGTGTTGCAAATGGTATGACAAACGTAGTATGGAGAGTATAAAAATAATGCATTGATGTACAAGTGGGTGTACAAATAATAAATTGTAAAATTGTACAATAAAGCATTCACTTCATCGACATGGATAATACAGCTACTCTATCGGCAAACATACAAGGCTGCATAAATATGTCTGGCTTATGTATTTATTGTATATGTTAGCATATATCTAACTTTGTTGTTGTTGTTGTTGTTATTACTTTAAAGTACTTTATTATTATTTAATACCTTTACTCATAAGATTTTCAATTTTATGAAAATCTGCCAAACTGTGCAAAGTCCAACATTTGCCGTAAACCGTTACGTAGCTTAATTATTAAAGTTTGGGGGCGGAAAAAAAGTTATTTTTAAACAACGAATATCACATTTTTTCACAAGCTTATAGAAAATCTTAGATATCTGAGAATTTGTTGTGTGTGCCCTGTCTTTCCTTTCTGTTCGGTATACATGGTCCATGTCCATTGCTGTGTCTATATAAGTGAATGTCAACCCTTGTTTTTAAACGCTCTTTCACGTGTATGGCTTTAAAATTTTATATAGATATTTTAAGTTTGTTTAAACACCTAAATTGGGTAGAACCTTTCAAAGGCCATGCCCTCAATTGACAAAATTCGAAATTTATCACTCACATACCATTGATTTAATGTATATATTTAGAATTGTTCTGTTCTGATATGTTAAAAATGGAAGGGATTAACACGAATAGTGAGTCCATCTGTTCTGCATGTTTGTTTTGTCTCCAAGAAGTTGCCTTCTGAATGTCATACTTTTTTTATTTATTTCAATATGATGCCCTTTTTATCTCTTTCCCTCAAAAGTGTAAATATTTTTGGTTAAAAAAAAAAAAAAAAAAACTCCAATTGATTGATTGACTTTGAGAGTTTAATTGCGAGGTAAAAAACGATTTTTGGTGTCAAATTGATTGAAATCAAATGCTTAGGGAGCAGTTAGACAAATTGTTTAAATATATTTTAAACGATTACATTGTTTTGCATTGTTTTACAACCGTTGTGTTGATAGGCACTGTGTATGTGTGATTGTGTATTTGTGTTTATACAAGTTGAGTGAGTGCATTAAACCGTGAAGAAAAGAAAGTTGCATTTGAGGAAAAACAAAAAAAAAAAAAAACAGAAATTAATTAAAGTTGAGAAATATCAAATGTTTAACGAAAAGTATTAATGGGGCGTGTGTCGGTTGTTTCAAATAGCTTAGAAATGTTTACTAAAAATTTGAATTTATTTCAAAATCATATAGTAAATAAAATATTTAAGCTTTAGAGGACTTTCGATTGTTTTTTTTTTTTTTAAATATTTATTTAAATTAATTGTGTACATGGCTAGAGATTTATCTTTTGATCTGTTTGTCTGTGTTCCGCTAAATGTATTCAAGTATACAACGTGCAGTGCAGTGATGCGGTTGTGTTACTGCTGAGGCAGTATCAATCCAAACAAGAAAGTTAATACGTATTTGGTGTTCACGTTTATATAGTGCAGGGAATTAAGAAGAACAATATCTGCTGGGAGAAGGCGTGGTTTTATTCGCATTTTTAAGTGACTTTTCAAAATGAATTTTCACTTAAATAAACGAGTATTAATATGTGGAACACGTACACCTATTTACCTATTTGTTAGAGAAGGCATAATACACTCTAATAAGGAATAATTGTGCAGAGTTTCAAGTTCTTAATTGTTATGTTGTAAATATAGCTGAAAAAGTGCCATGAAGTTAAGTTTAAAATGTATTACTACACTGAGACACTACACTGTACACTTCTGGCAAACGTATACATAGACAGACAGACAATATTGCATTATCTTAGAGTGGTTGATAATTTAACAATAATCCTCATCTAGTGCCCGCTTATAATAGTACTGCCGAACAACCTGCGTTTACGAATACAGTTTTTTTTTTTACATATTTCCAAAAAATATTAATAGCTCTACCGTAGGTATCAATTTTAATGGCATTTAAGAAGATTATTTTATATCTTTTTTTCTCACATTTATTTCTGTTTTTAACACTATAAAAATCCTCTTTAATGGTATAACAACAACGATCAACAACAACAACAACAACAATCATAAAAAATATATGATAAGGCATTAATTTTATAAATGATTCTGAATAAATTTTTTTTTAGAAAGTATTGTATTGTTGGCTAGTGACCAAAGAGTCTATATGTATATGTATGTAAATGACATTTCAGCTTGAGGAGAGCCTTTCTTTTTCGATAACAGAATTTTAATGAAATGTTATTTTTAGTAATTTTTTTCGTGTAAGTAAGCAAGTAACCCCGTTTTCTTTCATCAGTGTTGTCTCATTATTAAAAAATTCTTTTAAATTTTTTACAATATGGAATTTATACAAATAAGAAAGTTATGATTTAACACAATTTTCGGGGGGGATTCCTTAGTGGTTGTTTTAAAAGTGTCATAAGTTTCATTCATTTATTCATTTATTTTTAATCGTGGGAGTGCTTTTTATCCGACCACGCCCATTTTTTTATATCGATAGAAAGTCATAGTTATGTATAAACGAATTACAACTTCATGTTTTGATTTTTATAGCAATTAAAAATATATTTATCGTTTGTGGGTGTGGCTTTAAACTAATGGATACATTTTAAATAATAGAATTGTTCCACCTTATAGAATTAACTATATAGAGTATCATTTCAATATATCAATTAAGCTTAACCTACTCTGACCCAACCAAATTTAACTTAACCTATCCTACCACACTCTAATCTAATCTAACCTACCCTAACCTTAACTAACCTAACATAACGGCGTAAAGAGCTCTATTAAAATTTTTTTTGGTTTGTGTCTTTGCTAATTAATTAACTTAACATAATCTAACCTAGCTTAATTAACATTTTCTGGTAAATATATGAAAAGCTACCAAATATTTGCTAAATGAATCGAGTTTTACTCTTTTATCGTAAAGCCTCTTAATGTATTCATAGAAAAGGTTTAACACTTTATAATCAACACATACCATAAAATATATGTTATTGTAGTCGCATCCATTCACTATCATGAACTCATCAACACATAATAATAACATAATCGTGTGTTTATAATTTATTAAACATAATAACAACAACAATAACAGAAACATTAGCTAGCTAGTATTAAAGATGACAATAAACATGTAACTGATATAAAAGAGAGAGAGAGAGAGAGAGATTGATAGATAGAGAGATTTTTTTTATATCTTAACTGTAATTAAATGTAATTTCGTACATCTATACATGCATGTTACCATGAAGGCACACATATGTGAGTTTTTTTAAGCTTCAATTATATGAAATGCAGTGGTGCACGTTTTGTTGTTTCTTGACATCAAACATCGTTACTTTTGCTTTTCAATGCTCGTACATAGTAGCTACCACACTGGTGCATATGTTTTTACATATATTATTTGTCATACATCCATACATGCTCGTACATATCAAAATGTTCCCAGTAAATTTTATTTGATATTTATGACACACACACAAATATACACAATATTAGTTATGTATGTATGTAAGTATGTATGTTGGTATGCACAACATATTAAATTACAATAGGTCAGCTTAAAATTGTTGTTTTTGATTTTTAAGAGAATTATTGTTATTGTAATTATTGCTGCTGTTGTTATGTTATTTTTACTTTTTATATATTTCTTTTTTTTTGGTCGAGAGGTTTAGTGTTTCACAATTACTTTAGTTTTTTTTTTATTTCACTTACACTTGTGTGTTTATGTGTGTGTTCAAACAATTTTGTAAAATGCTAACGTTTGATAAATCTAAACCAAGCCAACACCACCACCAACAACAACAACAACAAGTTTCTAAACAAATATTTGTACATATTTGCAACAAGTGGTTATTGCTACTAAGCTACTAAGCTGTGCATTGGACTGACTGACTCATGAACGGCATGTCAACATTGTCAACAACTTTTCATATGATTTCGGGTTTAACATTGTTTATATTGTTGTTATTGCTACTGCTGCAATTGCTACTGATGTAGTTGTCGTTGGCGTTTTTTTATTGTTGTTGTTGTCGTCGTTGTTGTTGTTGCTTAGATGTACATAAATATTAAAAAAAATGTTCTCTCTTTTTCCCTCTCCCCCTCTCTTTGTACATTTCATTTAATTTCTTCCCATAATTTTTTTGTTACATTGTTGTTACTTAAACCACTTAATATTCAAATAGTTGTGAAATTTTTTTATGATTATTATGTGGTTTTTCCTTTCTTCTTCTTTTTCTTATTGAGCACTTGATAAACTTTCTTAATCTTCAACAGCACATAAATAACATTCTCAACAAACGAAAAAAAAAAAAAAAAACTACAATTTTCACTCACAATTGTTTAAAAAATATTCAGTATAAAGTCTCCACCAAAGGTACAGAGTATGAGAAAATTTTTGATATTGTGCATGATTCATTCACTCACTCATTCATTTCGTTATTCATTCATTCATTCATGTTGTTATAGTAAAAAGTGAAAATGCATTGGATTTGAAATTTTAAGCAGGTGAAAATTTTCACAAAAATTTTTCACTGAAAAACGTATAATTAGAAATAAATGTTGTTTTCATATATTTTATAATTATAATTGGAATGGACAGTGTGGAGGCTTAACTCTTATTGTAATAATTAATGCGGATATACACATTTGTTTATTTTGTTTTTACTATTTAAAGCAAAAAAAAACCTTGCATGCTGCTGTCTTTATATTTCTATTTAAACACATTAATGAATTAAAGAGTTAATGGCCGTAACAATCTTTTAAAATGTAAATGGAAATAAATTGTATTTGAAATGATTGGAAATGAATGTATGACTGTGATTCAGAATGAGAGCTTTATGTAGGTTTGTAATTTTTACATATTTATAAATTGTGAATAGCAGAGGTGGACACTAATTGTAGATACAGAAGGCGCAGTTAGAATTTTAAATAGTGTGCTGAAGAACTCTTCAGAAGCTATGTATTAATACTTATTGTATCCATTGATGTATTAAAAATAAGCCTGTTTGTACAATAGACACGCCCACAATTTACAAAAATTAATGCACAATTTGACTATAAAACACAAAAAGTCGGTTAGAGAGCGCACATGTCTATTTTCCACGCCTACATTGTCTGAATTCTTGATTGATTTGTAAAATAAAAAAATTTTAAGTTGATTCCAAAAAAATTCATTCATTTTTGCCACATACTACACCATTTGCCCACCCCTGATTTATATAAAATATACACTTTAAATGGTCATATGTAAAACCGGAAGCAAATTAAGATATTGCGAAGGCTTGTCGGCTTTAGTTTTCTTTCTTCACAAATAACATTACAACGTTTTGAAAGGCATAACAATGTTTTTTTTTTTACTGATTACTTACGGCGCTAATTAAAATGTTAAAACATGGAGTAAAGTGTGGAAGCTTAACATATTGATAATAATGAAGAGTGCGTGTATGGTGTATGAGTGTGTGTATGAGGGAAAAACACACGAAATTTGTCATCAGGCCAAGTTGTTTTTCTATTTAATCGCATCTCTTTCTCTCTCTTTCTTTTCATTTTTATGAGATGTGATTAAAATTGAATTCAAAGAAATGGAAAGAAACGCACGCGTATTATACATAAAATGGCGATATTTACAAAACATAAAGTACAATAATAAGCCAACAATATTATCGTAAGGTTAACTTTTTTTATGAACATTACATGATTACATATCCAAACATATGTTGTACATGGATTGTCTACTTATTTATGACAGTATCTCTATGTACCATACACTCACTCACCTCTTATTTGTATTCAAGTGTTAATCATATAAATTCAAATATAAAATGTGCGCACTTACACTTGCTATTGTTGTTGTTTTTATTTATGATGTCTTACGTTGATGCTTTTTTTGTAACCGGTTTTTAATTTGTGTGATTTGTGTTTCAATTACGCCAACAACAATAACAATAAATCTGTATGAAAAGGCAGCAGATCAGCGAGTATAAACTAAATCACGTTTAAATGAGTCAATGAGTAGCGATGACAGTTGAATTCCATAGAATTTGAATTACAATGTAACGTTGACAATTAAATATCTGAGCACTTACACATTAACTGTTTTTTTTAAGAGATTTTCTAAAATTTATTACCCCCCCAACATCTCGTACTTTTGGTAGGCTTAATAAAAGAAACCATTTATAGCAAACGTATAATAAAAACAAGAAAAAAAAAAAAACATTTTATCGCTAATTGCTTTCAGTTAAGAATTTATTGTTTACCATTGTGGTTGTTAGCGCTGTCGTTAATTATTGCAAAATATTTCTATGGGGGATAAATTATAGAATGCTTGAGATTACTTACAGTTGTTGTTGTTATTGCTTTAGGTGTTATTGTGTTTTTCATTTTATTCGACATAAATAAAATATTTCACATAATTCTTTAATGATTCATAAAAAAAAACCATGTGCATGAATTTGGAGTATACTCGTATGTTTAAAATTCATTTTAAAATGACTTAAAATTAAAAAAAATTACAAAAGTTTTTATCGTTTTTAAAATCGTTTGTTAAAAGAGAGCGAAGTCTTATACATGCCACGCCTGCAGTTTACATGTAATATTTTCTCTGATTTTCATAAGTATAAGGCGGCATGTACTACGTAATAAATTGAACTTGGGATAATTTTTATTTTCAACCCACTTTGTAAGCTTATCAAAAACTTATTAATTTTATCTCCGTTTCTTTGGTTTCCTTATCTCTTTACAGATTTTACTCTCAACAACAATCTTATAATAATGTTGTTGTACAACAATTTACGCTTATAAAGCGTTTTCAATATATTACTCATTCACTCATCCATTCAATTCATTCATATTTCTATACAATACAATCAATCCAATAACTCTCTAGTCAGAGTTCTTTTCATATTAAACGAATAAATAAGTCAGGCATTCATACAAATAAATAAAAACGGCGGCAAAAAGACAATTGCTAACAAAATTAAAACAATAACAGAACAAATGCCGTATTTGGTTTATAATAATCGACAATCATCTGAGAAGATGAGCAATAGTAATACATCGCTGGATAATGGTTCCGATCAGGATTTTAGCGAATTCCTTAACGAATATCTATTGCAGACTCATTCACCCAATAATGAGCCAGAAACTCATTATGAAGGTAAAGAATTTTCTTTATAATTTTTTTGTTAAAATTGTAACATTTTTATGTAAATTTTTTTTGGTGTAGAAGGTGAATTGGAAGCCGAATGGTTAATAGCTGCTGGATTTCCACAACTAACAAAACCATTTAAACAGGTAAGAAGAAAAAATTGAAATTAATACTTGACATACAATAAATTTTATTTATACTTAAATAATTTTCTAAACAATATGCGGCTAGAAGTTATAGAAGCTGATCGAATTTCTTCTCCTTAACTAATGTTCTAAATTACTTAAGTGTAAATTTTGTTTGAGTTTCTTAGAAAAGATTGCTTGAATATTTCTACTAAAGGGCAGGGCGCTACGTAGCTTGCTATTAATTTTTGGGAGGGAAAACATTACCGTTATGAACTTTAAATTTTGATCGCAAAAGCTTCATTTCTACCGAGAAGGGTTTTAAATTTTTATCAATTATTCGGCAAAATATTTTGAAAAGAAAAATTATATCATAAATGGGTAAACATTTTAGGTAAACAGGGAGGTATTAGTGCCAGCTATGTGCTTGAAAGACGGGGCATGAATATTAAGATAACTAGTCTCTCTCCATGTAACCAGTAATCTGTTCCGTTTAACAGCCACGTTAGAAGAAAAAAGATGGACACTATCGAGCAACGTTACATGTTGAAATTTCAAATTCTGTTCAAAAGTTGTTGGGTGTAAAAAAGGATGACTTTGATCTTCCCTTTTCTTCTTTCCTGATCAACCCAATCGAACATATATTTTTTTTAAATTTTCATAGTAGATTCTTTTTGGCACCTAACAAATCAGTCAAGAAATCAAGAATACTGCCCTTATAGTAGGACGATCAATCACTAAAATGTTCTCGAATTTCTTTACACTTTATTTCATTTGTTGTTTATTAATGTTTTTGCAAAAACAACACCATTTTTTGTAAATAAATTTTTCTTGAATTATATGTAGAAGCGTAGACAGTATTTTACGATATAAGCAAATATCAAGCAAGGCTTAGTTGTGTTTTTGCGGTTATCGGTTGAGTATGGTTCAAGAGCAAATGTATTGTTATAAAATTTTCCATATATTAAGAAACTATTTATGTTGTGGCGTAAGTTATGAATAGTTTTTGAGATAATAAAAAGTAATAAATGTGTTTTTTTCTTTACTTTTTTTTTATGCTAAAATCAGGGTTTAGAGTTGCGCACAGCTGAACTGGAGCCTATATTGGCTACATTGTCTAAACCACATGCTGAAGCTATTAAGCAAAGGGTGCGTACTTTAAATCAGACGGTACGTGGCCGCAGTAAAAATCGTCAAAAACGTAAACCTGACATACGTGATGTGTTTCGAGATTTTGATGTAAGTTTTATGAATTAGATTGGAACTATGTTGTGAATGAATTAAGTTTTTTTTTTTTTTATTTGATTAAAGGAATCAAGTACAGGCACTCGTTCACGTAGTGCTACGCCAGATTCATTGGATTCCATACCGGGTGATGAAGTATGGGGTAATGCCTCCATGTAAGTATATAACAAGTGTCTCTTTTTACTTGGTAGTCTTAAGTTATTTTCCTGTTCTATCTATCTAAGGCTATACTTATAGAATATGTTTATAACTAGCTCTTCTTCTAGCTCAATCTCCAGTTGTACTCTCAACATTATGAGTACATAGCAGTTTCTCTATTAACTACTCTAGTATTTCAACAGCAGCTGTAAAAGTAGATATCACAACGATTTCTAGATCTAAGATCTAAAGGTAGTTCCTTCGTTAACTCAACTTCCAATTCAACTTCAGTTCTCGTTCTAGGATTAGTACCCTAGTTCTATATCTACTTTGAGTTATAGGTAACTCTATCTGTCTAGAAATGAAAATATACAATAGCTGTCACCCAATTTCATGCTATACCTACTTTTCTGTAAATTTCTTTTTGTGATTTTTGTGTAAAAATTGTCCAAATTTTTTTTTTTTTGTTTGACTTTTAATTTTGTCTAATTTAAATGCTATGATTTTGTGGTTTTATGATTGTTTTAGACCCACCTTTGTAAGTATTTTCGATCATCATGGCAATGGCACCGAATCGAACAACATCAATCACATTGATGAACATCATTCTTCCAACCATCATAATCATCATCACCAACAACAACAACAACATTCACCACTGTTCTTGAGTAAAAATCTAAAACAAAAATTACGCAGAACACCGAGTGCTCCATTGAAAGGTTCAACGGATATATTTCGTGGTTCGCATGTCCGCTGTGATATACCAATGTATTCGGCTGATGGTATCGAATTATTAGGTTTTTCACGTATCGGTACTATACACATACCCAGAAATCGTTCTGGTTCCGATCCTTCCTGTTCGGTTGGGTAAGTGATGTTATTTAAAAAAAAATTTTTTTTTATAGAAATTTTTTATGATCTTGTTTTAGACGGGCACACGGTCAATTGTTAACAAGTCATACAGATTTTCAAAGTGATAACAACACCTCCTCGGGTGATTCCAGTGATGAATGCCTGACAACAAATCGAGAATGCTTGACGGATATCGCATCTAAGGGAGATGGTCATACATCACCGCAAAAGATTTTCAATAAAATTGAATTAGATACGCCGCCTCAAAGTGTACAGAACTCACCATCCTCACGGGATGGCATCAGTTTTGAGAGTATGTGCCGCGAGACTTCTAGTCAAGATGGATTGGTTAGTGTATTTAATTGATAATGAAAAGGAATTGAATTATTTTTGTTTTTTTACTTATTTAGGATACTGTGGACAGCAGTGACATTTCTTTGGAATTTTGCTCTGATATTGATACAATCAATGAGACAGAGCTGAAACGTTTACAACCGTTATTCTGGTTGGAGTTGGCTTCTATATTTGATCGCAATCGGGTGCAATTGGATAAACGGAAACCGGTGAAGAGACGTCGTAAAGAGGAAGGTCATCTATTCGGTGTATCCATTAATGCACTCATACGGCGCGATCAACAAATTACTGGCAAAGATTCAACATTGGTGCCGTTGTTCTTGGAGGGTCTGCTGGCAGAGCTTACCAGACGCGGTGCCCGTGAAGAAGGTATTTTACGTGTAGCCGGACACAAACAAAAGGTGAAATAATAGTAAATGTTGTAAAGGAATCTCGCTTTATATTCTCCCATCATTACAGACTGAACTGCTGTATCATGAACTCGAAGCAAGTTTCTATCAAAAGCCAAAAAAATTCTCACAACTCTTGAGTTCGGCCAGTGTACATGATTTAAGTGCTCTTTTGAAGCGTTGGCTACGTGAATTGCCACAACCATTGCTTAGCAACGAACTTATACAGTTGTTCTATCAGTGTCATGCTCTCCCGCCCTCTGATCAGGCCAAAGCTTTGGCCATTATCTGTCAAATGTTACCGCATGAGAATCGCAATACGTTGCGTTCTCTGTTACGTTTTCTCAATCAAGTTATCGAACAAAAGGAATTGAATAAAATGAATTTACATAATGTGGCCACAATAATAGCACCATCATTCTTTCCGCCCCGTTTTGTGCATCCAGTCGATAAGAATAGCATAGAAGATCAAGTGAAAATGGCGGCACAATGTTGTCGGCTCACTAATATTTTAATAACAAAAAGTGAAGCTTTATTCCAGGTGTCTAATAATTTGATTGAGGAATCACGCTCCAATAATAAAGTGAGACAGGTAAGGAAAGAAGAGAAGAAGAGTGCTGCTCTGCATAATGTCTTCTAACTTAAATGCAACTGTAATCAAAGATTGTCAAAAATTCTCTCTCTATCACTATGTATCTCTTTTAATAACGGTTTAGTTAATGTTTTTTTTCTCGGTATTATAGGATAAGCGGGGTGTACATCGTCGCTTAAAGGCTACAACTTCATTATTGCATATTGGCACTAATAATAATAACAACAACAATACAAATAATAAAAATAATAACAACAACAACAATACTACCACTAATAATAAAAATACCAGTTCTGTACGCATAGCAGACGAGGGGCGTGTCATGGCCGTTTATCCCTCTCAAATCAATCCCAGTCATGTACATCGTTTAATAATTTAAAATGAAAACATTCAGACTAAACCCTTCAGCACTCAAATAGACCAAAGTCTTATCCACATGAAAGTCTCCTTCTTCAAACCAAGGATGTTGCAACAGTATGGTGTCTAATCATTTTATAAACATACGTACATTATATATAACCATATAAGGGTATAACTATGTATGTTTAAGGTGTTAAATAAAGGAAATAATTTTTAAAGGGGCGCTTGAACTTTTTTATATGTCGAGTATTATGTTATTCTACATAATACTCTACATATAAAAAATGAAAAAAAAAAAAACATTGAATAATTGTAAACCAAGAATGGGTTAGTTGTGCTCAATAAAATAAGAAGAAGAAAAAACCGTTAATCAATCAGTTGTAGCGTGACAACGTTTAAAAATAACAAAATATTTTTTTATTATTAAATTCGTTTATCTATCATGTGAAATATTTTTTAATATCAATGTTATATATTTTTTACTTTATAAATTTTTTTTAATTCATAAGAATTCCAAAAAAAAAAAAATTTCATATAAAATTGTTTTTCATTTTTCTTTTTTTTTTATTCAAAAAATATATGTTCGAGATATAGTTTTTATATAAATAAATAAATGTATAAAAGTTATTAGTTTTATGATGAAATTTTTGTATTAAATGAGAAATATTAAAATTATTTTTTTTTTAATTAATAGAAAATAAAAATAAAATTAGGTTAGGTATTTGTTTTAAATTTCATTAAAAAGAAATATCTTTAGATTGTTAAGTATTTTTAAGTATAGTTGCATAAAGTCTTTTTTTTCATTATTACAAATACAAGCTCAAATATGTAGTGTATGTAAATAAAATTATTTTTTTTTCATACATTTTAATTCAATAATTTTACATAATTGTATCCTCATCAACAACAACAACATATGTGTATATCAGGAATATTAAATCAATAAAATACAACAACATTAATAATAACAACAAATTTAGATGAAAAATTTCTTTTTTGGATGCTAAGCAGTGGAAGACAGAAAAATTGTGACTACCACCAGAAACTTATTTATACAGATTTGCCAAAGCGACCTCTATTAATGAGTAGCCCTTTTAGAGCTTTTATTACTTTCATGATGTGCCTTGGATAGAGCTATGTTATAGGAGCTTTTTCAATATTTAAACATGTAAAGATAATATATACTCGGGAAAGGCAGAGTTTTTAATACCCTACAATTTCTGATATGCAACCAAAGCTTATATATACAATCTATATATACATTTAAGAGATTTTATTCGTGGTTCCAACCCGTTCAAATTTGCTTCAGTTCATAATACCCTAAATATTAAATAAATAAATTCAATTCTTTATATATTAAGTGTGGCTTATGATCTCTCCTCTTGGAATATACTCTGAGATTGTGAACGAAAATGGTTTTGAAAATGTTTTAAATCGATTCATATTTTGAAAAAGTCAATTTTCCTTTATCCATTTTCCCCCTACATCACTAATGCTAGGTTGACGTTTGGATTTTTAGGCTGAAAAGGAAGTTTCACCTTGTATTATAAGACAAATATATAGTGTATGTACACTATATCCATATCACTTTTTAAATCCAATTAAAAAATCACGTATTCCAGGAAAGTCATTTATCAGCAAAATAAAGTGATAATAAATGTCCGTCTTATCTTATAACAAGAATGAGAGAAGAAGAAAGAACTTGTGCTTTAAAAAAATATCATTAATTGAATATAACACTTAGGTACGCATGTGATGCTACTTGAATGTTCATTCAATGCAATAACAACAACAATAATAAACGAAAAATTACCGCCAATACCATTGTCAAGCATTACTTAGAAGTATGAAAAAAATAATAATTTTTCAAGCTTATTATACTTTTATAAACTCATAGCATAACAAAAGTTAAACTTGAGCTATATACGTATTATGCTCAAGTATTCATTGGTTTTGTTTTGTGTTGTTTTGTTTGGATTTGTATTTGATCATAAGCGACTTCACAATTGTCAATTGTTCATTGTATTGTCTGTCTATTCAGTGGACTACCACATGTCTACACAAGTAACTTTCATGACAAATAACTTATAAGATGTCAGATTGTAGCCATATATGGGTGGATATGTATGACATTATCCATGCACCAAATGCATATATTGCACGTATACAACTAAAGAGTACTCAGATATAAAATAAATAAATAAAAATAAAATTGGAACTCTTCTCGCCAATAAATGTATTGAACATATTCATACATATTTATGATTTTTTTCCTTCTTCCATTCTTTATTTTATTTATATTTCCCTTGTTTATTACCGAAATAATCCCATTTAAGGAAGTATATATAAAAGTGAGTGTTTGTGTGTGTATTTGTTTTTATGTATAAATAAATCATTTTGCTTAAGTCATTCTTTAATTTAAGTTATTGCTTCGCTTAAAGGCCTTGTTTACCAAAAACCGAAGAGAAAATTATGTTGTAAACAAGCAAAAAACTGTTAAAGTCGGTCAAGCACGATCATTTAGAGAAAATATATTATTCAAAATATTTTCTACTCATATTTAGAGTTCTCTTTAGGCATTTGTAACTGTGAAAAAATGCAAAATAAAAAAAAAATCGTATTTTATATTTTATATCTAGTGTACGAGTACAACATATACTCATACAATATTCATGCTCTGCATTATTATTCGTTGTGGTGTGAATCTCAATTATTTTTCAATAAAAACCCAAGGGTGCCAGAGTAAAGAGTATTAAGCAATAAAAAAACGCGTAAAGAGTTGAATTTAATAAATAAAGTGCTCAAACTTTTATTTTGTTCTATCTTACGTCCAGGTAAACAATAGCAAATGGAATTTAATGAATGTCAATAATACACACATACATGAGAGTGATGTTTTACACCCTACACATATTACACAGAAGTAAACTTGGTGTTTTATATCATTTGCGACACTTGCACAATATATTAAATCGATATTAAAAACTAAATCACACATGGTATAACTAAAAATTCGTGATTCTAAATAACTGTATATGGTGTAGGGTAATAAATATAGTTAAACTTAACCGTCTATAACATTTTCCATTGGTTTTGCGTACTATTCATGCCGTCCTACCTCTTGCACTGCATGTGTAACGCAACTACCGACAAAAAACTATTGTTACCTGGATGTATTGTTATTGTACATATGTTACGTTTATATAAACAAAAACAAATCTGTACATATGTCGAACAGTGTGCATGCATTTATACAACTTGAACACTTGTCATATCAAAGTCATTAATATGTCGCGAAAAATAAAAATTCACATTGTCAGTCCAATTGAAGTGAAAACATACTATTTTTGAAAACAAACTATATATGGGTGGGTGGGTGTGTTGTAATTTAAATAGCAAAAAAAAAATAAAATAAAACAAAGAAAACAGAGAGTCAGAGAGGTGTTAATTGTTTTCTCGCATAATACGGTATATGCCTCGTGCATACCATGTACGTCAAGTTTTTATGTTATTTTCTTATATAAAGTCACCTGCATAGACACTCTTACCTTACACCCATTCTGCTATGGAACATTGAGTGTCATGCAAGTGACATTTTAAATACCATTTCACCTAAAAAAAATCAGTGAAATATATTTTGTTTATTTACTCTCGATCATTACCATGTGGGTGAAAAATTTATGAGATTCTGTAGTATTTACATCCTTGCGCTGATGTTTGGTGCAATTAGTTAAAAAATTTTGTTTTTCATTTAATAGTCGTGCTTAAACACCCACAATCATCAACATTTTTTTTAACAAATATCGCTTTTTTCCTATTTTCTCAGACATGGATGAATTTTTTTTTTCACATAAGATCTTTTAAAACAGGCAGACAAAGTAGATTTTCATTTCTTTTACATTTTATAGCGTTTTTTATTATTTATTTATTTCAACACCCACACACTTCTTCATTTATCCATATGATGTTGAATGCTAAGGGTTTAACTAAAAGAAATAAATATGGCTCGAACCAATTTAGAAATGCGCTTCATATCTACATACAAATAGGGGACGTGGCAAACAGCTAAATATGCAATACAATTTGATAGTTTATATCTCATATGAGGTATCAACTTAAAAATCGAAAATTGTAAATTATGGGCGTGTTCGTCATATGACCATGCCTATTTTTAGTTCAACTCTAAATATATTTACCAAATTCAATGGTTAATAGGTCAACTTTTGAAGATAACAGCTAGATTTTTGTCGATGGTGGGCGTGTCGCTTGACCCATGTCGATAAATTTACGGTAAATTTACTTAAACTTTCAAGTTGATCTAATTTTTAATATATGTACATCCCCTAAGAGATTCTGAGCCCTTTTCTTATTCGATACTAACGGAATGACATACTTAGTATACCTCCAACATCCTAGATGGAATGAATAAAAAATGTGAAATACACACAATTTTGATCATTTACCACCACCGAAAAGGGGCAATATGCTCAAGCAGTTTTGTTGTTATTGGTTGTAATACTAAATACATACAAAACTGCATAAATTTTAATTAACAACTTTATATTTTACATATTTTTGTGTCTAACGTCTGTCATGATCTGTCACTGACCAGACAGTGTGTGTGCTTTGTTAATGTGTGATAAGGTGAGAAAAGTAATTAATATTAATTTGATTGCATGACTTTACAATCTAAATAATACTTAATCTTTGTCTTTGTAACCCTTAATGTGAATAATCTCTATAACAGAACAAAATCACTTTTTCTCTAGTTGTTCACTCAGAGTTTAATGAACTGAAGCTTAAAGTTTTCTTTCTCAGTGATTGTGTAAATTGTGATTTTCTTTTTATCCCATTTAAAATTTTCAACTACCACATGTTTATGAATCTGTCATGATCTGATCTTCATACAAATCATTAATAATAATTTATGTTCCGAATTAAAATTATTCATTAATCACTTTTTATATGGATGACTGACACATGTTCTAAAGATCTCTTGTTGTAATGTTTGTTTGTTTTTTCAATGTTGTAAATAAAATGAAGACTGTAGTAATGATATTATTTTATATATGTATATATAGCACAAATAGACATATTACAGAATATAACCTTAAATTTCATTTGTTTATCCCAATGACGAATTCAGGGAAAAGAGATCATTTCGGAATGTTCGTAATATTTAAATGTTAGACAGTATCAAGTAAAAAACAATTCAACTTAAATTAGATCAATTATATGTATTTACAAAAATGTAGACGTGGCTGGTATACATATAACTCAGCCTTCTAATGGAGTATACATTCGTTGTCAACATACTGTTTGAATTATCTGACAAATAATATCCATCTCTGACATATCGTTTAATGAATATGCCTCAAATTTCAATTTTATAGTTTAATTTTTGTGGCAGTAAGATACTTTTATGATTATGGGCGTGGCAATTGACCGATTTTCCACATTTTATATAGAAATCTACGACAGGCAGACACTAAATCAATAACGATTTTGATGCTGATGAAGATTATATATGTTTTGAGACAACAGTAACATCTTCTTGTTAGTGTTGCAATCACATTAACACAGCATATGGGATGTATATGTATGTACGGGGTATACAACTATATCATCTGTCATTTCCCTTTATGGTTTTTATCATTTCTTCAAGGTGAATTATTGAGCAGCGGAACAATAATTTGTGTAGAATATCATAATTTTAACAGAAGAACCTGATACCTCTTCATTTTGTAGCAATTTGTTCTTCTTCTTTTTATCTCTCATAACATCTTATTTGCAAATAACTTTCTATAGTATTTTATATAACACCAACGATCTTCAACTATAGTGTCATGGTGTTTATTCAACTTACTTTTTAATGTTTGTGTTGTTTGTTTTTGAAAATTTAAAAACCACTTTAAAGCATTTTTTATGTTAATCCCTGAAAAATTGTTTTATATAATTAATTAAATAAATTGACTCTAGAAATGGTTGTCAGTTAATTTACATAATTTAGTTTACTAAGGGAGATTATAACACACACGCACAGCCACTCAAATAAACAAACAAACAAGTATATAAATTCTGCTATTAAAGTTATGTTACAACGCACATGTTGTATAAATTATTTTATTTTATGCACATTTCTTAAATTATTCACATAATATGTATACTAAATAAAAAATCATATTAACTAGACAATGAAATTAATGTTGAAACAAAAAATAAAAAATAAAAAAAAATAAATAAAAATAAGAAAAAACAAAAATTAAACAAGTAAGAAAACTAAATTTGACCAAATCTTAAATACCCTCTACATTTATGTATAAACGGGGGGCGTGGCAAGTATATGGTTACGCCCTCTAATAGTGTTTGTATAACGCATCAGCTTGCAAGCCGAGTTGAGTATGGTTTTTTTGTAAATTGTGGGCGTGTCTGTTAATCCAACCATGCCCATTTTTGGAACATCACTAGATAGGATAACCATATATATGTGCACCAAATTTCAAGTTCGTAGGTCAACTTTTTATGGTAGATATATAAATTTTTGTGGATTGTGGGTGTGTCTGTTATCCAACCACCTTATTTGATATAAATTTCGCCCGTTAAGGTACAAAATAGCAAATCTTGCACTATTGTACTTATAGAATATGTACGTATATGGTAACCGGGACTTGACCCAAGCCTTTGTTTCTTGCAATTCTCTAAACTTAATTTAAATTTTATTCCACACAGCTTTTATGTGTAACTAAAACCAAATAACAAGTGTTATCTCTTAATCGTTTACGTGTACATACACACAATTACTTCTAACCTACATGTCTAATTAAATTTTATGCTCTTTACGTCTCTTTACATTTCAGGCACACCCTAACAAATCACATTTTAAAGTAAAATTGGAAATATTTCAAGATTTGTTTCGTTTTCTTTCCATCACACGTTTGTAGTAAAAGTGCGAAGATGTGTGTATTGGTTATTTTGTGTGTGTGTGTGTGTGTGTGTGTGTGGAAGGTACTTGTATTCCTGATGGAAAACACTACGTAGCAGACAAGGAAAAGAAAGGGAGATTTATTAAGTGCATACCTACATGTAGACGCATGCTAAAAAAAATCCTTGTAAATAGTTAAAGGATCTCAAATGAAAAACAACAATAAACAAAAAAGAGAACAAAACTACAGATTGTACTGAAATTCTCAGTACTTCCTTGTTACCGTTAACTACAAACAATACACAGGAGAGACAAATGTTTGTGTGCGTGCGTTAGTTGGGTTTAAACACACACACATAAATACTTACTCATAGGGGTACATTAACGATGCATAATCACCATGGTGCATGAACAATTTTAATTATGTTTGTTGTGTCAGCTGGAAATAAAATTAAAAAAAAAAAAAAATAAAAATTCTTCGTCTGTACTACTTACTCAACATTGTTGTAAATAAATAGATAACAAGTGAAAATACTAAAATTGCCTTAGACGATATCTTAAACACCCTTCGTATTTATATATAAACAGTGGGCTTGGCAAATACCTGATTACGATCTGTAATTGTGTAGGTAATACGTTTCAAGGTAAGATTCTGCATCCAAAAATGGTCTTTGTACATAGTGGGCGTAATCACTGTTTGCGCGCTAATTTTTGGTACATGGATGGATGCTCTAATTATAAATAAATTCATCTTCTTAGGTACATTTTTGTGGCTTGTGGGCGTAGCTCTTGACCGACTTTAGTAGGAACCTAAGACATTAGAAATTTATGTATGTACAAACATTTTATTCGGTATCTCAAGTGAGAGTTTCAACAATTAACACCCGGATGGACGGAAATGTCTAGATCGACTCCGATTTTAATGCTGTTCAAATACAAATATATTTTGTAGGGTCTCGGACGCGCCTCTTTCTGGGTCTTGCAAACAGAATAGCAAACTTAGTATGCTCATGTCTAAGGGAGAGGCTATATAATAACAACAAGCAGCTTAGAGTAAAGTAAATAGAAAAGAACAATCTCAATTTTTCATCTCTACGCCTTCTGGTGTGTATATATGTATATACCGTCAGGGTGACGTATATTTAATAATGACAAACTTGGTGATACTTTATATCCTTACTCGAATTTAGAACTTTTCCTTAAACATAAACAGAAATTGATTAAGAGTTGCAGCTTTACTAAGGTGACAAAACAAAACTGAAAACAAGAATTCCGCCAAATTTCAAGGTTTAAAAATTTCCCCTTACAAAGTTGAACAATTGACTCTAGATTCCCTTAAAATTTTATAATCCGCAACTAATGATGGTGACGTAGTGCAGCAATGATATTGAAAGCGGAAGCCAAACTATAAAAGGATAGTTCAAAGTTCACTTCATCTTTCTCTCTCATTAACATAATATGCATTGTTGTGTTGTTTTTGTTACCCATTGTTATTGCTGCTGCCGCCTTTATTCATGCACGTACAAAATATATGACATTATAGGTGTATGTGTTTGTTAAACACTTGTTTAACAAGTCATGCAATGCTCGTATAGTGCAAAAATGTTTTTTTGTTTTTTTTTTGAGTATTGTTGTCTTTTATATGAATGTGGCTTGTGTGCGAGAGTGTAGTATAAGCTTATACATTGTCTTCCATGCACTTAATTTCTGTCATATCCTCTTCTACACATGCATTCACACGCACCCACGTAGACACCTTTATTATATGGTATTACAGTGTTTTGTTAACCATCAACTGGTACCAGACACACATACACACACAGACAGAAGTCAACCAAGGCGTAAAATTGTTGAATTTTTGTTCTTATTGTTGTTATTGTTTATTGTAGTTTCAGAAAATTTCAATTTTTTTTTGAAGCTTTAAAAATTATTATACCCTACACCTGTAGTTATGAAGGATATATTAAGTTTGTCGGTCAGTCTGTCCAACTATTTACTTAAGTGCATGACTTTCTATGTTCGTTTCTGTCTATCTATTTGTTTGATTCTATAATTAAAATTGAGTTGTTTATGTTAGTAAGCAGTCTTTATAATAAATTAATGAAATATACAAACTAACGCGTGTGTTAGTCATGTTTTAATGAAATTGAGTTGAAGCA
Source organism: Ornithomya fringillina (assembly GCA_963978525.1). Classification (NCBI taxonomy): domain Eukaryota; kingdom Metazoa; phylum Arthropoda; class Insecta; order Diptera; family Hippoboscidae; genus Ornithomya; species Ornithomya fringillina. Next base: position 2,796,853 of record OZ021694.1, on the reverse strand, counting down.
AAAAAGTTGAAAGTTGGAAAAGAGAAATCTCGTTAAATAGATTTGTTCTTTAACTTTTTTAATGCTACATGTATGTAGCTAACTACATACACATTGCATACATATATACGTGCGTATATTTGCTCATTTACCCATTCCATTATTTAACCAGCTGACAGTTGGTTGTTCCATTCCTTCATGTATACTTTTTCTTTCCTGCAATCGTGCATTTGTTTGCGCCACTTCTTTGTCATACTGTCACTGTTCGTGTTGTTGAGCAAGGTCAAACACAATGATTATAACACATCGTTCGTTGATAAGTGTTGAAAACGTAACAACGCGGAGATAAAACGAAAGGAAATGAAGAGAAAACCAAATAAAATTATAAGAACACACACACGAACGTAATAAAAATATTTTATTATTGGAAATTCGATTTCATGCTTATGGTGCTATGGGTGGCTGGCTGTTGTCTTAAATTGTAAACACAATATGGTACTGAACACAAATACATACAAACTACTTGTACGCGTATACACTCATAGTAAGTGATTATTTTAAAATCCAATTGACGCTTTTGGCTGATTGCTAACCAAGTTTTTTGGTATACCCAACGGTGCCTACCGCAACTGTGCAACGGTGGTTGCACACAAAGTAGCGCGTAGCAGATGAATCATGCACATAATAAGGAAGGATGTGTGTATGTGTATATATACATTGGCGGGTATTGTTATTTTGATACTACTTCTACCACTGGGCGTCGTGGTAAACATTTGCTCATTCATTTATTGGATGAATCACTTTCAATGCCAATGCAAAATCATGACCATGAAGCTTATGGCTAAGAAACCTGATCCTAATGAAAAGCAGTCAAAAACTATCATTAGCTTCGGCCAAATCTTTAATATCCTCCATTTGTCTATCATCTATATAGAAAAGGAGGCGGGGCAGCTACTTGATAGCTTTTAATAATTTATGTATTAAATATGGGCTTAAAAGTTTGCTTTAAAAAATGTTTTTTATAAATAGAGGGCCATACCCATTTTTTTTGGGTATAGAAATGAATAAATATATTTTTTTGGTCAACAAAATGATTTTCTCAAATGTGGGTGTGGCACTTGCTTGATTACGCCCTTTTTATTTTTATGCAGAAACTAAACATTTTCATTTCAATGACTCAAAATTTACAACCAACAGAATAAACGGACTTACGGACAGACTTATCCAAAGCAAACTGCGATGGTGCTAATCAAGAATATATAAAACCTTAGTAGAGTTTGCAAACGGAATGATCAATTTAGTATACCACCACCTTATGGAAAAAGTATAAAAATGAATGAAGAGAAAACTAGGAGACTTTAGAGGTATTTGTACATAAATTTTTGAATCTACAATAGTTTCTAGTATTGTATACAAATATTGTTCACAAACATTGCAAGTTGTAACATCAACTCGTCTACTGTCTGTCTGTCTATCTGTGTGTGTATGTTGAATTTAACCTGTACCCTTAATATGCCGTTTTGTAGACATAGTAAACTTTATCATTCATTTGTTATGCACCCTTACACTTAAACATTTTCATTTGGAAAAGTGTCTGCACACAGAGAGAAAAATTAAGGTGTACAGATGTTCATAACAGTACATAGATACAGGAAGCATTTCTGGGTATATATAAATGATTTGAGAGTGTGTGTGTGTTGAAGCATGGAATGCCACCCATAATTCTATAAGCATCGTTACAGTATGTGTGTCACAAGTTGGAGATTGTTTTTTAAACCAAAAAGAGATTCCCTTAACACTGCTTAATATGTCATCGTACCCAACATAAGAACATATTTTTGTAGAAGCTCAGTGTAAGATTCAACATCATTACAATTACTTTTCTCTAACTCTCAATCTCTCTCTCTCTCTCTCCGGTTGTTTCCTAAACGTAAACGTATTTTATACGCTTCATCGAAGCCATTAACTTTAAGAAAAGAAAAAAGAAACATTTGCTCTTAACACGAGATTGCGATAAAATGTTCACCATGTACCATCGTCCTCTTAATTTATCTTTTCTTTCTTTGTCAAATGCTAGGTGGGGTGTGAACAAGTCAAAAGATTTTAGCCGTTTAAATGTTGCCCCTGGTAATAATGTTGAGGTTTGTTAGACAAATATATTTCGGGTTCATCTCAGGTGTTCATTGATTTAATTATCTTTTGCTTCATTGGTGTTCTTTATGGTACAATAAGTGGAAAGTATTACAATTTTTTTTTAAATTACATTTTACAAAGTTCTTCAAAAGTTCAATTGTCACTTTTATTAACTGCTTAGAAATTACAATGAATGAAAAAGTTATATATTTAGTGAAAAATACATCAACTGTAGTCAGACTGTCGTCGTACTCTTTATGATTTTGATTTTTAGTGGGGTATAATTTAACTTAACTCCGCTTGTTATTCCACTTGCAACATCAAGAAGAAGGTATTCCAGAATGCATATTGGCATTCTTGGGATGGTAAAAAAGTGAAATTTTAAGCTGTTGCTGAATAAATATTTTTAATTTGAGTAGAATGAGTTTACCATGCCCAGAATCGATAAATATTTCTCAAAGTCACAAAAATTGAAGTTTAACATCTTTGCGTATCTATTATGAGCTGATCCATCTATTTATTAAAAAGTGGGAGGAGCAAATAACCACCACGACCACAATTGTCAAAATGTAAACCTCCATCGTTGACATAAAAGATAATACAAACGTCAATTGTAATATTGGTGGGCGTGTCATTTAAACGATTTCAATATCAACGATACCCTGATGGGTTTGAACCATTTTTAAAACACTTCCCTGTTTTGTGAAGAATACTCAATTTACTTGATAATTGGCTTTGGTACATTTAGACTTTTTTAGAATCTTCCTCTTGTCATATGAAAATGCCTTACGTTTACGGATATAGTCAAATTTTTGGTACAAAGAGATGTAAAGTATTTACAGGTTGGTTATAATCTACAATAATATTATCACTTAAATATAAATAAATACTAAATTGATACAATAGGCAGATGACTACATTTCAAATGACGGACGTACGGACAAATTATTTTATCTTGTGCTCTATAAAATACACAGTATATAAATGTAGTAGTCTTTTTTGTGATTAGTTAAAAAAAACTTTAAGATTTTCAAGAGATATTCGTAAAGATATTTACCGCTTGTTCAACTGAATTTGTTGTCGCGGTTCATCGGTACGTATGAAATCTTTGTGAATAAAACATTTACATGCAATTTTCATTTTTCTGTTGTTTGTCATGATACGTAATTGTTATACGTTCAGTTATGGTGCTTATACAGGTACTTTGACGAGCTTGTGCATTAACAATCATCATTATAAATTTTTTAGCCAACGCGATTAAAGTTATTATGGATGATAGTCTTATTATTATTCATACCCGTTTATCGCATGTGTGCCCCTGGCGGACATATATGTGCATATAATTTATATACAAACACAATTTATTGTCGCAAAAATACCACCACAACAACAACAATAACAGCTACAGTTGCAGCATGTAACATATTGCTGTACTCATATTTTCATAATACAAATGTGCCATGTAGTTAATCCAAGTTGATGCAAAACGAAAAAGAAAAGAAAAGAAATACAAGAAAAACAATATCAAGACGAATATTATGCCAGGCAGCAAGAAGAGTTGAAATTGGTTGCATCGTTAACTTTAAACTATGTTGTGTATGCTTAAACATACTCAGACATATGTGTATGTGTGGTATGTACTTTTTAAGAAATTTTTATGTGTGTGTGTGGTAGAGAAGTTTTGCTGCATGTTAACCAATCAACATCTCAAAGGTTGTCAGCGTAACCGTGTAAAATTGGTATTTTATGAGACGCGCCAAACCGCAACACTACACCACCACCATCGTCACCAATAACAACAACAACAACAACAATCTCACTTACTCAGTATCCCATTTTTATCTTTAAATGTGTGGGTTAAAGAAAAGTAGAAAAAAAAGGAGAATATTTTGTCTTCTGGTTTTAATACCTTCAAGCTACGCTTCGCACAATGCCCAGCACACACAATGCGTACCAAAACGCACACATACACACAGATGTGAATGAAGCCATTTAGCTACATGTGTACACAGCATGTTAACAAAATATGTTACAAGCCATTTATTTACGCATTGCGCTTATTAAAACAAGAAATGATGATTGGTAGCGATACATTCTGCGACTTTATGCCGTGAAGAGCGTAGTGCAACACATACCATATACTTGCAAGATTTATATTGCATATGTACGGCTATTTACGTGCTAATGAATATGCCAGAATAATATTTTATATATGTAATTAGATACGCGTTCCATACACAACTTTCACGAGACCATGCCATCCGTACACATAAATGTCTACGAAAGGCAACTTATTACCTGCACGTCAACTAAATTATCGCAGAGTATGTTGCGAGTACCTAGAAAATTACAATATTGTATGTGGGAAAGAAAAGAGCTTCTTGCGCTGTCACTTTAATTGTTTTTTACTATCGCGTTTGATTCAAAACCTTTAATACCTGATGTATAAATCAGTTGAAGCTACCAGCTACAGTTAATGTCACTTGTTTGGTTGTAAATATATAAATTTTGAGATGAAAAATATATATGAACATACCCACAACATATTATATGTGTGCATGTATATGATTGTGGTTAAGCATAATTTGTTCTAATCTTTTACCACAAAGAAGCCGCACCCTCAACTGCATAATTGGCAAATACTTGGGTATTATCTGCAACAATTTCTGTAAATAATTGTTATTTGTTATTACAACAATATGTTTATGAACTTCTTAATTGTTGTTGTTTTATTTAAGTAATTTAATTTCTTATAATGACGCATACCAAACAAAATATTTATTAAGTTAAGATCACCTTGGATCTTGATTATTTGCTTCTTGCTACTCTCAAATGTTATGTCGATAATTAAAGGGTCAGGAACTCTTAAAATTGTTTCGAATTATTCAAAAAAAGAACTGCTCAGATATGCCTTTTCTTGAAATATACTTTAATGAAATAGTGAGATATTAGATTGAATCACAGAATTATTTTTATTTATAAGCTTGGAGTCATAAAATTGATTTTTTTGAACTGTTCAATCTTTCTCTCTCTCTCTGATTTTCAAAAGCTCTGTTTTTTTCGCAATATTTAAAATAACTGTAAAGATCCTCTGACTAGATTACAAATGCATTTTATGAAGCAAACGGGCAACATCATTACTAACACTTGGCTCAAATAGAGAATTTGCAAAATATTTTTTTCTTATTTTTATTGCAAACAATTTTTATTGTAAGACTCTGTAAGCATCTACGAAAAGTTTCTCGAAATCTGCATAAATTTTAATAACATAATTACGGCCACACCAAAGTAACCGATAAAAACAAGTACCAACAACAACAACAACAACAACAACAATCATAGTTACTGACACCTGTGTGTGGACAAATTACCCAACATATAAAAACTACAACAAAAACAAAACATAAGAAAAATCACAGTAAAAACAACAAAATATATTTCAAGGCAACAGCAAAATAGACAAAGATGTTATTAAAGTAACAAAAAAGGACTGCCATACATCTAAAATACACACACACACACACTTACAGAAATTCTTAAGGATAACCTAGCCGCTAACCACTCACTTTGTCTGCGGCGTAGACATAACTAGCAACTCTTAGAAGAAATAGATACAATCCAACTCGTATACTATCGCAACATAAACCTGTACATACAACAATACATAATATACACAGAATAATTTGTGAGGAATCTAAACCAAGTCAAGGCGAGTAAACACAGTAATTACAGGAAGTTGTTATTATGCCCAAGTAAGGAGAAGAAGCAAAGGCAGTGAATGAGAACAAAATTGCTATGAAGACACACAACCTTTTGTAAAAATGAATTGAAAAGAGTGCAGTAGGTAAATGGTGAGAAACAGCTGTCAACAATGCTGTTGCTGCTGCTGCTGCTGCTGGGTTACATTGGCCGTGTGAAATTACCAGCTACATAAACGAGAGATTCTTCAAGTAATTAGCTTTTAACAAAAGGCCCAAAACATTTTTATACTATGATTATGAGGTAAAGAGAAAGAGGGATGCGTAGCCAAATAGTTTCATTGGCTGTTGGTAGATAAGATGACAGAGACAGACACTTTATGATCTACAAAAAAAAAAAAAAAATCACATTCTGTGCAAAACTAGAAAAATGATTTATTTTACTTTGGAATTTAAGAAGAACGTCAAGAACTACTTTTGTTCAGGTAATAAATTGTTTTAAAAGCTTTTCATTGTACCAAAAAAAAAGAAAAAATACACCGCAAAGCAAAACGCCTGATTGGCATTGAACCAGTAGTAAAAAAAAATATAAATTTCTGTTGAGCATTTTTTCCGGCAACTGTTGTCCAGCCCATAAAATGATTTACGAAACGTTGCTGTTTGTAAAAGTTGTTAACAAACTACCTGAACAACAACATTACAACATAAACAAATCAGGTTAGTGAGTTATATACTCGTATATGTGCGCATACATACAACCGCGTACCAATGCAATCCATTCATTAATGATGAGACTTCCAGCATCAACATGCCTGTAATATATCTTTTCCGCTGGTCTGTTCGGTACAGAATATTTATAACACAACACAATCACAACAACGATTATGGTTGTTTTTGTTGTTATTTGCAATTAAAATTACTGTTCGTATGCTCTGATAAAGTTTTTTTTTTCTACTTTCTTAAAAAAATGTTCGTTTCACTCTTTTTTTCCTAATTCTGTAAACTGTCAAAAAGTACATGTTGTTCTGTGTTTAGTAGTTAGTAGCTGTCGATTCCTATTTAGGGAGATGATAATGAACGTGAGCATTTGCTTGTTTTATTGTGGTTTGTGTAGCCACCACGTACTTATGTTGATGATACAATTTTTGCCAAGATATTGTTTGTCTTGTTTGTATTGTATGTGTATGTATGCTTGTTGTTATGTGTAAATATTTAACTAGTTGTGTGTGTGCGTGTTTAATTGTAATAACGGTGCTTCAACATTTCCTGTACTCTATATATGGAAGACCACTTTAGCTATTTATTGTAAGTAAAGCAGATCATTCACATGTATTTAGTTATTTACGAGGATTGGCTAAAGGCAGCTTTTTGTAATTACCTTCACATATAATGAGTTTGTTTATCCGTTTGCAATACCCAAGGGGGTGGTGCCAGAGATAACAGACACACTTAAATTTTGCATAAATTTTATTTCGTGTGGGGGACGATCGTTGATTGATTAAATGTAATATTTAAGTCATTTGCCACGCCTTAAATAGTACCAATAAATTTTGGCTTAAGTCAAATATATTCTCTTTGCTTGTTTATAGAACAATATGGGCGTGGCAAGTCATTTTTACCAAGCACAGTATCTGTAGAGTGTCCCTAGCACCATAGAATGCCTGTTCAATATCAATGTTTGGGATGGTAAAGATTTCTGTAACAGACGGACGTACAGACATAGCTGAATTCATGTGGGAAAGCCAAATTTATCAAAGCTATTAACATTTTCATTAACATATCATTTAAGTCGGATTTGACTTGTTTATGAATAAATCTGAAAGAGTGGTTCATTTCTGTTTAATTTTCATCTACGACGTACATATGTATTAATAGGAATCATGCAGATATTTGCCCACCATGACTTTATCCTCTTATCTTTATCCCCTCTGATGCACTTTGATTGGTTTACCTTAAAAGTATCTTCTTATGTGTGTTTTATTATTGTAATGGAACTGTGTTTGTGGTATTGTGGAAATAAATTGTGTAGGCTTAAGCTTTAAATAAAATATATATTGATTGTTGTAGTTGTAATTTAATTTCCTTATAAAATAGAAAATGTTATCATGTTGTGTTTAAAACTCAATTCATTCAATTCAACACAACATGAAACTGATTTATGATCATGTTGGAGAGTTGTGGTCATTTGTTAACTATGGTGCACTACGTAAACCAGCCCACCAACAAAACGAATGCCAACATTATCCACCCCACCACCACCATAACCCTAACCATCTATTTCTCTTCATTCAACTCCAAATGTTTATCTATGATTTAAACGATTACCAGTTAGTCTGCATTCAATGTTCATATAGCCTCCCTCTCCTTCTCACCCTTTCTATCGTTTTTTACACAATTGATGATTTATCAATAAATTCTATATAATTTCTATTTAATTGCGTGACTTGTGGTTATAAATATATTTTATAATGAGAGAGCCTGTGTTAAAGTGAGCTTTATATAAATATATACGTATACGTATGCGTGTTTTATAATAATCTCGTCGGTGCTATGTATTACCGGGGGGTTTTGTTCATTTTAATTCTAGCCCTTTAGTTTATTTTAATTACATGTAGCATGCGTATGCATGTGTGGGATGGTCTCAGCATTTGTATGTTTGTATGTATGTGCTAAAAATTTAATAATTAAAGCTGTATAATCCTTTGTACGTTGCAATAAATATGAAAAACTTGAAAAATCATATAAATTTCCATTTTCCGGATCATTGGTTATGATTATAAATCATTGTAAAACAACGATTACCATTATGACACCTAAGTATGGTAATAAAACATATATCAGAATGTGTTAAAATATCATAAATTTTTATTGGGAATTCATTTTAAATACTACTCATAAACAATACAATACAGATCTACATCTACAATACAATAAATTTAAGAACAAGTGAAAATGAAAATTATTAAGTAAATAAACTATTCTTCAACAAATTGCAATAAAAAAAAAAAACAAACAAGGTAAATAAATTTAGTTTAGGTCAAATAATAAATACTCTCCACATCTACAACGATGGGAGTGGCATGTATATGATTAGGTCCTCTAATAATATAAACAAAAATCGGCACAAACTTAATATACCCAAGAGATGCCTTTAATGATTAAAAAATTGATTAATCAAACTTTGTTATTTAAATAATCTATAATCGTAACATGTGATCGAAAAAAAATGTTACTTAAGAACAATATTTGTAAAAATTTTATTCATCTCAAAACAAATGCAATATCGAAAAATAATGTTTACCGGATAAAAGTAAATTTTATGAACTTTGCGCGGCTGTGTGCATAAAATTGACATCCGGGTTTTTCACCACACAAATCAAGTCTCTGCTAAAAACTCACACAAAAATTTAAAACAGAATGAAATTTAATTTGTTTAAAGATGGAATCTTGTGACCACAAATTTTATACAAATTACGCAAAAATATGTATGTAGGCACATAATTTAATATGAAAATGGATGTAAGTATATACAATGTATCCAGAATGTAGGGGAATCTCATAAAAATTTGATTGTGAGGTCTTCTCCGTATCTATATTTTTATTGTTCTTTACATTTATTGCTACTTCTCTACTCTCTTCCTTTTTTTTATGATAGATGGGACGATACTGAAATAAATTAATGAATCAAAGTTCTATTCACTCACCCACTCACTCCCTCGTTCATATAAATAATTGAAGTTTACTAAAATGTTGTAGGGGTCAGCATACAGTATGCATGAAGCATGTTTGCATGTGTGTAAATGCGAGTAAAAGTTATTTTCGTTTGTTTCTTTTTTCACATTTGTTTATATAAACAAGTGATAATTAATAGAACAGAATGTTGAAGTATAGAAAATGCAGACATGTTTTGATTGATATATATATATATGCTTTATAAATTGTTGTTGTAATTAAATTACTTAAGTTAAGGATAGCAGTTTTAAACTAAACATTTTCATTATATGAAAAAAAAAACTTAAAAACGGCTGCACGGATTTCGTTCAAACTTTTTGTGAAACCTTGTAAACTAATACAGCTTTCAGATGAAGTATATAATATGGGCATGGTATCAACAATTTAGTTAAAAATGATTATTTCCTAATCAAATAGGCAATGCCACTCCCACTAATTAGATATATACAAAAAGCTAGAAAATATTCCAAATGTATGCAAAAAATTTAACCAAAATCGGAGCAGTAGTTTTTCTAGGGTTTGAAGGGTATAGAAGGGAATGGTTTAAAATGACTCCAAATTCAGAAAAGTTCCTTTTAGTTACAAGAGACGGTTTATTAATAAAATTATTCACGCAACATATATATAATGTTTCATGTGCTTAGCTCTCTTAACGTAACAATTATTAAAGTTATTTTGCCCGGTTTAATAGGAAATTCATGTAATTACATACAGACCAAGAGTGGTGGTTAGGTAATAAAGAAAAAATTTATATTTCTAATGAACAACAACAATAATAATAACATCTCATATCATTTTATTACTCATATTTAACCACAAACTATTATATACACGTACACCGCTGCAATAATAATTATATGTAATTTAAAGTCAGACAAAATCACACACTGGCCTAGTAATAGTTAAAGCTACGCATGCATACTCATATGTACCTATACTGTGACAGGGAAACCTTCTTTTTCATTATTAAATGAACATTACGTATAATGGGAAAACATTACGTATTTATTATCAAATGTATACAATGGCAACACATACACATGCCAGCCAATACGCATACCTTCCATCCATATTTTATTCATATATTGCATACGTAAGTGTAAATTCTCGTTGTATGTTGTTATGTGTATGTATGAAAGTATGTAAATTTGTAGCAATTCATTGTTATTTTTCAAAAACTTTTTTTTTATTATTGTTATTCCAGCAGAATTCTTCAAATGCTAGTAGTAGCACTGGTTACATGATTTCTCATTCCCTCGTACCACACCATCATCCTTTCTCTATGTTGTATTTTTTTTATTTTTATTAAGTTCATTATGGCTACGATTGCATTCTTTTCAATCTTCATCAGTTGTAACATAAATTAATTGCTATCCAGTGCTTTCTGTTGTTGTTTCCGTATTGTTGAAAGGTATGTGGCTGGTTTATATGATATTTTTGATTTCATTTCATTCTTTTGCATATTTAGTAATTTTAGCTGAATATGTTTATAAAGTACAGTCTTGGTTCAAAGTATTATAACGTTTAAGAAATAATTTTATTACGCGGCGAAAAGAAGGTTTAAAAGACTCTACAACTGCGCCCACAATTATGGGAATTTGGACTGGGTCAATTTTGAACAATTATGTGGATTCTTCACTTATTCATTTATTACCATTAAACTTAATTTATTGTGGGTCTTATATATTTGATCATCAGTGTAAATATTTACTATATCGAAATATATGCAATTTTTTCTAATTTCAACTTGTTGATTATTTAATCATTTTATTACAGTTTTCGGAATAAGAGTTCATAACAAGACCACTACAGACAGATTTTATTTATTATTTTTTATTATTATTATTATTCAGATCTATACCCCCTTATCTTATATAGAGAATATAAAGCTAAAAGCGATTTTTCCTCTCGATGTCATTGTTTTGATGAGAGATTTTTTACAAATTTTCACTTTTATATGATTTAGTTGAAAGGGAAAACACTTTATGTGCCTTTCAACTGAATGACTGACTGCCTGACTAACTGTCGGAATGCCACACATGCTTGCCTACACATATAACTGGAAAATGTAATAAAAAACCTTTATAAACTTGATGCTTATATGTGAGAAAGTTTCTGGTCGTAAATATGAAAAGGAAAAGCAAAAACCAATAATAATCATCATTACATACCAACAAACACACAACTAGGTCAGATGTATGGATATTGTGTGTGTGTGTGTGTGTAACTGAAACTGAAAAATATGGTATGAACAAAAGAGGAAAATTTTTGCAATTGAAATTGAAAACTTTTTCAATTGCACACCACACCACACACATACATTTGCATGCACGTAACTTGTACACGAACAAAAGCAATATACGAAAAAAACACAAGTGCACCAGAAAAAATTGGATAAAAAATCAGGCACCAGAAAATCTGCTATCAAATCGAGAGGAAAGAATCCAAATAAAATAGAAAAATCCATAGAAAGAAAAACTAAATGAAATGATAGAGAAGGAGAGAGAGAGGGGAAATAAGTCCAGCACTCTTTCACTTTTTAGAGAACAACACTTGACACCTGTGTAGGAGTCGTGTACAATCAAAAACCTTCTCCATATGGACTGATAAACCATCACTCTGCATACCTAACTACGCGTGTATAGCATGTACGGTAAGACAGAAAGATAAGGAATATAACAACAGGGGATAATAGATGGACACATATAACGAAAGGGTTGTTAGAAATTGATGTTAAGGTTGTTGTTGGCAACCATACATACATTCTTCCCACATAAGATATATAAGAAAAAAAAAAAAACACAAAACAAAAATCTAACTAGACAAACATAGTAGGAGAGCTACTCCCAGCAAAGCGAACAAGAAATATAAACAAAATAAACAAATATTGAATGAATGATGAAAACTTGAGGGCAATTGAAAGTCAAGCTGCAGTTGAGCGCGCTCTCAGCCATAACAACAAGAAAAATAACAAAAAGAAAAAAGAACGGATATATTGTATATATGAAAGGAATGTTATAGATAACGGGGCAAAGATTGCTGTGAAATAAAGCGATAATCATCAGCAAGAAAAATGCACGCACATCTAAAAACAATGTAAATGCTTAGACGGACAGAAGGACAGAAAGACAGAAAGATAGATGGATGTATAGACGGTTACAGCACTAAAGCTATTTGGTAATGTAATGCAACAGACGTTGATGGAGGGACAGAGTAGTGAGGGAGGGGTGTGATTGTGTAAACTTTTGTTGAATGACAATCGTGCACATATTGTAAAGATGTGGATGTAACACAGCGTAGCAGTCATAAATGGTTACTTTGTGGTAAGTAATAGAAAAATTGTTATTATTATTATTGTTGTTATCATATAAACGACAATATAAAAAAAGCAGAAAACTGTTAGACATTACATTACAAAGGACAAATGTAAGACATATGAAGCTAAATGATACGCGATAACTAAATGGACAGACTGACTAAGTATCGTTACTATAAGATAACTGTGTAACTGTGTATATACACAAAGTTACAAGTTATGAAATCATTGACTATAAATAAAATGATAAGTGTCAACATTGGTAAATAGGTTACAAATGGTTCAAAACCGTTGCAATAACCTCAAGAACAAAACAGAATAACAACATCAATAACAACAAATAGTAAGTTATAATGATATGCTGTGATAGTCAAAGGAAAGGACAGCCAATGAATTATAATTTTTACAATATTTTTCTAATAAGAACGCAGCCACTTTGCTTCATAAAGTATTCAAAACGAAACAAAATTGCAGAATCTTGAAGAATAAAAGACTCTATGCGATCTGTATGGAACTTGCAAGTCTTCGTTTAAAGCAAAGAGTAACAAATTAAAAATGTTGTTGTCAAGAAATTGCTGTATTTTCAGCCTTTTTGTGCTGCAAGGAATAAAAAAAATTATTTCTTTTCATTTTCATTTTGTTGCATTCATGATAATTTGCTGTTCTATGGTTTAAGGGACGACTTGGTGAGTAAGTGGTGAGAGACACTTGTCACACAAATTAGATAAAGAACGTAACGAACGTTTTTGGCCAAAATTGTTATAATTTTCCCTTGAAATGATGATGTATTTGAAGACTTTTCACATCACACAAGTAAAGTCATGTAAAATTCATGGAAGGAAACACCTGAAAACCTGCATTTTACCCAAATACCTTAAAGGTCTTGAACGTTGTAATAAAATCAGCATGAAAAGTGGTTAATATTAAATAAGGTAAATAAGGTCAAGTTAAAAAAGCAATCCAGAAAATAAATATACTCTGTATGTAAGCCTATTACAAGCCTTATAATATTAATATGTACTTCTGAAAACCACAAGCAGTTGAATTTTCCAACCTCAAAAGGTCAGAAAAATAAATACGAAAAAAAAAATTAAATGAAACCACCAACATAATTAAAGACAAGCTGTGCAACACATGTCAAAAGACATAGAAGAAGAAGAAATATCAAACCGCATCATATAACAATTGACCGCAAGAAATACAATATTTCGTTACAGTTCATTTCAAAATAGCAGCAACAAAAAAAAAATAAAAAAAAAATATTGACAATAACAATAACAACAAAGCGAACAATGCCGACACAATTAAATGTCAAAAACTAACCACAAGTGGTCAATAGAACCACCACTACCACTGCAACCATAGCCACTAAACTAAGCATCACTAAATCCTCCATGAAAGGTCACTAAAAAGATAAATGCCGCCTCACAATAGAATATCAAACGGGAACAAAAAATTGTGAATAGCACCTACACACAATCAACATAGGCACAAATATGCATGAACATTTTATTATAAGAATGCAAGGTAAACTGAGTCCGTCGGTATGTCCGCCTGTTTTTGGCACTACGAAGGCCGTACATTATTGCTGTTATATGCTTGAATTTTGCAAATTTTATGTTTTCGCTCTTTGGATACAGGATGACATGGGTAAAGTGACACGCCCACAATCGACAACATTTTTTTTATAAATCAGACTAGTTTAGCAACAAAATTGAAATTTTATTTGTACCAGATATTTCATTTCATCAATGTGCAATGTGCATGTGGCACGCCCAAGCTTAAAAAAAAAACCTTAAATATTTTGGCATAAATTTTGACTTGTTAGTTGATATGTAATTAAGTGCCTGTCACGGCCACTTAGACGTCAAGAGTATATAAAATTCGGCGTAAGCCTAACTTGTCTAAGTACATATATGCATGTACCCATTTATACATATATTCTATTCACCACAATATAATACAAATACTTCACATGATACTTTTGTGCATGTGTGGCATGTGTATTTGTACATTTCGTTATACTGCATGCTCATCCAGATAAAGAACTGGTTTGAAAAAAATATATATAAAAAAAAAACAAAACATTTTTATCATCATCAGGTTTGGTTTGTGGTTCAAATGTATAGGGCTCATGTTATATATCTACATATAGACAACTAACGAAACATTCAGCCGCCGGGGACACTCAGGCTTAGTTGTGTTGCGTTGTGTTATGTTGACTACATAAGTATATGTAGATTTTAGTAAATTTTGTTGTTATTTTCCTGCAATATTTCCTACATGTTTATATAAAACCACACACACATACATACATGGTGCCCAATACACTCAATTCATACCACAAGTTGTCAGACAACTGAAATGCTTGGCACAATAGTTTTTACCTGTACTACTTCGTTTATATAAATATGTATATACATATAAATACAATACATATAGAGTTAGTAGTGCCCACAACTGTATTGGAATTATTGTACTGTTCGCTCATTTGATACCATTAATCGTTTCTGCGATCTGTCCGGTTGTTGGCAAGAATGGACTGTATTGTGGTTGAATCATAGATAACTGTAGCAAAGGCAGCAGCAGCAGAAGCAGTCGTTGTTATATTACCTGTTGGCTAGCTAAACACAAATTTGGTAATACAACATGTCCCCAGTTGTGGCTACGGTATAAATGTGTGAGTGTTGCTGCTCTCACATCATATGCAGATTTTTCCCCCTTGTTTATAATGTGATTGTGGAGTGCAGCTTCAAGGCTTATCCCATTAGTGTGGCCCACCACTAACCATTGCTCTATATCCAATTGTTCACATATCACAGATAAATGTTTAACTATGTCTGTACTGTGGGTCTTTACGGTTAAATTTATAAACTCCAGATTGTCAAAATGATTCACTTTTCGTTTGTGGAGATGTGCTTACAATCATTCGAAGTTTTCCTTTTGTATGTGTATGCGCGTGTGTATATATACATAACGAGCATTTGGATTGTTCATTCATTTATTTATATTGTTGAGTCTGCTGGTGTTGTTTCAAATGCTTTATGTTGCTACAAATGGTGAATTTTTCATTGAAACATGTTGTGGTAATGTTGACAGTTGTTTATCATCAAATGTTGCTTTATAAGATTGAAAATCAATATATAAAATAGTTTTTTTTATATATAATACTAAAAAAAAAATTGATTTATCAATAAATAAATTACATTAAGTGTGACTTCAGAGAACGAGAACAATAGCTGAACAAGCTGGACGTGGCAAGTATCTAATTAGGCATATATTGTGTATCACCTCGAAGATTGTATATGAGCGTGACTGTTATATAAATTTCATAGATAAATTTTTGTAGGCGTGGCTGTAGACGTGCTATATGTTTGGCTCGGATTTTGATGCTTATTAAAAATATATATACTTTAAAGGGTAACGAAAACGGAACATCACACTTCATATGCCTGCTTTCGTTTGTGTAGATTTAAGCTAATTTTAACGATATGTTCATTTTATTGGAATGTAAGAAATTTCTTTTTAAGAGAAGATAAATAAACCTCTTTCTTTCTGTAATCCCTTGTAGCACAAGTACAGCACAATAATCATCTAAGAGTACAGAAAAGAAAGTTTGAACTTTATCATAAATTCTTTAAAATCTTTAATACAAAAAATTGATTTTTACGATATTCTAGGATAAAGAAAAAGTTACATAAGACTTTTGCACTTTTCGTGCTCTACTACATCTACTACAGTGTTCTTCGCATGGCTCAGAGAAATAATTAAGTGAATACTTAAAGTGAGAAGTCAGTTTTTTCTATCACTTTCAGTTTCTTTTCACTTTCTTCATAATATTTTTGAAACATATTATCATATAATCACTATCAGGTAATTGTGCTGTTAATATAAAAACTACAATAATAATACACTTACACTTAAAAACATCATAAAAATGCTATAAAAACAAGAAATTAAGCACGCAATCAGATTGAAGATTGGATTGCTGCTTGTATAATATCCGTATAATATGGAAAAAATGTTCAGGCGGTTTATTACTGTACACTGGGGTTGCTTCAATTTATATTTTTTATTGCCATTTTCTGTTAAAAATTTATTTTTATACCTTTTTGATTAGTATCAATTTATGAATCAATTTAGCCATATTAATAACACTCTTTAATATGTAGTATATGCCCTATGTATCTCCCTAGTAGTAAAATTCTTATTTTTTATGAAAAATTTTTAAAATGTAAGCGTGTGTGTTATCCCCACCATGCCCACTTTTGACACATTGATGAAGAGGTAATTATAAATATGTGTACTAAATTCCAACTTCACATTGTGGGCGTGGCTATTGACTGATTTTTCAAAAATTAGGCTCAATATCTTAAAATTTACAAGCATGAGAGTACCAACAATAGACGGACATACGGACTTTCATATCTTGTTCGCCTCAGCTTTTGATGCTTATACTTTGTAAGGTCTCTGAATCGTCCTTCTGGATAAAAATTCAATGACAAACTTAGTATATCTTCTTCATTATGTAGGGGGTATAAAAACAACTGAATGGAGTGGTGGACACGTTCATAAACTATCATGATCCTTCTTAAGAAATTCCAAGTTACAAAGATTTCTAATAACTAATTATAATCTATGCCTCTAGTAGTGTAGTATGAAGTTATAAAAACTTTCAAACAAATATTAACCATTGAAAGGAATATAAAATGGAATCAAATAATAAAAAATTTAAAGTAATAAAAAAAATCTTAACAGCAACATCGAAGCAAAAAGAAAATTTACAAGCAACATGTCTTTGGTAAACAAATGGAAACAAGAACAAATCAACGAATCAATCATGCAATGACACACAAACCAATGTTAGGCAATACAAGAAATTCACCACTAACACAACTTTTAAATGCACGAGCAAGCAAATAAGTAGAAGAACACAACCACACAAACAACAAAGAGTGGAGGATATAATGGCATACTACCACTGCTGCCGTTGTTGGCACATGTGAAACGAGTATTTTTCTTTTCAGTTGTTTACAAACAGAGCGTTCGGATGGTTGCGTTAATATTATTAAACGGATGAAATTTTAGAAAAAAAAAAAAACCGGAAAAATATTTCTTTATTAAAAAACGTGCACATGACGAATTGTGAATAATGAAGAAGTGCATTCAATATAATTATTAATGATAAAATTTACATAAAATAACAAAAAAGAAAAATTACCAACAAAATGGAAAAAAAAATTGTAAACCGTGCTTCTGGCTATATTAGAAGTTGGAAGAAAAATTTATAAAGAGTAACTTTGCTTATTACATGCACTTCCACTTAACGTGAGCATAACTAATTAGTGCGGTGTGTGAGTTTTCGTTTTTTTATGTATTTTGTGATTAAGTTTATAATTTAAATGCATCACAGAAGATTTGTGTGGCAATGAAAGTGGCTGTGTGAGTGTTTATATGTGTGGAGAGGATTTGAAGGATATTAATTTTAAATGCTAATAGCACTTACACAAGCGCATACCTTATGCACACACCACTTAGGTCTTTACGCTCCAACTGAATTGAACACGTGCAGGTTTAAAAAAAAAACTTCTGCGGCTACCATTGCCGCTGCTGCTGCTACGGCTACTTATGCTTTTGTATAGTTGTTTTTCAACAGCTGGCCACCCTTAAGACAGCTGTTTGTGTAACTGTGTGTGATAGTATAGTAGTATAGTATAACGCGAAAAGCACAACACAAACAACCTTTTTATTTTGTGCTCTACTACTACAATAACAACAACAACAACAACAACAATAACAATAAAATATAATGCAACAACAATAAAGGATTAAAGCGTAAAGCGTATGTTACGCCAAAACGTAAGCAACGTGAAAGCAACGAAAACGAAAAGTTTATATAATAAATGTAAGTATGTATGTTTTGTATATTTGCTGCATATATATATATATATTTATATGTACATATAAAAGTAGTTAAACCGACGGGGGACACATTGTTTTACTGCAATTAAGTTCAATCAGTGCAATGGTTGGTGATGCTCTTAAGCGTGCAGCATGGGGTTGGGCTCAGTGGTCTATGAAAATGAAAAGCTTACAAAAAAAAAGAAAATAAAACAACAACAACAATAACATGTATGTGCTAACGACAACAGCACTTAAGAGAACATTTAAATTCATGAAATTTTTTTATTATTAAATATTTATATAAAAAAAAAATGCTATTTTCATTTCAATTAACACCAAACTAAAGAAAAATACATTTTAACAATAAAGGGAAAGAAAGTGAAAGGGAAATGAAAAAATAAAACGAGATAATTATACGATGAGCGAGAGAACAACAACAATTGTCATTTAGAAATTTTCTTTTCTCTTCACACTGATGGCTATTTGAATTGTACAAAATCGGTTAAAAGCCACGCCCACAAACGACAAACATTTATCTATTAGCCACAAAAATTCAGCTATGAAGTCAAAATTCAGCTCACTTATTAATATTTAATAAAATTAGCGACAGACACGCCTTTATTTTACACAAACAACTATATTTAGTGTAAAATTGTACTTGTATGTCAACGCCTAATATATGCAATATTAGAGGGCCTCAACAATATAGCAGGTGGTGATTGCAAAGCTGGTGTCTGTGCTATGAAAAAGTTTACTCACGTTCAGTAAAAGAAAAATGTGCGACCTGTTGAATTTAAACGTACATATAACGTACAGATGGACATATATCGACATGATTGAAATGATTCTAACTCCATTAACTGATTCTTTTTAAATATTGTACTGAGTTACAATTATTTGCTTAAACTTAACATACCCATTGGTAAGTGTAAGTACACTTACATAAGAATTGAAACTTATGTATAATAAATTATAAAATGACCACGATTACCACCATTACCATATAACAACAAACTACAACAAATTGTGCTGTAACACGCCATTACTTTTTATTATTATTTATACACCTTTATGTCTCCGCGTATCAATGTATGTGCATACTTGCTGGATTGTGTTCTTGGCAGGCTTTTCGCCTTTGGCTATGAATAACTATTCGTTTTATTATCAACGTTTTAAATGGTTTGTTTTTTTTTTCTTTGAGGGTGTACGTCACGAGGGCGCGCTTGGGACATGCGTTTGTTTAGTTGAGTATGTAAGAGCGTTTTTATTATAACTTTTATTGATGGTTTTTTGTGATTTATTTATTTGTATTTATATGTTGTTGTCGCTGTGTCACATTAATTAAAAACGATTATAAAAGTTTCCTCTAACAAGCATTTATGCATGTATGTGTGTAGTTATGTATGCAAACGATATGTAAAATTTAATAAAAAGCAACTGAAACAACAACAACACATTGCATATTTTATTAGATTGTTAATTTATCCATTAATGGCCTCTGGAGTAAGTGAGTGAGTGAGCTGAGTGGAGTGCGTGTACATAAAACACAAAAATATTTAATTGGACATGAAAAGCGTGTACCATAGTGTCATTTGTACAATATTTCGATTCGTACAAATATTTTGTGGAAAGTTCGTACTAAGAGAATTTTAAATATCAATTAAATTATTTTCGCCCGACCAAACAATGCTATAAAAAATCCACCCACAAACCATAAACTATTTGTAAAATTGTACATTTTAATGCTAAAATGTGTTTTTGTAATTGGAAACGTGTTTAAATGTTGCTTTGCAGTGTAATTGGTGGCACAATTTTGTGATATTTTTTCTTATAAAGTGTTAAACAACAATCGCAACAGGAAAAATATGAAATACTTTAGTAAAAACTTTAGAATGATTTAACGTAAATAGTATTGGATGTTCTTTAATTAAGAATTCCTCAGAGATGTTTTAAAACAAGCTTAAAAGCTACAGCTGTGGCTTAGGCCGAATTTGGTATACCCTGGTTATGCATATATAAGTGCGCTGTAGGAATGACATGTACTCTTTTTTTATGAGTATGAGTGTCTTTTCAATTATAGGTGTATCTTCAATCCAACTACGCCCACCTTTTCTATTTTACTAATAACAGAGTTCATATAAAGTCATACACTTGAAACTTTATTTTTAAATAAGTGATTAAATTGTCAATTGTGGGCGTGACTGTTAACTTTATTTCAGATCGATATTAAAAATTTACATTTTGATTGTATACAGGCCACACCCACTTTTTACAAATACCATATATGTGGAAGGCATACCTAAAAGTGACCAGAGATACATATAAGTTGTGTAAGTTTTAAAGGAAAAATTGGTTTCAACAATTTTTTTTTTTATTATTTAAGACTTAAAATTGCCATTAATTACTTTTGAATAATAATTAAAAAAAATAAACTTTTGCTAATTCATATAAAATAAAAATTATTGTTTTTTTTAAATTTCTTTTTTAATTTTTTTTATACCCCCATTAAAAAGTTCGAAAGAAACACTGACCAGTAAATATATCAAGAAAATAAAAATAAATTGGAGATTACAAAAAAAAAAAAAAGAAGAAAACGCTTGCAATTTATGTGTACTTGTGGGATAAATTTAATTACAATTACACACACATGCACGTTGGCAAGGCGGTGCACTCTGTTTATGAGAAATCCCATTCGTGCATATTATGACTTAGCAAACAAATAAACATGTCTGTGCATTTCTGTTTATTCAGCTATATGTGTCATCGTCATCGTCATCCATCTCATCATCATCATCATCCACAATCATTATTATTATCACTAATCCACTTCAATATTGCAAAGCATATATATTTGATTTGTTGACTGGGCGGCTAGTTTTCAGTTTACTTTGCTTTTTTTTTTTTTTATAATTTTTATAATATTAAAGATTTTTCCTGAAATCTCTTCACTACTCTCCAAGCACAGTTAATCCTACAGTTTTAAATTAAGCATCAACACTATTTTGTCACATGTCACCTACACTTTGTACTTGGCTTAGTTGAAGATTGTTTAGATGTCGTTTATGCACTATGTTGCCAGTTGTTGTTATTGTTTTATGTGGATATTAATATTAAGCCACTTGATTTACTTTGTATTATATACGTATATATATATGTGTGTGTATAATGTCATGCTTTGTAATAGCCACATAACCATTATGCAGCAACCGCTACCTTGTTAGGTTATCTGCCTTACGTGCATCAAGTTTATAATACCTGCACATACATTGTGACATTGTCCCACTTATTTATGTGCAAGACTTTTTCCTTCTATCTGCTTATCTCTCTGTCTTTCCTTTTACTACTTTACACTCTCCTTAAACGTGCTGTTGGTAGTAAGTAATGAAATTTTACTTCATTTCGTACTTCATTAATTTTCTTGTCTTGGGTTGTTTGCTATCTCAGTTTACTAATGCATTCATTAGTTGCAAAATCAATTAAATTAACGAGATATTTTTACATCTCTATTTTTAGGTATATGGTAAGCATAAATAATAATAAATTTGAAGTGAAACAAAAAAAAAAAAAATTTAAATTTTTGGTTTATTTTTCCAAAATGTGACAAGTATTTAACATTTATAGTTGAGTTGTAATATTTTTTAAATCTCCCTCTTTTAATATTATATAAATAAAAAAACAAAAACAAAAGTTGAATTTATTGCATTCGTCTCGGTCTTGCTCTAGAGGCTTTTGAACGGAAAAAAGTTGTGCATCAGACTTTACATTACTTTTGCACCTGAACATATTTTTTATTGTTTCTTGTTATTATTGTTGCTTTGGTACGAATTACATTTTCTTGGTTATGAATTGTTTAAAAAGTTTTCCGTTTGGGTTTTGCATAAAAGGTAAGAAAAATGAAAAATGCAATATTACCGAGAAACGTGGCATTTATGATAAACAATAGCTACTGAATGTGTCATACTCTTAATATTTTTATAACCTTCACACAAGATGATAGATATTATAAATATGTCATTCCCTTTGCAATATCTAGAAGAAAGCTTCGGGGACTCTATGTACTTTTTGAATAAATTAGAGGATTTTTTTTTGTTATGGTGGCATGTAAATAAATGGTTTTTGAAAATAAACGGAAAAAATCGAAATTTCGAATAATCTTAATACAAACAGTGAACGTGGCTCATGTACATTTTGTTTTAAGAAGCCGATTTCGCCCATTTTTAACGCATCTAGGGTGAGTTTTGTATAAAATTTCAGCTTCAGTGCTTAACTTTTGCGGCTGATAGGTAAATTTTTGTGGATAACGAGTGGGGTACTTATCCGAATTAGGTTTTCTTAAATGGCAAGCTACACTTTTGTACAATGCTTCAAAAGTTACGGTCATTAGCGTTCCAAGAACATAAGAAACGGTATGTAAAATTAATAATGACATGAACAGTAATAATTTTTCCTGTTGATTTTGTTTTTACGCAAAAATATGCTGATGCTAAAATTTTATTCTCTTAAAAGGAAATCTTTTTTTTTTTTTTGGGAAAAAAATTTAAATAAGTTTTTCCTGCAACTGCATATTATGATGTTGCCAGAACTTAATAGAGCGAACGTAGCCATTCACTAACTCGACCAACAACAGACATACACTATTAATGTAGTTAACTAACAGCCCATTTGTTAGTAAGTAGCTTACCTGCCTGAACGGCCGCACTTGTATCCCTCACCCCCCTTTGCTACTTCACTCATCATTCAACCACTCACCAATGAGTTAAAAAAATTACGCAAAAAAATAAAAAATTTATTATTCTTAATAACCCCAAATAAATCATGTCAATGCAAATAATCCCCCAACAAAATGTTGAAAAACTTGCTGGTTACTAATAATAATAATAAGAAAAAAATAAGAAGAAGATGCAGAAAAACTGGATGAAATTGCATATATCAAGATTTGTACTGAAGAAACAGGAGTGGGGGGGGCAACAAAAACGCACAAAAATAATGACGTTAGGGAAATAACAGTATTTCTTGGTTTTTGTGTTATTGTTGTTGGCACAGTCGTCGCCTCTTTGCTTTCCGTCGTTGCTTTGAGAGTATTTAATGTCAAATGCAGTCTGCGGATTATAAAAGTTCTTCTACGCTTTCTTCTGCTTCTTCTTTTTCATACTTATATGGCGGAGATATATTAGTTTACATTAAATAAGTGTACGTGTTAGCCATGTATGTGTGCATGTGTAAAAAAAGTGTTTTTTTTTTTTGTTTGTTTGTGTTTTAAAGACACAAACGCGTTCGGCTTCTCATAAAAAACTTCGAGAAAGAAAAAAGAACGGCTGAAGAGATATTATATAAACGATATCATGACAGTAAAATGCATTCGCTTGCCAGGTATTGGAAACGGTTTCAACAGTATTTTTGTTATTAAAGCAATATTTTCCCTTCTTACACAATACCTCTGCATATATCATATAAAATGTTTTTTAGGATAATAAGAAACGAACAAAAAAAAATAACATTCAGACACCACATATGAAATCGGGAAGAGAAACAACTGTATATAATGTATAAAATAAAAAACTTAAATTTTAAGTTAAACCAAATTTTAGATTCCCTTCATATATTCATATATATAGAGAGAGAGGGCGATTTTACGAATGCGTTTTTTAATAGTGCATGTGTCACATATGAACTTACGAAGTGGACAAAAGTACTAAAAAAAGGAAAGATTTTTGAAAAAATGTGGGCGTGCCTTATATGTTTTTATTAAGTGTATTGTATATATATCGAAATTTAATTCCATAAATCAAAAACTGTTCTTTCAGTAGCTGAGTGGACTAAAACTTTGTCTTAGTAAACTGCGCTCGTTGCAGGAATCTGCGGTAACAGTTGTTGTTTTACGTAAGCATTTAAAGTACGCTTACGATTGTATTGAATTTCATTATTTCATAATGAAAGGGATTTCATTTAAGGGGATGCTTCTCTTCATGTTTGGTCTATCATTTTAATGAAGAAACTAATTAGGAATTTTTTTAATGGTAATAAGATATAGTTGATGTTCTATATATACACAAAACCAATCATTACTCGATCTTATTGTGTACACATACATATGTCTATAACTTCAATCGTACACCGTTTTACAGTTTATCTTGTTTACCAGTTTAAGCATTTCTTTTTCCTTTCATAAAGCACATGGGTACGTGTGTGTGTGTGTTGGATAAATTGAAATTGTAGCGTAAATGTATCTTTTTTGAAAAGAGAGACAAAAAGAAAAAAATCCCAGCAGACACGTAACGAATTGCAAATTTATTTGCTTTTGGGAAAAAAAAAAATTAGAAAATATGTACAATAACAACAGCGACAATAATAATCACATTTGGGTTGTTCCATTTTTTGTTTTTGTTTTTGTTTTTCGTTAAACGGTTAAAGCAATTTTGTAGCCCTTGAAAAGGTAAGCAAAGGAAATTCTTTGATTTCATATAAACATCACATGTAGTCATAAGCCACATATATATAAAAGTCTATGGATTATAAAATAAAAAACTACCACCATTATTAGATCCAAAAACAATAATAATAACAACAATAACAACAACTATAGCTGTTATCTTTAGTAAAAAAAAAAAAAACACTTAGCCTTGTAGAGGGATATGTAGGTATTTGTTTTTGTAAAAACATATGTACACATAAAAGCGAACATGTTTAAAATCTAACCAACCATCCCTTTGGCTAAATGTATGGATCTTCCTTTTTTTTCTGCATATGGATTATGGTGCTACCATAACATAAAAGCGACTTTTTAAAAACAAAAATCCCTTCAGGCTATGAGAGTAACCTAACAAAAGCCACGAAATGGCAAGAAGATAGAAAAAGAGAGGAAATGAGAGAAAAAGAGATAGAGAAAAGGGCAAATTTTATATAGAAGATATAATCTGTTTGAATGGCATAAAAAAATTCATAACAAATAGTAACCCCTCTGTGAGATATTGAACAATAACGAGTAAAGAAACATTATGTTGCCAGGAGGGAAGGAACCTATAAAGAGTAACAGAGCTAGAAAAAGATTAAAATCTATGTTCCACTTGATCGTTATATTTAATGCTCATTCAAACTACTTCACCGAAGTATAAATCATTTGCTATGACGAATATTTTATACATATTACTATGTTTTATATATATGGCTGTGTCGTGGACTTAATCATGGTAAAATATAATCAATGAATGCTCTTGGGCTTTGGAATTGGCTCTGAGTTGCACTTTTCAATTGTTGGAAAAAATTATACCAGCAAGTGCAAACATGTAAAGTACATAATAAGTGGTGTAGACCGAGCTTGTGCGACTATAACATTTTCACTTGTTTTGATCTGAAATCTGTCAAGATCAAAATTATTCAATGCTTCATTAAATGAGCGCTTCCATCACACAAATATAATCGTTATTAATTAAATAGTTCATTAAATTTAGACTAATTGTAATTTTTTTATAACTTGTACCGTTACAATATACGATAATCATTATTACTGATCGAAATCGTGCAGAGAGATTGATTAATTTGATATATGACAATTTTTTTAATCTCTGTTCTCAGTCCTTAATTTATTTAGTTTCAAAAAAGAAAAAAAAAAGTAAAAAAGATTCCACTTCAAAAACTTACAGTATCATATACAGATTCATTTCACTATAATTGTTGTTAATTGTTTTTAATGCAACATTACATGTGATGTATGGGTGTACGTTGCTGTTTTTGTTGTTGTTGCTTTACTTGTTATTCAAGATAATGATGTTGAATTTTTTTTTTGTCGCTTGTAATGTATACAATTAGTTGTTGTTGTTATTATTATTGTTGTTGCTGCCATCTCAAGGGATAACCAACCAACAACAGTTTATAACAAGTAGTAGCATATAACAACACCAATACCATCAAAAATAGTCACGAATCTATGTTTAAGTGAATAAGCATGTGTATGCGGGCGTGCAAATGACAATAACACGTTGTATGTGGCAAATATAATGACAACACTAATTTGTGGATTTTTGGTTTATTTTGCGTGAGCGTATGTGTGTGTTTTCGTGCGTGTATACAATTTCAAAAGTAAACATCAGCACCAAAGCAAAGCACAGCTAAACAGAGCAACAATCTCATTCAGTTTATCTGCCTGCTTGACTGTCGTTCTCTATAAAGATTATGTACATGACATACAGGCACATAAACTTATGAACTTCTGTACATCACACACATGTCAGAACACACGCACAGTGCATTTACAAGTAATTACAATGCCATCAACATTAGCCCCTTGAACATCATTAAGATGTTTATAACACTGAGAGGGAGGGAGGGGGGTAAAAAGATTGAATGGAGTAATTTTGTGTTACAAAATAAACAGCCAAAGACGAAGCACAAGAGTCAAAAATAGAATATTTAAGAGTTTTGTACTGTACTATCAGTTGATTTGCCATTAACACTCATGGACGACATGATGCATTTTCTGTATTGATGTTGAATGCACAAAGACTTGCCCTGCGGCAAAGATAAATTACAGTTCCAGCCTCTCTGTCTACCTGCGGTGATCTAAATATATATATATCTTATATGTGTACGTGTACTCGTATACACAATCACTACCGAGTTTATTGTGCTGCATGTTTAAACAATTATGCCGACTGGTGAAGAAGAAGTGCTGGCAGGCAAACTAAAAGTCGCCATAAACGATATATATACGTGTATGTGTGTAGGTACTTGAATGGATGCCTACCCGCTTAGATTGTCTACTAATACTACATCAACTACCACCACCGACTGCGTTCATCATTATTTTGTATTCTTGTTTTTTGAAAAGAACTAAAAATAGTAATTTGTTTGATTATTATTGTTGTTGCTGCTTCACTAGAAACTTTTTTTTTTAGCCCAGAGCAACGTATATTAGAAGCTCGACAAGTTTAAAAAAAAAATTTTTTTCCCAGCATGTATTTAGTGAATATGCGTGATTGTTTTTGTATTGAAATGGATTAATTGAGAAATTTTCATTTGTGCGGAACCTTAGTATAATTAATGTTGTTTATAGCAGAATGTTCCAGAGGCGGCAAGAAATCGATCAGTCAATCAAAATCGTGGCCTTAAACAATTTGTATTAAATGAAAAGAAAAATGCACTGGAATGGTAACATCGGTCATTATAACCACAGGAGAGTCATTGTGGATTCCGAAAAGTTTATAACTTGCTTATAACATCGAATCTAACCTACTGTAAAAGTACAAACATTGATTCAAGTATAAAGTAAAATTAAAGTTATCTGAACGCGCGTTAATTTATAATTGTTTTTTGAAGCGATTTAGTTATGTCTGTCTGTCCGTTGTTCTCTGCCACCTACTGTAGGTATGCGTTTAAGCTACATCTTCAAGTTTTTGAAACAGTTTAGTGAAATTTAATGAAAAAGGCTTAAACTATTGATAGGAGATTCAATCGAGCAGTTTTCGTGATCCTTCGTCCTTTTTATACCCTCCATATAAAATAAGGAATTAACTAAGTTTGTTGTATTTTTTCCAGAAAACAATCTGTCCGTAGATTGTTATAACAATTATGTGACATCGGTTGAGTGCCATGCCCACAAATAGCAAAAAACCATTATTTATAACAATTCAAATGCAAATTTGAAATATGATACACATATATATATATTAAGCTTTCCTATAGATATGCCAAAAATCAGGTCGGGTCGAATAACAGGCTCGCCCACATCTTTACAAAAAACGCTTCTCTTGCAGAATCCTATGTGCAAGTTGATACGTATTATATGCATTATTAAAGCAGCTAAGGGCCACCACCACATTGTATATACTCGTATATATGTATGTAGAGGGTATTTTAGATTTGACCAAAGCCAAATTATGTTTTTTATGTGTGTTTTTATTTCATTCTTCACTTCTTAAAACATTCAAACTGACATGCAGTTTGTTCTCATATACGTGTTTGTAAAAGAGTGTTCATAGTATCTTCCCAAAAAAATCTTCGGGTATCATTATGAAAAATATTTTATGTTTTGTGTTGCCGGCTTCTCAGATAATTTCAATGATAATTTGTTTTTAATAAGACAAGTATAATTATGTGTCAGTGTATGTGTGTGCGTACATGTGCGTAAGGAATTCTAGGAACAGCAATTGTAAAAACAATTACAATTAGTTTTTAATGGTGTTGGTGATGTGAGTGAAAAGTAAAAAAAAAAAGGGGCTGTGAGATGATTGTTTGATTAAGGGCTTCTTTGAACCGCTTAAATATTTGACTACCCATAATACGAAACATAACCACAGCAACAACAACAATTTCTTCCTGTTAAATGTGCCCGTCCCGCTGCTTAATGCTTATCAGCATTATTTGAAATGAAGCGCTGAGTTCAAAGCATAAACTCTAACATAAATGTCAGGTTGAAAATGTTGTTGAATTTTCGTTTGGAAAGCAGCCCATCAACTCATTTTAACCAAAATTTATTTTCTCCACGTTTCTCAATATTGTATATACTATATATGCAGCTGGGTAGAAGCATTTTAAAACTAAATGTACGCCAGTCGTACACAAAATCAACATCTGTTGTAAAAATGAAAAGTTTTCTACAAGGGAAAGAAAGAAAGAGAGAAAGACGGCAGCCGAATGGAACGAGTAACTTCTTTCTGAAACCATCATTATATAAAACTTAAATTCATATCAGAAACTTTCGTTTGATTTGAGTTTTTTAACAGTTTGGAAATAAAATATAAGAACAATGCGCCATGAAAAGTTTTTCTGGTAAGAGGTAACAAACAATCCCGTAGCAACAACAATAATAATAATAACGAAAATCGCTTTTGCATAACAACACATATAACTTATGCAAACAGAAATGTATGCACATGTAAACATCTGAAAGCTGTTTCGGTGAAAAGTCATCTAACTCCGTTGTCTCTACATTACTTTAATGCTGTGCACTTTTAGCACTTCTAAAGTAATTGGTAAAGAAGAATGGTCGAAAAATTTCTCTTTTTACACAAGCCATATAAAATGATTTAGGTTACTTGACAAAATGAATAAAATAAAATAAATAAATCGATGGCCAGATATTTTCACCACACTTCAGACAGATTAATTTCACGGAAAATGGCGGTAAAGCAGCAATTTAGATATTTTTAAAAAAAGTTACTTGGAAGTGGTCCACAATCACGAGCACATATGTATTAAAAAAAATTAAATAAAATAATTGAAATGAAATAAAATAAAAAATTATATAAAATAGTTTTTTGTTCTTTTTGCTAAAAATGTGAAGCATTTTTTAAATAATTTTACCCTCCACATAAAATAAAGATATACTAAGATTAACATTCCATGTGCAGCATCCAAAGGAAAGTCAGAATGAAAGACCCTAGAAAGTACACATAAATAGTCATGCCCACAATTTACAAAAAATCATACATATACACTATCATAGAACGGAATCACGTACATGCAACGCCCACCGATGTGGAGGGTATTTAAGATGTGGCCTAAACCAATCTAGGTTTAAATTAATGCTTATTTGTATTAACACATACATCCGTATATAAATGCATCAGATTGATAGGTAACATGTTTGGGATGCTCTATGCAAAGATCTTCTACACACACATACCATACCATGCATAAGTTATGGGTTTGTATGTTGTACGCATATAAGCGGTTTTTGGTTTTAAACATATGGTTTGGCTTAGCCTGATTGAGACAAGACCATTATCTTGTCAGGTCTAAAATAGAAAAGAAAAGGGGCACAAAAGAGAAAGAGATGGCAAAAACTTTTTCTGGCAGATTATTTTGTTTTTCCAAAGTTGCATAAAAAGAAACCGAACCAAAGCATAGACAAACTGAAACTTGAAACATTCTTTAACTATACCATGTAGAGCAGTTACCACACAGTTACAGCTGTATACACAGGCTACCTTACCCACTACACATAGGTGCTTACATGCTAGAATATTTACAAATTTTTACCTACTATCGTAAGAATATTTATACTTGTATCAAATATACTAAACAGACCAAAAGCCAATGCATTGTAAAATTTTAGTAAGAGAAAATGCTTCAAAACATGAATTTTTTGTAAATTTTTCAATAAAGTTGTGTTTAAAAATAAGAAATTTTCAGTGTAAACTGAAAGCTACTTGTACCATTGAAATATCCTGTTACTGTTGATGTAATAGTAGCACCACAATCTCCATGTACATGTTAAGCAGCAATTTATTGAAAAATTAACAAAGAATGTGTTCCAGAGTACAATGGTTATTCCCTGCACCACTTGTGGCAAATAATAAGTTTGTGCAGATGTTTGTAACTCCTACTCACCCACCTTCAGTGATACTGATCGATACAAAATTAAAATCTGATTCGAATTTAACCATGTCCGTCCGTCCGTCCATATGTCCACGTAAAATGTGCGCAAGCTATAGGTCGCATTTTTTTGAGATATTTCGATGAAATTTGGTACAAAGACATTAATTAGTCCAAAGAGAAATCCTATTGAAAATGGACCGAATATTTTAGAACCCCTCTCCATATAATTATATTTCACGAAGTTACTTATTTGACAGTACCTTACTTATGCAATTAAACTAATTGTAGCATAAGGAGGTACATAAGTGGTGTCTTGTATTAAATGGTCAGACGTGACCCACTATAACATTTTTTGAAATTCGATACTTTAAGCACGTTATGCATGCAACTACAACCAAAGATTCCAGCCCATAAAAACACATTTTAAATGTATTTTAAAAAGGCGTTTATTTTTATTATTTTTATGAAGTTGTGATGATCAATTGTGCTCTAAATTATGAAAGTAATACAATAAGTTCACTGAAGGCTCCTTTTCTGTACACAACCGCAACATTGTTAATATTTGTTGGATATATAATTTAATGTCACATTTCATGTAATTGTTGCTAATAAGGAAGGTAAACTTTACTCAAGTCAAACTTTATAGAACGAACTGTCACACTTTTTAACAAGTATTTTATAAAAAAACCGCACGTGGCGTTTTTCTTCCCTTTTTACTAAAATTATGTAATGCGAAGGAGTCGTAAAAGAGGAAAAAAGTAAATTTGGTTGGGCCAAATCTTAAATACCCTACACATCTATATACAAAGGGAGGACGCGGTGGTTATACAATTCCGCTCTTTAATAGTGCAGGTAAGATACGCATTAGCTTGAGTGGGCCACTTTCATAGAGAATTTAAGGACGTCAGAATAACCGTGGTCAATTCAAAGACAATTTTAAATATACACTGCTCAGAACACTCAGCTTAATAGTTGAGAATAAGTTCAGGTTTGAAAGTCAATATACTGCCATAATCGTTATGATGGTACGTATAACAAATAAGTTAAAAAATAAATAAATTTATTATTCCACTCAGGTTGCACTACATGTAGGTAGTAGCAGTATACTTAGTGCCTTTCACTCATAATAATCCTTCTAAGTCGTTACATTTTTTAATAAGTAACTTTTCTAATTTGTTTTTCGTTCCATGCAACATGTAGTTTTTTGCATTTAAATGTTCATTAATTTGTTGCTTTTTTTATTGGTTTCTGGGCGTAATTAAATGTAATAAAAATACTGCATGTATGGTCTTTCATAAGAGGTTATCGTGACTTTTACAACATGCCTATTTTCCAAGTTGTTCGAGTTTGCTTAAGTTTGTTATAGTTTACGTGCGTTCTTTAATGTTTACAAAGAATATAAAACTACCGATTTTATCGGCTTTAAACTGTTAAAGTTGTAAAGAAGTGAAACGGTGGCATGCCACTGTGCAGTTAGTTAGGTGGGTAAAGCGAAACTAGAGCACAGACTTAAAGTTGTTGTAAGCCTAAAAAAGTTTGAACACACGTACTGTTGGCATGAACTACTTACCGCGAAGCACGTATTTTCTCTACATGTGTTTTCTATTCAATCATTTCTAAAATGGG
The DNA here is from genome assembly GCA_963978525.1 of Ornithomya fringillina. Classification (NCBI taxonomy): domain Eukaryota; kingdom Metazoa; phylum Arthropoda; class Insecta; order Diptera; family Hippoboscidae; genus Ornithomya; species Ornithomya fringillina. Next base: position 2,764,150 of record OZ021694.1, on the reverse strand, counting down.
TTAATTTATATTTGTCATATTAAGTATAAAACGCTCCTCCAAATAATATTTCAATAAATTTAAAATATTTAAAGTTCTCGCTGTGATGTCACAAGACCTGGCGTAAGTGAAACTAAAACTTTACTACGATTTCAGTTTTGCATATGTTGCTTAAATTCTATTCAAACACTAATAGCTTCGTTATCTTGGACATCACCATCACCACCCAGTTGTAGTAAAATTGGGGAAAGCACATAAACACACATAACTTTCACAAGACTGTCAGGCTGCCAAATATTTATGTCATACCAATACCCTACATGTAGTCATATATGAACGTGCATATGTGGTTTTATCAGTAGCAGTAGCACAGCGTTCCAACTTTAAGTTAGAATGCAATTCGGCACTATGGTGCTGTTCCTGCTGCTGCCATGCACAATGCACCACAAGTCGTTCCGTTGGCCTGTCAAGTTTAAACTTTGTCTAAATTGTATGCTTGTGTTCACATATGTGTGCATGGACATATGTGTTTATAATAATATGAAAGATAGTGGATGCAAGAATATAAGTGGAAGTGCGACTGCTTGTTTACTTATGCACTCGCCTGCTTGCTTACTTGCCTACTTTCTTGCTTCGCCAGACAGCCTGCCTGCCCGCCTGTTTGGCATAGCTAAGCTTCTATTTTAACCTTCAACTGACAATGACGCCCAGTTGACTCGCTTAAAACATTTCGCCATAATGAAAACACAAACATATGAATTCATGCATAACGCTTGTGCTTATATGCATGATGCTGCATTGCAGCTAAAGAACGAGGGAGACTTCTTTGTGATATGCCAACTGTAAATATTATTTGCAACAATATTCCCGCAACGGTAACGGAAAGGTGAACATATAATGTAATGCCTCACTTCTGTGTACTTTTCCTTCAAGTGTTGTTTTCAAAAATTATTATTATAAACAAATAAACATGTTATTTATAGTCAATCAAGTCCGACTTTTAAATACCTCACGCCTCTAAGCTCCTTGAATTATGCCACAATTGGTTTAATTGTATCTATACGGATTTTATTCAAACTTTTTGTAGAAGATAGCAAATTAATTCGGCTTTCAAATGAAGTATATTTTTTGGGCGTGGCATACTCAATTTAGTCAAAAAACATGTATTTTAAAAAGGGCATTTCCTAAAAAAATGAGCAGTGCCACACCCATTAATGAGATATCCCCGAAAAGCTGGAGAAATTTCCAAATTTTTGCAAAAAATTTTATCAAAATCGGAGCAGTAGTTCCCAAGTTATGAGCCAAACAAGTTCACCTTCATTCTTGTGTGCGTAATTTTGAAAAACCAAAAATATTAGCAAAATACCAGGCGCCCAGCATGCCCAAGCAAGCAAATTTTGATTTTAGGAACATTTTAAAGTCGTATAACTTTTGAACGGCTGCACGGATTTTGTTCAAATTTTTTGTGAAAGATAGAAAATTACGCCATCTTTCAGATAAAGTATATTATGTGGGCGTGGCACTTTCCATTTAGTAATAAAACAAAAAATATTTGAAAAAAGTTATTTTTTAAGCAAATGAGCACTGCCACGCCCACTAACGTTCATTCTTGTGTCATTTTGATAGTCATGCTTATATAAAAATGTTAGCATAATATGAGGCACCCAGGCAGGTCTTGAAAAACGTTTAAGGGTGCGTTTATATTCCAAAATTATTTTAGTTATGATCAACTGTTTTAAAACGTTCTACTCGTTAACCTCTTATGTTGTACCCCTGTCATACAGACCATGGTGAAATTGGAAATTCGCCATTTTGTTAAATAAAGAATCCGTCTATGTCATCTTTTTGTTTGGTTAAATGTTGCAAGTATGTCTTAATAGCGTTAAAATATTTTTTATATATTCTATGAATGGTTCTCCACGTCAAATGGAGGCTGTTACCTTTCACTTCAACTAATCATATTAAATTGGTAAAAATAAATGCAAAAAAAAAAAAAGAATATTGTGAACAATTTTTCTTGACATTAGCAACGATACTCACGTTCGTTGCTGTTAATACCCTGATTGCTGAAGACAGAGAGAGTGTTTGTTTGGCTGTGTGCGTCTCTGGCTGTAGTAATAAATTTTCCCAGGAAAGAATTTTCTCACCTTGACATAAACACAATTGCAAGCAAGCTCACACACACTTGCACAAATATATATATATATATAAATATGCTCTATACCCTGTGCCATCTGTCAACACCCATACTTGGAAATGTGTTGCTTAAAAAAAATGCCACCACAAAACACATTGAAAACAAACCCACAAACAACACTCAAACTTACACTGACATAGTCTGGAAAAATACACGGTAAGAATTGCCCTTTTGTTTTTGTTTTTGTTAATGTTTTGGAATAAGTTGGTAGAGGGAGGGAAAAGAAATGGGTGGAGGGGGAAAGAATTCAAATGGTATTGAATGACTTATATATATATAAAAACTGACAAGCATATAAAGTTAACACAACAACAATTGCGGCAATATTACAAATTGGTATGTGTTGAAAACTACAAAAACAACAAGATAAAAGGAACAAATAAAACACCAAAACGAGCAACATTTAAGTGTTTTGGAGCTTAATAAAATGTCACGCACGAGTTTTAACTATAAATTGATGTTTTGCCGGATTTACGAGTGTGTATACATGTGCGTATATGTGTGTGTCTGAAGTTGCACTTGGATACATGAGCAAGTATGCATAGGTACACCTGCAGATGTTAGCGCAAGTTAAGTGTCATGTGAGAGAGACAAAAAATTTATGTGAGTTTTATTTGCGTTCTGGGACGGAGGTGTGCGCGGCTCAGCTATAACAGTCCGCTTTAACAATTTGTTAAATCAATGACACCCGCTGTGCTAATAATGTCAATTTGTCTGTCAATGATTTTGTGTATGGCACACACACACGCAGAGATGTCATATTCCCATTAAAAGTTTTAGCAAAAGGTAACAATTTTCCCATTAAATTTGTGTATGAAATGGAAAAGGGAAACGTTTAAAGAAGATTAATCTGGAAAGTTGTACAATAACAGAATGTTATAAATATATATATTGTATATATTATATAAATATGTGTATGCGTATGAGTGATGATTGGGGTATGGTGTAGTGAGAAGCAACCTCAGACGTGTTGCAATATATTTTATTACTTTTCACAGTGTGTGACGGAGAGTTGTGCTTGTTGTGTTACCTTGACTGCCATTTTATATGATGGGTATTACTGCCACAATTACTGTTGTTGCTGTTCTGTACACAACTATTATATATAAGTATTATTTGTATTTGTTGTTATAACTGTGTTTTCGTCAACGTGTCTTACTTTTTGATTTGTTTGCAAATCTTTTTTCTTTTTTTCTATAAATAAACAAAAGCAAGAGTGTTTGTGTAGTATACCACTCAGCCATGCAGACGAGTGCGGTGTGTATGTCATGGTATGCATTATAAAAATGTTTGAATTTTTATATAAAAATATGTAAATTTTAGCAAAAATATTTTTACGTTTCTGTCATTTTATGATATATGGTCACATATTGCATGATACGTTACGTTACTCTCCATGTGACATATTTCGCTTACATGTATGTATACGTGTACTTACAATGGAACACGATTTTTTATGCACGTACTCTTACAAAATATGAATTTAAATGTATATTGTTTGAGCACAATAACATGTACGATGTACATACGTAGTGTCACGTTCTTAGGATAGGTTTCACTTTTTCGATCTAATAAAATAAATAAATTTTAGATATTTTTATGCAATAAAATTGAAAATGAATCGCCTGAGTCCACTTTGTAGAACTCTCTTTACAGGGACATCCTTTTTGAGAAATATTTTATAGTATTTTTAATATATTTTAAGAAAAGTTGATATTTAAAATCAAAATATGATATAATCTATAAATCTATTATAAATATTATTAAGTCTGTACGTTCGTGTATGTTTGTGACTTAAAATAAAGTAAGTCTTGCTGATGGGACATTTGGTTTTTTGTTGTGTTGTATCTACTTTTTCGGACGGAGAAGAAAAAACAAGTCTCTTTATAGGAATTTTTACATATGAAGAAGACTAGAGCAGAGTTGATTATGTTTTTGAGATAAGTGCTTGGCACTTGTTTTGTATCACAAAGAGTCTAAACTAGTTAATCAATGCCTTCAAGCATAATATTGATATTTTTTCTGCTTTTAATTTAAGAAAAATACAAATTTATGCTTACAGAACTTACCGTTCATTTTAAACTTTGCTCGGTTGCATGTTTATGAATGATTCTTAAATTTCCAACATATTTCATTTTGAATATTTTCTGTGTTTGATTCTGTTTGTCATGCTTTGCTGTCCTTTCCTTTTTTTTTGTTTTTTACTTTATTGTTTTCCGGACCGTTTTCCTTTCTTTTCCATACAGACAGAAATTCATATAAAATTTATGACCAAGCAAATAACTGAGTGTAATACAGGTAGAAATATATTTAGAGCTGAGGGAATAAAACTTCTTCTAAGTGGATTGAAAAAGTGAACGTATTTTTGCAATAATTTTGCCATTCTCTCTCTTTAAATTATTCTTCTATTTTATAATGCTGTTAAACGGATGTGGTTTACCTTCATATGTAGTGTGTTTTCAAATATGAGACAAGTCGGAGAGATTGTTTTTCTCAGGCATTTTAAGGAAATTGTTTTGAATAAAATTTAATAATATATGTTGTTGTTGTTATTATTGTTGTTGTTATTATGGTTGTTGATCACACAAATGAGAAAAATATCATTGAATATTTTATGTGTTCAGTAGAGTGCATATGACAAAAAATTCATTTTATTAAATTCCTATAATATCCACAAAACATTAGACCACAAACAGTGTGATACGCGCTTGCTCTACTTATATACATATATATAAATGTGTGTCATGGCCTACACATACATATATACACATAATATTATATATAATTTTATAACCTCTACATAAGATGGGTTGACTAAATTTGTCAAACCGTTTGCAACATCCAGAAGGAGGCGTCACAAACCCTACAAAAACGAATTCAATCTAGGCATATACATATGTTCGGGTGTCCGTCTGTTGCAATCACTCTCACTGTCGTAAACAATGAAATACTACTTTTTGCAGATCGCTATTTAAAAATCAAAATCGGTCCAGGTAGAGCCTTGCCCACAATCGGCAAAAATGTATTTATCTGATATAAAAATCGACGAAGGATATTTAAGATTTGACCAAAGCCAAATTTAGTTGTTTTGCTTGTTTTATTAATAAATTATTAAGTTTTACTTATAAATTTTTTTTTTAAATCTTTATTAAATTATTTTCTTAGAGGAAAACAACTTTTCAACTTGATAAACCATATTTTTTATAGAATAAATATTTAGAAAATTTTTTATAACATTGCATTAGTGGTAAATAAAGTCAAGTGATTATTAAAAATATATTTTTAATCTCTTCAAATTTAAAAAAATTTTCTTCTAAAATATAAAAAAGTTCATCAAAAATATAAAAAAAACACAAAAGGCAGTAATAATTTATTTAACCACAACTTTGTTGATGTGTCTTCAAATTCATTAATAATGCAGTAATAGAGATATGAAAAGGACATCAATAGTGTTAAGCGTGTTTTTACAAGGCGTAACTAAATTTAAATGAAATGACAAAAAGGGAGTGGTTGCATTATAGATACGCTCAAAATTCACATTCAAACCATAATTGGAGCGGAATCCGATTCAGAAATTGATATATTTTACACTACTAGACAAAAATGATTTTCACACTCACACATACATACGAACAGACAGACTTGTTCAAACTCAGTATTTCTTTTTTCATTTAAATTTTGAAATATTTTTCATTTGAATTTGAATTTGAATATTTTCATAATAAAGTGGACATTTTTCATTTTAGAATTTAATATCCTTCAGTCTCATTTGACCTAGCCTACAAAAAAATAAAATAAATGAAGATTCTAATATTATTTATATGTTTTTATGCTACAAGCAGCAATAATTTTAATCTGTCAACAGTACATCTATTCATTCTACTTTATAGCAGCGTTTACTAAAGGGATTTATACTTCATTGTTCATAAGCATGCATTCATATGTATGTGTTTGTAAATTAAGTATTCATATTATGACTTAAAATGTTCCTGTTTTGGCTTACAACCAAATATATTCATAACCAAAGAAAGGGAAAGGAAAGGAAAAACACAGCATGTTGAAGAAATTTTCTCATTCATCTAAATTTCTTATGTTTACTTGAGTTAAACTTCACTTTTTAACCAGAGGTCATTTATTTAAATAGTCACCAACCAGCATGTCAACACAGCACAGAAAACAGAAACAGAAGCAAAAGCAGCAGCAGCAGCCTTGCCTGGTTGCCTGTCAGTTATAAATGGGGGGTCCGGGTATTCATGTATACAAACTCACTTTAGTTTTTACAATAGAGAAAAACTCTTCAAAATTGTAGAAATGAAGCAAACGTATATATAAACTTATACTATAAATAAGCCGGTAGTAGTTAACATAAACACTTGATGCATGGAGTAGCTACAGCAACAGCAGCAATAGTAGTAGTCTCCTCCACAAGAGACCAACAACCAGCAAAACAATAACATCATACATTTCCAAGCAATTTTTAAATAAACACTTACAAACTTAGATAAACAAATGAACGGACGGATGGACGTGCATTACATTACATTATACTCGTATATCATATATATTTCCTTAACATAATTTAAAGTCAAGCGCAGTAATGTAAGGAGGAAGACAAAGTGTTTGTGTTGGAATAGAAGAAGAAGAAGAAAAAAGTAAGAGCGTGGGATAAACAACACAATTAGAGTAAAATCATTTATAATTTTCTTTTTTTTTATAGTGCTCTGAACATACATCGGTAGGGATTTATTAAGTTTGCAATTCCATTTGTATTATTTGGATAATAATGGTATATTTCTGCTAAGCTTTAAAATCTGAATCGATTTATACTTGTCACATTTCATATTGTTGTTAATTTCTGCGATTCTTAAATTTTAAATGAAAAAGATTTAATTAAGAGCCGCACCTACAAGCAACAAAGATCTATCTTTTAACCTTCAATTAATAAATTTAATAAATGTAAATAAAAATGGACGTGGCTAAGATGATAGGCCACGCCCACTATAAACAAAAACAGCTATTTAACGTAAAATTCAATGAGTGAGTTAATACGTAATAAGTAACAATACGTGGAAAGCCAATTCAGCCATCTACCCACTGTTTTTCCACATGCTTATATATGTAGTGGTATTTAGTTCGCGTACTTGAGTTTAATAGTTTTTACAACACATTTTTCTGTTTCTTCTCCTTCTTATTCTTCTTCTTTCTTCGCTGTCCATCTTTTAGATTACATTGTATAAACGCATAATTAAAATAGTGATAGTCAAGGAATATAAAAAGGATGCTCTATAATAGAGTAAATTATTTTATGTGTCTGTCAAGTGAGGAATAGCATGAAAGTGTGTTTTTATACTGTGCACCACTTGTGGCAGAGGGTATTTTTAGTTTATGTGAATGTTTGTAACTCCTAAATGGCAAATGCTCAATTATACTGATTGATTCAAAATCAAAATCTTAATCGATTTAATATTATCCGTCTGTCCATCCGTGTAAATTTGTAGGCAAGCTACAGGTCACATTTTTTTTACCATATTTTGATAAAATTTGTTTCAAAAAAGAACGCTATTAAAAAATAGGCCGTATGGAACCCCTTTTCATATAATATAAGTTTTTTATGGCTAAAAATCTCAATTCTTAATACATTTTAACAAAAATTAGCTTCATATTTGATTGTGTCAAATTTGGACCTGATCGGACCATTTTTAAAATCCATTTTCATATAATTATATTTCACAAAGTGGGGCAGTGCCTCACTTATACAGACACAATTAAACTAATTGTTGCATAACGTAAGGATTTATGTGGATTTGTGTGGGTATTAAATGGTCGGGTTTGACCGACTCTAACATTTTTACTTGTTTGTTTCTGTTATTATTCCATTCAAATGAAGCTATTCAGGGAGAGAGAAGAAAGTAAAGTGTAAGTAAAGTGTGCCTAGAGTTGAGTTGAGATTCATTTATATTATCACCAACAATAACAACAATTACTTTTTCTTACACTTCACTTAATTTGTGATTCTTTTTTGTTTGTGAAGTGTTATTAAGTAACATAACGCCTAATGCCTGCAATGCTGTCACATCGCACTCATCAACTATGTACAAAATAATGTCAACAATAACCGCAATGTTTACAATTTAATACTAGCATTACAACAAATGATATACATACGTATATACATTGGATGTATGTAGGTACTTTATTTAATGTTAGCTCCCGTTTTTCTTATACATACAGCATCTCTTGTACCCAGTGCAACATGACTGGGGTTGTCGGTGGAAAGGTAATGAAATGCTGGTAATTTGTTAACTCATACTAGGTCTATAAAAATGAGCTTTTATGGTCGCAAACAATCTGTGTAATTATCTGTGGATAACACAAGCAAAGGTAACAAGCTGATGGTAAGCATATGAATGTGATTTAAGAAAATTACCTGCAAACGTTTAAATTTGGACAAGTTTTATCTATATAGTCATACAATTAGTCTTTGTTGTGAGAGATTGTTTTAGCAATAAAGTATGGTTTTCTACAAATTAGTAACAATATATAATAAGTTAATAATAAGTAGGCTACACACAGACAGACATTCAATCCAGATCTTTTTAGATTTTTATAGTGATCACGAATATATGTACTTTGTAGAAAGGAATGGCAAACTTAGTATACTCACCATTTTATGTGAAAAGAATTCAAGTCGAAAAGAAACATGGTAACCGAAAATAATTTCATTTCGTTTCAATTCAATTCATGTGATTTCTTTTCACTTAATTCAAGCAGATTATTTGCACAAGCGGCTGCGGTATATTTGCTAGCTTGCATTCAATGAACCTAAAGTAAAACTAAAATCACTCAGAGTTTGAGTTTGTGTGTTGTTTCCTTCTTTTCTGTTTTTGCGAATCATTCATACAGTCAATCATTCTTTCAAAGTCATTCTCACGCTCGATTTACTACATTTTTATACAATTATTTTTAAACGTAATCTAATCGAATCGAATTTATTCATTTGCTACGTAATAGAGTCTCTGCTGTTGCTTTATTTAGTTTCTTTATTTTGTTGTTGTTTTTGTTTTCAATTATATAAAACATACATATAAGTAAGTTTTCTGAATCTGTTGGTACTATAACATATAGTGGTTGTGGCAACTATTTCTTAATATAAGCAAATTTATTCTTTTATCTGTTCATACCTTTACAAAAGAAATCCTTGTACTAACTGTAAATGTATTTAAGTAGACTACATATTGGTAGTGGCAACCATCTTATTGATTGTGAAGACCAATTAAATTAAAGCCTTAGTAACCGCTCTTAAAACCCTTGGACTCTATGTTTACAATTCTTTCTATCTAGGCTTAGGAACTTAAGAACTCTAGTGTATCGCGCTAAGGCCTCTGACCAGTCTGTTGGGCACATACCATACATATTATGTGTTACATCAAGAGCTGTCCTGTACTTTTTCTTCCTGTCGCTATTGCTTAAGTTTTTTTGCCTTCTTCTTGTTCTTGTTGTATATATGTTTTTTTTCCTTTCTATTGTTTCGCTTTAATCGAACAAATCAATCAAAGTTGTGCTAACGGCTGAATGAGGAAATTTCTCTCAAAAGATTAAGTGACACTGCCACTACCGTAGAGAATAGTAAAATAGTTTTTCTGAAGGAGGCATTCTTCCCGCTCTCTTTCATTTCAATCGTTTATTATATAATAACGACGTGATTTTTTTCGACACAGCCTTAGACATGGACATGGTTGACTTTTTCTGACAATATGAAAAAAAAAAATCCTACAATAACAATAATAATAAAATATCAAGTTTAATAGTATGAGAGTATATTATTAGTATGTGTGTGTATGTGTGTATGTGTGAGTTTATTGACAAGAAAATACATTTTGCTTGTACTGTGTTTGAGAAGACTGTAGTAATTTCATCAACCAACCAACCGGCTAACGTTGCTAATTAGTTTCATTTGCTCTCCAACTCGAAAGTCAAATAAAAAATGTTTTTTTATTCATTTATTTGTGTACTTCTTTTCCCCTCTTCCACTTTTCCTAAAACGCGCAATGCAAATATCTCATTGTGTCCTTACGTCCATGATTTTCTATGTGGCACCACTTAACTTACAGATAAATATGTTAATGCCAGGTGTCAAGGTCTTATTTTTACATGATTTTAATTGCACTTAAAAAACTCTTATCCATATGAAATTGTTCCTTAAGTGTATTTTGCTGCAGTTACGAGTTTTCTTTTTTATTTCTTCCATTTCCCAAAAACTTTTTCGTTGAAATACTATGTCAACCAATTTGAAGAAGCAATTAAACTTAACAAACAAATGAACCCAAAAGAAAATATCTTGAATCTGGTTAAATTTAACTTTAAAGGAGATTTTATAAAAACCAAAATGCACACTTCCAGCACTTTGATATCTACGGTTCAGCCACAAAATTGTCAATGCTTTTAAAAAGTTTCCTATTAATAGCCGATGTGATAGCACTTTTTTTTAAAGACCCAATCCAGCAACTATGTAAGACACAAGCAGCTTAAGTGGCTGGCATAGAACATAAAATATTACTCAACAAGCTGGAAAAAACAGACAACAACAGATAACATGAAAATAATTATCAATACTTTGTAAAATTTTAAAACCCAAATGTCTCAATGCTGTGGTTACATGATACTCTGTTAAAAAATACTTAAAGAATACCTATCTGCTCACCACAAAATAGCGATAACATACTCGCGCTCATAATAAAAATGCTTTTCATTTAATTGGAATTTAATATACGTGAAATACTTCAACGTGAATGTTTCCGCTGCAATATTGATTTCAACAAGAGTTATAACTACGGTAACGGTAAAGCCATCCTTAATAAATATAAAGCATGTGTAATTCTGTTTAGAGGGGTTAATAATCTGTCAAATTTAGAAGTAATTGCAGAAAAGTCCAAGTCAGATGGAGCATTCACGTCAGTGAACTTACATAGACTCGAAAAATTAATTCATAACCTATATATGATTTGTAACCTCTTATGGATAATAGAGAAGGCCTTTCAAAACACTCTCAATAATTCACATCCCTTTAAAATAATATCTTAAAAGTAACTGAAATTTAAACAGATTTCAACTTTTAACTAAAACCACGCTTAAGTGGGTTCCGTGAACATCAAACAATTTCATTAAAAACTTTTCTATTAGTACCAGCGGAAGAAAACACCTGCCCACGTTTATCAATAGCACTTATAAGCAACAACAACAACAACAACTACAATTACAATAATACACTAAAGGTGTAAAAAGTTTTTAAAACTTGTTGGACAGCATAAGACGATTGTTGTTCACATAAAAACCTTTGCAACCTTATCAAAAAACTAATAAATAAAGCGAACAGTTCAAATTTACACTCTACACACAGAACTATTATTTAAGACAATAAAATTTAAGTAGAATAAATAAAAATAAAAAAGATAAGAGAAAGGGAAACCATTAACAACGACGACAATTAAGATAGAAAGAAGTAAAAACGAGTGTGGGTGTGTTGCTATGAAATGTCTTTTAATTTGTGAAGAAGGTACAAAAAATAAATGGAAAAACAAAAAATTAATTTTCTGAACCATCGAATTAATAAAATTTTGTATGAAAATAAGTTTTGCAATTAACTAGGCGTTTGTCTGTCACTCCCCGTCTATACATCCATTGATGATTTTTGTCAATTGCCACTTTGATAACTGTATGACTGTGTGTTAAGCACTCATTTTTAAATATTGACTGGCTTATTGTTTTTGTTAAAGTTCAATATATAGAAAGTTGTTGTCTTTTTTCGATTTATCTGTTTGTCTGCGCACTTAAGTATTAATCCGCCGCATGTGACACTTAAACTACTAACTGCACAACAACGCTCTCCACTAACACATCCCTATTGTCGGAAATAATTAAAAATAAAGAAGAAGAACAAGAAAAATGGTGGAAAAAGTACTTATGGTTGTTTGTGTTTATTAGTTTTTCCCATTAAACTTTTCACGTTTATTTAGTTTCGTAGGAACACAAGTATATCCATAACATCACCCAAACTGGCACGTTCATCCACACAGTGCTGTGTACGTTGGAGAATTGTTTTCTTTTTCAGAGAGTTTAATGAAAATTAAAAACTTTTATAGTGCACGTAGAGCATATAATAATTTCATATTGTGGATTTGTTGTGTGTTTTCTTTCATGTACAAGATATACAAAAACACCGTTCTGTATTTATTGACTAAAGAGGAATGAAAACGTTTTCTTGCCATACACAACACACTTTCTTTTAACAAGTAATAAAATATCCTTTCAATGGGATAGCAATGGATTACCCCACTCCTTTCGGATTTAAGTTAAAAAAACATTATAATGGGGAAGGAGATGTCACAAAATCTCCCAGAGTATATACATTTTTGATCAGAATCAAAATCTGAATCGATCTAGTTGTGCCGAAGTCCGTGTGTCCGTCTGTGGTTAGCTAAAGTTTTGTGCAGGCCTTTGTCATTTCTACACACAGCCCTCTATTTTAATGGCAAAGGGTGTTAACAGACACGCCCACAATTTGTAAAAACTCTTTTTCTCTGAAGATTCCGAAGTATAAGTTGCAATATACTACACAGGTGATCAGGTGTCTGCCACGCCCACAGTTTGCATACATATGTAAAGGGTATCTTATATTTAGTCTAAGCCAAAATTATTTTTTAATTGCCAATTCTCATATTTTAAATTATTAATTTATATTTTAAAATAATATAAATTCTTCTTTCTTTTACAGATCAATTTCCAGCTTTAAATAGTAAAACCTGTGCTAATAATAAAAAAACCTGTTTCAACGCTAAAAAAATAATAAATAAAAATAATTAATATAAAAATAATAATAATAAATAACCGAAAAAAGAGCGATAAATATGGGAGAGAAGAAATTCAACCACAAAACAAGTACAATAAAATCTCATTAATTTCCACGGCAAACAAGTCAAGTCAACATAAATAAATGAGATTTTTTTAAATCCTTGTATAAAAAATCTACCATTTCATAAAAGCATAAAAAACTGTTAAGAAAATAAAATGAACAACGTGTTGGTCTTCATGGTTGCAACACTGTTAATGTAAAAAACGTGATTAATATATGTTGACTCACAAACATACAAAATGAGGGTTAAATGAATGTTTTTTTTTTGGTTTTTTTTTTTTTTTTTTGTGAAACAATTTGGAGTAAAAAGTGTAATAATTGTCAGAAATGTGTGAAAGGCATGCAATCATGTATTCTATATATAAATTTAGGTTTGTCTGTCTACCTGTCTGCATGGCTGTATGTCATTAGTTGGTAAGAACACATTAGTGTCAAGACGGATATCCGTGCGCGCGCGCGCGCTTTTGTTATTAATACTCCGCTTGAACTGACTCATCATCATCAGCAGCGGTACACGCGCACATAAATACACGCACATGCACATAGTTTTTGTGTTGATGGCCTCTTAACGCTTTCTATCTTTGTACTAAACACTTGCCATAATGCCAACGCTTTTGGCTACAATCCAAAAGCTGACAATAACAACAAACATAAAACCAAATTAAAAACATCATCAAGCAAATGTGTTTGCAAACTCGTCGAGCGTATGGTGTATATGTATGTGAAACACATTAAATTCGGTTGCAGTTTAATCCGCCAAGATTACGTGTAAGATCACAGCCAACGAAACAGTGCAACAACAGGCGTCATCGTCATCATCATCATCATCAACATCTACATCTACATCTTCCTTTTATGCGTTCAACTTCATTGAAATTTTATACATAAGCAAATAAAAACAAAAACAAAAATAACAATAATAAGAAATATATAAAAAAAATGGAATTTCTTAAAAGGAAACATTTTTCATTGGGGATTACGTGGACAGTGGCCACACATTTGCTACTGGCCAGTCGGTTGCTGTATGGTGCCAACAGTTTACAGGGTGTGCCCACATGGATGTAAGTACATTTCAAAAACATTTCATACAATTCCATAAAAAATTTGTTGTATTCTCCCTTCTTTCCACGGCCTTGGTTGCTGCGCTGTTTGGTGTTTGCATTAAAACTAGGTGACCTCACTTCTGACATTTTTATCGTCATTGTCAGTAAATTGTGTAGAATTCATATAAATTTTCAGTATATTTATTGCATTTAAATTCTTTTCCTGTTTTTTTTTTTGGGAACGTGTTGTTAGCTTTTACTTAACAAAATTCCTTTTTAAAGTTTGACTTCAAAGTTGAAACACAGCCAATTATGAAGGTATGTTCCTGTACCAAATTTCATTGAAACATCTAAAAAAAATGCGACCTGTAGCTTGCGCACAAATTTACATGGATAGACAGACGTAAAGACGGACATAGTTAAAACGCTTCAGATTTTGATTCTGAATCATTCGGTATACATAAAATTTGCTGTTACATATATTACAAGTGGTGCAGGATATAAAAATTATAAAAATCACCGCAACTTATAAGTGTGTAGTTTTTTTGTATGTTCTGTGTGACTAATGTATTGATTTTGCGTTATTCATTGTTATTCCAATGAATGACCTGCTTTTAAAGCATCACATTGCCTTATGTCGAAGTAAGACTTTAATCGTCTTAATCCCTCCAATTGATTGCAAAAAGCCTTTGCATGGAATTATTATGATTTAAGACATTTGTGGCAAATTTTAATGATTTACGGGGTATTCGGGTAAATTCTTATTTTTAATAATTTTGCAAACAAAGAAGTCTTCGTTCATATCTAAAGTTTCATAAAATTAATTCATAATTTATCTAAAGAATAACTATGAGCAGTTATAATATTATACTGAAGTAAAACATGAAAGGACGTGCGGACATCATATTTACTCAGATTTGAATGTTAAATAAGATTTTTTTTTTCTAATGTGTGTTCTTGGTGTTGCAAACTTTACCTCTTGCAACAAGTTAGGGTTTATGTTTCTTGGACAAGTGTAAACGTTGTGTAAAATTTTCGTTACCACTATTTTTTCAATCAGATTTTTATATAAAATTTTATTTGTTATACATTTTTTGGAATCTTTCAGTGAATAACTCCATTCCGTGTCATTTAAACTTAACTGTTAACTTTATTGTTGATTTTATTAAAAAAAAAATTCGTTTTTGCGCCTCTCGATTGTACTTGCATGCAATTAAGAGGTAAGCCAATATGGTGAAGAGAATTGTTAAACGCTTAAAATCACCGAAAGCAGTTTGTTTAAGGAAGTCGTTAAAATTATTATTAAACAAGTTTAAAAAGTTCGGTTAAGACCGAAGGTTAAATACCCTCCACCTTTTATAATCCTCTAAAAATAAGTTCCTATTGCCATATATATATACTCGTATATATGACTATTTTGTGTACTTACGCAAATAGGGTTTTTTTTTAATTATAGGCGTTTACGTTATTCAATCATGCTTATTTTTGGTACAGTGTTGGATAACGGTACCATTTATAATGTATATACCAAATTTCAACTTGATAGGCATAGTATTGTGCGATATATAATTTTTTAAAGATACAATTTTTTCGAGATATGTTGACATTTTCGTTTATTGTGGGCGTGTCTTTTAACCGATTTTGCACAGTTTCAATACAAAATAGCAAAATTAAACTAAGAATAAGTGTGCAAAGTTTCAATTTGATATCTCAAAAATTACGACCGTAAGAGTGCCAACAACAGACGGGTACACGGACACACGGACGGACACGTCTCAAACGATTTCTCTTTTCATGCTGATATATATGGTTTGTGGGGTCTCCGACGCTTCCTTCGATGTGTTGTAAACGGGTGATCAAAATGAATATACCCTCTTCCCTAAGGTGGAGAGTATAAAAAGAGGACGCATCATCAATTGAAGCAAAATTGTTTTAAAGCATAAGGGAAATATGTTCCATAGGAAAATACAAAGCAGTGCACTCTTCCTCTTAAACATTCATCGCAGAGTTCGAGTGAAAAAAAAGGAAACAAAAACATATTTGGCGTAAAACAAACCTGGTATACCCTTCTCTATTTTTATGTTACATGTGGGCGTGACCTCGCCCACTTTTAATGAATCTATAAATAATTATTATTCAATTTTGCACCAAAAAAATTATGGGCGTGTATTTTATCACATATTTGCATTAAATATATAAATCGTACTTTATAGCTTCCAAAATTGTGTACCGAGAGTGGTAGAAATGTGGGTGTGCCACTTTAAAAGGTTTGTACTAAAGTTCTGTGTTTTAACGTGGACATACAGACAACGACCCAGATTTTGATACTGAACGAAGTATGTATATATGTATGTATGTGTAAAATACTTGGTGAGGTTCTCGAAGCTTCGTAATTCATTTGGTTGCATATCGAGTGTCAAACTTAGTATCCCGCTACATCCTGCATAGAGGTTTAAAAAATAGAGAAACATTTACGAAATGTTGCATGGGCTTTGTTCTCGTACATGTTGTTGTTATTGTAGTTGTTCTTTCATTTGTACTCTGCCGTTTAACTTCTTTAAATGCACATTTCTGGTTAACTGGTTGTGTGCACCCTAAGAGTTATATTGTTGTTCGTATGGCAACTTAATAAAGATTTTAATAAAAAGAAAACACAACAACAACAACAACAACAATAAATAATGTTTGCAACATGAATACGAAATAGAATTTTTTGCAAATGCATTAAATTATGTTGTTGTTGTTATTATATATAAAGAAATCAACATTTCTTTAAAACAATTATGTTTGTTGTGCGGTGTGTTTTGCTGTTTAAATTGTTTTTCTGTTATCACTGGCACCATCACCATCACCATCATTATGATATTGACACAAAAGGGTTTCTGGTTTTTCTTTTTATTCAAGATTGCCATGTTGCATGTCAAACAGTAATAACTGCACTTGTATATACAAGTTTAAAGGGAATGTACCAGAGAAAGCATGAAAATATGATTGGAGTTCAACATTTAACCAGAAGACATTTAAGAAGGATAAAATGTTGGTACGTATGTATGTGTACTGTGATTGCTTCTGATATGTGTTGCGTTTTGTGTAAAGCACGCACACATACATATACATGCATTAAAGAAATCGTGTAATAACAATTTAAAGTTATTTTAATGAAATTCTCTCCTTGGTTATGATTGTGTTGGCAAAATCTTGCACAAGATTATTGCACAATGACTTACCAATTAAATGTTATATGTAAAGGTTGCTGCCAGTATCTTGTGCTCTTTAAATTCATACTCATTTATTTATTTATGTAGTGGATTTTGACTTTTACTTAACCGAGCATGTAGGTGTGTCTGCACAAATGTGTTGGTTATCTTTTAGAAACAAATCATTGGTTTTGTCATGTATGTACGCCTCTTACCACTCTTCTTGTTCTTTTTTTTTCTTTCAGTGCATTTGTTCCACTTTATTCCAATTTCAATTCATTTTCAATTTACATATTTTTCTTATGAATAATTTAGTTTTTTCCTTTTTTTTTTGGTTTAAAAACAATTTCACAAAATATCACACATCCTTCTAGATTTTTCTCACTAACAATTGTGTTTATCGATTTGTTAGTGTATAATTTTTTCTTAATTTGTTACCTTTGCTGTGATGGTGATATTCTAATTTTTTTTTTTTTTTGGTAGTTCAATGACAGTAAAAAACTTAATGTGGTAAGAGGGTATATTAAATTTGTGCAAAAGTTTGTAACTTCTTTATATATTAAAAAAAATTATTTCTTAAAAAAATTGACAGGCCACACCCATTATCCCCGCAAATCTGAAGAAATTTCCAACTTCTCCAAAAAATTTCATCAAAATCGCTTGCCCCAGCAAGCAAATTTTGATTTTAGGAACTTTTTAAAGTCGTATAACTTTTGAACGGCTGCACGGATTTTGTTCAAATTTTTTTTGAAAAATAGTAAATTACGCCAGCTTTCAAATGAAGTACAATATGAGGGCGTGGCATGCACAACTTAGTCAAAAAACATGTATTTTAAAAAAGGCATTTCCTAAAAAAATGAGCAGTGCCACACCCATTAATTAGATATCATCGAAAAGCTGGAGAAATTTCCAAATTTCTGCAAAAAATTTCATCAAAATCGGAGCAGTAGTTCCCAAGTAATGAGCCAAACAAGTTCACCTTCATTCCTGTGCGCGTAATTTTGAAAAACCAAAAATATTAGCAAAATACCAGGCGCCCAGCATGCCCAAGCAAGCAAATTTTGATTTTAGGAACTTTTTAAAGTCGTATAACTTTTGAACGGCTGCACGGATTTTGTTCAAATTTTTTTTGAAAAATAGTAAATTACGCCAGCTTTCAAATGAAGTACAATATGGGGGCGTGGCATGCACAATTTAGTCAAAAAACATGAATTTTAAAAAGGGCATTTCCTAAAAAAATGAGCAGTGCCACACCCATTAATTAGATATCATCGAAAAGCTGGAGAAATTTCCAAATTTCTGCAAAAAATTTCATCAAAATCGGAGCAGTAGTTCCCAAGTAATGAGCCAAACAAGTTCACCTTCATTCCTGTGCGCGTAATTTTGAAAAACCAAAAATATTAGCAAAATACCAGGCGCCCAGCATGCCCAAGCAAGCAAATTTTGATTTTAGGAACTTTTTAAAGTCGTATAACTTTTGAACGGCTGCACGGATTTTGTTCAAATTTTTTTTGAAAAATAGTAAATTACGCCAGCTTTCAAATGAAGTACAATATGGGGGCGTGGCATGCACAACTTAGTCAAAAAACATGTATTTTAAAAAGGGCATTTCCTAAAATAATGAGCAGTTCCACACCCATTAATTAGATATCATCGAAAAGCTGGAGAAATTTCCAAATTTATGCAAAAAATTTCATCAAAATCGGAGCAGTAGTTCCCAAGTAATGAGCCAAACAAGTTCACCTTCATTCCTGTGCGCGTAATTTTGAAAAACCAAAAATATTAGCAAAATACCAGGCGCCCAGCATGCCCAAGCAAGCAAATTTTGATTTTAGGAACTTTTTAAAGTCGTATAACTTTTGAACGGCTGCACGGATTTTGTTCAAATTTTTTTTGAAAAATAGTAAATTACGCCAGCTTTCAAATGAAGTACAATATGGGGGCGTGGCATGCACAATTTAGTCAAAAAACATATATTTTAAAAAGGGCATTTCCTAAAAAAATTAGCAGTGCCACACCCATTAATTAGATATCATCGAAAATCTGGAGAAATTTCCAAATTTATGCAAAAAATTTCATCAAAATCGGAGCAGTAGTTCCCAAGTAATGAGCCAAACAAATTCACCTTCATTCCTGTGCGCGTAATTTTGAAAAACCAAAAATATTAGCAAAATACCAGGCGCCCAGCATGCCCAAGCAAGCAAATTTTGATTTTAGGAACTTTTTAAAGTAGTATAACTTTTGAACGGCTGCACGGATTTTCTTCAAATTTTTTTTGAAAAATAGTAAATTACGCCAGCTTTCAAATGAAGTACAATATGGGGGCGTGGCATGCACAATTTAGTCAAAAAACATATATTTTAAAAAGGGCATTTCCTAAAAAAATGAGCAGTGCCACACCCATTAATTAGATATCATCGAAAAGCTGGAGAAATTTCCAAATTTATGCAAAAAATTTCATCAAAATCGGAGCAGTAGTTCCCAAGTTATGAGCCAAACAAGTTCACCTTCATTCCTGTGCGCGTAATTTTGAAAAACCAAAAATATTAGCAAAATACCAGGCGCCCAGCATGCCCAAGCAAGCAAATTTTGATTTTAGGAACTTTTTAAAGTAGTATAACTTTTGAACGGCTGCACGGATTTTCTTCAAATTTTTTTTGAAAAATAGTAAATTACGCCAGCTTTCAAATGAAGTACAATATGGGGGCGTGGCATGCACAATTTAGTCAAAAAACATATATTTTAAAAAGGGCATTTCCTAAAAAAATTAGCAGTGCCACACCCATTAATTAGATATCATCGAAAAGCTGGAGAAATTTCCAAATTTATGCAAAAAATTTCATCAAAATCGGAGCAGTAGTTCCCAAGTAATGAGCCAAACAAGTTCACCTTCATTCCTGTGCGCGTAATTTTGAAAAACCAAAAATATTAGCAAAATACCAGGCGCCCAGCATGCCCAAGCAAGCAAATTTTGATTTTAGGAACTTTTTAAAGTCGTATAACTTTTGAACGGCTGCACGGATTTTGTTCAAATTTTTTTTGAAAAATAGTAAATTACGCCAGCTTTCAAATGAAGTACAATATGGGGGCGTGGCATGCACAATTTAGTCAAAAAACATATATTTTAAAAAGGGCATTTCCTAAAAAAATTAGCAGTGCCACACCCATTAATTAGATATCATCGAAAATCTGGAGAAATTTCCAAATTTATGCAAAAAATTTCATCAAAATCGGAGCAGTAGTTCCCAAGTAATGAGCCAAACAAATTCACCTTCATTCCTGTGCGCGTAATTTTGAAAAACCAAAAATATTAGCAAAATACCAGGCGCCCAGCATGCCCAAGCAAGCAAATTTTGATTTTAGGAACTTTTTAAAGTAGTATAACTTTTGAACGGCTGCACGGATTTTCTTCAAATTTTTTTTGAAAAATAGTAAATTACGCCAGCTTTCAAATGAAGTACAATATGGGGGCGTGGCATGCACAATTTAGTCAAAAAACATATATTTTAAAAAGGGCATTTCCTAAAAAAATGAGCAGTGCCACACCCATTAATTAGATATCATCGAAAAGCTGGAGAAATTTCCAAATTTATGCAAAAAATTTCATCAAAATCGGAGCAGTAG
The DNA here is from genome assembly GCA_963978525.1 of Ornithomya fringillina. Lineage (NCBI taxonomy): Eukaryota > Metazoa > Arthropoda > Insecta > Diptera > Hippoboscidae > Ornithomya > Ornithomya fringillina. Next base: position 2,743,201 of record OZ021694.1, on the reverse strand, counting down.
TTCCCAAGTTATGAGCCAAACAAGTTCACCTTCATTCCTGTGCGCGTAATTTTGAAAAACCAAAAATATTAGCAAAATACCAGGCGCCCAGCATGCCCAAGCAAGCAAATTTTGATTTTAGGAACTTTTTAAAGTAGTATAACTTTTGAACGGCTGCACGGATTTTCTTCAAATTTTTTTTGAAAAATAGTAAATTACGCCAGCTTTCAAATGAAGTACAATATGGGGGCGTGGCATGCACAATTTAGTCAAAAAACATATATTTTAAAAAGGGCATTTCCTAAAAAAATTAGCAGTGCCACACCCATTAATTAGATATCATCGAAAAGCTGGAGAAATTTCCAAATTTATGCAAAAAATTTCATCAAAATCGGAGCAGTAGTTCCCAAGTAATGAGCCAAACAAGTTCACCTTCATTCCTGTGCGCGTAATTTTGAAAAACCAAAAATATTAGCAAAATACCAGGCGCCCAGCATGCCCAAGCAAGCAAATTTTGATTTTAGGAACTTTTTAAAGTAGTATAACTTTTGAACGGCTGCACGGATTTTCTTCAAATTTTTTTTGAAAAATAGTAAATTACGCCAGCTTTCAAATGAAGTACAATATGGGGGCGTGGCATGCACAATTTAGTCAAAAAACATGTATTTTAAAAGGGGCATTTCCTAAAAAAATGAGCAGTGCCACACCCATTAATTAGATATCATCGAAAAGCTGGAGAAATTTCCAAATTTCTGCAAAAAATTTCATCAAAATCGGAGCAGTAGTTCCCACGTTATGAGCCAAACAAGTTCACCTTCATTCCTGTGCGCGTAATTTTGAAAAACCAAAAATATTAGCAAAATACCAGGCGCCCAGCATGCCCAAGCAAGCAAATTTTGATTTTAGGAACTTTTTAAAGTAGTATAACTTTTGAACGGCTGCACGGATTTTCTTCAAATTTTTTTTGAAAAATAGTAAATTACGCCAGCTTTCAAATGAAGTACAATATGGGGGCGTGGCATTCACAATTTAGTCAAAAAACATGTATTTTAAAAGGGGCATTTCCTAAAAAAATGAGCAGTGCCACACCCATTAATTAGATATCATCGAAAAGCTGGAGAAATTTCCAAATTTATGCAAAAAATTTCATCAAAATCGGAGCAGTAGTTCCCAAGTTATGAGCCAAACAAGTTCACCTTCATTCCTGTGCGCGTAATTTTGAAAAACCAAAAATATTAGCAAAATACCAGGCGCCCAGCATGCCCAAGCAAGCAAATTTTGATTTTAGGAACTTTTTAAAGTAGTATAACTTTTGAACGGCTGCACGGATTTTCTTCAAATTTTTTTTGAAAAATAGTAAATTACGCCAGCTTTCAAATGAAGTACAATATGGGGGCGTGGCATGCACAATTTAGTCAAAAAACATATATTTTAAAAAGGGCATTTCCTAAAGAAATGAGCAGTGCCACACCCATTAATTAGATATCATCGAAAAGCTGGAGAAATTTCCAAATTTATGCAAAAAATTTCATCAAAATCGGAGCAGTAGTTCCCAAGTTATGAGCCAAACAAGTTCACCTTCATTCCTGCGCGTAATTTTGAAAAACCAAAAATATTAGCAAAATACCAGGCGCCCAGCATGCCCAAGCAAGCAAATTTTGATTTTAGGAACTTTTTAAAGTAGTATAACTTTTGAACGGCTGCACGGATTTTCTTCAAATTTTTTTTGAAAAATAGTAAATTACGCCAGCTTTCAAATGAAGTACAATATGGGGGCGTGGCATGCACAATTTAGTCAAAAAACATGTATTTTAAAAGGGGCATTTCCTAAAAAAATGAGCAGTGCCACACCCATTAATTAGATATCATCGAAAAGCTGGAGAAATTTCCAAATTTCTGCAAAAAATTTCATCAAAATCGGAGCAGTAGTTCCCACGTTATGAGCCAAACAAGTTCACCTTCATTCCTGTGCGCGTAATTTTGAAAAACCAAAAATATTAGCAAAATACCAGGCGCCCAGCATGCCCAAGCAAGCAAATTTTGATTTTAGGAACTTTTTAAAGTAGTATAACTTTTGAACGGCTGCACGGATTTTCTTCAAATTTTTTTTGAAAAATAGTAAATTACGCCAGCTTTCAAATGAAGTACAATATGGGGGCGTGGCATTCACAATTTAGTCAAAAAACATGTATTTTAAAAGGGGCATTTCCTAAAAAAATGAGCAGTGCCACACCCATTAATTAGATATCATCGAAAAGCTGGAGAAATTTCCAAATTTATGCAAAAAATTTCATCAAAATCGGAGCAGTAGTTCCCAAGTTATGAGCCAAACAAGTTCACCTTCATTCCTGTGCGCGTAATTTTGAAAAACCAAAAATATTAGCAAAATACCAGGCGCCCAGCATGCCCAAGCAAGCAAATTTTGATTTTAGGAACTTTTTAAAGTAGTATAACTTTTGAACGGCTGCACGGATTTTCTTCAAATTTTTTTTGAAAAATAGTAAATTACGCCAGCTTTCAAATGAAGTACAATATGGGGGCGTGGCATGCACAATTTAGTCAAAAAACATATATTTTAAAAAGGGCATTTCCTAAAAAAATGAGCAGTGCCACACCCATTAATTAGATATCATCGAAAAGCTGGAGAAATTTCCAAATTTATGCAAAAAATTTCATCAAAATCGGAGCAGTAGTTCCCAAGTTATGAGCCAAACAAGTTCACCTTCATTCCTGTGCGCGTAATTTTGAAAAACCAAAAATATTAGCAAAATACCAGGCGCCCAGCATGCCCAAGCAAGCAAATTTTGATTTTAGGAACTTTTTAAAGTAGTATAACTTTTGAACGGCTGCACGGATTTTCTTCAAATTTTTTTTGAAAAATAGTAAATTACGCCAGCTTTCAAATGAAGTACAATATGGGGGCGTGGCATGCACAACTTAGTCAAAAAACATGAATTTTAAAAAGGGCATTTCCTAAAAAAATGAGCAGTGCCACACCCATTAATTAGATATCATCGAAAAGCTGGAGAAATTTCCAAATTTCTGCAAAAAATTTCATCAAAATCGGAGCAGTAGTTCCCAAGTAATGAGCCAAACAAGTTCACCTTCATTCCTGTGCGCGTAATTTTGAAAAACCAAAAATATTAGCAAAATACCAGGCGCCCAGCATGCCCAAGCAAGCAAATTTTGATTTTAGGAACATTTTAAAGTCGTATAACTTTTGAACGGCTGCACGGATTTTGTTCAAATTTTTTTTGAAAAATAGTAAATTACGCCAGCTTTCAAATGAAGTACAATATGGGGGCGTGGCATGCACAACTTAGTCAAAAAACATGTATTTTAAAAAGGGCATTTCCTAAAAAAATGAGCAGTGCCACACCCATTAATTAGATATCATCGAAAAGCTGGAGAAATTTCCAAATTTCTGCAAAAAATTTCATCAAAATCGGAGCAGTAGTTCCCACGTTATGAGCCAAACAAGTTCACCTTCATTCCTGTGCGCGTAATTTTGAAAAACCAAAAATATTAGCAAAATACCAGGCGCCCAGCATGCCCAAGCAAGCAAATTTTGATTTTAGGAACTTTTTAAAGTAGTATAACTTTTGAACGGCTGCACGGATTTTCTTCAAATTTTTTTTGAAAAATAGTAAATTACGCCAGCTTTCAAATGAAGTACAATATGGGGGCGTGGCATGCACAATTTAGTCAAAAAACATGAATTTTAAAAAGGGCATTTCCTAAAAAAATGAGCAGTGCCACACCCATTAATTAGATATCATCGAAAAGCTGGAGAAATTTCCAAATTTCTGCAAAAAATTTCATCAAAATCGGAGCAGTAGTTCCCAAGTTATGAGCCAAACAAGTTCACCTTCATTCCTGTGCGCGTAATTTTGAAAAACCAAAAATATTAGCAAAATACCAGGCGCCCAGCATGCCCAAGCAAGCAAATTTTGATTTTAGGAACTTTTTAAAGTCGTATAACTTTTGAACGGCTGCACGGATTTTGTTCAAATTTTTTTTGAAAAATAGTAAATTACGCCAGCTTTCAAATGAAGTACAATATGGGGGCGTGGCATGCACAACTTAGTCAAAAAACATGTATTTTAAAAAGGGCATTTCCTAAAAAAATGAGCAGTGCCACACCCATTAATTAGATATCATCGAAAAGCTGGAGAAATTTCCAAATTTCTGCAAAAAATTTCATCAAAATCGGAGCAGTAGTTCCCACGTTATGAGCCAAACAAGTTCACCTTCATTCCTGTGCGCGTAATTTTGAAAAACCAAAAATATTAGCAAAATACCAGGCGCCCAGCATGCCCAAGCAAGCAAATTTTGATTTTAGGAACTTTTTAAAGTAGTATAACTTTTGAACGGCTGCACGGATTTTCTTCAAATTTTTTTTGAAAAATAGTAAATTACGCCAGCTTTCAAATGAAGTACAATATGGGGGCGTGGCATGCACAATTTAGTCAAAAAACATGTATTTTAAAAGGGGCATTTCCTAAAAAAATGAGCAGTGCCACACCCATTAATTAGATATCATCGAAAAGCTGGAGAAATTTCCAAATTTATGCAAAAAATTTCATCAAAATCGGAGCAGTAGTTCCCAAGTTATGAGCCAAACAAGTTCACCTTCATTCCTGTGCGCGTAATTTTGAAAAACCAAAAATATTAGCAAAATACCAGGCGCCCAGCATGCCCAAGCAAGCAAATTTTGATTTTAGGAACTTTTTAAAGTAGTATAACTTTTGAACGGCTGCACGGATTTTCTTCAAATTTTTTTTGAAAAATAGTAAATTACGCCAGCTTTCAAATAAAGTACAATATGGGGGCGTGGCATGCACAATTTAGTCAAAAAACATGTATTTTAAAAGGGGCATTTCTTAAAAAAATGAGCAGTGCCACACCCATTAATTAGATATCATCGAAAAGCTGGAGAAATTTCCAAATTTATGCAAAAAATTTCATCAAAATCGGAGCAGTAGTTCCCAAGTTATGAGCCAAACAAGTTCACCTTCATTCCTGTGCGCGTAATTTTGAAAAACCAAAAATATTAGCAAAATACCAGGCGCCCAGCATGCCCAAGCAAGCAAATTTTGATTTTAGGAACTTTTTAAAGTAGTATAACTTTTGAACGGCTGCACGGATTTTCTTCAAATTTTTTTTGAAAAATAGTAAATTACGCCAGCTTTCAAATGAAGTACAATATGGGGGCGTGGCATGCACAATTTAGTCAAAAAACATGAATTTTAAAAAGGGCATTTCCTAAAAAAATTAGCAGTGCCACACCCATTAATTAGATATCATCGAAAAGCTGGAGAAATTTCCAAATTTCTGCAAAAAATTTCATCAAAATCGGAGCAGTAGTTCCCACGTTATGAGCCAAACAAGTTCACCTTCATTCCTGTGCGCGTAATTTTGAAAAACCAAAAATATTAGCAAAATACCAGGCGCCCAGCATGCCCAAGCAAGCAAATTTTGATTTTAGGAACTTTTTAAAGTAGTATAACTTTTGAACGGCTGCACGGATTTTGTTCAAATTTTTTTTGAAAAATAGTAAATTACGCCAGCTTTCAAATGAAGTACAATATGTGGGCGTGGCATGCACAATTTAGTCAAAAAACATGAATTTTAAAAAGGGCATTTCTTAAAAAAATGAGCAGTGCCACACCCATTAATTAGATATCATCGAAAAGCTGGAGAAATTTCCAAATTTATGCAAAAAATTTCATCAAAATCGGAGCAGTAGTTCCCAAGTTATGAGCCAAACAAGTTCACCTTCATTCCTGTGCGCGTAATTTTGAAAAACCAAAAATATTAGCAAAATACCAGGCGCCCAGCATGCCCAAGCAAGCAAATTTTGATTTTAGGAACTTTTTAAAGTCGTATAACTTTTGAACGGCTGCACGGATTTTGTTCAAATTTTTTTGAAAAATAGTAAATTACGCCAGCTTTCAAATGAAGTACAATATGTGGGCGTGGCATGCACAATTTAGTCAAAAAACATGAATTTTAAAAAGGGCATTTCTTAAAAAAATGAGCAGTGCCACACCCATTAATTAGATATCATCGAAAAGCTGGAGAAATTTCCAAATTTATGCAAAAAATTTCATCAAAATCGGAGCAGTAGTTCCCAAGTTATGAGCCAAACAAGTTCACCTTCATTCCTGTGCGCGTAATTTTGAAAAACCAAAAATATTAGCAAAATACCAGGCGCCCAGCATGCCCAAGCAAGCAAATTTTGATTTTAGGAACTTTTTAAAGTCGTATAACTTTTGAACGGCTGCACGGATTTTGTTCAAATTTTTTTTGAAAAATAGTAAATTACGCCAGCTTTCAAATGAAGTACAATATGTGGGCGTGGCATGCACAATTTAGTCAAAAAACATGAATTTTAAAAAGGGCATTTCTTAAAAAAATGAGCAGTGCCACACCCATTAATTAGATATCATCGAAAAGCTGGAGAAATTTCCAAATTTATGCAAAAAATTTCATCAAAATCGGAGCAGTAGTTCCCAAGTTATGAGCCAAACAAGTTCACCTTCATTCCTGTGCGCGTAATTTTGAAAAACCAAAAATATTAGCAAAATACCAGGCGCCCAGCATGCCCAAGCAAGCAAATTTTGATTTTAGGAACTTTTTAAAGTCGTATAACTTTTGGACGGCTGCACGGATTTTGTTCAAATTTTTTTTGAAAAATAGTAAATTACGCCAGCTTTCAAATGAAGTACAATATGGGGGCGTGGCATGCACAATTTAGTCAAAAAACATGGATTTTAAAAAGGGCATTTCCTAAAAAAATGAGCAGCGCCACACCCATTAATTAGATATCATCGAAAAGCTGGAGAAATTTCCAAATTTATGCAAAAAATTTCATCAAAATCGGAGCAGTAGTTCCCAAGTAATGAGCCAAACAAGTTCACCTTCATTCCTGTGCGCGTAATTTTGAAAAACCAAAAATATTAGCAAAATACCAGGCGCCCAGCATGCCCAAGCAAGCAAATTTTGATTTTAGGAACATTTTAAAGTCGTATAACTTTTGAACGGCTGCACGGATTTTGTTCAAATTTTTTTTGAAAAATAGTAAATTACGCCAGCTTTCAAATGAAGTACAATATGGGGGCGTGGCATGCACAACTTAGTCAAAAAACGTGTATTTTAAAAAGGGCATTTCCTAAAAAAATGAGCAGTGCCACACCCATTAATTAGATATCATCGAAAAGCTGGAGAAATTTCCAAATTTATGCAAAAAATTTCATCAAAATCGGAGCAGTAGTTCCCAAGTTATGAGCCAAACAAGTTCACCTTCATTCCTGTGCGCGTAATTTTGAAAAACCAAAAATATTAGCAAAATACCAGGCGCCCAGCATGCCCAAGCAAGCAAATTTTGATTTTAGGAACTTTTTAAAGTAGTATAACTTTTGAACGGCTGCACGGATTTTCTTCAAATTTTTTTTGAAAAATAGTAAATTACGCCAGCTTTCAAATGAAGTACAATATGGGGGCGTGGCATTCACAATTTAGTCAAAAAACATGTATTTTAAAAGGGGCATTTCCTAAAAAAATGAGCAGTGCCACACCCATTAATTAGATATCATCGAAAAGCTGGAGAAATTTCCAAATTTATGCAAAAAATTTCATCAAAATCGGAGCAGTAGTTCCCAAGTTATGAGCCAAACAAGTTCACCTTCATTCCTGTGCGCGTAATTTTGAAAAACCAAAAATATTAGCAAAATACCAGGCGCCCAGCATGCCCAAGCAAGCAAATTTTGATTTTAGGAACTTTTTAAAGTCGTATAACTTTTGAACGGCTGCACGGATTTTGTTCAATTTTTTTTTGAAAGATAGTAAATTACGCCAGCTTTCAAATGAAGTACAATATGGGGGCGTGGCATGCACAATTTAGTCAAAAAACATGGATTTTAAAAAGGGCATTTCCTAAAAAAATGAGCAGCGCCACACCCATTAATTAGATATCATCGAAAAGCTGGAGAAATTTCCAAATTTATGCAAAAAATTTCATCAAAATCGGAGCAGTAGTTCCCAAGTAATGAGCCAAACAAGTTCACCTTCATTCCTGTGCGCGTAATTTTGAAAAACCAAAAATATTAGCAAAATACCAGGCGCCCAGCATGCCCAAGCAAGCAAATTTTGATTTTAGGAACATTTTAAAGTCGTATAACTTTTGAACGGCTGCACGGATTTTGTTCAAATTTTTTTTGAAAAATAGTAAATTACGCCAGCTTTCAAATGAAGTACAATATGGGGGCGTGGCATGCACAACTTAGTCAAAAAACGTGTATTTTAAAAAGGGCATTTCCTAAAAAAATGAGCAGTGCCACACCCATTAATTAGATATCATCGAAAAGCTGGAGAAATTTCCAAATTTATGCAAAAAATTTCATCAAAATCGGAGCAGTAGTTCCCAAGTTATGAGCCAAACAAGTTCACCTTCATTCCTGTGCGCGTAATTTTGAAAAACCAAAAATATTAGCAAAATACCAGGCGCCCAGCATGCCCAAGCAAGCAAATTTTGATTTTAGGAACTTTTTAAAGTAGTATAACTTTTGAACGGCTGCACGGATTTTCTTCAAATTTTTTTTGAAAAATAGTAAATTACGCCAGCTTTCAAATGAAGTACAATATGGGGGCGTGGCATTCACAATTTAGTCAAAAAACATGTATTTTAAAAGGGGCATTTCCTAAAAAAATGAGCAGTGCCACACCCATTAATTAGATATCATCGAAAAGCTGGAGAAATTTCCAAATTTATGCAAAAAATTTCATCAAAATCGGAGCAGTAGTTCCCAAGTTATGAGCCAAACAAGTTCACCTTCATTCCTGTGCGCGTAATTTTGAAAAACCAAAAATATTAGCAAAATACCAGGCGCCCAGCATGCCCAAGCAAGCAAATTTTGATTTTAGGAACTTTTTAAAGTCGTATAACTTTTGAACGGCTGCACGGATTTTGTTCAATTTTTTTTTGAAAGATAGTAAATTACGCCAGCTTTCAAATGAAGTACAATATGGGGGCGTGGCATGCACAATTTAGTCAAAAAACATGTATTTTAAAAGGGGCATTTCCTAAAAAATGAGCAGTGCCACACCTATTAATTAGATATCATCGAAAAGCTGGAGAAATTTCCAAATTTATGCAAAAAATTTCATCAAAATCGGAGCAGTAGTTCCCAAGTTATGAGCCAAACAAGTTCACCTTCATTCCTGTGCGCGTAATTTTGAAAAACCAAAAATATTAGCAAAATACCAGGCGCCCAGCATGCCCAAGCAAGCAAATTTTGATTTTAGGAACTTTTTAAAGTAGTATAACTTTTGAACGGCTGCACGGATTTTCTTCAAATTTTTTTTGAAAAATAGTAAATTACGCCAGCTTTCAAATAAAGTACAATATGGGGGCGTGGCATGCACAATTTAGTCAAAAAACATGTATTTTAAAAGGGGCATTTCCTAAAAAAATGAGCAGTGCCACACCCATTAATTAGATATCATCGAAAAGCTGGAGAAATTTCCAAATTTCTGCAAAAAATTTCATCAAAATCGGAGCAGTAGTTCCCACGTTATGAGCCAAACAAGTTCACCTTCATTCCTGTGCGCGTAATTTTGAAAAACCAAAAATATTAGCAAAATACCAGGCGCCCAGCATGCCCAAGCAAGCAAATTTTGATTTTAGGAACTTTTTAAAGTAGTATAACTTTTGAACGGCTGCACGGATTTTCTTCAAATTTTTTTTGAAAAATAGTAAATTACGCCAGCTTTCAAATGAAGTACAATATGGGGGCGTGGCATGCACAATTTAGTCAAAAAACATGAATTTTAAAAAGGGCATTTCCTAAAAAAATTAGCAGTGCCACACCCATTAATTAGATATCATCGAAAAGCTGGAGAAATTTCCAAATTTCTGCAAAAAATTTCATCAAAATCGGAGCAGTAGTTCCCACGTTATGAGCCAAACAAGTTCACCTTCATTCCTGTGCGCGTAATTTTGAAAAACCAAAAATATTAGCAAAATACCAGGCGCCCAGCATGCCCAAGCAAGCAAATTTTGATTTTAGGAACTTTTTAAAGTAGTATAACTTTTGAACGGCTGCACGGATTTTCTTCAAATTTTTTTTGAAAAATAGTAAATTACGCCAGCTTTCAAATGAAGTACAATATGGGGGCGTGGCATGCACAATTTAGTCAAAAAACATGTATTTTAAAAGGGGCATTTCCTAAAAAAATGAGCAGTGCCACACCCATTAATTAGATATCATCGAAAAGCTGGAGAAATTTCCAAATTTATGCAAAAAATTTCATCAAAATCGGAGCAGTAGTTCCCAAGTTATGAGCCAAACAAGTTCACCTTCATTCCTGTGCGCGTAATTTTGAAAAACCAAAAATATTAGCAAAATACCAGGCGCCCAGCATGCCCAAGCAAGCAAATTTTGATTTTAGGAACTTTTTAAAGTCGTATAACTTTTGAACGGCTGCACGGATTTTGTTCAAATTTTTTTTGAAAAATAGTAAATTACGCCAGCTTTCAAATGAAGTACAATATGGGGGCGTGGCATGCACAACTTAGTCAAAAAACATGTATTTTAAAAAGGGCATTTCCTAAAAAAATGAGCAGTGCCACACCCATTAATTAGATATCATCGAAAAGCTGGAGAAATTTCCAAATTTATGCAAAAAATTTCATCAAAATCGGAGCAGTAGTTCCCAAGTTATGAGCCAAACAAGTTCACCTTCATTCCTGTGCGCGTAATTTTGAAAAACCAAAAATATTAGCAAAATACCAGGCGCCCAGCATGCCCAAGCAAGCAAATTTTGATTTTAGGAACTTTTTAAAGTCGTATAACTTTTGGACGGCTGCACGGATTTTGTTCAAATTTTTTTTGAAAAATAGTAAATTACGCCAGCTTTCAAATGAAGTACAATATGGGGGCGTGGCATGCACAATTTAGTCAAAAAACATGGATTTTAAAAAGGGCATTTCCTAAAAAAATGAGCAGTGCCACACCCATTAATTAGATATCATCGAAAAGCTGGAGAAATTTCCAAATTTATGCAAAAAAATTCATCAAAATCGGAGCAGTAGTTCCCAAGTTATGAGCCAAACAAGTTCACCTTCATTCCTGTGCGCGTAATTTTGAAAAACCAAAAATATTAGCAAAATACCAGGCGCCCAGCATGCCCAAGCAAGCAAATTTTGATTTTAGGAACTTTTTAAAGTCGTATAACTTTTGAACGGCTGCACGGATTTTGTTCAATTTTTTTTTGAAAGATAGTAAATTACGCCAGCTTTCAAATGAAGTACAATATGGGGGCGTGGCATGCACAATTTAGTCAAAAAACATGTATTTTAAAAGGGGCATTTCCTAAAAAAATGAGCAGTGCCACACCCATTAATTAGATATCATCGAAAAGCTGGAGAAATTTCCAAATTTATGCAAAAAATTTCATCAAAATCGGAGCAGTAGTTCCCAAGTTATGAGCCAAACAAGTTCACCTTCATTCCTGTGCGCGTAATTTTGAAAAACCAAAAATATTAGCAAAATACCAGGCGCCCAGCATGCCCAAGCAAGCAAATTTTGATTTTAGGAACTTTTTAAAGTCGTATAACTTTTGAACGGCTGCACGGATTTTGTTCAAATTTTTTTTGAAAAATAGTAAATTACGCCAGCTTTCAAATGAAGTACAATATGGGGGCGTGGCATGCACAATTTAGTCAAAAAACATGTATTTTAAAAGGGGCATTTCCTAAAAAAATGAGCAGTGCCACACCCATTAATTAGATATCATCGAAAAGCTGGAGAAATTTCCAAATTTATGCAAAAAATTTCATCAAAATCGGAGCAGTAGTTCCCAAGTTATGAGCCAAACAAGTTCACCTTCATTCCTGTGCGCGTAATTTTGAAAAACCAAAAATATTAGCAAAATACCAGGCGCCCAGCATGCCCAAGCAAGCAAATTTTGATTTTAGGAACTTTTTAAAGTCGTATAACTTTTGAACGGCTGCACGGATTTTGTTCAAATTTTTTTTGAAAAATAGTAAATTACGCCAGCTTTCAAATGAAGTACAATATGGGGGCGTGGCATGCACAATTTAGTCAAAAAACATGTATTTTAAAAGGGGCATTTCCTAAAAAAATGAGCAGTGCCACACCCATTAATTAGATATCATCGAAAAGCTGGAGAAATTTCCAAATTTATGCAAAAAATTTCATCAAAATCGGAGCAGTAGTTCCCAAGTTATGAGCCAAACAAGTTCACCTTCATTCCTGTGCGCGTAATTTTGAAAAACCAAAAATATTAGCAAAATACCAGGCGCCCAGCATGCCCAAGCAAGCAAATTTTGATTTTAGGAACTTTTTAAAGTCGTATAACTTTTGAACGGCTGCACGGATTTTGTTCAAATTTTTTTCGAAAAATAGTAAATTACGCCAGCTTTCAAATGAAGTACAATATGGGGGCGTGGCATGCACAATTTAGTCAAAAAACATGTATTTTAAAAGGGGCATTTCCTAAAAAAATGAGCAGTGCCACACCCATTAATTAGATATCATCGAAAAGCTGGAGAAATTTCCAAATTTATGCAAAAAATTTCATCAAAATCGGAGCAGTAGTTCCCAAGTTATGAGCCAAACAAGTTCACCTTCATTCCTGTGCGCGTAATTTTGAAAAACCAAAAATATTAGCAAAATACCAGGCGCCCAGCATGCCCAAGCAAGCAAATTTTGATTTTAGGAACTTTTTAAAGTCGTATAACTTTTGGACGGCTGCACGGATTTTGTTCAAATTTTTTTTGAAAAATAGTAAATTACGCCAGCTTTCAAATGAAGTACAATATGGGGGCGTGGCATGCACAATTTAGTCAAAAAACATGTATTTTAAAAGGGGCATTTCCTAAAAAAATGAGCAGTGCCACACCCATTAATTAGATATCATCGAAAAGCTGGAGAAATTTCCAAATTTATGCAAAAAATTTCATCAAAATCGGAGCAGTAGTTCCCAAGTTATGAGCCAAACAAGTTCACCTTCATTCCTGTGCGCGTAATTTTGAAAAACCAAAAATATTAGCAAAATACCAGGCGCCCAGCATGCCCAAGCAAGCAAATTTTGATTTTAGGAACTTTTTAAAGTCGTATAACTTTTGAACGGCTGCACGGATTTTGTTCAAATTTTTTTTGAAAAATAGTAAATTACGCCAGCTTTCAAATGAAGTACAATATGGGGGCGTGGCATGCACGATTTAGTCAAAAAACATGTATTTTAAAAGGGGCATTTCCTAAAAAAATGAGCAGTGCCACACCCAATAATTAGATATCATCGAAAAGCTGGAGAAATTTCCAAATTTATGCAAAAAATTTCATCAAAATCGGAGCAGTAGTTCCCAAGTTATGAGCCAAACAAGTTCACCTTCATTCCTGTGCGCGTAATTTTGAAAAACCAAAAATATTAGCAAAATACCAGGCGCCCAGCATGCCCAAGCAAGCAAATTTTGATTTTAGGAACTTTTTAAAGTCCTATAACTTTTGAACGGCTGCACGGATTTTGTTCAAATTTTTTTTGAAAAATAGTAAATTACGCCAGCTTTCAAATGAAGTACAATATGGGGGCGTGGCATGCACAATTTAGTCAAAAAACATGGATTTTAAAAAGGGCATTTCCTAAAAAAATGAGCAGTGCCACACCCATTAATTAGATATCATCGAAAAGCTGGAGAAATTTCCAAATTTATGCAAAAAATTTCATCAAAATCGGAGCAGTAGTTCCCAAGTTATGAGCCAAACAAGTTCACCTTCATTCCTGTGCGCGTAATTTTGAAAAACCAAAAATATTAGCAAAATACCAGGCGCCCAGCATGCCCAAGCAAGCAAATTTTGATTTTAGGAACTTTTTAAAGTCGTATAACTTTTGAACGGCTGCACGGATTTTGTTCAAATTTTTTTTGAAAAATAGTAAATTACGCCAGCTTTCAAATGAAGTACAATATGGGGGCGTGGCATGCACAATTTAGTCAAAAAACATGGATTTTAAAAAGGGCATTTCCTAAAAAAATGAGCAGTGCCACACCCATTAATTAGATATCATCGAAAAGCTGGAGAAATTTCCAAATTTATGCAAAAAATTTCATCAAAATCGGAGCAGTAGTTCCCAAGTTATGAGCCAAACAAGTTCACCTTCATTCCTGTGCGCGTAATTTTGAAAAACCAAAAATATTAGCAAAATACCAGGCGCCCAGCATGCCCAAGCAAGCAAATTTTGATTTTAGGAACTTTTTAAAGTCGTATAACTTTTGAACGGCTGCACGGATTTTGTTCAATTTTTTTTTGAAAGATAGTAAATTACGCCAGCTTTCAAATGAAGTACAATATGGGGGCGTGGCATGCACAATTTAGTCAAAAAACATGGATTTTAAAAAGGGCATTTCCTAAAAAAATGAGCAGTGCCACACCCATTAATTAGATATCATCGAAAAGCTGGAGAAATTTCCAAATTTATGCAAAAAATTTCATCAAAATCGGAGCAGTAGTTCCCAAGTTATGAGCCAAACAAGTTCACCTTCATTCCTGTGCGCGTAATTTTGAAAAACCAAAAATATTAGCAAAATACCAGGCGCCCAGCATGCCCAAGCAAGCAAATTTTGATTTTAGGAACTTTTTAAAGTCGTATAACTTTTGAACGGCTGCACGGATTTTGTTCAATTTTTTTTTGAAAGATAGTAAATTACGCCAGCTTTCAAATGAAGTACAATATGGGGGCGTGGCATGCACAATTTAGTCAAAAAACATGGATTTTAAAAAGGGCATTTCCTAAAAAAATGAGCAGTGCCACACCCATTAATTAGATATCATCGAAAAGCTGGAGAAATTTCCAAATTTATGCAAAAAATTTCATCAAAATCGGAGCAGTAGTTCCCAAGTTATGAGCCAAACAAGTTCACCTTCATTCCTGTGCGCGTAATTTTGAAAAACCAAAAATATTAGCAAAATACCAGGCGCCCAGCATGCCCAAGCAAGCAAATTTTGATTTTAGGAACTTTTTAAAGTCGTATAACTTTTGAACGGCTGCACGGATTTTGTTCAATTTTTTTTTGAAAGATAGTAAATTACGCCAGCTTTCAAATGAAGTACAATATGGGGGCGTGGCATGCACAATTTAGTCAAAAAACATGGATTTTAAAAAGGGCATTTCCTAAAAAAATGAGCAGTGCCACACCCATTAATTAGATATCATCGAAAAGCTGGAGAAATTTCCAAATTTATGCAAAAAATTTCATCAAAATCGGAGCAGTAGTTCCCAAGTTATGAGCCAAACAAGTTCACCTTCATTCCTGTGCGCGTAATTTTGAAAAACCAAAAATATTAGCAAAATACCAGGCGCCCAGCATGCCCAAGCAAGCAAATTTTGATTTTAGGAACTTTTTAAAGTCGTATAACTTTTGAACGGCTGCACGGATTTTGTTCAATTTTTTTTTGAAAGATAGTAAATTACGCCAGCTTTCAAATGAAGTACAATATGGGGGCGTGGCATGCACAATTTAGTCAAAAAACATGGATTTTAAAAAGGGCATTTCCTAAAAAAATGAGCAGTGCCACACCCATTAATTAGATATCATCGAAAAGCTGGAGAAATTTCCAAATTTATGCAAAAAATTTCATCAAAATCGGAGCAGTAGTTCCCAAGTTATGAGCCAAACAAGTTCACCTTCATTCCTGTGCGCGTAATTTTGAAAAACCAAAAATATTAGCAAAATACCAGGCGCCCAGCATGCCCAAGCAAGCAAATTTTGATTTTAGGAACTTTTTAAAGTCGTATAACTTTTGAACGGCTGCACGGATTTTGTTCAATTTTTTTTTGAAAGATAGTAAATTACGCCAGCTTTCAAATGAAGTACAATATGGGGGCGTGGCATGCACAATTTAGTCAAAAAACATGGATTTTAAAAAGGGCATTTCCTAAAAAAATGAGCAGTGCCACACCCATTAATTAGATATCATCGAAAAGCTGGAGAAATTTCCAAATTTATGCAAAAAATTTCATCAAAATCGGAGCAGTAGTTCCCAAGTTATGAGCCAAACAAGTTCACCTTCATTCCTGTGCGCGTAATTTTGAAAAACCAAAAATATTAGCAAAATACCAGGCGCCCAGCATGCCCAAGCAAGCAAATTTTGATTTTAGGAACTTTTTAAAGTCGTATAACTTTTGAACGGCTGCACGGATTTTGTTCAATTTTTTTTTGAAAGATAGTAAATTACGCCAGCTTTCAAATGAAGTACAATATGGGGGCGTGGCATGCACAATTTAGTCAAAAAACATGGATTTTAAAAAGGGCATTTCCTAAAAAAATGAGCAGTGCCACACCCATTAATTAGATATCATCGAAAAGCTGGAGAAATTTCCAAATTTATGCAAAAAATTTCATCAAAATCGGAGCAGTAGTTCCCAAGTTATGAGCCAAACAAGTTCACCTTCATTCCTGTGCGCGTAATTTTGAAAAACCAAAAATATTAGCAAAATACCAGGCGCCCAGCATGCCCAAGCAAGCAAATTTTGATTTTAGGAACTTTTTAAAGTCGTATAACTTTTGAACGGCTGCACGGATTTTGTTCAATTTTTTTTTGAAAGATAGTAAATTACGCCAGCTTTCAAATGAAGTACAATATGGGGGCGTGGCATGCACAATTTAGTCAAAAAACATGGATTTTAAAAAGGGCATTTCCTAAAAAAATGAGCAGTGCCACACCCATTAATTAGATATCATCGAAAAGCTGGAGAAATTTCCAAATTTATGCAAAAAATTTCATCAAAATCGGAGCAGTAGTTCCCAAGTTATGAGCCAAACAAGTTCACCTTCATTCCTGTGCGCGTAATTTTGAAAAACCAAAAATATTAGCAAAATACCAGGCGCCCAGCATGCCCAAGCAAGCAAATTTTGATTTTAGGAACTTTTTAAAGTCGTATAACTTTTGAACGGCTGCACGGATTTTCTTCAAATTTTTTTTGAAAAATAGTAAATTACGCCAGCTTTCAAATGAAGTACAATATGGGGGCGTGGCATGCACGATTTAGTCAAAAAACATGTATTTTAAAAGGGGCATTTCCTAAAAAAATGAGCAGTGCCACACCCATTAATTAGATATCATCGAAAAGCTGGAGAAATTTCCAAATTTATGCAAAAAATTTCATCAAAATCGGAGCAGTAGTTCCCAAGTTATGAGCCAAACAAGTTCACCTTCATTCCTGTGCGCGTAATTTTGAAAAACCAAAAATATTAGCAAAATACCAGGCGCCCAGCATGCCCAAGCAAGCAAATTTTGATTTTAGGAACTTTTTAAAGTCGTATAACTTTTGAACGGCTGCACGGATTTTGTTCAAATTTTTTTTGAAAAATAGTAAATTACGCCAGCTTTCAAATGAAGTACAATATGGGGGCGTGGTATGCACAATTTAGTCAAAAAACATGTATTTTAAAAGGGGCATTTCCTAAAAAAATGAGCAGTGCCACACCCATTAATTAGATATCATCGAAAAGCTGGAGAAATTTCTAAATTTATGCAAAAAATTTCATCAAAATCGGAGCAGTAGTTCCCAAGTTATGAGCCAAACAAATTCACCTTCATTCCTGTGCGCGTAATTTTGAAAAACCAAAAATATTAGCAAAATACCAGGCGCCCAGCATGCCCAAGCAAGCAAATTTTGATTTTAGGAACTTTTTAAAGTCGTATAACTTTTGAACGGCTGCACGGATTTTGTTCAATTTTTTTTTGAAAGATAGTAAATTACGCCAGCTTTCAAATGAAGTACAATATGGGGGCGTGGCATGCACAATTTAGTCAAAAAACATGGATTTTAAAAAAGGCATTTCCTAAAAAAATGAGCAGTGCCACACCCATTAATTAGATATCATCGAAAAGCTGGAGAAATTTCCAAATTTATGCAAAAAATTTCATCAAAATCGGAGTAGTAGTTCCCAAGTTATGAGCCAAACAAGTTCACCTTCATTCCTGTGCGCGTAATTTTGAAAAACCAAAAATATTAGCAAAATACCAGGCGCCCAGCATGCCCAAGCAAGCAAATTTTGATTTTAGGAACTTTTTAAAGTCGTATAACTTTTGAACGGCTGCACGGATTTTGTTCAAATTTTTTTTGAAAAATAGTAAATTACGCCAGCTTTCAAATGAAGTACAATATGGGGGCGTGGCATGCACAATTTAGTCAAAAAACATATATTTTAAAAAGGGCATTTCCTAAAAAAATTAGCAGTGCCACACCCATTAATTAGATATCATCGAAAAGCTGGAGAAATTTCCAAATTTATGCAAAAAATTTCATCAAAATCGGAGCAGTAGTTCCCAAGTTATGAGCCAAACAAGTTCACCTTCATTCCTGTGCGCGTAATTTTGAAAAACCAAAAATATTAGCAAAATACCAGGCGCCCAGCATGCCCAAGCAAGCAAATTTTGATTTTAGGAACTTTTTAAAGTCGTATAACTTTTGAACGGCTGCACGGATTTTGTTCAAATTTTTTTTGAAAAATAGTAAATTACGCCAGCTTTCAAATGAAGTACAATATGTGGGCGTGGCATGCACAATTTAGTCAAAAAACATGAATTTTAAAAAGGGCATTTCCTAAAAAAATGAGCAGTGCCACACCCATTAATTAGATATCATCGAAAAGCTGGAGAAATTTCCAAATTTATGCAAAAAATTTCATCAAAATCGGAGCAGTAGTTCCCAAGTTATGAGCCAAACAAGTTCACCTTCATTCCTGTGCGCGTAATTTTGAAAAACCAAAAATATTAGCAAAATACCAGGCGCCCAGCATGCCCAAGCAAGCAAATTTTGATTTTAGGAACTTTTTAAAGTCGTATAACTTTTGAACGGCTGCACGGATTTTGTTCAAATTTTTTTTGAAAAATAGTAAATTACGCCAGCTTTCAAATGAAGTACAATATGGGGGCGTGGCATGCACAATTTAGTCAAAAAACATGTATTTTAAAAGGGGCATTTCCTAAAAAAATGAGCAGTGCCACACCCATTAATTAGATATCATCGAAAAGCTGGAGAAATTTCCAAATTTATGCAAAAAATTTCATCAAAATCGAAGCAGTAGTTCCCAAGTTATGAGCCAAACAAGTTCACCTTCATTCCTGTGCGCGTAATTTTGAAAAACCAAAAATATTAGCAAAATACCAGGCGCCCAGCATGCCCAAGCAAGCAAATTTTGATTTTAGGAACTTTTTAAAGTCGTATAACTTTTGAACGGCTGCACGGATTTTGTTCAATTTTTTTTTTGAAAAATAGTAAATTACGCCAGCTTTCAAATGAAGTACAATATGGGGGCGTGGCATGCACAATTTAGTCAAAAAACATGTATTTTAAAAGGGGCATTTCCTAAAAAAATGAGCAGTGCCACACCCATTAATTAGATATCATCGAAAAGCTGGAGAAATTTCCAAATTTATGCAAAAAATTTCATCAAAATCGGAGCAGTAGTTCCCAAGTTATGAGCCAAACAAGTTCACCTTCATTCCTGTGCGCGTAATTTTGAAAAACCAAAAATATTAGCAAAATACCAGGCGCCCAGCATGCCCAAGCAAGCAAATTTTGATTTTAGGAACTTTTTAAAGTCGTATAACTTTTGAACGGCTGCACGGATTTTGTTCAAATTTTTTTTGAAAAATAGTAAATTACGCCAGCTTTCAAATGAAGTACAATATGGGGGCGTGGCATGCACAATTTAGTCAAAAAACATGTATTTTAAAAGGGGCATTTCCTAAAAAAATGAGCAGTGCCACACCCATTAATTAGATATCATCGAAAAGCTGGAGAAATTTCCAAATTTATGCAAAAAATTTCATCAAAATCGGAGCAGTAGTTCCCAAGTTATGAGCCAAACAAGTTCACCTTCATTCCTGTGCGCGTAATTTTGAAAAACCAAAAATATTAGCAAAATACCAGGCGCCCAGCATGCCCAAGCAAGCAAATTTTGATTTTAGGAACTTTTTAAAGTCGTATAACTTTTGAACGGCTGCACGGATTTTGTTCAAATTTTTTTTGAAAAATAGTAAATTACGCCAGCTTTCAAATGAAGTACAATATGGGGGCGTGGCATGCACAATTTAGTCAAAAAACATGTATTTTAAAAGGGGCATTTCCTAAAAAAATGAGCAGTGCCACACCCATTAATTAAATATCATCGAAAAGCTGGAGAAATTTCCAAATTTATGCAAAAAATTTCATCAAAATCGGAGCAGTAGTTCCCAAGTTATGAGCCAAACAAGTTCACCTTCATTCCTGTGCGCGTAATTTTGAAAAACCAAAAATATTAGCAAAATACCAGGCGCCCAGCATGCCCAAGCAAGCAAATTTTGATTTTAGGAACTTTTTAAAGTCGTATAACTTTTGAACGGCTGCACGGATTTTCTTCAAATTTTTTTTGAAAAATAGTAAATTACGCCAGCTTTCAAATGAAGTACAATATGGGGGCGTGGCATGCACAATTTAGTCAAAAAACATGTATTTTAAAAGGGGCATTTCCTAAAAAAATGAGCAGTGCCACACCCATTAATTAGATATCATCGAAAAGCTGGAGAAATTTCCAAATTTATGCAAAAAATTTCATCAAAATCGGAGCAGTAGTTCCCAAGTTATGAGCCAAACAAGTTCACCTTCATTCCTGTACGCGTAATTTTGAAAAACCAAAAATATTAGCAAAATACCAGGCGCCCAGCATGCCCAAGCAAGCAAATTTTGATTTTAGGAACTTTTTAAAGTCGTATAACTTTTGAACGGCTGCACGGATTTTGTTCAATTTTTTTTGAAAGATAGTAAATTACGCCAGCTTTCAAATGAAGTACAATATGGGGGCGTGGCATGCACAATTTAGTCAAAAAACATGTATTTTAAAAGGGGCATTTCCTAAAAAAATGAGCAGTGCCACACCCATTAATTAGATATCATCGAAAAGCTGGAGAAATTTCCAAATTTATGCAAAAAATTTCATCAAAATCGGAGCAGTAGTTCCCAAGTTATGAGCCAAACAAGTTCACCTTCATTCCTGTGCGCGTAATTTTGAAAAACCAAAAATATTAGCAAAATACCAGGCGCCCAGCATGCCCAAGCAAGCAAATTTTGATTTTAGGAACTTTTTAAAGTCGTATAACTTTTGAACGGCTGCACGGATTTTCTTCAAATTTTTTTTGAAAAATAGTAAATTACGCCAGCTTTCAAATGAAGTACAATATGGGGGCGTGGCATGCACAATTTAGTCAAAAAACATGTATTTTAAAAGGGGCATTTCCTAAAAAAATGAGCAGTGCCACACCCATTAATTAGATATCATCGAAAAGCTGGAGAAATTTCCAAATTTATGCAAAAAATTTCATCAAAATCGGAGCAGTAGTTCCCAAGTTATGAGCCAAACAAGTTCACCTTCATTCCTGTGCGCGTAATTTTGAAAAACCAAAAATATTAGCAAAATACCAGGCGCCCAGCATGCCCAAGCAAGCAAATTTTGATTTTAGGAACTTTTTAAAGTCGTATAACTTTTGAACGGCTGCACGGATTTTCTTCAAATTTTTTTTGAAAAATAGTAAATTACGCCAGCTTTCAAATGAAGTACAATATGGGGGCGTGGCATGCACAATTTAGTCAAAAAACATGGATTTTAAAAAGGGCATTTCCTAAAAAAATGAGCAGTGCCACACCCATTAATTAGATATCATCGAAAAGCTGGAGAAATTTCCAAATTTCTGCAAAAAATTTCATCAAAATCGGAGTAGTAGTTCCCAAGTTATGAGCCAAACAAGTTCACCTTCATTCCTGTGCGCGTAATTTTGAAAAACCAAAAATATTAGCAAAATACCAGGCGCCCAGCATGCCCAAGCAAGCAAATTTTGATTTTAGGAACTTTTTAAAGTCGTATAACTTTTGAACGGCTGCACGGATTTTGTTCAAATTTTTTTTGAAAAATAGTAAATTACGCCAGCTTTCAAATGAAGTACAATATGTGGGCGTGGCATGCACAATTTAGTCAAAAAACATGTATTTTAAAAGGGGCATTTCCTAAAAAAATGAGCAGTGCCACACCCATTAATTAGATATCATCGAAAAGCTGGAGAAATTTCCAAATTTATGCAAAAAATTTCATCAAAATCGGAGCAGTAGTTCCCAAGTTATGAGCCAAACAAGTTCACCTTCATTCCTGTACGCGTAATTTTGAAAAACCAAAAATATTAGCAAAATACCAGGCGCCCAGCATGCCCAAGCAAGCAAATTTTGATTTTAGGAACTTTTTAAAGTCGTATAACTTTTGAACGGCTGCACGGATTTTCTTCAAATTTTTTTTGAAAAATAGTAAATTACGCCAGCTTTCAAATGAAGTACAATATGGGGGCGTGGCATGCACAATTTAGTCAAAAAACATGTATTTTAAAAGGGGCATTTCCTAAAAAAATGAGCAGTGCCACACCCATTAATTAGATATCATCGAAAAGCTGGAGAAATTTCCAAATTTATGCAAAAAATTTCATCAAAATCGGAGCAGTAGTTCCCAAGTTATGAGCCAAACAAGTTCACCTTCATTCCTGTGCGCGTAATTTTGAAAAACCAAAAATATTAGCAAAATACCAGGCGCCCAGCATGCCCAAGCAAGCAAATTTTGATTTTAGGAACTTTTTAAAGTCGTATAACTTTTGAACGGCTGCACGGATTTTCTTCAAATTTTTTTTGAAAAATAGTAAATTACGCCAGCTTTCAAATGAAGTACAATATGGGGGCGTGGCATGCACAATTTAGTCAAAAAACATGGATTTTAAAAAGGGCATTTCCTAAAAAAATGAGCAGTGCCACACCCATTAATTAGATATCATCGAAAAGCTGGAGAAATTTCCAAATTTCTGCAAAAAATTTCATCAAAATCGGAGTAGTAGTTCCCAAGTTATGAGCCAAACAAGTTCACCTTCATTCCTGTGCGCGTAATTTTGAAAAACCAAAAATATTAGCAAAATACCAGGCGCCCAGCATGCCCAAGCAAGCAAATTTTGATTTTAGGAACTTTTTAAAGTCGTATAACTTTTGAACGGCTGCACGGATTTTGTTCAAATTTTTTTTGAAAAATAGTAAATTACGCCAGCTTTCAAATGAAGTACAATATGTGGGCGTGGCATGCACAATTTAGTCAAAAAACATGAATTTTAAAAAGGGCATTTCCTAAAAAAATGAGCAGTGCCACACCCATTAGATATCATCGAAAAGCTGGAGAAATTTCCAAATTTATGCAAAAAATTTCATCAAAATCGGAGCAGTAGTTCCCAAGTTATGAGCCAAACAAGTTCACCTTCATTCCTGTGCGCGTAATTTTGAAAAACCAAAAATATTAGCAAAATACCAGGCGCCCAGCATGCCCAAGCAAGCAAATTTTGATTTTAGGAACTTTTTAAAGTCGTATAACTTTTGAACGGCTGCACGGATTTTCTTCAAATTTTTTTTGAAAAATAGTAAATTACGCCAGCTTTCAAATGAAGTACAATATGGGGGCGTGGCATGCACAATTTAGTCAAAAAACATGGATTTTAAAAAAGGCATTTCCTAAAAAAATGAGCAGTGCCACACCCATTAATTAGATATCATCGAAAAGCTGGAGAAATTTCCAAATTTATGCAAAAAATTTCATCAAAATCGGAGTAGTAGTTCCCAAGTTATGAGCCAAACAAGTTCACCTTCATTCCTGTGCGCGTAATTTTGAAAAACCAAAAATATTAGCAAAATACCAGGCGCCCAGCATGCCCAAGCAAGCAAATTTTGATTTTAGGAACTTTTTAAAGTCGTATAACTTTTGAACGGCTGCACGGATTTTCTTCAAATTTTTTTTGAAAAATAGTAAATTACGCCAGCTTTCAAATGAAGTACAATATGGGGGCGTGGCATGCACAATTTAGTCAAAAAACATGGATTTTAAAAAAGGCATTTCCTAAAAAAATGAGCAGTGCCACACCCATTAATTAGATATCATCGAAAAGCTGGAGAAATTTCCAAATTTATGCAAAAAATTTCATCAAAATCGGAGTAGTAGTTCCCAAGTTATGAGCCAAACAAGTTCACCTTCATTCCTGTGCGCGTAATTTTGAAAAACCAAAAATATTAGCAAAATACCAGGCGCCCAGCATGCCCAAGCAAGCAAATTTTGATTTTAGGAACTTTTTAAAGTCGTATAACTTTTGAACGGCTGCACGGATTTTCTTCAAATTTTTTTTGAAAAATAGTAAATTACGCCAGCTTTCAAATGAAGTACAATATGGGGGCGTGGCATGCACAATTTAGTCAAAAAACATGGATTTTAAAAAGGGCATTTCCTAAAAAAATGAGCAGTGCCACACCCATTAATTAGATATCATCGAAAAGCTGGAGAAATTTCCAAATTTATGCAAAAAATTTCATCAAAATCGGAGCAGTAGTTCCCAAGTTATGAGCCAAACAAGTTCACCTTCATTCCTGTGCGCGTAATTTTGAAAAACCAAAAATATTAGCAAAATACCAGGCGCCCAGCATGCCCAAGCAAGCAAATTTTGATTTTAGGAACTTTTTAAAGTCGTATAACTTTTGAACGGCTGCACGGATTTTGTTCAAATTTTTTTTGAAAAATAGTAAATTACGCCAGCTTTCAAATGAAGTACAATATGTGGGCGTGGCATGCACAATTTAGTCAAAAAACATGAATTTTAAAAAGGGAATTTCCTAAAAAAATGAGCAGTGCCACACCCATTAATTAGATATCATCGAAAAGCTGGAGAAATTTCCAAATTTATGCAAAAAATTTCATCAAAATCGGAGCAGTAGTTCCCAAGTTATGAGCCAAACAAGTTCACCTTCATTCCTGTGCGCGTAATTTTGAAAAACCAAAAATATTAGCAAAATACCAGGCGCCCAGCATGCCCAAGCAAGCAAATTTTGATTTTAGGAACTTTTTAAAGTCGTATAACTTTTGAACGGCTGCACGGATTTTGTTCAAATTTTTTTTGAAAAATAGTAAATTACGCCAGCTTTCAAATGAAGTACAATATGGGGGCGTGGCATGCACAATTTAGTCAAAAAACATGTATTTTAAAAGGGGCATTTCCTAAAAAAATGAGCAGTGCCACACCCATTAATTAGATATCATCGAAAAGCTGGAGAAATTTCCAAATTTATGCAAAAAATTTCATCAAAATCGGAGCAGTAGTTCCCAAGTTATGAGCCAAACAAGTTCACCTTCATTCCTGTGCGCGTAATTTTGAAAAACCAAAAATATTAGCAAAATACCAGGCGCCCAGCATGCCCAAGCAAGCAAATTTTGATTTTAGGAACTTTTTAAAGTCGTATAACTTTTGAACGGCTGCACGGATTTTGTTCAAATTTTTTTTGAAAAATAGTAAATTACGCCAGCTTTCAAATGAAGTACAATATGTGGGCGTGGCATGCACAATTTAGTCAAAAAACATGAATTTTAAAAAGGGAATTTCCTAAAAAAATGAGCAGTGCCACACCCATTAATGAGATATCATCGAAAAGCTGGAGAAATTTCCAAATTTATGCAAAAAATTTCATCAAAATCGGAGCAGTAGTTCCCAAGTTATGAGCCAAACAAGTTCACCTTCATTCCTGTGCGCGTAATTTTGAAAAACCAAAAATATTAGCAAAATACCAGGCGCCCAGCATGCCCAAGCAAGCAAATTTTGATTTTAGGAACTTTTTAAAGTCGTATAACTTTTGAACGGCTGCACGGATTTTGTTCAAATTTTTTTTGAAAAATAGTAAATTACGCCAGCTTTCAAATGAAGTACAATATGTGGGCGTGGCATGCACAATTTAGTCAAAAAACATGAATTTTAAAAAGGGCATTTCCTAAAAAAATGAGCAGTGCCACACCCATTAATTAGATATCATCGAAAAGCTGGAGAAATTTCCAAATTTATGCAAAAAATTTCATCAAAATCGGAGCAGTAGTTCCCAAGTTATGAGCCAAACAAGTTCACCTTCATTCCTGTGCGCGTAATTTTGAAAAACCAAAAATATTAGCAAAATACCAGGCGCCCAGCATGCCCAAGCAAGCAAATTTTGATTTTAGGAACTTTTTAAAGTCGTATAACTTTTGAACGGCTGCACGGATTTTGTTCAAATTTTTTTTGAAAAATAGTAAATTACGCCAGCTTTCAAATGAAGTACAATATGTGGGCGTGGCATGCACAATTTAGTCAAAAAACATGAATTTTAAAAAGGGCATTTCCTAAAAAAATGAGCAGTGCCACACCCATTAATTAGATATCATCGAAAAGCTGGAGAAATTTCCAAATTTATGCAAAAAATTTCATCAAAATCGGAGCAGTAGTTCCCAAGTTATGAGCCAAACAAGTTCACCTTCATTCCTGTGCGCGTAATTTTGAAAAACCAAAAATATTAGCAAAATACCAGGCGCCCAGCATGCCCAAGCAAGCAAATTTTGATTTTAGGAACTTTTTAAAGTCGTATAACTTTTGAACGGCTGCACGGATTTTGTTCAAATTTTTTTTGAAAAATAGTAAATTACGCCAGCTTTCAAATGAAGTACAATATGTGGGCGTGGCATGCACAATTTAGTCAAAAAACATGAATTTTAAAAAGGGCATTTCCTAAAAAAATGAGCAGTGCCACACCCATTAATTAGATATCATCGAAAAGCTGGAGAAATTTCCAAATTTATGCAAAAAATTTCATCAAAATCGGAGCAGTAGTTCCCAAGTTATGAGCCAAACAAGTTCACCTTCATTCCTGTGCGCGTAATTTTGAAAAACCAAAAATATTAGCAAAATACCAGGCGCCCAGCATGCCCAAGCAAGCAAATTTTGATTTTAGGAACTTTTTAAAGTCGTATAACTTTTGAACGGCTGCACGGATTTTGTTCAAATTTTTTTTGAAAAATAGTAAATTACGCCAGCTTTCAAATGAAGTACAATATGTGGGCGTGGCATGCACAATTTAGTCAAAAAACATGAATTTTAAAAAGGGCATTTCCTAAAAAAATGAGCAGTGCCACACCCATTAATTAGATATCATCGAAAAGCTGGAGAAATTTCCAAATTTATGCAAAAAATTTCATCAAAATCGGAGCAGTAGTTCCCAAGTTATGAGCCAAACAAGTTCACCTTCATTCCTGTGCGCGTAATTTTGAAAAACCAAAAATATTAGCAAAATACCAGGCGCCCAGCATGCCCAAGCAAGCAAATTTTGATTTTAGGAACTTTTTAAAGTCGTATAACTTTTGAACGGCTGCACGGATTTTGTTCAAATTTTTTTTGAAAAATAGTAAATTACGCCAGCTTTCAAATGAAGTACAATATGTGGGCGTGGCATGCACAATTTAGTCAAAAAACATGAATTTTAAAAAGGGCATTTCCTAAAAAAATGAGCAGTGCCACACCCATTAATTAGATATCATCGAAAAGCTGGAGAAATTTCCAAATTTATGCAAAAAATTTCATCAAAATCGGAGCAGTAGTTCCCAAGTTATGAGCCAAACAAGTTCACCTTCATTCCTGTGCGCGTAATTTTGAAAAACCAAAAATATTAGCAAAATACCAGGCGCCCAGCATGCCCAAGCAAGCAAATTTTGATTTTAGGAACTTTTTAAAGTCGTATAACTTTTGAACGGCTGCACGGATTTTCTTCAATTTTTTTTTGAAAAATAGTAAATTACGCCAGCTTTCAAATGAAGTACAATATAGGGGCGTGGCATGCACAATTTAGTCAAAAAACATGTACTTTAAAAAGGGAATTTCCTAAGAAAATGAGCAGTGCCACACCCATTAATGAGATATCATCGAAAAGCTGGAGAAATTTCCAAATTTATGCAAAAAATTTCATCAAAATCGGAGCAGTAGTTCCCAAGTTATGAGCCAAACAAGTTCACCTTTATTCTTGTGCGCGTAATTTTAAAAAACCAAAAATATTAGCAAAATACCAGGCGCCCAGCATGCCCAAGCAAGCAAATTTTGATTTTAGGAACTTTTTAAAGTCGTATAACTTTTGAACGGCTGCACGGATTTTGTTCAAATTTTTTTTGAAAAATAGTAAATTACGCCAGCTTTCAAATGAAGTACAATATGGGGGCGTGGCATGCACAATTTAGTCAAAAAACATGAATTTTAAAAAGGGAATTTCCTAAAAAAATGAGCAGTGCCACACCCATTAATTAGATATCATCGAAAAGCTGGAGAAATTTCCAAATTTATGCAAAAAATTTCATCAAAATCGGAGTAGTAGTTCCCAAGTTATGAGCCAAACAAGTTCACCTTCATTCCTGTGCGCGTAATTTTGAAAAACCAAAAATATTAGCAAAATACCAGGCGCCCAGCATGCCCAAGCAAGCAAATTTTGATTTTAGGAACTTTTTAAAGTCGTATAACTTTTGAACGGCTGCACGGATTTTGTTCAAATTTTTTTTGAAAAATAGTAAATTACGCCAGCTTTCAAATGAAGTACAATATGTGGGCGTGGCATGCACAATTTAGTCAAAAAACATGAATTTTAAAAAGGGCATTTCTTAAAAAAATGAGCAGTGCCACACCCATTAATTAGATATCATCGAAAAGCTGGAGAAATTTCCAAATTTATGCAAAAAATTTCATCAAAATCGGAGCAGTAGTTCCCAAGTTATGAGCCAAACAAGTTCACCTTCATTCCTGTGCGCGTAATTTTGAAAAACCAAAAATATTAGCAAAATACCAGGCGCCCAGCATGCCCAAGCAAGCAAATTTTGATTTTAGGAACTTTTTAAAGTCGTATAACTTTTGAACGGCTGCACGGATTTTGTTCAAATTTTTTTTGAAAAATAGTAAATTACGCCAGCTTTCAAATGAAGTACAATATGTGGGCGTGGCATGCACAATTTAGTCAAAAAACATGAATTTTAAAAAGGGCATTTCTTAAAAAAATGAGCAGTGCCACACCCATTAATTAGATATCATCGAAAAGCTGGAGAAATTTCCAAATTTATGCAAAAAATTTCATCAAAATCGGAGCAGTAGTTCCCAAGTTATGAGCCAAACAAGTTCACCTTCATTCCTGTGCGCGTAATTTTGAAAAACCAAAAATATTAGCAAAATACCAGGCGCCCAGCATGCCCAAGCAAGCAAATTTTGATTTTAGGAACTTTTTAAAGTCGTATAACTTTTGAACGGCTGCACGGATTTTGTTCAAATTTTTTTTGAAAAATAGTAAATTACGCCAGCTTTCAAATGAAGTACAATATGTGGGCGTGGCATGCACAATTTAGTCAAAAAACATGAATTTTAAAAAGGGCATTTCTTAAAAAAATGAGCAGTGCCACACCCATTAATTAGATATCATCGAAAAGCTGGAGAAATTTCCAAATTTATGCAAAAAATTTCATCAAAATCGGAGCAGTAGTTCCCAAGTTATGAGCCAAACAAGTTCACCTTCATTCCTGTGCGCGTAATTTTGAAAAACCAAAAATATTAGCAAAATACCAGGCGCCCAGCATGCCCAAGCAAGCAAATTTTGATTTTAGGAACTTTTTAAAGTCGTATAACTTTTGAACGGCTGCACGGATTTTGTTCAAATTTTTTTTGAAAAATAGTAAATTACGCCAGCTTTCAAATGAAGTACAATATGTGGGCGTGGCATGCACAATTTAGTCAAAAAACATGAATTTTAAAAAGGGCATTTCTTAAAAAAATGAGCAGTGCCACACCCATTAATTAGATATCATCGAAAAGCTGGAGAAATTTCCAAATTTATGCAAAAAATTTCATCAAAATCGGAGCAGTAGTTCCCAAGTTATGAGCCAAACAAGTTCACCTTCATTCCTGTGCGCGTAATTTTGAAAAACCAAAAATATTAGCAAAATACCAGGCGCCCAGCATGCCCAAGCAAGCAAATTTTGATTTTAGGAACTTTTTAAAGTCGTATAACTTTTGAACGGCTGCACGGATTTTGTTCAAATTTTTTTTGAAAAATAGTAAATTACGCCAGCTTTCAAATGAAGTACAATATGTGGGCATGGCATGCACAATTTAGTCAAAAAACATGAATTTTAAAAAGGGCATTTCTTAAAAAAATGAGCAGTGCCACACCCATTAATTAGATATCATCGAAAAGCTGGAGAAATTTCCAAATTTATGCAAAAAATTTCATCAAAATCGGAGCAGTAGTTCCCAAGTTATGAGCCAAACAAGTTCACCTTCATTCCTGTGCGCGTAATTTTGAAAAACCAAAAATATTAGCAAAATACCAGGCGCCCAGCATGCCCAAGCAAGCAAATTTTGATTTTAGGAACTTTTTAAAGTCGTATAACTTTTGAACGGCTGCACGGATTTTGTTCAAATTTTTTTTGAAAAATAGTAAATTACGCCAGCTTTCAAATGAAGTACAATATGTGGGCGTGGCATGCACAATTTAGTCAAAAAACATGAATTTTAAAAAGGGCATTTCTTAAAAAAATGAGCAGTGCCACACCCATTAATTAGATATCATCGAAAAGCTGGAGAAATTTCCAAATTTATGCAAAAAATTTCATCAAAATCGGAGCAGTAGTTCCCAAGTTATGAGCCAAACAAGTTCACCTTCATTCCTGTGCGCGTAATTTTGAAAAACCAAAAATATTAGCAAAATACCAGGCGCCCAGCATGCCCAAGCAAGCAAATTTTGATTTTAGGAACTTTTTAAAGTCGTATAACTTTTGAACGGCTGCACGGATTTTGTTCAAATTTTTTTTGAAAAATAGTAAATTACGCCAGCTTTCAAATGAAGTACAATATGTGGGCGTGGCATGCACAATTTAGTCAAAAAACATGAATTTTAAAAAGGGCATTTCTTAAAAAAATGAGCAGTGCCACACCCATTAATTAGATATCATCGAAAAGCTGGAGAAATTTCCAAATTTATGCAAAAAATTTCATCAAAATCGGAGCAGTAGTTCCCAAGTTATGAGCCAAACAAGTTCACCTTCATTCCTGTGCGCGTAATTTTGAAAAACCAAAAATATTAGCAAAATACCAGGCGCCCAGCATGCCCAAGCAAGCAAATTTTGATTTTAGGAACTTTTTAAAGTCGTATAACTTTTGAACGGCTGCACGGATTTTGTTCAAATTTTTTTTGAAAAATAGTAAATTACGCCAGCTTTCAAATGAAGTACAATATGTGGGCGTGGCATGCACAATTTAGTCAAAAAACATGAATTTTAAAAAGGGCATTTCTTAAAAAAATGAGCAGTGCCACACCCATTAATTAGATATCATCGAAAAGCTGGAGAAATTTCCAAATTTATGCAAAAAATTTCATCAAAATCGGAGCCGTAGTTCCCAAGTTATGAGCCAAACAAGTTCACCTTCATTCCTGTGCGCGTAATTTTGAAAAACCAAAAATATTAGCAAAATACCAGGCGCCCAGCATGCCCAAGCAAGCAAATTTTGATTTTAGGAACTTTTTAAAGTCGTATAACTTTTGAACGGCTGCACGGATTTTCTTCAAATTTTTTTTGAAAAATAGTAAATTACGCCAGCTTTCAAATGAAGTACAATATGGGGGCGTGGCATGCACAATTTAGTCAAAAAACATGTATTTTAAAAAGGGCATTTCCTAAAAAAATGAGCAGTGCCACACCCATTAATTAGATATCATCGAAAAGCTGGAGAAATTTCCAAATTTATGCAAAAAATTTCATCAAAATCGGAGCAGTAGTTCCCAAGTTATGAGCCAAACAAGTTCACCTTCATTTTCGTAATTTTAAAATTCATGCAAATATAAACATGTGTGAGTATGGCGCCCAGAATCGCTCAGTAAGCGAAACATGATTTAACAAATTTTTTAAACTGTTATAACTTTTGAACGGCTGCACGGATTTTGTTCAAACTTTTTGTAGAAGATAGCAAATAATTGATAGTTGAATTATATTATATGGGCATGTAGGGTATACTATATATACACCTTTTAGTCTTAAATCCAAAAAACATTCAAACTAAAACTTATTATGTCGGTATAAATGAAACCTCACCCCAAAAGTCAAAGCCCGTTCTTATCTTAGACGCCAGCTAATAAAACGAAGTTTATGACTACGTCTACGTTGTCTACAACACATAACGCTAATGCTGTTGACACCAATCATAAACCATACAATGTTTTTCTAACCTCTACTGTGGAAATGGTTGATTGTAAGAGACGTTTTTTGCTTGGCAAGCTTTTTAGCATAATCCATAAAGAAACTAAACACTAAGTGATAAGAATAAACTGAACAAGAACAGAAAAAAAAGTCAACACCATAACTAAGGTTGCAGTTAATTTATAGCTGAAGTGCGACATAAAGCCGGAGGTGCAAATTAGACGTCAAAGAGATAGCAAATGTCCACTCATGTGTGGTGATTATTAGAGGCTTACAACGAACTGCCCGTAATTTCCCTGTAACGATAAAAAAACAGCGTTTATAAGTAATTGTGTGTATGTGTATGTGTCTACACATTGCATACACACATTTGGATTTGCATTAGACTGATTATTGATAAGCAGGTTTAAGCATAAATTGAATTCAATGGAGAACAAAATATTTACCACCAGCAACGTGCACACAATGTTTTAAAGGAAACGTAAATTTTGGTAGCACCGCTTATGCTTTCAAGTCTACATGTATTTGCTTTATAAAGAGAAAATCGTATTCGTATTATAGTTGTGCGTTACTGATTCAGTTTTGAATGAAATCAAGGGGTAGGGTAATATGCCAAATTGATAAGTAAAATGCTAAAAGCTCAGCAGCATATTGCTAAATCGAATATGGCAGTCGCTAGAATTACTGCTTTTCATAATGAAAGGACTATACGGGTGGAACACAATGTGTTGTAATTTGTTAAAATCTTTCTGTAGATCGTACTTGGCAAGAGCTTTGCCATGAGGACAAGACTAAATGGCAGAGAGTACTTTAATAGTCCTTATCGTAAACGATTACAACACTTTCCTTGTTTCCCTTTGCGGTCATTATTATCGGATGTACACATCTTGCCGTCTTTTTCGCTTTAATAGGACAATATAATTAATCAAAAATATCTGATGGTTTTTTTATTAAAAATTTCACATACATTTATATGTAAATTTATCATCATAATCAGGCACAGATATCTATAATTTATTTAAGCCTTTAGCATAGACAACTCAATTTTTTATTCATATTTATTATTCATAAGTTAATACGAGTAATAAATAAACAATGAAACACAGGTGCCTAGAGAAATAGAACGAGATGGGAGAGAAACAGAGAAACAACTACATGAGTGTAAGTGTTAATCAAATACCAATTAATTAAGCACCCGGAGACCTGTCTGTACGTCCGTCTTTCTATATGAAAATCAATTTAATTCTTAATTATTTATTCATAACAATTTTTTATTAATTAACTGAAGCTGTGTGTGCACGTGTGTGAAAATGACATGCTCGATTTTTTTTACGCACACATATAAAAGTTTTCTAATTGACATTGCGTACATCAATCGACAATGCCACGTCAGTATAAATTAAT
The DNA here is from genome assembly GCA_963978525.1 of Ornithomya fringillina. Lineage (NCBI taxonomy): Eukaryota > Metazoa > Arthropoda > Insecta > Diptera > Hippoboscidae > Ornithomya > Ornithomya fringillina. The sequence goes on along the minus strand of OZ021694.1, from coordinate 2,709,681 downwards.
GAAATAAACACATGCAGGCCTAGGCCATATATGTGTATATATGGATATAATCAGACAAACATTTTAATTGCTTACAAATGACTTTTGGTAGATAATAAAGACAAAAAGGATCCAAGAGGGAAAATCTTTTCATACAGTGCTGGGTTGATGTGATTGCTTGTACCGCGATAGGATGGTAAAAACAAGAGGCATCAGTAATAGTGGCAGGAATATTTACATGTGTGTGCAGAAAACGTTCATACATATATATTCCTGGTGCATTAAAGTATACAAAAAATATAATTTATTCAACGTCTTGTGTTAGCTTAAGCATGACGAACTTATGTGCATATATTCTAAATCATGCATTTGTTTGTTAATGTTGTTCTTATTGTATTTGTGTTGCTGTCTACATTCGTCTGTCCATTGGGCCAATTTCTTTTTTTTTTTTTTGCTATTTTTTTTTCGTGTTTTTAATCGTTTTGCTTGTATACGTACTGTCTGTCATTTGTCTTAAGTGTGTATGTGTATATGCCACGGCATTTAAATTAATGACGTTTTTTTTCTGCGTTTTCCTTTTTTTTTTTGCTTTTGCAATGCGCGTTTTAAACAAACACACAGACTTTCCAGCATATTTCTACTATTTGATGCGCTCCGACTGACTGTAGAGAACTCCTTCTTGGTATAATTGCGTCAACTATATAGTGCCACTAGCACTAAACACACAAACAAGAAACAACCGAATTACAGGAACATTAAGTTATTTACAATTATATGCCATAAAACGCGTTCAGATTTTGATCTTTTTTTTGCTTAATGTTTTAGTGCTGGTCTTTTCTTTTTGTTGTTGTTACGCTTTTCTTGCAAGGGTGTCTTTTATTAATAATTGCGTTGCTGTTTACTTTTTCCTTGTTTTTATATTCCCTGCAGTATTTTGCCTTGATGTTTAGATTTTGCATATTTTTTGCCATATCTGTGAATTGATTTTAATAGATTGTCGGCATTTGTTTTAATATTTTTCTTCTTTGATTGCCTTGAGGTTTTTAGTTTTTCACATCATTAGAAGATGCTTTAAAAATGTTTATTACCTTTTTACACCCTACGGTTTCCTTAAAACCACCACAGCAACTCTCACAATGGACTGATTAATCTCCAATTTGTAGCATTGCATGTTTATGTTATTAAAATATTATCGATTGATATGATTAAGCCTTAAAGCCAAGTGCCATTGGAAAGTATTGAGAATTGTGAGTTTTTGCCATATAACGATTTTATCTGAGTACCATAAGTGGTGCTTTTCACCACAATACCAAGTTTGAATGGCTTATAATCTTAAAATTCGTATGACTACAGAACTTTAGCTGTGCAGTTGAGTCAAAATGAAGCCAAAAGGCGTAAAAAACGCGTTTAAAGAGAAATTAGCTAAAAGCGTTTAAAATTTGTTAACTTAATATTTTCAAAACTGAAAAAAGAAACAAACGCACGCTTAATAAACAGCATAAAAAGTTGTAGTGCCTTAATAATTATTAGGTGTAGAAAATAGCGTAAATATAACGAACCCTAACTGAATAACTAACCCTAACACTCTGGTATAACACAACATCAACAAACCGCTATTCAATTAGCTATCACTAGAGCGTAGTCAAATAAAACAAGTAAAATAACTAAATTTGAGATACCCTCCACATCTAAGGATAAAGCAGTAGGTGTGGCAAGTGCCTGATTATGCTTTCTATAACAATCTAACAATTTGAATTCTACACCAAATGAATTTATTCAAAAATTATAGGCGTGTCTGTCATCTGACCACTATTTGCTGCAAATCAATAATTGAGCTACTTTTATTCTCAATCAATTAGCTCAATTTTTATGACTGATGGGTAAATATTTTTTTCATGGTCCTCCTCCGATTTTCCACAATTTATATAAGAACCTAAGGAAACGTTAAGAAAAGTACCTGCAGAAAATGTTTGCTTGTAATCACACAATTTGTGTTCGTGAAAGAGCCAACAACGGACCGAACCACGGTCGCTAGATAGACAGATATTTGTTATATTATCACCAATACATAGGGTCTCCTACGCCCCTTTGTAAGTGTTGCAAACAAAATAACAAACTTAGTTTATCCCCCATCTGGAGCGGAGGCTATAAAACGGAAATCAAATTATGTGTGATAGCGAGGTGGTGCACCCTTTATACAAAGTTGTTAACATTTTATTGAATATATTGCACGTATGTACACAAATTTATTTTATAATCAAAGGCGCCATCGTTGCCTAATGCAGCAGTCAAATGTAAATTATAGAGTGTATGACAGGTATCTGGGTAGTATGTTTCCATAAGAGTGTGTGTGAGTTATGAAAAATTCATAAGAATTTTTATTAATTTATAGTTAGCAAGCATACGAAATATATGTAAATAGAACAAACACACACTTCACCTATAGCACGCACAGTCAAACATAAAACGGGCTTGTCATATATGACGACTAATATTAGGTTTCTAGCGTAAATTATGAAATACGATGCAACAGTGAAATGAGTAGGCATGAGGCAGGTGAGTGTGAGTATATTTGCATACAATGTGTGTTTGGGATAAATAACGACAACAAGGTGAAAAACATGCAACTTCGTTTGCAATTTAAATAAGTGAATTATAGCGTGACGAATGAACTAATGCAGGGAAAGGGAGAGTGAGAGTGAAAAGGCAAGATGAAGATTTGGAACATTTCATCAAAACAAAAGCCCAAAATGTCAAGTTGTCGACTAAACTAAAGTTTGATAAGGGTTCGTTAGGCAGGCGGCTGCTCTTCTGCATGCCTGCATAGACTTGACAGATAAACATCTTAGAATATTTATATGCTTTTAAAATAATAACAAAGGAAAGAAGGGGTTCAAACCACCCAACAACAGTCAACTACTACTACTTGACACATTATATCATCGCATGTACAGGAAAATGATCTGCATGCTTAATTATTATTGTATAAAGTTGCTGTTGTATACACAGTTCTAAATGACATTAACAACGCACATGGCCTGAATAAATATCGTTAAATTATAAATAAACAATAACAAAAATCGAGACCAAGTAATGGAAAGAAAACTTAATTTATTCAACTTCAACGTATTGATTGATTAATCTGGTTAAATTGATTTTGAGAGTGATTTTAGATATGTGTTGTTGTTAAGGAGACTGAAGGTAAAGGAAAACTTCTAGCTTTCTAAAAGAGTTAAAATTAGAATAATGGATTATGATCAATCACTTGATTACACAAACTATTATATTTAAGCAGGTCCGCCAGTCAGTCTTTCCTGCTTTTATGCCTTTCTGCCATTAAGATAAAATCCTGATAAAAAAGGAGGAAGAAAGCTGTATTTTGATATAAAACGGGTTTCTATTGTAAAATGAATTGAGTCGTTTCCACATATCCGTCCATCTATCCAACTGTCTGTTGTTGAAACTCTCATGGTCACGACATTTCTAAAATCTAGTTAAAACTCTTAGTCTATGTAAATTATTTTCTATTTGAAAATGATAGCCACGCCTATAATTGACAAAAAAAAAAACCGAAATTGCTTTTAAAAAAACCACCTATAATAAAAGAGGGCGTCAACAATGTCGCGCCTTATTTTTTGAGCATATTTACATTTTTGCAGAAAATCGTTAAACTTTACATATTTTAATGATCACTATAATAAAATAGCAATGCCACGCCCATAAGTGACTGCATCTTAGAATTATTCTATTTTTTTATACTCATCATCATGGTGATTTGGTTCTTATTTTAAATAATTTTTCACAAGACAAAAAATCACAATTTTTAAGAATTCTACGTACGCTTCGACACATGAAGGATTTTACATAATTGTACATAAAAAAGTAATTTGATTGATTTAAATTAAATAAGACACCCACTGCTCAATATAATACTTACCTTCATAATGATGTATGAAGCATTTGCACACCATTGGACAGATGGCTGTGTATTGTTGAAGTAGTAGCTTAACTTAAAATCCTTTTGAGGTGTGCAAGAGAATATAAATAACGATTTCATATCACAACGTTGCATGTGAAGGAAAAATACATGAAGATTGTAAAAGCGAAGCGTAATGTTGTAAAGTATGGTTTGGTCCTTAAGAGTCTGATAATACGACAAAAGCTGTGCTATGTGAAAGCATTTCTGCATATACTATATATTAACAAGTCTTTTGCTATAAATTGATATGGAACCAACATATTTTCTTATACATCATCAGAGTGCCATGTGTTTGTATGCTTAAGTACCTGTGAGTATTTATTTACACGGTTGAACATATTTCCTGTTTACGTTTGTATTTATTTTTATATCTTACGCCTCTCTCTCTCTCTCTTCATCTCTTTACATCTTCTTGTTAAAAGAAATATTTCATGTGTAAAAACATAAAATATTTACGTTATTTTTCACTTCTTCTTCTCCGCGCACGTCTTTTACTTAAAAGTTATAATTATTTTTCCCTTTCACAAAGAGGAAACGTTTCCAATAAAAAAAGGGGGAAATTTTTACAACGAAGAAGTTATTGAAATGGAGTTTTGTTTGTTTTTCCCTGTAAGAGCAGGCACACACATTCATCAGATGTTGTTTATAGCTTGGCTTAGCTGAGCGTTTGGGTCAGCTTTGCTTTTCTTTTCACTTTTTTCAAGTTTTAAGTATATAAGCAGTTGTAAATGAATGAGTTTTTTGGGTACTATTTGTAGTTGTGCTTTGTTTTTGTTGGACAGACAAATGGTAGACAATGTTTGTTTTATGCTAACACGCATTTATTTATATATTTGCATAATGGCTTTTGTTTTATGCCAGACAGCATGTATAAAATCTTACATTACAACAACTGTACCTCTGCACGTGTAACCCTTTCTCTCATTGTTTCGCTATCTTTTCTCTATATAACATTTCGACTCCGCATCCCTAATTATAAAATGTACCATCATTTACACATATCGTGTAAATTTGATACTTTTTTCCGGTTTCATTTGTGATTAAGATTTTTCTACCCTCTACTAAGTTTGTTAATCCATTTGCAACATCCAGAATATACAAGATTAGCATCAAAAACTAATCTGACACGATCGAGACATATCCATCCATGTGAGCGGACAGACACTATTTAAATTGGGCAAGATTGGCAAAGAGCCACGCTCTCAATCGTCAAAAATCTATTTATCTGTCGTAAAAATTGAGCGATAAAATTTAAAATTTAGTGCACGTCATATAATTTTTTTTGAAAATTATCTAACTTCGTCCATTTTTTGATAAAGAAAACTTAGAATACCTTCTTTACTACGGTGGAGAGTATAAAAAAGTACACGAGCACTTTGCATACGATTCAGCTTTAAAAAAATTCAATATTTTGAATGATATATTATAACCTGAACTAAGTAGGGACTATCACACCTACTGTCTTATTTAGTTTTGATTAAAACGTAGCACAATTGAAAACTCACTCTATTATATTTAGATATAGAAATGAATTCAGTTTGAAATTCTTTGTATTTTTATTGCTTTTATTTTATCTGCCATAAAATTCCACCGTACAGTTAATGCCTCTTGATACTTCACCTTTCAAATGCACCGTTGCAAATCTATAACCAGGGCCGCCGCTCCACAAGGCAGGTTGAGGACCCGTAGCGTTGGGAAAATGATCCCATACAATTATTCTGCTTAAGTCAAATTTATTAATTTGATTCTAATGTGATGGAAAAACACGAATTATTGAAGATTAAAAAAAAAATTTAATCAAAAGCCATAAATAATTACTGCTAGTGGAAAATCAACATCAACACTCCAATATTTGTTAGCTTCAGGATAACGTAATACAAATTCTCGTCGTAATGGAAAATCGTCGGGAACATGTTCACCCCAAGAAGCACTTATACTATAACCACAACCGACAGCTACTGCAGCCACTATAACTAGAGTGTAGAAAACTTTCATGGCGTACCTTTTGGGGCGTCCCGTTAACCACGAGTTGTTGCTCAATCAAAGAAACTTTTGATTATGGGAAATGTTAAATGGTTTGTTGTGCACTTTTATGCGCCTCTATAAAAACTGCACACAATAGTTGTTATCGTCTTTGTTTGATAAAGCTATTTCAAAAGGTAGTGTTATCTCAGAGAGGTTATTATTGGGCTTAAGGAACGCTGAGAATTCTCAAACTGTCATAAAATTTGTTTTACCGTTGCTGCAACATGGCGTTACTTATGTAATAACTAAAAAAAATTACATACAATATTTCATCTATATAGCAACTGTATTTTTTTTATGTGCAAAAAAATACAACTTAAGTTCTTATTTATAATTTAAAAGGAATATTTTTACTAATTTAATAGTATGTGTGTTTTCCCAAAACTAATTTCGTTTTTATTTGAGTGAATTTGAATGTTTATCGTAACTTTGAAGCCTACCCTCGTACTAGCGTAAAACAAGCATCAAAAACAATCGTTTATTTATGTTCTACATACGTTCCACTAAAGTTAAAATGTTTTATAAAAATATAAGAGAATCCAATACTCTCTACTTGCTTTTTGTTTCTATCAAAAAAATTTCGTAGCACAACTCTACTAGGTAACAGTCCTTTTTTTGTCTGGGTGGTTCATTAATTCAGAATTTTTATCCAAATTTTTACATCTACACCTACATTTCATTTATAAATATCAAGTATCAACCATTGAAAAGATTAATGAGACATTTTGTTGTTTTATCATCTTTTACTTCTGTTTTGTTATTGTACTTGTACAGTCTATGTGGGTGGGAGGCCCTTTCCTGTATTTATTATTACAGTCAATATTTCTATTGAAGTCTATCATTTATCTTCACTTAACTGTGGCAGCCGTCTTACAAATTATCAGATTGAATACAAGCAACAGCCACTTGATGCTACACACCAAGGTATTATAAGTGAGTTGTTACGTTTGGGAATATTAAAGGAATTATAAATGTTTATATGTAGATGTGTACGTATTATAAATGCAAGGTGTGAGTAAAGAATATAGAAAAGAGCCAACGAACTGTTGTTTTAAGAGAAAAAAAAATGAAAATTGGTTCTCATGGTGATTAAATTGATAAATTTCTAAATAAGCTGCTTACGTATAGAATCATCTGAAACAAAAGCATAATTTGTGGCTACATACTAAAATCGATTTAATTAACTTCCTGAATACTTCCTCAGATAATGGGAGGTGGCTTTATAGTTCGTTTAAAACTAGAATGAATAGAAACTCGAAAGCTTTTTAAAGTTGTTTACTTCGTTCTAAGTATTAGCTAGCAGGCATACAATGCTTCAAATTTCATACATCATATTGCCATTAAAATTGCATTTATTTCAAACCACCCACACACACTTAAACAGCCAATTCATATATTCACACATATAATAAGCTACTTGGAATAATAATCTTCCACCAGAGATCAGTATGTTTTGAAAAGGCAGCAAACAGGGCCAACACCGACAAGCATCACAACCAACAGCACCAACACCACATCAACTTTTTATAGTTTGCTATAATTTTATGAATATAATGCCAACACGAGTGAGTGTGTATGGAAAAGTGCAGTCATAGTAATAGTGTTGCCTTGTTAGCACTCTCCTTACAGTGCTTTGGTTTTCTTTCATGTTATTTTTTAAAACTGAAGCAACTACACAGCAACGCAACAACAACAACAACAACCATACCCTACAACAACAAGCCACCAACATTTTGTTCACCTCACCGTAAACTTTCCTCCGGTAATATTATTATTAAGTGTGCTGGAAATTATTGTTGAATGTGGTTTTCTGCCATGCAACATAAAACAAAGCATTTTCATTTATTTTTTTTTTATTTTGCGTTCGGTCGTTGGTTCCTTCGTTTATTCGCAAATTTAAATAAAACCCATTGAATATTGAATGCTTAAGTGGTTATCTGGTGTTTGTTATGTTATGTCTTGGCTGTTGTATAAGTAAGAGGCTTTCGTACTGCTTTCTTAAGCAGCGTATGTAGTGCAGTAAAACTTGCAAAGTAAACAAAAAAGAAAATAGAAAATTGATTACAGAAACTAAAGTGAAGGAAAAACACTAATAAGCGCGGACTTTGCTTTCCCTATAACCAATGAATTGCACAAATTGTGATAGAAGGGCAATGTTTTCTTTTTCAATATACGTACTCTCCAAATAACAATGTCACACAGAGGTATACTAAGTTTTCTAACCCATATGCAAGTACCAGAAACATACACAAAGTTGGTTTAGACATATCCGTCTGTCTTTCTGAAACCCTACATACAATTGGAGTTTTCAATTTCTAGCCCTTAAAAGTGAAAAGTACATAATGCAGACACCCATCCCCATTTACATTGAACCATACACATTAGTTTTGTTATTAAAGTATATAAAGTACGTGCGTATGACATTTATTAGCAAAACATAAAACAGCAACCGGGCGGGCAAACACACATCATCATCTGATGAGTATCGTTGGTTACGGGGAAGAGTGTTTGTTTAATAAAAATTTACCATTTCACTGCCGGCTGCTGCTGTTGATGGCGATATTGCTGTTTTTTTTTTCGTTTCATTATAGAATATCACTCATGATTGATAGATTGATTGATGGCAATTGAACGCATACATGTTTATATATATTTAGTAAATGATTGGTTGAATTGCAATAGTAGTGGAACGGAATGGATAAATGTTGTTATTGACTGAATGAATGAAAGATTGACTGAATCCCATGATTATGTAGATTTATAAAATGTTGTACAATTGCACTAAAAGAACAAACAAAACAAAAAATACTACACTATGAACGAATACTTTTCATTTATGTTGTAGTGATAAGTATGTGCATAAATTAAAAGAAAAAAAGACAAAAAAAAAAACCAAAACGTTGGAAAACCACAAAAACAAGAAAGCAACAGCTATGACTGAATAATGGACATGTATGCATAACTATAATCGTGTACATAAACATCAGGGCCAGCAGTAGTTTTATTATATTGTTATAGCGTATGCATGCAGTAGCACGTGGTGTTTATGTCAGTGCCCTCCTGTGCTCTTAATTATGTAAATAAAGTCAGTGTGTGCGGCGTATATATATTATCATCAAATGAAACGAAAATCACATTCAATATGCTCCACAACAACACACATGTGTACATGGGTATGTGTGTGTAGGTAGGTAGAGGTAAAGGAAACAAAATTGTAAATTCAACCAAAATGATGTGAAAAAGTTCATGTTTTATAGGAATTTGTTTTGGTTTTCAAATTTCGGTTTGTCAATAGTGAACGGGATATATATTGTGTGATCCACAACAGATGCATAAAAGTCATGCAATTCAATGATTTCCACCATTTGGTCACTTGCGCTGGGAGATTTGCATTTTTGCCATATTTATGCTCGAAATTGATTTATACACATACCCTGCTGTGAGCTCACAAACGAAAAGTAAGTCTACCTTAAAGATTCTTAGATGTAATGCTTACATTGTATAGAATAGAACTATTTGAATTAAGAATTCATATAATAATCAGATGACTTGCTATAACTTTATTATTTACTGATAATCATTACACAGATGAAAATCTGAAAAAAGGCAATATTATAATTAGATACACTTCTTATGTAGAAGGCTGGCTAAGCACAAATTTTTTACTTTGAAAAATGATTTTTTACCAACACATAGTGAGTAAGTGTATATTTTATAGGTACATCAGTAGGCCATAGGCTTCTCTACCTACCTGCTTGTTTACCCTTTAAATACTTTAGGAAATGCTGGAAAAGCTACAAAATTAATGCTATTTCAAATAATTTACAATATCAACACGTTGTTATAGGGAATAAAAATATTTATATATTGCGTACAAAACATCGCATAAAAAAAAAACGTTATGAATTGAGAGTAATTGAAAAAGTTTGCTGATATAATAAAATATGCAAATATAACCATCACCATATTCTTTAATGTTAAACACACACACACACACATGCAAATGTTGTATACATATAATATAGATGGAAGTAATTATTCAGTTGTTGGAGTTGTGCACGTGCTTTATACACGCCTGGCATTTGATGGGCATATGATTTAATAGTGTCTGTGATATTCATTAAAATTTGAAGCACAATTGTTTTGATTGATATGATGCGTATGTCATCTCTGATGGGACACATCTGCGCAACGCACAATATTTATAATCAGTTAAGCTAATATTTATGTATATGTAGGTATGGGAACATCACGGCAAGGCACACGCACAAGCTGGTGCAGTACTAGGAATTACAAGAATGTTTGTTGTCAAGTTAACACACATGGCGTGGACTGTTGACAAAAGTGTATAAAGGACTGTGGAATCGTATCGAAATTCCTAAAAATTTAAGTTTAGTACTCTTAAGCACATGAAACATGTAGAATTCACAAATGGATCAAACAAGTGAAAATTACCATTATATATTTTGCAAGGAACCCCAGAAAGGGCTGTAAAGTTGATAATTTGATTTTATTTATTATCGTAAGTGTTGTCATTGTTAATCCAACTAGTTAGACAGGTGAGTGTGAGATATTAGTTTCTTGGAATGACCTTATCAAAAAAATCGATAATAGGCATTGCGTAGAAATGTATAAAACGTGCACAACAAATCATTTGTCAAGTATCGCAATCAAAACTTCGTTTCATTGAGTGACAACTTGTTGTTAGCGGAAGCTTTAAGACACATCATGAAAGTTTTATGCACTCTGTTCATAGTTGCGGCAGTAGCCCTCAGTTGTGCTTCTTGTCTAAGTGTTTCTTGGGGTAAACGGGTCCCTAACGATTTTCTACTACTACGTTATCCTGTTTTACATTATCCCGTACCTAACAACAATTGGGTGGTCAACGTTAATTTTCCGCATGCGGTAAATATAATTTCTGAAGAAATAAAAATAAATTAAACATGTTTAACATTTTTTGTGTCGTTGTGATAATAGGGTTCAACTAATAAGTTCACCTTAAGCAACATAATCGTTTGGGATTTCTTTCCCAACGCTACAGGACCGCAACCAACATTGTGGAGCGGTGGACCTGGCTTTAGATTTGCTACAGTCAATTTGAAGAGTCAAATGTCAAGAGGCATTAACTGCACCGTGGAATTTTATGGCAAATAAAATGTAATGAATAAAAATTATTAACTTTTTTGAAATAAATTTGAATTTGAACTTGAAAAATCACCAATGTACAATCGCTTCCGATTAATCTAAAAAGGAATATAATTCGTGCTTGTGTGTGCTTAACTGGCTTTGATTGCCTTTCACATTCAGGCTGATAATTATTCATATGCATGATAGTGACAATGCTTAACAATTATAGAATATTAAGTAATTTATCGTTGTTGTTGCTATTCTTTTTTTGTAAAATACATTGTCACGAGTAAAGCTCTTCAAGAAACTCATGTAATCTTTTAAGGAAACTTCATGTATAAAATTGTAATTGTAGGAGAACTTGAGTAGAGCTGTACGAGTACCAGGGAGATTAAATGATCCACAAACCGCGTTTGTTGTAAAAAATTTGACTTTTATGAAAATTTTAATCAAAATCCTTTCATTGGTTTATACAAAAATAAAAAAAAAATCATTTGAAAAATTGAAAATTTTTTGCGTAGAAAGCGTGATTTGTACTTTTTGTCCAATCCAGCAGTGCTTGAATGTAAACCTGATGATTTATGCATTTGGATGTAAGGACAATAAAGTTACAAAAAGCAGTGGATTTATTATTTATTACAATGAATCACGAATTGAGCCATGGAACCTATTTTTACATGAATTTTTTTTTACAAAAATTGTTAGATCCCTCCTCGTATAATATTAAAATCAATTACAAAAGAAACTATATTTAAATAGGGCCAAGTCTTAAACTTCTTCCCTATTAAAACATACTCTATAGGCAGTATTAGTAAGAGTCTAATTGTAGGCGCGTCTGTTATCCACGCCTTTTTTTTATACAGAACATGTAACAAATTAAAAGTTTTTGGGCGTGACTCTTAAAAGATTTCGCAACCTAGTGGCTTATCTGTAAGAAGTTTCAGCTCAATACCTAATTTTTTGTAAGCTTCTTTTTGTCTAAATCGACTCAACTGTTGAAGCTTACCAAAAACACACATACTTTGTGGAGTTTCTGTCTGGGCATTGCAAATAGTATAGAAAACGTAGGATACCTCTCTATCTGAAGTGGATTTACGCTCTCACATTTCATTGGGATTTTCTTATCAATTTCTTATTTTACAATATATATAAATTTCTATTTTCTCTGATGATAGGTTCTAAAGTAACATCACGATGACATCATATTACACAATTGTTTAAAAAAAAGTTCAAAGAATTTCTTACAAAAACCCTGATATGTGACAAAAAGTATTCACTCAAGTATAAAACATATGAACACACATACAAATTTCATATATGTTTTTTAAGAAATATTAACGCAAAGGGACTGATAAGAAATGAGTCATATGTGTGTAAGCGTATAAAAAATATCGCATCAAACCAGAGCGCGGATATCTCATCATACACAGTATTGAGTTGAAAAGTATTATTAAATCTTTACGCAGATTCAGTTTTCTCAAGTTAATTCAGTTAAACAGACGCTTCTCCAACAGTAACGTCTCAAATCAAACTAAAAGAAACCAAAAACTTTGCACAAATTTAAAAAAACGTCAAAACTTCAAAAACTTTGATTTACAGGAGACACAAACACTCTCTTCCCCTTTCTCTAAAAAAAAAAAAATTTAAAAACTGTAAAGTAATCAATACATCAACAAACGCTATGGTGAACATATCAGGGATGGTTTGCACATTGATGCTAGTAGTTTGTATGGCCATAACCAGCACATACGCAATATCGAGTCTGTGGGGTAATATATCAAATTCAGCGAATTTGTTGCATGCTGAGCAAGTGTTTAATGCATCCTCGCCGGAAAAATACGTGGAACGTGAAATTAAGTTTCCGAAAAATGTAAGAAACACAAATCGAATTAGACAACATGTCGCTCGTACATGTTGTCGAACATACTTGAGTATGTAACGCATACTACATACAGTACTTATGAGTGTATAATTCCGTACTATGCTTTGTACGTACATCTTAAATTCATTTAAATAACAAAATTTCCATTGTTGAGGACTTTTTCGCCGTGATTAGGGTATAATAAATTTTCAATTGCACTTGTGTTGTACCCTGATGGAAGCTTCCGAAATGTTACAAAGTGTATATTGTTAATCAGCATCAAATCTGATCTAAGCAACAAATACGATTAACAATAACAGCAATAATAAAAGAGAGGGCTTATCTTCGTTTAAAAATATGAAAAATTCTAGTTTGGGAGAACGTCAATAATAATATTTGTGTAGAATTATCTGTAATTGGGCGTCGGGAAGTCTGTTTATACATAAATACAAATAAAGCGTCACAACAAATTCATTAAATTGCTCTGTAAATTATATTATTTTTAATTACAAAATTTTGCATAATCTTCGTTTAAACTATAGTTAAAATCAACTATTTCTATTTTTAAAATAAATACAATTTCATTATGCGGTTCATATTATTAACAATAAATATTGAATGATGTAGAGAGGGAGTTTGGAAAAGAGACTGGAATTTCTCCGGACGTGAAAAAATTATGGAAAATTGTGACAATTGAAATAGTTAAAGCATTGAAATATGAAATATTTAATATATATTTTTTTTAAACATAAACATCTAGGGGATCGGTAATGGCCGCATTATAACCGGTATACGAGCTATTGATCAAGTAACTAATGGTACGGGCGGGCACGCCACCATATACGCAGGTGGACCAGGTTTTAATTCTGTTACACTCAAACTGCAATCACAGTACAATTATGGTTTAATATTTCGTGTGGAAATCTACGGCAAATAATAACAATAACAAAAACACCAACTATTCTTAACTACCTTAACACATAGCTATGACTATAATGACAACTTCATTAGCCATCAATTTTATTGTTATTATTATTATGGGAATTATTACTATTACTATTATTATATTTAAAATTATGATTTTTATTGTACGATTTAATTTTATTATGATTATTTTTTTTGCGTGTGTATGTGTGACAATGTTTAATTACTTCGCCACACTCTCATGTTGTGGTTATTAATATAAGAAAAAAAATTGATATTTAAACACTTTTTCTATATTGTAAATTATATGTAAAATAAATATTTGAAAAAATTAAATGAAATATGAAAAAAGATTCAATTAATTTTCTAGGTTTTTTATTTATGGAGCATATCAGGTATATTGTTTTTGTTCAGACGTCTGTAAGGACTAGAAGCGGGCGAGCCACACTCCCAAAAGTATAAATATTCTTGAACAGCATTAATAGAAAAGTGATTTAGAGAAATTGAGATATTATTTCCCAACTATTTGGAAGAGGTTAATGACGATGGGTATCCTAGATTTGGCGCACGCCTAATATAGCTCTGTTTTACTTGTTTTTAAATCATTTTATGATAATTTTTTATGAATAAAAAACACGAAATTGAATTATAAACGAAAGTTAATAAAAAGCGTTTAAACATTTATTATATATATGTTTATGACAATTGAAGCAAAAAGCATACAGCCCAAATGCTCACATGCTCAATGCGTAGCCCGACAATTCTTAGCGACCAAAATATTCAACAGTACAGTTGATACCTTTGCCACGTTGAGATTTGATATGAATGGTGGCATTGCGATGACCAGGACCACCACTCACTAACGAAGTAAATGAAGCATTCTTACGTCCACCCCAATCCCAAACGCGTACCACCGTTAAGTGCGCATTATTGAAATGGCCCTAAAAATACACTTAAGCTTTTCATCTTAAAACTTTATTAAAATTCTTCCATTACCTTGGGTGGAAAGTAAATATTTCGACTAATTGTAGACATCCAACTTCCACCTTGTTGTACCAAGTCTCTGGCCAATAAACGATTATTATTAGTGAAAGTTCCCCAAGTAACGTTATGTGCTTGACCACTGCACATAAATGCAACAGCAATTATCGAAAAAATTAAACAAATTTTCATGATTGTTGTTCCTTGACTTGCACTCCCTGATTTGTTTCTCTTTGTGTTTTATACTGTTAATAACTATAAACTTTCTTTATATATTATTTAATATAGTAGAAGCAATTTGTATGTATAGTTGCGTTGGTTTCTTTTAATGCAATGCGGTTAAATTGTTTTTGTTTTTTATGGAAAGCTCTTAAAAATAAGTTTATCTTATCGTTGAATATGAAGTATAAATAAACTTGAGGTTGCTAATTAAGCTATTGCCCCAACACCCACTCCGTTTATCTAGCAATTGATTTAATGATAAAAAAATATTAAAATACAGTAAAAGCAAATTGCTTGGATACAATACAAAAAGCTACTCTACACATACGCCCATTTAGTTGATGAACAAAACATATAAAAAAAAAAAATAATTGGGCAGTTCCACGCTTATTTAATTTTCAAATTGTTTGCAAAAAGTTTGACCACAATCGGAGCAGTCGTTCCCAAGTTATGAGCCAAACAAGTTCACCTTCATTCTTGTGCGCGTAATTTTGAAAAACCAAAAATATTAGCAAAATACCAGGCGCCCAGCATGCCCCAGCAAGCAAATTTTGATTTAAGGAACTTTTTAAAGTCGTATAACTTTTGAACGGCTGCACGGATTTTGTTCAAATTTTTTGTGAAAAATAGTAAATTACGCCAGCTTTCAAATGAAGTACAATATGTGGGCGTGGCATGCACAATTTAGTCAAAAAACATGTATTTTAAAAAGGGAATTTCCTAAAAAAATGAACAGTGCCACACCCATTAATGAGATATCATCGAAAAGCTGGAGAAATTTCCAAATTTATGCAAAAAATTTCATCAAAATCGGAGCAGTAGTTCCCAAGTTATGAGCCAAACAAGTTCACCTTTATTCTTGTGCGCGTAATTTTAAAAAACCAAAAATATTAGCAAAATACCAGGCGCCCAGCATGCCCCAGCAAGCAAATTTTGATTTTAGGAACTTTTTAAAGTCGTATAACTTTTGAACGGCTGCACGGATTTTGTTCAAATTTTTTTCGAAAATAGTAAATTACGCCAGCTTTCAAATGAAGTACAATATGTGGGCGTGGCATGCACAATTTAGTCAAAAAACATGTATTTTAAAAAGAGCATTTCCTAAAAAAATGAGCAGTGCCACACCCATTAATTAGATATCATCGAAAAGCTGGAGAAATTTCCAAATTTATGCAAAAAATTTCATCAAAATCGGAGCAGTAGTTCCCAAGTTATGAGCCAAACAAGTTCACCTTCATTCTTGTGCGCGTAATTTTGAAAAACCAAAAATATTAGCAAAATACCAGGCGCCCAGCATGCCCCAGCAAGCAAATTTTGATTTAAGGAACTTTTTAAAGTCGTATAACTTTTGAACGGCTGCACGGATTTTGTTCAAATTTTTTTTGAAAAATAGTAAATTACGCCAGCTTTCAAATGAAGTACAATATGTGGGCGTGGCATGCACAATTTAGTCAAAAAATATGTACTTTAAAAAGGGAATTTCCTAAAAAAATGAGCAGTGCCACACCCATTAATGAGATATCATCGAAAAGCTGGAGAAATTTCCAAATTTCTGCAAAAAATTTAATCAAAATCGGAGCAGTAGTTCCCAAGTTATGAGCCAAACAAATTCTCCTACATTCCTTTATTGTATATTTTTAATAAAAAGATTTTTCTTGAAAATAAAAATGTTCCGTTGGTACCGTATTAACCATTCTTAGATAATATTAGTGAAGGCGGAGAAATATAATTAAAATACTTATTTAAGAACCGCCTTAATAACTATTTTTATAGTCACACATATTATATTCTGATCAGCCTAAATGTATACTAGCATATGTGACGTGATGTTAAAGTCTTATTAGTCTTACTGGTAGTGGAACGATCTAAACTATTGTGGGGAAGAAATTAAGTATTTCAACAACTTATTAAGTTATTGTGTGAAATAAAAAGAATAAATTGTTATAAAATTCTTCGTATAAATGTAACAAGATATTGTTATTAGAGCAAAAAGCTTCCATGCCACTGTTAAATATATCTCTCATTACTTAATGTCACTAATTAGTAAAGACTTGAATTTTTCATTATTTTTAGATGTGTTGCTATATTAAGACACATTTACTGTTATCGCTTTTGTTTGCAATGCCTCGCATATCTAGCATGTGTTTGGAATGTTTTCATTCTCACAATAGCGAAATCTGTTCTTTCTATTTGTTTGATAAAAATAGAAATTGAAATTTATTCGCATTCATTCATTCAATCCATTATTCCTATTAGAAAAAGCTACCCGATTAATTGATATAATGCACAATATGTACACACCGTATATTGAAATAAAGTCGAGTACAACACTTTTTCTAATCGCAGTAAAAGTTTAGTTCCATTTCAAACGTTCAGGCATTGTCATAACAAAGTGAATATATGTTTGGTTAGAAATAAAATAAATGGATAAGATTTTCCAAAAATTTCCTTATTTCTCTATAATAACAATCATTGTCGTCATAGCGCAATCAACCATAACGTCGAGCTCCACTATATCCTGTATTGCTAGAAAAGACAGTGACCCAGAGGACTCGTGCAGTCATAATTATAATTTCGGTAATCGGAGTCCCCGGGATGTACATCTTATGACACAAGTTATAGCAGAGAAATCCAAACCAATGCGTGTAATAACGAAAGATTTTTTGTATAAACCAAAGGTATTTAGAAAATTGGTTGGGATAACCTTTTTATTGTTTGCCTTATAAAAGATTTAATTTCAAGGTTGGTGAATTTTTATATGAGCGTACTATTACACAAATTATTATAACCGATCAGTACATGAATGGTAATGGTGGATATGCAACACTTAAAGATGGCGGTCCTAGCACAAATTTCGCTATGATACAATTCAAATCTCAGCGTGGCCATGGTTTCAATTTTACCATCGATATATACGGTTTATGATGAGCCTATTACTGTACATAAATTAGAGTTTGTAAATAGTTAATAAAAAAAAAAAAAGAAAAAAAACAAGTAAAAATATTGTATTCTACTATGTAATGCTCTACACTGCTTAATTGTACAATATTGGTTGCTGTACAAGAATAGGTAAAGTTGTATCAGTAAATGGGAGTCCTTGTCGTTTACGGGTCACTGTGTAAAATAGAGTTATATTGAAAGGGGTTTAGAAAATGGCTCCATCGGGATCAAAAACATATATTAAGCTAATTAGCTGTACTTCTGTGTATTGGGAAAAATAAATAAAATAATGGGAATGTCCATCACATAAACACTTATATTAATGTAAAGGATTATATACTGAAATATCTTAAAAATGGGTCAATCAAGCCTATTTTCGAGACGGTTCCTGACCCATGGATTTCTCTGTACCGAATTTCATCAAAACATATTACATAAAACATAAAACATTGTAAGCTGTAGATTCATTTCAAGAAATACAGGCAGACACACTTAAATGCAAATACAATACACTTCGTTGTGTAGGGTGTAATATATAATGAAATACATATTAAAAATAACTAAAGTATTGTGCAAGCATTTGTAATTGAATAGAGAGAAAGTAGTCGTTTGCATTTTTCTTTCACACATACTGGAATAATTTGCTACATTTTCAATTAAAGGGCGGATGCTTTTTCAAACAAATTTAATTTATGGGTTTTTAATCAATAATGAGTATGTATATATATAATCATTTATACATAGCCATGAGAACCGATCATTTTTAATTTTCCACTTTATAATTCATGTGACACTTGCGCTCGCATATGCCATGACGGTATGCCACCAAGTAGCAAACTCATGCATAAAAGGTTTGAAAGTCACATTATATTGTAATTCCAATTAGGACACGAATGACCTATTTACTTAGTAAACTGAATATATATATATATATATATGTATGCCTGTATCCACTTGTGTATATGTGTTTGTGTGCAGATTGAATGTTGTGGGTCATTACAAATGTAAATTAAAAAATGTGTAATAACCCATCACTGATAAACTATGTTATGCACAAGCTTCCTATACATCTCTTTGCCCCCCCCCCCCCCATTCGCTGGTGTTTCCCGCTCTGTTTTGTTATAATTGAATTATTGAACTATATGTAATTTGTTGACTACTTCCATTTTTGCTGTAGTAGATACCAAGCGCACTATTATTTATTACCATAATCACAGCATTCTACTATATACTGTGGTGGAGCTAGTGGTTGAGAACAAATGTTGAAGGTGACAATGGTTAAAGGGCCACCATTAGAGTATAGCAATAATAATTATAATAATAATAATTAGAATTGGCTTCCAAATAGAATCATGATACTTTTACTCTACAAACATATTATTGGCAAATTTATAATTTATTTAATTTATGATGGCACATAATAAATATTCGGATGTGGTAACAAAATCAATTTTACTACTAATTAAATTGATAATAAAATACTGTTTAAACAGAAGTCATTAATTAAAGTCTAATTTTGAATGAAATTTTTTGTGCTAAAGTACAAGCATTTCTGCATTTTGGGTGTTGGGTGAAGGCCTTCCAAAACGGACCACAAAAATGCTTTGCCTGCTCAATTTTTAGTTAGAATCCTCTCATACTTTTTAAACGATTTTAATACGCCTTTTTATACTTTCAGATGTTTGGGTCTAAAGTCACCTTTTATAGAATTTAGTAATGAACTGGAGGTGTTGGCCAATAATAGTATACCGCTGAATATCACCAAAGATGAACAAGCCCTGATGCATCAAGAGGGCTTAAGAAATTTGGGTGCATTTATTAAACCAGTCGATCTTAGAGACTCAACAACCGGTTTCGTTAAAGCGAATCTAACAAAAAAAGTGGCCGTGTCACCACTAAATGTGGCTGTGATAGCGCAAAGGCGTTTACATCCCATACAGGAGGAAATGGATCAAAAACAAATTATACTCCTCGATGAAGATACCGATGAGAATGGTCTGCCAGCCAGTTTGACAGATGAGGATCGCAAGTTTATAGTACCTATGGCGTTAAAGAATGCCTCACCTGATCCACGATGGCAGCAGGCAACATTTCGCGGTACTGCCAGCACATCTACAACAACAGCAGCATCAACCAATACAATGACACGAAGATCAACAACACCCGCCACTCCAGAATTTGCGTCCAACATTGAAGATCTGAAAAAGCACATATTATTTTTACAAAATCTAACGAAACATGACAGTACCTTCCAATCGAAATTTGTGGTATTCCCCAGTTTGCAGCGTAACAATTCAAATCAATCAACTACCACAACAACTCGCCAGCCCTACAGATCAATATTTCAATATTCGCCACCCATATTGCCGCCAACCAGAAAATCATCATTTAATATTAATAGTAGAGTGCCACAAACACCACCATTTGGTGGCTATTATCACAATCAGAATGATGATGATGAAGCGGATAGTTTGGCGCAATTTTTTGCCCCTAAAGATAAAATCACTATAGTGCCGCAAGTATTATTATTAAATGATCAAAATAAAGAAAGGAACGAACGACGAAAACTGTACGGTTCGGTAAGTGAAAGTACAACAAAAGCAACAGCAATACCAATAAAAACAACAACAACAACAACGACTACTACTACCACCGAAACAACAACAATTACCACCAGTAGCACAACTCCAACTACACCGATCATGCGACGTTCCACAAAACCGACTAAATTACCGCCTTGTGTACGTAATCCCGAATCAACGAAATGTGTACGACAGCGTAAGCGAGAAGAAATGCAACGACAACGTGATCGTGAACAATTGTTAAGGGAACAAGAAAAATATATGCCTCGCTATGAACCCTACGTACAAACATTGAATAATACCAAACGCTTCGCTGTCTCGATAGAAATTCCGGATTCTTTCAAAATGTCGCTTAATGAGAGCGGCATAGATCCGCCTCCAATTGAAGAAAATTTACAAATTTTATCACGTTTTGTACGCTCCACTTATAGGAGGCGTCAAACACGTACAGGCACGACGGGTCGTTCGGATAGATTTGCTGGTAAATATGTTGGTGCGCCACCTTTTTTAGAAACAGATGCATCCGCTGTGGGTCGAAATTATTTAATACCTCATACTGAGCAATTTGTCGGTAATGGGAGTGCACCGAATGCCACAGTAGAGCCCTATTCGGAGCCGATTAATTTGAATCCGGATAATTGTTATCAAGTGGATGGTATGACTTATGGTCAGAAAAAACAATGTGTTCTGCATACCAGTGTTATGCCGGCCATCAGTCGAGGAGCTCGAGCTGCTATACAGGTATGTACTATATAAACTATCCTGCTGCTATTGGTGTTATGTACAACATTGTTTACGAAAATGTTCTACATTTTCTCCACATAACGTGGGTGATGTTCTGTGTTTGTTAAGTCTTAAATATTTATTCAGTCCGTTTGTGTTACTATCAGGCCATCAAGCGTCAACATAATGCCATGACTTTACCCGAAAGGTTACTAATTGTTAAATGTGTTACTTTATGACATTATCCTCATCTATGGAGAAGATAATATTTTGTAAATTATTACCACAACAACACGACCAGACGACACGCGTTTTATCAATAAATCTTTGGCTCCCCATTCCCATCTTTATGTAACTTCTGATGGATATGTATGTGCTTGTATCCATTACACAATAGATTAAATGGTTCTCGTGACCGCACAACGGTGCGAGTCTTTATGTAAATTAAAGCCAACCAAAAATGTCGGAATACGTAACTATTAATATTATTACAGCTGATTATGGTTGGCAGTTATTTAATGCATAAAGAAAGAGGAAGAGAGAGAGGGAGAGAGAAGAAAATATGAAATGCTAGTGAATTACTTATACAATGACAAACGTTTATTATAAAAGTGTGCAGTTGTAATGCACAAGACAACGATAAGCCTTCAACAACTTTCACTTTAATTTAATTTCATTTAAATTAAAGTCATATTATGACCAGGTGGTGTTGTAATCGCGTTTGATTTCATTATACAACAAATGACCACTTGTGAACATAAAAAAAAAAGGAAAATTCGTTTGCATAGATGTTGTTTTACGTATGCGTGCATATGATGGAAAAGATGTTCCCCTTATCCCAGTTACGTGGCAATATATCAACAATAATATTCACTTGTATTTAAATGGAGCCCACTTCACTTTGAAGGACGTACATTAAATATCTTAATAGGCGTAAACTTCTATGAGGCGAAATAACTTGCCAGAGCTTTGAAAATAATTTGAAGTGATATGCACGCAAGTTTAGGTACTTGACATATAATGCAATGATGGGGTTATTTAATATTTGAACAACACGGAAAAGCACCCTTAAAATGCAATTGTGAATGCACGACATATGACGCATTCTTTTTCATGTCATATAATGCAGCAACAGCAACAGTAAACAAGATGAATTGATTGGCAAATGAATGGCCGTGTGCCATACGATATTACACTACATTCATTCATTGTGCCGCCAGTCGGTTAGTTGCATGTTATGCTTTGTTGTATGTCATGTGTGTGCACCATAAAGATTGCACAGACAGAGTTTTATAATTTATGAAAAATATGTTAAGGGAATAACAGTGCTAAACACTCGAGTCCTTAATAAATTTTACAAGTATACCGCCATCTACTATACGGTTCTCCGTACATACATTCCTTCTACTAACTACATGATCAAGTGCCATTGTTGGCTTTTTCTATTCTTATTAAATTTTACCCTCATTTTTATTCTGCACACATATCTACAGCATTTCAACTTTGCTATATATATTTCATAATTGGTTCTTATTATTGTTGTGCTGTATACTGGTTTTGTAATGAGACGAGACTAATCTTCACGCTCTGTTTTATGTCAAATTTGAATGAAATCTTTTTCATTTTTTTTTTTTTACTTAATTGAAAACGGCAGCTAATTTCTTTAATAAATATCTTTTTATAATCTCAATGAATTGTAAATGAAATGTTTTGTGGCAAAAAAAAAAACAAAAAAATCATTTTTTCTTGTTTTATTAGTTGTTGAAGCATAAGCATATGTTTATGCTTGTTGAGGTTGTAGTTCATTGTTTAAGGTTTGTTTTTTTTTTTTTTTGTAATCGAGTGAGTTTTTACTTGACATGATTTGTTAAGGTATTGTTAGCAAAAGTTACTATTAATGATGAAGATTGATGGCCAATTGTTGTGTTCGTGTGTTTGGAAAACAATGTACAAACAAGTTGAAAGGAAATTTTTTGTTATATGAAATAAAGAAAGAAAAATTTTTCTACAAAAATTTTTATACACAATATCGTCGAATAACTGCCAAAATAACTTAATTCCACTTTTCAAAATTTGCCTTTGGTTTCATGTAAATTTACAGTTACATTTATGTTCACTTTTCCCAACTTTTTCTTAAGCGTTGCATTTTTAAATAGTTTTCAAGGAAATTTATCGAAATAATCTGATATCAAGTAAACGTAAAGCACTCAAAGAAATTAAAAAAAAAACAAAAAAAAAAACTTTTTAGAGGAAAAACTTCTTTAACATAACAAAATAAAGCAAATAAAAGTAAGAAGGGAAAAACATCTCCCACAAGCAAATTGAACGATAAATAAAACTGCCAGTGAAGAAATGCACGCTATAAAAATGTGGCAAACAAATCTACAAAGAATACAAATACACCGTTCAGAATATTAAACAAAAGCAATTTGTTGCTAAATCTGCCAAAAAATAAACCGAAAAGTAGAAACAAAAGAAAATGTTGAAAAAACAACAACAACAACAATAAAAATAAAGAATGTTGCATTTAACATCCTGTAAATGCTTGCAAAATACATGCACACGGAAAGGAGAAAATAAACGAAAATTGTATAAACAAAGCACAATAACGACCATCAAAAGATAGCCACATACACACACAAACACTTAGGTGAAGCTAACACTTAACTAAAATGAAAAGTAGCACAGCTCAACTATGCACTTATGAAAGGAAAGAGAGCACTTGAATACTTGCTCTCTATACCAAACACAGCGATTACGGTGATAAATAATTCAACATTGTTTACCACTAATCATTAGATGCCCTATGTTTTTTTGAATTCATTTAAAATTTTTCATTTTTTTTTTTTTTTTTAAATAAGAAAAATATTTTCTATCTCACAAAAGTACAGTAATCTAAACATTTGTTCAAATAGATATTTTGGTTATTTTGTATTATATGAAAAAATACATTTTGGATGAGTTATCCCTTCCAAATGTACCGTGTCCGTAACCAAGTTCAACAGAAAGTGAAATATATACAAAAGTGAGAGTCATGTAGAGCAGCTTATGTGTATGAGGTGCATAAATTTGCACATATACTGTACGTTTGTTACGCCAGTTAACTGCACCAGCACCACCAGTTATAACAATTACAGCACCAACAACATGGTAGCTCTGCTGTTGAAATAGAAATGCATGTATATGTGTTTGCGTATTTATTTTAGCGTAAGGAAGGAAGCATTAGAGTGAAAGGTGACCAATTTTTTTTCTGCATATATTTTTTGCATACAAAAAAGTAAATGTTTTGTTTTTATCCGCATTTTGTCTGTTGTTAGTTGTTCACTAATGTTGTTGTTGTTGTATTCAACTGCGTTTAAACATATAATGGGTTTTTCTCAGCATTCTGCTATTTACTGTAGATTAGTTTGTATAGTTGTTGTGTGTATATATATACTAGTGTGTATGTATGTATACAAGCGAAAGAGTTGCGTTACTGTATGCATTAAAATGGAAAGCTTTGGAACGGGTATAAACATATAATAGAGATGACCTGCTTGCTGCTACTAGCCTTTTCCTTTTAATGTAACATTTTAAGATTAAATCTTAATAAAAACTGCTGGTATTTACTAAACATATACGCTTGACGACCGCAATCAGTTTCATGTCTTGAATGTTTATTCTGCAAATGTTTGCATAAAACACTTAGAACACTATAAAGCTGTACGTTGAAAATTGCTTTTCTTTATAGAAAAAGAAAAGATCCAAGTAATAGAATTTTTATAAATCTTTTTAATATTTTTTATAATTTTGATTATAAATGTTTTTGTTGTTTTTGGCACAAAAATATAACGAAGTGAACTTTTTTAAGGCTTCCTTCAATTCGTTCTTTAATTACTGTTCTCTTTCTTCTCTCTGATAAATAAACACAAAAGCATATAAAAGTTTTAGATGCTCCAAAACAATGCATACTCTCGTATACGCAATGGGGTGCCCTGGAGGCTGTTGTAGTACAATACAATATAATCCTATGTATGTTGGTTCAAATGCATGAGTATGCGTATGTTGGGGCAAATGGAAAATCTGCAGCACTGGCACTCATTCATCCATTCATTTATATTGTTCTATGCTGCTGTACAATTAAATGTTTTCTTTCTCTGCTTCTTTTATGGTCGACATTAACTCTTGCTCTTAACTCTTAACGCTACTACTCATGCCATAAGAGCTGATGAATTACCGGGTACGTAAAAAAAAAAGATATTTAAAAATAATAAATAAAAATGTGGCAAACGAAACAGAAAATCGCACGCCATACGTGTAGTGTATGCACACAATACATCAACAACGGATATCCTTGCTGCACACCAATAAAGGACGTTTTTCAATAAAACTTTTCCTTTTTTTTTAATCTCATGTTTTGCTCTGTTTTAAGTGTATGGTGGTTGTATGAGTTCAATTCACTTTCATGCTTGGTTGGCGGGTTGGAAATGGAGTGTTGTACGAGCACTCGTACTAAATTAAATAAATGTGTTGTACACGGATGCCGTATGGTTAATACTAAACCGCATTATGACTTATGATATTAAGGTTACATTGTGGGAAACATATGTTGTACCTTGTCTAAAATGAATGGGGAGGATGGATTAATTTGATCTTATACTTGATATGAAAAATTTGCGATTTTTGAAAATATTTTTGATTTTGTAATTAAGTTGATGAGGGGGTGAGAAGGCCAACACCTTACTCTCTCAGTCCCTCTTTCCTTCCTTTAACTTTATCGGTTTATAATAAGACCCGCACCACAAAACATTTATAAAGGAGAAGCATCATAAATCATTTATATACAGTTTGAATGCTCAGAAAAGTCCGAATAATGTCGTTTAACAGGTCCTTTTACAATTATCAAAAATATATTTTGAAAATAGGCGTAAATAAGTTTAATATTGGTCCGCGTGATCTAATAACAGGCACGCCCAACATTTGCAGAAATAATTCACGGTGTTATCCAGTAAGTACAGCTATGAACTTGAAATATAGTAAAAACGAGTGTAAATACAAATATTGTTGGAAGTGCACGTAATCACATAAAAGATTCGCCCACAATTAACAAAAATATTTCTCGGTGTCATAACATGAATAGAGCTACGAACTTAGTGAAAATATATTTAAGTACAATAAAGTACAATTAAGTATGACAATGGTTGCCAGAGGAATTATTTTTATATTTCGCTTTTAAAGTCCAGTTTTTCTTTTCGGTTGTAATATCTAAATTATCTGCAGCATATCCAATACATTAAACTTTACTTGAGCAGCTCGCTTATTTTCCAAAGAAATTCACATAGAATGCTAGATTTACTGTTCGCTCGTTATCCGTACATTGTAGTTATTGTTCGTTGCTGTATATTTTACACTCTTCTTAGAATTTCCACTAGAGTGTTCTTTTCCAAAAAATAACTGCATACTATGTAAATAAAAAAGAATGCTTGGCTCATGCAAAAATGTTACGCATTTATTTTGCCAAGAAATTTATCTTCACTTAAGTGTGCTGGCACAGCAGCTCTTTTTACCTTTCTTCCTCTTGCTTTACTTACACACATATTATATGCGTGCTATATATTAGGAGAAGCTCTTTCTCTCAGTCAATAAATTTAGTTTTAAATGCTGTTAAGTGTAGTGCTATTTAATTTAATGGCAGAAGCTTAAGTTTACTTGTGTAATAAAATGGAAGAAAAGAATAAGAAGAGTAATGCTAATCATCGTGATAATCGTGATAATGATGTTGTCTACTATGAAATAATTTTGCATAATTTTCTTCGATTTTTTTTTTAATATTTTGAACAATTTTTCAAGTGTTTGCTGTTTGTCAACAACTTGAACAATAATTTATACATTATGTTTTACAAGTGAATAAACAGCAAAATGAACTAAAATGAAGTTGTGTTTGTTGTTGTTGTTATTATTATTTTTCATACACTTAATTACATATCTAAGTACATTTAATGCAGCTGAAGTAGACAAGTAAATAAGTTGTTGTTGTTCAGTGGGATTATTAAAAAAGTTTCGTACATCGATTGTTCACTATTTCGTTTAATATGATGGAAAAAAAACTAAACTGCTTACAATTTTTTTACATCAACATTTGTGAGGATGTAGTTCTATTACGTTTCTTGCTTTAAATTGTTTATGATGTTTAATTTTGTTTTGAGTTTTCATCAGAAATATTGTAAAGCAACACAATCGTTTAAATATTTCATCATTATTTTCCAGTTATAATAACATCATGACTTTCAATGTGCCTTTATTAACCTTGTTACGTGCTCTTATATTAAATTGTAATTATCTTTACCTTTTGTTTTTTGTTGTTGCGTTTTTGTCTATAAAGTTTTCAACCAGCCTTTCACCACCAGCAAACAATGCAGACAAAAGTTTTGAATTTAAGATCGTAATTATTTTCAAATTAAGATTAACAATTGTTTAGTTTAAATAACAATAACAACAATAACAACAACAACAATATATAATTTGTGTAATTATTTGGATATTAGATGAAAGATTTTGTGCTCTTTCGACCTTTTTTGGAAAGCTTTTGAGAAGCAATGAACCCAATAAGTATTTAATGGTCAAAAGGGGCAGTAATTACTTTAAGTGGATTAAGGCAAGCCTTACATAAAGTTATCCAACTATGTTGCAGACAATTTATTGTACGCAAAGTTACAAGGAGCTGTTATCCCGGGTACACCTCCTAAAAACTAAGAATAACTACAATACGCTTCATTGTCGGATTTAAGACTGAGTTCGGAAAATACAAGTCTGTGGCAGAAGCTTTTATGGGTAAAGATGTGGTCCACTTCTTGAATAGTGATTCAAGAAGTGGATTTTCTTAAAAATTTTATGCTCCCTACAGTAGCTAAAATATATTTTTTATAATTTTTTTTAATTTTTAGCAATAACTGAATCACATAACACAACGGCTGAGGCAGCTACTATCATAAGTTAATAATTGAATCCTTTCATTGTTAACACATATTACAGTGTACAATGCGGTTGAATATACAAACTTTCAGTATTGGGCACATGTGTGTGAACAAATTTATAGTAAATCTTATCCTTACAAAAAAGCCCCTGTGTCCTATATCTTACATTAAGGCAATGATGCCAGCACACAAACTTTAAAACTCTTGCTATGGTTGCATTTTTTTAATCAAACGAATTCATTTTAAAATGCTGCAACAGTGTCTTCATTTTTTTATAACAGAAAATATCACTTAAGTTACCAAGGAAATATTATTGTAAAGAGAAAATCGACAAAAGTTTTAATGCCATTCGATACTGATTAAACATGGAAATTTATTAAAGCAAGATTGACACACATAAGTGATGTGAAATCTTAAACGCAAAAGTGAAATGGTCTAATCGCACTTTCTTGTAACCATAACGTTTAAAACTATACGCCCCTTACATTATATGCCAAATAAACAATGGAAATTAATACGGATGTTACACATATACCATAAACTACCAACTAAGTGAAGAGAAAGCATAGCAATTAAAATAGCGAAAGCAATAAAAATTCAGATTATGTGTGTGTGTATGTATTAGTGTATATGCATAAAAGAAAGTTATTGCGTTTGACTTTATACTGAAACAATAAAAACAGTTACATTTGGCTTGGGCCCCATCTTGAATACCCAGCAGCTAAGATTATTAAAATAAAATTATGCTTATATTGAATGGGCGTGGTCTTAAAACATTTTTACGTGAATTGTTGAACTCATGTTTGTTTTTTCAAAGATTTTCTGGTAAGTGAGGTCGTTCCTTCTCATTTTTTATAAGGAACAAGTACGCTGATTCGCAACCTTTTATCTTTATCAGTAACTAGTAATATTTCTGCCAAGTTTGGAGTCAATACTCCTTTGCAACTGAATGAATACTTATTAGCCAGACTTAGCTAAATCGATTCAGAATATGATCAAGAATAGAAATTTTTTATAGGGCCTTCAATGCTTTTTATTCTGGGTGTTTACAAACGTTTGACAAAGTATTATATATACTACCGTAGTAGGTATTGAAAATGGAAACTATGCACAACTTTCCTTTGTTATTTGCTATCTGAGATAACACAAAACATAAACTATGTATTAAAATAACAATAACAACCAACAATACAAAACAATTGCAATACTAATAATACAGTTTATCATGTAACAAGTTTTAACAAATATTTAACATGCGAAATCCACATACAGACCCACACAGAGAACTATATACGCATTCACACACATGCTAACAACATAAAGGATATCTGAAATGAATAATGCATGCATAACACATACATATATATATGTATTGAATAAACACAATTCACACAACACACCCACACACTTAGATGAACACACATACACTGATATGTTTGCTAACAAAAGTATTATGGTTAGCATTCGTGTGTAAAAACATCATGATAGTGAAGGCAAAAGTGGTTTCCAAATATAACTTTAAATATTTACACACACAAACACACAATTTGTACGTGTGTGTGTGTATGCTGATCTGCACATAATATGCGGGCGTGTATATTGTCACGTTTTGCGTATTAGCATTGTTTTGAGGGGGAGTGCACACATACATATATACACTCAACTACTGATATCTTATCCGATTTGTTGGTGTCTTGAAATGTTATTATTAAATTTTGTGCATGTTGCATGTGCACTAGCGCACACACATACATATAATAAAACGTTGTTTCGTTTAACAAAAACATAAAATTAATAACTTACAACCCGCATACATTTCGTTTTTTGGAAAATTAATTGTTAATTAAATGTAATCGCACAACTGTATCAGTTACATAAGCGATGCATGATCGTATTACATGCAATGTTGTTGTTGTCAGTTACATTTTGATGTACTTCTGATTTCTTGTATTTACATACACGACTACATTACATGTTGCTGAAAAAGACTTTCGAAACCCTATGTAAAGTTAGTAAATTTTTGATCATCCAAGATGACGCTCGAAACATTTGAAAAGAAATATTATATGGTGAAATTTTGCTTAGTTAATCATTTATATTTAGTGCAATAAGATTTATTTTTAGATTCAAGAAAATTTATGTAACTGTCACGCCTGCAATTGAAGCTACAGAGATGAAATATTGTACAATTATAAAACAAAATATTATTAAAAAAAACCCCATTTTAATAAAGTCATTAACAGAAATTATAATTTTATTTATGCCACGCACACAATTTATTAAAATCGGCGAATTTTGTACAGAGTTGGAATTTTGAGGTATCACTTTAATAAAGGAAGATACGTTAATACATGCCACGCCCAGAATATATAAAAAACATTTGGTGGCCTATTGGACCCTTGAGTCCACTTTACTTGTAATTGTTAAAAGAAGCAACAATTGTAAACGTGCCACGCCCATAATTTACCTGCATAATATCCCAGATTTTGCTTAAGCTAAATACTTTTTTTTTTATTCATATTGCTTGTTGTTATTATTATTTTTATTTCTTTACTAAGTCAGTCAGAAACAAAGATTTAAGAAATGCTACAGAAGAACATTTACAGAGAGATAGGAATGAGAGTTTTTATGAGTTTTTAATTAAAAAATACTTATACTTCATGTACATCAATCAAGTCTATGTAAATATTTATCTAGATATATATAAACTTCTACCATCCTGCTGTACTCGTAAATTTCTACTTAGATATTTTATATAAATATGACTGAATATTTGCTGTTGCAAATATTTTATATATTATATAAACATTTCACAATTTAAACTCTCTTCTAAGTTTAATTAAATATTGTTGTGCAAGCATCTGTGATAATTCAGATTTTTAAGTAAAATCGTTTATAAACATTGCATGTATGCATGTTACGTACAAAGTAAAGAGTACGTTTTTACTTCGATGAAAGCATAATATTTTTATATAAACGATTACTTAATAAAAACAGAAATCTTTGAAAAACTCGAAAAAGGAAGAAGTATACCAATCAAAATATTTTATTCTCTAAGACGATTAGGAAATTATTTAATATTAAACTGAGCAGGAATCTAAGTTAATATACAAAATATTTTAATTAATATTTTAAAAATTTCAATTAAAAATGTTTTATAATGTTTTATATTGATTGTTGTACATGCTTATGATTGTATAACTCTTTTCACGGGTCAATATATGTGTCCAGATCCTAGTAAAAATTGATCCACAAACACTCATACAACTCAAGATTAATTCTAATTCGTAAGTCATTGTCAACGCGTACAGGGCCAAAGACTTTTCAGAGAATTTTTCCCTCAAATTAAGCCTTACAATAAATGTAACTAATATTTATTTATTTATTAATTTATTTTATAGTCAAATACAGCCATTTTAACTGAAATTAAGTCACCAAACAAAATTAAAAGTAGATAAATCGCATTAATCTCATTTAATGAATAATTTAATAAACATTTCTAGTGCAAATCTCTGCAAAATATTTTTTACTCATTTTAAATATTTTATTATATAAAATCATTTTTTAATTTAAATGATTTATAACGCAAAAACTAGCAAGAAGATATAATATTGGCTGAGGTCAAATCTTGAATACCCACCGTCTAGGCAACAATGCTTTCTAATGATATATTTTTTGTGAATATATTTTTTATACTTTGAATAATATGGAAAAATTTGCACTGCGGTCCCAATTTTGCCCAATATTAAAAGCAACCAGGGTACGAAAACTATCAATACTTCTGTCAAATGTGAAATCGCTATCTGAACTTTTATGATCATACATAGGCACCCAGTCAGTCAGACTCAGTATTCGATGCTGATTTAATTTTAGATATACTCCGTTGTAAACGTTTTGACAAAGTGATATATCCTCCCATAAATATGTTTTTTATAAACTTTACATGGAATATATTTCCTTGTTTCCTGCTATTTTTTTTTTTTTTATGTTAAACTCAGACATCTCCGGAACGTGCAATTAAATGAGAAAATAAACGAGTAATAAATATTTGTATTGGCATTAAATTAATATTTGTTTCATGTTTCCCATTTAACCACAACAACAATAATACTTTTATATTATTAAAAACACTTCCAATTATTATCAGCAATTATAAGCTGAAGTTGTACACAAAAAATTGAGTATAAAAAATTAATTAAACAAAAGACCTAATTAAACTAAATTTATGCAAATAGTGTAATGAGATACCAGTAGATAAAAACCATTTAAAATTTTATAAAAAAAAAAAAAATATATTTAAATAATTTAATTAACATTTCGATATTTTTTTCTATTGTTAGGAATGTCAATTTCAATTCAAAAATCGTCGCTGGAACTGCACTAATACAGATGATAATACCGTGTTTGGACCCATGACAGGAATGGGTAAGTTACTATCAAATGCAAAAATACATATATTATATATATAGTATACAAATAAATATGTTTTACAGATTGTTATAATTTTATTAGCTTTTTTTATATATACTTTTTTTTTTTATCAAATTCATTTATTTCGATTTTTGTCATATTCTCAAATCAACGCTGTGCTAATGGCTTTAATCAATTTGTTGATTGTAACAAAACAAATTTTAATGAAAAGCATTGTTTGAAGCTTTCAATTTAATTAAGATTGATGATGTTGGTCAAATGGGGGATCATATTAAAGAAAGTAGAAGTTTCAAGTATTGTTGATAAATATAAAAGATAAATAATAACAAATACTAACAAGTAATGACAGTATGAATAGTTAGCTCTTTAGAGTTATATAGATATTGATACTAGGATATGTTTAATTACTTAAAAATCCTGACAAAGTTATGTTTACAGTTGTCCTTTATAAAATAAAATTATATTGGTGGATTTGCGCTTTCAATCTTCGATTAAGGGATCTTGAAAAAGCCAATAACAGAAGGACATACGGACGGACATAGCTAATTAACTTAGTGCCCAATGAAAAAGATATTTACAATTCAACTTAACATGTTTATATTTTTCTCTCTTTATTAAGTTATTCAGAAATTTTCTTCTTCTTATTATTTCCACATGCATCTTATAGAAAAAAATTTCTTTAGAATATTTTTCTATACAGAATACTTCAACTCTTCTTTAGAATGTTGCTTTGAATACATACTACACGTCAATATAAAAAATGTCTTGGCAGGAAGTTAACAAGGATACACAAAAACAAGTAAAAATGTTATAGTTCGTCAAGCCTGACCATTTAATATCCCTTAAATTATGCTACAATTAGTTTAGTCGCGAGGCACTGCCGTATCTTATATGGAAAGGGATTCTAAATAGCTTAATAGTCCGACCTAGTCCATTTTTAATAAAGTTCCTTTTTGGACCAATACATGTCATCGTGTCAAATTTCAGCGAAATATCTCAAAAAATGCGACCCGCACACAAATTTACAAGACAGACAAATGGACAGACGCACATTCAAATTTTGATTCTAAAGTCCTTACAAGAAGTTTTAAACATTCGCACAAACTTAATATATTCTTTGGTACAAGTGGTGCAAGGTATAAAAAATACCAGCAACAAATGTTGTTTGGTGTACGTGTGCAAACAACAGTAAAGTTGATAGATTTGATAGAAGATACAACAAGCACCAAGTAATGTCAAAATTGAAATCAAAGTTTTTAGTACTACTCGTGCTTCTATTCTTGTTTCTTGTTTCGTTGTTGTTATTATTATTGTGTATTGGAATAGCAAGTATCGTGGAGCCATTTACAACGAGTTTATTTTTCCATAAACAAACGCATCTATTAGTATTGTGTGCGTTCTTCTGTCTGTCTGTATGTCTGTCCTTAGCAAGCTGGGTGTCTACTTGTCTGCCTGGTTTATCTTGTTAACAAATATCAAGTTGCGGTTGTTTGTGTAACGGTATTTTCCTACAAAATATACTTTCTTTCGTTGTGTAAGCAACATTGTTGTAGTTGTATACATTGCTGCTGCTCCCATCATTTACCTGAGAGATAATACTTCTCTTAGAATCCTTCCAGTGTAAACAAAGTAGTTGTCCTTGGTGTTTTCTTTTCGTTTTCTTTACATTTAGTTAGCTACGTATTTACGGAAGTATGTAGGTGTATACACATTTAGTTTACTTTGAACTTTTTATAAGAAAGGGTTTAACACACTTTATTTAATTGGTTGCAACTCTCTCCAAAGCTTCCATGCTTTATGCAAAGTCTGCAGCAATGACAGACATCACCAAGCGTATTATTGTGAATCGAACTGGGATGTAAATTCATGATAATATAGGTAGAGATAATTAAATAAAGGAAAGGAAACAATGTGTTCCATTCATAAAGGAAAGTTAATTAATTATAAACATATAAACATGTATAAATACGTTGTATATGGTGGCTTTGTTTTATGGTATATATCACATAATACAAACGTGATCGAAAGACATATCTCTTATTAAAATTGCATTTGGGGTTAATTGACCCAACTGCCTGACTATTGACTTTTGTTCTAACTTTCTGACCTGTTCTCTCTGTTGCTTACTTTACGGTTTTTTCATAAACGCTTTTTTGCTGCTTTTGAAATGTTTCGGTAATTAATTGAGCGGAGACATGCTATGTAAGGAAGTAGAGTTTCCGTTAATCAACTACAGCTCGCTTAACGGTTAATTATTTCCATTTCTCTTTCACTTTTGGTCTCTAGTCTCTACAATTTATTGCTAAATATATTTGCCTATTTAAACACGCAACCCACACCCCCACTCAAACGCTTCAAGTTCGTAAAACTTTCTTAAATAAAAAGATAAGAGTGCGGGTACTTGGAATACTTACATTTTGACTTTTCTTTATTCTTTATTACCGCTTTCCTTATCATCATAACATTAAAATAAATTAATTAAAAGCTTTTTCCACTAGAAGGGGTTACACCAACTTATCACAAAGCAGGTGTAAAAATAGATTTTGTAGCTGTGGATTCGACTTTTAGCTGCACTAAATTTTTTTTTATACTTCATAGGAAACCATATTTATATTAGTAATCTGAGTCAATTATCCTTACACATCGATGTAGATATTTTCATAATCCCATTTTTTTTTTTTAATTTAAAATTTTTAGTTTATAAGAAATTGTGACTTGGACCACTTTTGCAAGTAGGAGCACATTCACTCCATACAAATACATTTTTATTTGGAGGCACATACTTATTTTATCATCCAGTTTACAAAACTTTTTTATACTTCATGGAGGCAGTTGATCAAACGAATTTAATGGTTAAAAATTTACAGTTAATCAGCCCATTGCCACAAGTCATCACAAGATGATTTTAAATTTATCATATCAAGCAATGGATATTATACAAGTTTTATATACTTTTTTTTTTTTTTTGGCTAATTAGATGACCGCTTAAACTAATTATTGTGTTGCCTTACCGACAAAGCGCGTTAATGTTGTTTCGCTTCAGTGTAAATGGTAAGAAAAAGTGGAAGTAATTTGTATAATATGCTATTCCATTCAGGAAAATTAGACCGTAAGGTCAGGAAAAAAGAACATTTAGTAAAAATAAAACAAAGAATATCGCTGGATGACCGACAATAACTAATTAAACCAAAAAACTAGGTTTTCGTTGAAGTTTTATCAACATAACGGAAAAAAAGTAACAAAACTAAAACTGGACGGATTTTGTTCATATTATTGTGACAGCTTGTAAACAGCTTTCAAATGAAATATATTATATGGGCGTGGCATTAATAATTTACTTATTAATAATAATGTATTTTTAAAAGATCGTTTCTTAAGAAAATGAGCAAAGCCACTCCTATTTATTAAATATTTCCAAAAAGCTGGAGAAATTTTCAAATGTTTGCAAAAAATTTGACCAAAATCGGAGTAGTAGTTTTCTAGTAATAAGCCAAGTAAGTTTACAGTCATTCTTACGTCACCTAAATATTTGAAATACTAGTTAGATAAATTTTGTGTGATTCGCTTCACTTTTTATGTAAAGTTTTGAAAATCCTGAATCGTTCAATATAAGATCATTTAATTTCTCACGAATTGAATGAACCGATTCGCTAAATTTAGACTAGATAGGGTTGGTATTACAAGCAACAGCGGGGGTCCATTAGCTAAAAGAAACATTTTGTTCGCATGTTGGACATTATTACTCTTCAACCGTATCACCCTTTTATCATTTTATAAATTTAAACCTTTTCTAATGAAAAAAAATTATGAACTACCTAAAATTTCATGAACAGGAAATCCTTTTAAAGAGACAATAACATAACAAATTAGATGCATTACAAAATTTTATTGTACAAAAATTATTTCCGTTGAGAATGTTGGTGCTATGTATGGCGGGGTGGTTGGTTATATTGCATAACTTAAGCTTCCCCCAACGATTCTGTTAAAAAATAAAAGCTTAACAATTTATTTATATGAACCCAAAAAAAAAAAATGGAAAACAACAACAAATTATGAAATATTTTGAACGTATGCACCCCTTTCTATTATTTTATATTAAACATTAAAACGTTGCAGACCTTGAATATGAATGAAACAAACGAACGGAAGGGATGCGAGCGGCCTGGCTAAATAACAAAAGCGTATCATAACTAAGAAACCGCAACAAATTGTTAAATTACGAGTCGTATAAGCATTTGTTACACATTTATTCACCCAAAACCCATTTTCATTACGAGACACAAACTCTTACGCAGACAAGTCAGCTACCAAGTAAAGAAAATATTAAACAAAACAAAAGCAAATTGTAGAGGACGGCAGCAACCCTCTTTAGATACACCACATCAACCAATCAAACAAGATGGTGAGATGTGTACAAACACTTATACGCACAAGTACAAAACAATATATCATTTCACATAAATCCTCTTGCGGCCTTTTCACAGTAAAACTCTTACAACGCAGACACTTGTACGAAATGTTTTTTTTTTTTACCAAATCATAAATAAGTTAAAAGTTGGTAGAGATGAGAATTGAAAGTTGTTCTTTTCTTCTGAATAAGCGGTTGGATATATAAGGTGGCTGTGCCAATAACGAGTGTTGCGTTTGAAAGTATAAAAAACGAAATTTTTCCCCGGCAATCTTATGCTTAAGTTTGTAAAAGAAATCTCAGTTTAATTTTGATTTCCCCACAAGCACAAAGTAGCATAATGCGTTGGTAGAGTGTCACAGCTGATGAAGCATATTATGCAATATATCATCTGTTCAATTATCCTGCAACATTTTGAAAGCGGCGAAAATGTCTCCGTAATAGATGCAATGAGGATATTTAAAGGAAATTTTTTAAATTCAACTAATTAGATTTTCAGTTCCACTCAATATTAGGAGAACTTTTTTATTGGCAAATAGAACAGGGTGATACACTATTAAAACAAAACTACTTTTCAAATTTCTGCAGCATTTTGAATCGATATTTCTGTTATATGTGGACCACTGTGAACGGTATCAACTTTCTCAAAAATAGACTTTAGAAAAAATGATTAAATTTCTTGAAAGAGAACTTAATTCTTGGACTAAGTAATTGTTTTTGATCAATTTATTGTTAAATTTTGTAATATCGGAAGGTTTTTTATGCAAAATCTTTTAGTAAAGGCAGCATCATATAAATGAATACAATGATTTTAAAAATATAGACTAGGGATAGCTTGTAGCTATGAGGCAACAAAAATTTTGTCAATTACGGACGTGGCCTACGTAATTTTTATAGAAAGTTTATCTAACATATGTTTGTAAAAAATTTTAGTTGAATATTTCTATATTTGCTGTAGTTTTAATATAGACATATGGACAGACATATATACATCGGATTAGATTTTGATAATGTTGACAAATTTATATAGTTTATGGGGCTTCTTTCTGATAATTGCAAATGAATTGACAAACTTAGTATACTTAATACGTGGGTAGAGTATCATAATATTTTAGTACAACTACAATAACAATAATATTACATCATTATTGTTTCAAAGAAATGATTACAACTCATAATGGATTAAATTGAAATCAATACCAAGCTATTAAAGCTTCTCTTAGGGGACGTTGAACAATTTGGTCTGTGTCTGTAGAAGGGGAGAAACGCTTTGCATTGCTGCTATCATTATGATTGTTATTATTATTTTTGTTTCTCATTTAAATTAACTTTTAGTTTATACGCTTTGATGGTTATAAAAATCTACATAAATACACACAACAAACAACAACAGTGTCCCCCTTTAAAAGCCGAAAATGAAATTCAGTTAATATACACAGTAAGCAGCTGTGTTATTCGTGGTCTGTGTGATGTGTCCATATTACTTTTTATGAGGTCTGTTTGATCTCTATGAAGCGCACTTTAATCAACAGCATATCGATTTCAATCACGATGTAAAAGGATAAATTTTTGGCACAAGTATTTTATTTTTATCCCCTTTCTGGCCAACGGACTACAAACTAGCAATAAAAGCAAATATTAGAATTTCCATTTTATTAACAAGTGTGTAGAATGGCTAAGGGCGTATGTGTGTGTGTTTGTGTACTAAAGTGTTTTGTTAAGAACATATGCAAATTTTTATCATGTACTCTCTGCATGATAAAAACATGAATTGAATAATGAAAGGCACTCAACTTCGTTTGTATGTTCTTGTTTATCTATTTCATATCTATTTTTCTTCTGCATTTTTTCTATCATTATTATTTTCATTCAATTACTCTGTTTATATTGAGATGGAACATATACACATTCATCATGTCACCACCTTAACCATCTACTTGTACTTGTACTTGTACCTGATGAAGCGTGCATTCCTCATGAAAGAGCACGTGCGTTTGTATATATATATCATTGAGGACTACATCATAGCATACACAAATGTATGTATATGTATTTGTGTAGAAAGGTGTGCATACAGAGCATAGCATGTATAACTCACTCACTCACTCAAAGCAGATCAATGTCCTTTATGCAAACAATTTAAACTATTACATGTGAGAGTAGCTTAGCTAAAGCAAGCATAACATATCGACATAACTAAGTAAATATTGTACGATATAAATTTTTTATATACACGTGTGTATGTACACATATACTCTTGGGTATTTTTCAATAAAAACGAAACGAACAGCAGAAACACAAACGAAACTTATACAATCTTTCACATACACATGTATATATATGCTTTTATATAAACATGTGACAAATTGTTTGTTTGAATGTATGCACTCGTTTTGTAGATAAAGGTATGTTCCATTGAAAGAGAAAGTAAACATAGTGTCATGCAACAGTATGTAAATATTGAACTTATATTGTTTTTGTTTAATGTTTAATGGGATTGAATGAGCAACTCGATAATTGATTGAATGTGCATACTGTGTCATGTCATTAAAAGTCGTTTCCTTAAATCAACAGGAATATTGAATATTGAATTGTTATTAATTAAATAGCAACCATTGCAACAAAGAAGCCATTATATTTATATATGCACTTAAAATTATGTTCTATGTACGCATATGTATTTATTTATTTATTATATTGGAGGTGTACTAAGATTGTTGATATTTTGGCATTTTTGCAAAGGAGGCGTGTCACAAATTCGCTACCTATGGTCTAACCTTAGCCTCGATGTAAGAAATACAGTACATGTCCTGAGTTAAGAAGAGTTTTATTAACTCTTTACAAATAATTCAATTGAAAAACTTTAATATATTTTTCTTTGTTTTAAAATAATCACACTATCCAATTATTTGAAGATATCAGAAAATAAACCTTTTATCTAATTACTTACTCTACTGCTAATACAATATATTTCAGAAACATTTTCCTAATTAATATTTGACAAGCTTGTCAAAAGAGAATTCATATTTCTTTAGGGGATATACGCACATTGCTAATATTTGAAAAAGCGAAGGCTTAAGGCAAACAAATATTTACAATTCATCATTTGCGTTACAATTCATTTCGTATGAATTCGTGTTAGTTTGAATAATTATGAAAAATTAAATAATAATGAGTTTATTAGGCCATTAGTCTTTCATTCTGTTTGCACAGTCAACACTTTCTCTTAAGAAACAAATCATTAGCAGAGATGGGCAATTATGATAATGCATGTTAGGCATGTCAGTTTGATGAAGAGTCGGGTATATGTTAATATAAGTGCCGCGCCCTTAAGGAGAATATGCACCGGATTATGCTCTTTCACAGAGTTTGTATTACGTAACAAATTATAAGGCGAATTCTATAAAAAAAAGTTTTAGTAAATTATGGACATATTTTTTATTCAATCCTGCCTACCTTTGGCACTTTTGACTTTCGTTCATTGTGGAGGGCGCTCTAAACCCGTGGGCAACATTTCAGCCTAATGTCTAAAAATTTACGACCATGAGAATGCCGTATTTGATCATCATTGCTAAATACTACAAGAACAACTCTTGAATACTATTTCTGTGTGTGTATAATTAAATGTAGTGCATTACAAAGGAGTATTAAGACTAATTAAGCAATTGTGTACATGTTTTCATATCTCAATATACATACATACACACTTTATCTTAAAACAAAATTTCTAATTTTCATACAACTTCTTATTTAATCCAAGTTTCTTTAGTAGCTATAGTTGAACATGCTGTTTTGCTTTTGCATATGCTTTCATCAATGCAAATAATTATGTTTACCAACATACAAGCACACATACATAAATGAATAAATAAGTTTGTATGTATAAACACACATAAAAATGGAAATATTTGCTTGAGAAGAAAAGTTTATATTTAATGAAATGTTAATAATTTGTATTTGAAGAACAACATAACAACAAGAAGATTAATGACAACTGCCTCAAGTATTGTTTAATTATGTGTTATAATGAGTTGTTATATCTACCATCATAATGATTATGGGGGTATATGGGTGTTGTTCAAATGTTCGTACGTACCAGAAGGGAGCTAGCCACACTCCCTAAAGTATATATTTTTAATTAGCATTAATAGCCCTTCTGTCCGTCCATGTCTGTAAAACAAACTTTTGAAAACGGGCATGATCGGTTAACGTACTCGCACAGGACACGAACAAACGCCCACCGAAATAAGCGTGTAAAGCGTTTAAAGCGTGTAGATTGATCCTAGATTTGACATACGCCTAATGGAGCCCTTTTTTACTTATTGTTTACTTAAACTGTATCATTTATTGTAAAATGAACTACTCGTCTTTAATATTTTGTAAAATTTGTAATAAACTGTATGAAGAAAAACAGATTCGCACCGCTTTCTGTTTTCTCATTATTGCAATAAACTCTTTTTTGCACAACTGACAGATGTCATTATTTTTGTTAAATATCACATCAACAAATTCAATCCTTCACTTCAATACAAAGTCATTGATGTAGAAATTTTTTTCATTTAGAAAATGACGAAAAACAGCAAAGAAATCAGGCATCATGGATTCATCATCATTGTGTGTTACGGTTAGGTTTTGTTTTTTTCTCCCCTCATATATGTTTGCAAATGCTCAAGATATTAACATCAATTATTGTGTCATTTTAATTATTTTATCATCTGCTGGGTTCCTTTTCATTCCATTTGTTTGCATTCCTCTGTGTGTGATGAAAGTTATAAGCTGCCAGTGTATGAAAAACTTCATTTTTTGCAGTCATTCATTCATTCATTCATATCAATCATTGAGTTTGTTACACATTTTGTATTTTGTTGACGTATGCGGTAATCGGCTTAGGAATAAGAATACAGAAATAACAGTTTCATTAAAATTTACCCAACCGCATAAATTGAAGTCAAAATCAATGTCATTGTGGTTGCAACAAGAAGGCAAATATAGCAAAAACAAAAAATAAAAATAAAATACTTAAGTAATGAAAAAGCAAAAGCCGCACTTCAAATACCATTTAATTGGAACCAAGATTAAGACTTATTAACATTTGAGAATATTTCACTTACTTTGAGAACACAATGAAACTTACTCAGGGCCTTGAACCGAGAAACATGTTATGAATCGATGGCCATATAAGAAATCCATTAAAAATCTAAACTCTAGCGTTAGACGTGAAGCAATACTTTATCATTAAAAATGTTAGACAGATAGTCAGACAAAGAAACGCTCAGTAAATATTGATCAAGTAATTATTAAGACAAAATATATATAACTTTGGCAGGAAGAGGAAGAGCTAAAAAAGGAGAGTGTGGATACGAAAAAAAACAACATCAAAGCTTG
This sequence comes from Ornithomya fringillina, assembly GCA_963978525.1. Lineage (NCBI taxonomy): Eukaryota > Metazoa > Arthropoda > Insecta > Diptera > Hippoboscidae > Ornithomya > Ornithomya fringillina. The sequence continues at coordinate 2,667,161 of OZ021694.1, read as the reverse complement.
ACTGACTCTTTGCCAGTCTGGCTGCTTGTCTTCTTGTTTAATGGTTGGTTGCTCTTCTTTACTTTTCTTTTCTTCTTTTTTCTCATATGTATTTTGCATATTTTTGACAGTCTTTTGCTTTATCTCTTTTCTTGGCTTGTGAAAGTGATATCCTTTGCTTTTCAAATTCTATACCAATAAATTTTGTTGTGGTCTAAAATGGCATAAAGTTCATCAGAATAAACATAAATCAAACATTTAGATGGTCTGTGTATACTGCCATATAATTTGTTTAATGTTAAAACTGAAACATTTTATAATCTTTCAATTGATTTTTATTCTATTTATTATAATTTTTTTTTTTATTTCAACTAAACTTAAAAGTAAAGTATGTTTCGACTTGAAAGCGAATGAAACAATTTTTATAATGAAACATTTCTTAAACAAAAAAATTGTTGAGAAATATCAAATAATTGATCATAAAAACTTGTTACGCGATGAAAAATTTCGGGAAAAAATTTCTCAAAAAAAAGAAAGGAAAAACATTCACAATTTTTTTTTTCCAATCTTTATCCTTCATTAATCAACGACTGTTGCTGTTGTTATGGTTGATGTTGTTACATTTTCGTTTGGCATCGTTTATACAAAAACTTTGTGTCTAAAGAGTAAATTGTGAAACAAAGCCCTGGAGATAAAATTGTTACAAAGTATGAATTAATTATTTGTTAAAGGGAGCGACATGGCGACACGTACATAAACTTGCTAATCTGTACAAAAAAAACCAAAAAAAAAAAAAAACACCAACTGATGCCATGAACAGAGTTTAACCCCTAGGAGACAACACAGCCAAAGGTTAAATGCAAGTAGTTGAACCATAGCAAGTATGTTTACAAAAAAAAAAAGCTAAAGTTTAATTTTACAAAATATTACATGACACACGCTGCTGTATTTTATATTTAGCTGAGTAATCCAGTCCATTTATTATAGCTTAAGTATATACGTATATATATGGAGAGGTTTGTTTAAGGATTAAGTTGATCAATTTTTCTTGTGCATTATTTGTTATTGACAGCAGCACTTGAGCTGAAATGATGCTTCTAATTGGTATGAAATTTATAATATTTTTATTGTTATTCTCTTTTGTTTTTAAGGTTCACCGGAGATGGCTTTTATTCATGCTTTGGCTGCTGCCACCGTTACCAGTTTTATAGCGCGTGCTTGTCGTGATGGACAATTGGCTTCATGCGGTTGTTCCAGCGGCTCCCGACCCAAACAATTACATGATGAGTGGACATGGGGTGGTTGTGGTGATAATTTGGAATATGCTTACAAGTAAGTGGCGAGTAGTGAAAATAATTAAAATATTATGGATTTTATTTTCATAACCAACATTAAAACTACAACTATGTCAGAGTGACGGACATATTATTATATTGTCATGATTTTACTTTGTTCACCACCATAGAGTGCAAGGATATTTGTACGGATGTCATTATTGGCTCGAAATCAAAATCTAAACCGACTATGTCCAGCTGTCCATCCATATATTTCTTAAAATCAACCTATAGGTCGTAATTTTGGAAGCTGAATAGTCCATTTTCACTCCCCCTTCCCTTGTATACATATTCGGAGATAAAATGTACTGCAAATCTTAGATTTAGTAATGCGTTCTAAAGCACATAGTGCATCAACATTGTGTAGAAATAATGACCAACTTTATTGCTTTTATACCTTCCAATAAGTTTGCATTTACCCTCTTTTTTAGTATATGAAATTATTATTCTTGTTTTCTCTGTTATTTTTTTAAATAAGTTCATGTGTTTTGTTTTTTAAATTTTTAATTTTTAATCAATTTAATTTGAATGCTTTTCCAACACTTCAATTGGGGAATTTTCACTTTGATTGGATACCTTAACAAGCTTATAGTATTGTTGTATTTTTCGACATTTTTTTTTTATTGCATTTGTAGACAAATTTTTTTATTTTTTATTTTTATAGCAGCATTTGCAAAAGAAATAAACCAAATTTAATGTTTTTTAGTGCAATGCCAGAGGGTTGTATAAATTTATTATATTGTAATAAAAATATTGCTTCATTTTGTTTCGTTTCATTTTGTTGTTATTTCGAGTTTTTATAGTGAACTGTACACAATGCCAGAATTATAATTTCAACAAATAACAAGTTCTTTGTTTTTCTTGATTTGAAACGAATTCTGAAGGTTCTATTCTAAAGTACAATTTCCAAGTGCACTACAGAGATAGTCAAGTTCATTTAAGTTTCATTAGTTCCTATTTACTTCATCATCCTGATCCAAAAAAGTACGCATGTATCTGAAGTACAATTTACTTTGATGAAGTACAAATGATCTAAAATATAATGGGATTCTACGAATTCCGATGACTATTTTTGAAGAACCCTTGGACTTGGACTACACTTACAAATACTGCTCTACACGTTAAGTCGACAAAAACATTTTATAGAAAAATCTTCAAGGGCATGTGAGTTAAATTCTTGATCATTTTCTTTATATTATGTAAAGCGTATGAAGATGCAACAATTATTTTAATTATTTTAATGTACACAAGTAGAGTGTATACATTTATATTTTATGTATAAGTAAATATATAAAAAAGCAATTGTTGCGGTATTTCTCTATGGCATTAAAATACTAAAAATGTAGATATAGAGCTTTAGCATATTTCCATAAACATGTATGTGTATGATGATGCATAATTGGTCTGCCGCCAATATTATTGTGTACAATTCCGTGGCAATTTGTTTTGTCTGCTGGCCCCCCACAAAATGTATCAATAATATTTTCTCATCTGGAAATTAAAATATATGCAATTCACCACATATGCTAACACAAATATAGTTGTATATAAATATTCACATATCAACATATATATACAGGATGATGACAAAGGATGAAAACTTTAGAGGAACATTGATTGTGTCCTTGATGTAGATCTTCCTCTTTTTTAAATCCCAAACTTTTGTATTTGAAATCTTTTCAAGAATTTCCATATTTCTCCTCACCCTGTACTTTTGACGTATACAGTATTTATGCAGTAGAGAGGTTATATGCAAAATTGATTTATTTCTTGTAATTCTGTGTGAATTTTTTTTTTTTAATTTTTTTCATTTTTGTATCACAGGTTTTACTGTGATTTATAAACCCCGCATGCCCTGACACAATATTTCGTGTCAGGTATGCGTGACTGCAACAACTGCATACAGGCAATGGTGATATTTTATAGAGTATAGCCGTTTATTTGTTGTAGCAATGTATCGGTCTAGTGAGACCGAACTGATTTACAATATATTGTAAAAAATTGAAAAAAAACAAATCTGCATTAAAAATTAAATGAATTGTAAAATTACAAATACAAGCAACCTGTTATAAATGATTGCTGTTTGTTAAAAACTTAACCATGCATTGTTGTTGTTGTCAACGTTTATTTTGTAATAACATGTAATGTGTGTTTTGTCTGGAGATTGTTTGTCTGCTGTGTCAGTGATAATGACGATGATGCCATTAATAATTTATACATGCGGCGCCAAAGGCAACAGAAACGCTTCCAAACTTCCAAGTGAGTTATTTTATTATACATTATACCTACAGGATGATAAATGACAAAAAGCTTTGATACTCATATATTATCGCGTACTCATAAGTCTTTATAAGAAGATATGACATGTATTAGTCATCATTTATAACACCAGCTAACAATAGCGTTCGTTCGTTTCCCTTTTTGTTCTATGTTTATAAATATATAATAAATCTCTTGAATTGTTTAAAAACTTATTCTAACCGAAATGAAAATATCAAGAGACAGTTGCTTAGGATGATTTGAAAATTTTATGCTTTCTTTAAAAAGCAGTTTCAGTTTCAGTTTGTGCAGATCTATGCTGCTGGGACAATAAACTTCTTTATCAAATGATTCTCTTGTTTTGGTTTTTTATCTTTTAAATGGCATTATAAACAAAAAGTTTTCTTCCTGGGTGTCTACAAACAATTTCGAACAAATATTCCTAGATGGAGATTACGATAGGTGGCAAAAGTATTTGTACTTGTATAGAGAAAAAGAAATGTCGGAAAAAACACCGGAATTGTTTCCTTGGGAAAGAATAATATTCACAATAAAAACTTGTGACCTGAAAAAGGAAGAGGAAGAGTTGGAGAGAAATCAAACTATCAAATAAATGAAATAAGTTAGCAAGGTATCATAAAAAGTTCGGAGATTTTATAGACGAAAAATATATTTTATGACTTTTTAGCAATATTACTAAACTCCGCCCTATTTGGAATATCTTGCGAAAGTAGTGTTAAGAAACTTTTAACATTTTTTTTTTTTTCAGAAAAGCAGATAAAAACAAATATTTTCTTTTAAGGTCAGTTGATGTAGGAAAATGAAAAGAATTTTGGACAATATTTTTGCAAAAAATTTCAAAAAATTTAAAAATTGGTTATTGTTATTATTGCTCTGACTAAATGAGAGAGACTTACTTCTCCACAGGAATTTCCCAAATTACAATTCAAATAAACAAGAAAACAACTTAGTTTAGCTTAAGCCAAATGAAGCAATATTCAATACCGAGTTCACGCATCCTAAAAAAAAAAAACAGAATTAGGCCATTTAAGTGAAATTTAGCATAAAATTTATTTACATAGTCATTAAAATAGGATTAAATATTGACCATGCCACGCCTACAGTTTGCAAAACTTTTTTAATACAAAATTCAACCAATTAGGTGAAACGTAGCAAAACATTAAATTGTCGCCGAAAAAAAAAAACGAACAGCCATGCCACACCCATAGGGTACATGTAGATTACCCATATGAGCAGAGTAGGCAAGATATTTCAATTATAGCTCCCTTTAAAACTTGTTGAAGATGCCAGCAAATGATCCAAAAACTTATTGAAGTCCAACACAAATTGTGAGGTTTTCACCCCAAATCGTAAAAAGGAAAACACGTTTTTCATCTTTCTTACTATTACTAAATAATAATAAAATCAACCCTGACATCTATAAAGAGATGTTATTAATCACCCTCCAGAAAAATAAAAGGACACGCATAACACAAATATTGACTAATTTTAATAAAGAAAAATCTTCATAATGGAATTATGCTAATGCTCACAGCAACACATTTGCACATTTATTTAATTTGATGATTTATTCAATGAAAGTCCTTCACATGAAGTTCTCTTGCAGCATTTTAATAATCTCTACCCTTCACTCCGAACTATATGTACATGTTAGGGTGTTAGAGGGATAATAAATTTTGAAATCCCAGAAAACCCTGAAAAATCTTTAAGTAAATGTCAAGTAAATGCTAAAGTATTACACTTTTGACCTAACACCAAAAGCGGTCTGACAGTATTTCATGTTAAGATTAAGAGTAAGCTACCAGAAGAAGAAGAAGAAGAAGACGAAAAAGAACAAGCAGACAATTGCACTCGAGAATTTATAGCAAATGAAAAGTAAAGTGAAGAATGGATAAAAACTTATCCATATAATACATATATTAATGTGTGCCATCATCAAGAACTTTACTGTGTGAAGTATTTACTACTAGCAGCGTAGCCATCTGTTTGAATTTTATTGTCCACATATACAACCATCTCCAATAATATCGTAATAACTTATATATATACACGTGGGTGTGTATGTATTATGTGTCTGCAAAGTGGCTTTTTATTATTCTTATACCAAAAGCTAGTTAGACCAATGTATACAAAGAAACACATATAGTTTGCAGAGTTATTGTCTCGTTCTCTCCGGCATTTTAGTCTATAAATAATATATACCATTGTACCATTATAGGTCCGTATAATCATTGTGTATGTTACCTTGTTTGTTCTTGTTGATATTTTCCCTTTTTTTCATTTCCATTCTTATTCCTTTGAAAAGATTACCCATATCCATCCCATTGTCCCACAACGTTAGCAATTCCTTAACATTTGTTGGTATTAGTGTCCATTGTTCCTATTGTTGAATGCAATGCATTTAATTTGATTGTGTGTGTTTGTATGTGCTCACACTGGGTATAATATAATGTAATGGTTATTGGGCATTTCAATTACTTTCTATGCTACTTTCTATGGTCAAAAATTGATTATTTTGCGGCAATTCAACTCAATGTAATTTGCCGCAATACCTCTAACCCCAAGATGTTTGGTAACCGGTACGTATGAAAGGAAAAATTCATACCACAATTAAGCACACATTCTTGGTCTTTGTTAGGTAATAAGCAACATATGTAACAAAATTTCATTTGTGTACAAAAATTTTTCATGCCTTCACTAGAAAGAAGAGATAAATTTTTTTTTTTTTTAATTTTTGAATGTTATATTTTATAACATTACAAAATTGCTTTTTAGGTGAAATGAAATCAAGTAAGTAAAAGTTGGCTTAGGCCTAATCTTAACTCTCCTCATCTATATAGAAACCGAGGGCGTGGTAGATAATCAATAGCTCCCTCTCTTGTACTTTTTTGTATATTGTCAACGTGTTTGTTAAATGACCATGCCCTGTTTAGACATAGCAATGGATATTAATTATATGTCCGTCTAAGAGGATGCAATTGAAATCATTGTCCGATTGAGATGTCGACTCCAAACCTAGCAAAAGTGTTGGTAGTCTTTATACAGTTGAGCGAAATCAGTCACAAGGTGGAAAGTTAAAAATTTATTACATTCTAATTAATTTTGTTGTTGTTTGCTTATATTCATTTGCATTTTTTACTATCTTTAGCAGATCTGATTAACATGAAATATAGTGCGTTTTGTTTTTATTTATTTCGCAACACTATCGCGTACAACATATCTTGTGTGATGTGCAAATGGCATAAAATACAATTATTTTGATTTACACTGCACTGAATGCCTGCATGCTTTACAATTTTACGCCTCCTCTTGTACTAACTAAAGAAAAAAAGATCGTATAAACTAAACCCACACAATGCTCCCTTTCATCACCAAATGGAAACATACAGATTTTTTTTATTTACACACATAGACATATACACACATATTATAATACGCCATTTTTGTGCATTTGCATGTTTGAGTGAACATGTTTATTTTTTACATTCCCAGCATAGAGTACAAGAAAATCGTGCATTCTTCTTCACGTGTCGGGTGGTGGCTGCAAGGCTTTAAAGGATGTTGGCTTAATGTGTAACACACATACACTAGCACTTTGTATAGCTTGATGCACCATCTATAGTTACATGTATTCAACGCTTTCTTTTTTTTTCGGTCTTTGTCTCATCTCCTTTTCAGTGATAGATAAGCGGGAAATTTTCCTTTTGCACTCTGCCTTCTTTTTATTCCCATATACGATATTTTGTATTTTTTTATGTAATATTTTGTATAATAACGCGAACATATGTTGTGCTGTTCTACTCTATATTTTTTTATACCATTCAAATAAGGTGAGCGGTACACTAAGTTCGTTGTTCCCCTTGCAACACACAAAAGAAATTGTCAGAGATTTTACGAACTATGTCCGTCTGCGAATCTGTCTCGCTCTTGTAGCCCTCCCACCGTCTTAAATTTTGAGATATTGAGCTGAATCGTTTTTATATTCTATATTCTGTAGGTAGGTGTATCTGCCACAAAGTTTGTATGAAGTTAAAAATTGGTTTACATACATGTATTAATTTAATTAATCTTGAATTACCCCATTTATCGATGCATAAAAAATTGTCGTAGGCGAATAACAAACATGACAAAACATATTAAATAATAATATTAAGCATCGATGATGAGTACTCAAGATTTGTCCTCAGCCAAATATAGTTTTTTTTTTTACTTGTTACTTATTAAATACTTCATAAATGTGAATAGACAGACCTTTGTACGTGTATGTTTTGAATTGTATATATGTATATACATATAGTCGTATTTGAAAGGTTATGTGACGAGTGCGGATTTTTATTACAACTATGCAAGCTGCCTTGCTGAGTTCACTGGTGTCCTTGTAGTATAGTTTTTTGTTTTTGTTGGTAAGTTACTGTTGTGCAACATTTACTGATAATGAACATACTACAAGCGAAGGAGGTCTTTAAATGTAAGCTAGATAAACTACGGATTTCCCAAACGGCTTTTATAAAATAAATACAAATCTAGCTGGAACCAAACTCTCTGTCTGTCCCTACGTCCATTTAGTTAAACGTTCGTTAGTACATAGAATACTATTTGTATGTAGGTATGTATGTTTTGTTATTTAAATATAAATACATATATAAAACAATACTGTTTGAATTTTATTACTTTTGCTAACCCGGACCGCATTTTTGCGCTTCTCTTTTATTTTGTGGTAAAATAAAAAATTAAGAAAAGTTATTTTTAAAGTTTTTTTTTGTTATAAAATACAAATTTTTATATAAAATTAGAATGCATTACTCTTTGCTGATAGAGTTGATACTTGTACATTGTGTTTATTTTCGAAATAAGTATATTTTTATACGCTCCACAAATACAGCATTTTTCCTAACACACAGAAAAAACGTTAAAAATCCTACAAAGTATATAATCTTGATCAGCATCAAAAACTGAGTCGATATAAACATAAGGATATATGTGTCCGTCTGTCCACCTGCTGTTGGCATTCTCACAGTTGCAAAATTTAAGAAATTAAAATCATATTTATCTATAGATTTGAAGGGTATTTAAGATTTATTCAAGCCAAATTTAGTTTTTTTTACTTAATTGTCTTAACAAAAACTTTTCTATCCTCCCAAATTAATTTGTGGCCTTCAAACGTTACCTGCCTTCAGTGAAATCATCAATAATCATAAGAGAAATGGTATTTAGCAAAATTGCGGTTCTGATTCACTAAGCTCCAACTGAGCTCTGTCAATTGGCAATATTGTAAAAATGTTTTGCAAACATACGGTTCATATATATGCAACGTCCCTCATGTGTATAGCCTGAGGGAGGTTCAATTAAAAATTCTTTTGTGCGTTTGTAACTATACACATATGCACGGAACAGGCAGCCAAAACATAAATATTATTGATATGAAAAGCAGCCATCTAGTAAAGGGGATGACAATTTGTTACCCGTAGTCGAAGTTGAATATTTGTATAGCAGAGGTGGGCACGCAACATTTGTTCTAAAGTCAGAGAGATGGTATGAAATTTTAATTAATTTATATATATTATATAATTAACAATAATAAATCCATCTGCAAAATTTTGAGAGAATTTTTGGAACATATGGTAAAAATTATTATAAATCACGTCCAAAATAAGTCAAAGGGATACATTTAGGTTAGAACAGCTTTTATGTATTCTTCACACTGAATTGTAAATTGTGGGCGGAGTATGTTTATATTTGATCGCAAAAGTCTAAGTCTGCATTATGAGTTGTGGGCGTAAATTTATATGTATACCTGAAAGATGCTAAAAACATTTATAAAACTACTTTCCGGTTAACGATGTTGTCTGATACACCAACTCAAGACAAATTAAAATTTTTTTTCTCGTTTTAATTGAAGTGTTTTAAGTGTAGTTATATTTGCCCACCCCTGACATAATTTAAACATATATGTAAACGTTAATATTACGTTTGAGGACATACCTTTTTGCTAGTAACGTGTTAAATCTTGGCACCCAGGGTTGTATAGAATGTAACTTGTTTACAATAAATAAGCCTGCTTAAGGGCAAAAGAATACAATTAACAGCCACCAAGTGCAACAAATGCAATTAACTTTCTATCACAGGAAACAATAACATAAAAAGATTTTGGGGCGTTTCTAATATTGTACATATTCAAACCTCACACATTAGCACTGTTTCAACAACTGCACTGCAAGGGCATATAGTTGGTGATGACGGGAGGTAATGGTGGGGTGTACAAACCACCCATTATGTTTGGTTCTGCTTATGTAATTTAAGTCTGTGTATGTGTTATCCGTTTAATTTAATTTATGGCAACAAACGCAAAAAATACACACAACGAAAAATAACCATAACATGGCATAAAACAAAGTCAAACCCTCAGCCACAGCAAATTTTTAGCAAGAAAAAAACGCAAAATATCTCACTGCACGCAGCAGGGTGTAGAGAGAGAGAGAGAAAGAGAGAGAGATATAGAATGCGTCACTACCAACAGCCCACAATGTTGGCTTAATTTGCATCTAATTAAAATTGTAATTGAATTTTAAATTAAAGCCAGAAAACATAACCAAACAAATGGCAACAACAAAGACGATTTAAAAAAGATATATGACTTTTTTTTTCCTTTTTCATATAAATGATAGGACTTTTTAAGGCTTTAGCAAAGTTTTCTTTTATTGTACTTTTTGGTTTTATTTCAGATTTGCTACAGATTTCATAGATGTACGTGAAAAGGAAACCAAACGTGGTACACGGGGTGCGGGTAATCCGGAAAAGCGTAAAAATTTACGTTCACATCAACACCATCATCAGCACCATAACCAGCAGCAGCAACAACAACGAAGACAGCAACGTCATGAACAAATGTTGGCAGATGAGGCCAGTGCTGCTGCTGCTGCTGTCTCGAATGGGAGAGCTTCTATAGTAAATACCAACTTGAGCATGACAACAAATCAACGACAACAACAGCAACAGCAACAACAACAACTTTGGCTACCACGGCCAACAAACTATAATAATAGAAATGAAGGTAATGTCGGCACTGGTACAGGCACTTTGGTATCAGCTGTTGCTGTTTCCCTTGGTACTGTAGAAGATGCACGTCAGCAACATCAACACCCAAATCCGCACCCGCACCAACACCATCACAGTCAAATAATCATATCCATAGAAAATTCCAATAAAACTGTCAACTCGAATGTTACATATATACCACAATTTTCGGATGAAAACAACAACAATAACAATATATCCTTAAGCAATAATACACAAAGTTCAAGTTCTTCATTATCCTCATCATCATCGTTAACTCAACCTCCATTTATTTCAATGGTTAATATTGGCAATTTAACACCAGCTGGTGGCAATTTTAATGCACTAACAACAAAACAACAACAGCAGCAGCAACAACAACAACAGAAAGCACTAACGCCAGACGCAACCCAAAGGGCAGCGACGTCATTGAAATGGTCGTCTATGACACGCCAAGAAGACTCAGACAAATATTCATCTTCAGAGGAATACCAAAGTCAAAGAGGACGCATCAGACCGGAAGATTTATTAGAGCTGCAAGAACGTATTACAAAGGAAATTCTCAATTCAAATTTAGAGGAAAAGGAAATGCTCGAGTTACAGGTAAAACTTTTCTCCACATACACAAACACTACCATACCGTTATAAGTAATCGTTGCATGTTCAAATATTTGTCTGTTGACATATTGAGGACATTTTACAAGGATGTGTAATCAGAAACTTCTAAACCAGCCAACATTGTAATATTTTGCTCATGAAAGTACCAAGAATGCCATCATATGAAACACAACACAAACACAAACATTAACAGGTTGTTTAATTTCACAAAGTTTATGATACAGTGAAGGCTACATTTATAAAAACTTGTGTAAATTTATGTTTCTTATATGCTCCACCTTAATAATGAAGGTGTAGTAAGTTTGTTGTTACCATAGAAGAAGGCCTACAAAATAAATCTGTAAATTTTAGATCAATCTACACACGCCCCCAATTAATAAAAACCCTTATTTGAGGCAGAGAACGACCGCCTTCTTAGATGATACGTAATATTATAAAAATACACACTATTAGAAAGCACAATCATGTACCTGCCACGCTCACTATTGGGTTATAGACGTGGAGGGCATTTCAGATCTGGTCTAAACCAAATTCAGTTATTTTGCTTGTTTAACGTTTACTTGATTTTTAATTTCAACTATTATTCAAAAACATTTTAATTTTTTTCTTCTGCAGTGTACCTAATAAAAAATAATTAAATTCCCCTCCAAGCCAAATAAATAATAAGAACACGCTAACTATTGAACATAAATAAAAAATTGTTTGTACAATATATTATAAACTGAAATGAAATAATGGAAACATGTTTTAACAAGTATTGCTTTTTGTACTCTCTTCTATAACAAGCAAATAAACAAAACAAAAACAAAAATAATAATGAATTATTTTCATTGTATTTATGGCGTTTTTTTGAAACTTTTTCAGGAAAAAATTAGTCGTGAAATTTTCAATTCTAAAGTTTTCAATATGGATGCTTATGGTGGCGGTGTAGGAGGTGGTAGCGGTAGCAGCATTAGCTCTAATAGTAATCGGCGTAAAAAGAAACGTAAAAATCAAAGAGCTGTCAATGGCATGATGATGGCCGATATTGTTAGTGGTTATAATGGTGATACCAGTGACAATAGCATGAGTTATGCAATGACTAATAGCAACAACAATAATAATAATAATAAATTGAAAAATACAATATCGTTGAAAGCTCGAAGTTTAATGAATTTACATAATAATGAAGCAGGACGAAGGGTAAGTCTATGCCAACTATAATATTAATGCTTATAGACCCTATCTACAAATTATATACATATATATTCTTGATCAGCATCAATAACTGACTCGATTTAAACAAGTGTATTTTAGTGTCTGTCTGTTGTTGGCATTATCACGGTTGTAAATTTAGAGATATTAAGCTGAAATTTTGTACAGACAGTACAGAATTGGACAAAATGGAAATTCTCTGGAAATGGAAATTCATTCTACTACTCTTCCAATTAATTATTTTATTTGTGTTTCTCATAACCATTTTTCTTTACAAAAAATCAAACAATTTTTATATAATGTCCGCATATTTATTATAGCAATGCTTGTAACTTTCCGAAAGGAAACCGGATCTCACTTTGACATGTGCTGGGGCTACTGGTGTCTGTTTATGTTTATCATTAATGTGAAAAATGTTCAAAAGAAGAGCAAGTTTGAGTATAAAATACATTAATATACCAATATAAACAATATTAATAATAACAACAACAAAGTAAAACGTTCTTGCATAACCGCACACGAACATAGAAATGAATCACATCACAATTTAGTGAAAAATGAAAAATTTGATATTTTAACAGAAAACAAGAACAAGAACAACACCAACAACAACAACAACAACAACAACAAAATGTTTCATGAAGTTTTAACAAATTTATTTGGTTGGCAACGTTTGCCATAAAAAGTTGATCAATTTCTGTTTTTCCCACTTGTACATTATTCGCATTGTTAGCATGGCCTGACTCGTATCACCGCATATGATTGCACAACTATTTGTACAGTTGATGAAATTATCTTTTATATTTATTGTTGCTGCAACGTTGCAAGTTGCTTGTGTTGACACAGCACACAATTGAAATTTGTATGAGTGTGGATATCATCCGGTACATAGAATACAAGTGATTGTTTGTGTGAATATTTGTCAATGTTACTTCAAAAATTGTAAGTATGTAGTCATTTATACTGTTAGGTTGGGCCCTATTCTGTGAGTTTTGGTCAAAACGAAATTTTTTGTGATCGCTGATGAATTGTTGTTTCTTCTTGTTTCTTTTTATTCTATTATGCATACTGTTGTTGTTGTTGTATGGCGTTTTCCTTTTAAATGACCGCCCGTTATGTTATCATGTTATTGTTGTTGTTGATTTGTTTCTACATACATGGTGCAAAGTAGTACGGCTGCCTTTTGCACACAATGGTCCGATTTTTTTTTTTTTTTTGTTGTTATTTAAAATTTTTCCATAATTGTTGCAGGAGCTCAAAGTGCTTTGCAAATGGTTTTTGTTATGAAGTTGTTTTTCAACAATTTGTGGGAGAGAGTTTAAAAAAAGTATGAAATAAAAAAACTATCAACTTTGACAATATGATAAAAACAAACAATAACAATTTTTGGCGACAGTTTATCGTACAACTGTTGGTCGAACTTATAACGTGTATGTGACAGACATTGTGATATTTTTGATGTTACAGCCAAAAATAATAAATAACAATACACGTTATATGCACACAGGGAATGAGTGACGTATAAACAAACACACACACATAAACACACATAAGCACACACAGAGAAGAGTATGATGTAAAAATGAATTTCGTTTAGTTATCGCCAAGAATACTACAATAGCAATAGTAAGCAAAATAAGATAAAAATCTATATTTGGCTTACGATCAAAATGTATACATAAAAAATGGGCGTGGCATAAAATGTCTTTTTTAGCAACTATTGCATTATATGCAAAAAGGTAGATTTCAAATAAATCATGCTTTTACTATCTCTACTAAATTGTTGATGCCACGCCCTTATAATATACTTCATTTGAAAATTGAACAAGAAATGTTGGATATTTTAATTTGTCATTCCGTTTGCAACATCCGTGTGTCCGTCTGTTGTTGACATTTTCATTTACGTGAATTTTTTAATAATAAACTGAAATTTTGTATACACTGGTTCCTGTTTGTGAACGCAGATCGCTATTAAAATGAAAAAATAGGAGCATGGTTAGATAGCAAGTACTCCTACAATTTACATAAAACCTTATACAGCGTAAAAATCCACTTGAAGTTGATACGTAATGCATACAAAATTGAAAAATGTACTCAGGCACCTGCCACGTTTTCTGTTTGTATATACATAAGGGTGTTTGAGATTTTGCCTACGTCAAATTTTATAATAATATGATTTTCAAAAATGCTTATCGCAGTTTTATTATGTTCTACTTTAACACCTCCTTTTTACCAATCATACATGTAAAGCATTTAAAAACATTAAAAACAAGATTTTTTTTTACAAATCAAAGGTATTATCGCGGTTAATGGTTTCCGCTATAATTGTTATAACATGCATACACAAACACCCGCTATAAAATCTGTTTAGATTACTTTTGCTGCATACCCATCTATACACATTTTTACCGGTAATAGAGGACAAAAGTGGAGTGTTATTACATGTCCGCTGCCATTTGTTATTTATAATTTATTTCATAAATTTTTTATGATAATTGTTATTTATTGTTTGATACAAGCATACACACAATTTCATTAAAACAATTAGTATTGATTAGTGCTAATTGATTGATGTTTTATTGACAAATAGATGCTGGCAACAAAACCATATTTAATAAATTTTTAGAAATAATTCGCTTGATAAAATAAAATTTGAAAATTGATTTTTCTTGTTTTATATAAATTTTCTGTTTTCCATTATAAAATTCCATTGAAGTGGTATTTAGTGGAATTTTTAATAAAACAAAGCATTGTAAATGAATAAAGGCTGAAGCTTATATGGAAATAACTGCGAAGACCAAATATTTTCACAAAGAAAATATTAATATTTTCAATAAATCCGTATATTTCACATTTGTGAATATTTTTTGGACAATCGGTGAAAAGGGAGTCAAATACAAAATACATATCTTTGGATTATTTTTAAAAAAACCAAGTCCAATTTTAAATATAGGCGTGCCCACAATTTACCAAAAGTTTTGTTTTACAAAAAAATTCCATCTGCAAGATAAAATGCAACACAATTTTTAATAGTCCTTAAAAGTGGGCGTTATGTACACATGTTATACCCGTCATGCCTAGATTTGATACAAACAAAATATTTCTATTTTACTGGTTTATGAATATTTTTGCACCCAACTTGTGAATATTGCAACAATATCACATTTTTTTGTACTAAAACCCTCCTGCCATATAATAAGTTCTGTTTTTTTTTTATGTTTTTTGTTTGGGCGACCGAAAAAAGACTTCAACGCTTAAGCTTTTAAATGGAAACATCATTTCTACACAGATTTTAAATGCAAAAGGATTTTTATAAACGTATACATTGATACACAAACACGCACATACACAAACATAACTAATCCTGTACAGTGGCACAAACAAATCCCAACAATTTGTCACGTTTTGCAGCATGCATCATGTGGCATTTACACTCTCTCTCACACCAACACTACATTGTCATTGCCACCCGCACGCATGCACACATATAGGCGCACATGCATCCAATATCCATTAAATATACATGTCTCTCTATAATATAGTACATGCACGATGTATGTATGTGTATGTTATGTAAACGTGTTTTATCAACAACAACAAAAAAAAAAAACAAGATGAGAATTATTGGTACTTGGTTTTCTCTTAACAAACAAAAAAAATTTTACAAACAGACAGACAATATTATTTAACAATTTATTGTGCTTTAAAGTGGAAACAAAATAGATAGTTGTGGTGAATATTTATATTACGTAAAATACATGTGAGGAGCGTTCTGTCTTGTCAAAGGAACAAACATAAATACAAACAGTGAAAAGAAACATAAAGCAATTTTGGATTTTGCAACAATGAACACCCACACACTTACATATGGAATACACACTCACTTATAATATAATGTCAATGTTTTTTTCTTTTTTTAAACAGCCAGTCGTCTTATGTACATTTTTCTTTCGTATCATTTTCCCTGCCAATCCTCTAAACGGTTTTTACATAAAAGCATTAAATTGTTCATTTACATGAATTTTTTGTTGCTCACCATAAATTGTTAATAATACTCGTCTGTGTATAAGAATATGAAATAAGTAGATTTGGTAGATTTGCTTAATACTCGTAAAAAAAGAAGAATAGTTTTGTAGGGAGTTGGAGGATATTTCGTGCCACACACAATGTTGTGTATGAGAAGTTTTATATCAAGTTGAAACATATGTTAAATAATGCAAGAGTACTTATACTGATTTAACATTAAATAAGGACTTTAAGCATAAGTACATATGCTTAGCATATGTACACATATATGAATTTATATTCTTCCCTTCTGCTCTTTAAGAAGTTAACTTATTTCAACTGCAATTTATTTGCATTTATGCATCATTCACTTAAAATATAGCCCACATCTTAATACTTTTACATAAGTATACACCAAATATAGAAAATACTCATTTTATTGCGTTGATTTTAAAAACTGTCAAATAACAAATCTTTGCATTAAAATGAACAACGACAGAAAAATAAAGTAATAAAATAACAATACGGAAAAAGTAGGTTTGTTTTAAGCCAAATTTTAAACACCCTTTACATCTATATAGAAATAGTGGCGTTGTTGTAATGGATTAATTTATTGGTTGGAATCTGTATAAAAAAGTTTTTGGAATAAAAACATCTACCTAACCACATCTTACACTTGTCTAAAACATGTATAAAGTCTAGCAAATATATCGAATCTATTAATTGCTGATTTTGACGTTTGATTTATTACGTTTTTTGGATCGAAAAAATTAAAATAGACTTTTATAAGAAGATTGAAAATTATTTCTTCAAGTATATATTACCACATATGCATGAAATGTTAGGAGTGTGTGCGTATATATGTGTGATATGGTAATTGCATTTGTGTTTTATGTTCCGCTGGTTAAATGAAAATTTATATCATAAATTTCCCAAGGATTTTATATTCGGTTGACATTTGTAGTGTAGAAGGAGGAGATGGAGAAAGGAAACAAACTTATTTTTATTTCCCTTACCAACTGATTGAATGCCTGCCTGCTTGCCTGCCTGCCTGCCTGTGCTCCCTTGTTGCCTATTTGCAGTAAACGTAAGCGCGCGTGTATTTTCAAACATTTAGCTAATATTACACTCCCCCCCCCGAACACACTGTCATACCATAATATATGTATGTGTATATGTGTATTTATGTATATAAAGGATTGTAGTATTCTGTTGACTCTTAGGTGGAACAACTTTCATTTGTTGTCCTTTCATCTGTCTACACACAGTTGGTCACCATGTTGCATTTGTTTGTTAGTTTGTTATACTGAGTTTAGAGAGAGGGAACATTCACAATCACAATCTTCGTTCATGTCGTTTCTTAATGAAAAAACTTTTTCTTCTCTTCTATACACAGATTTCATTTTTATTCTTATACCCTTCATATAATGTGTGCAGTATACTACGTTTATGGTTCCATTTGCAACACCCAGAAGTATATATTCTTAAACAGCATCAAAAACTATTCTATTTTATACTAATTGAGCAAAATTGTTCAAAAGCCACGCCCCCAATCAAAAAAATCTATTTATCTGTCACACAAAAATGGAGTTATTAAGTGGAAATTTGGTAAATATATTTATAACTACTAGAAATTGCCGTGATTAGATAACGGTTACGTCCTCAATTTAAAAAAAGCCACAACTACGAACCTGAAACATTATATATATACACTTGTATATTATTAAGTGCACCATTAGATAGGGGTAGGGTATTTGAGACGTGGCCCAAAACAAATTTAGTTTTTTTTCTTTTTTCAAAGTTCTATTTTTTAAATAATTTTCTTTCATTTCTTTCGAATTCAGTTTGAATTCTTTTTTGCTGACTGCGTGATTTTCATATATATTCATATTTTATGTTACGTTAAGTGCTTTATACAGCACAAGTTGTGCAGAACAATTTCATACGTATGGTACACACACATGCATATGCATACTTTTGCATTGTAAACAAATTATACATTTGTCATATTTGCTCACATTTGCTCAATGATTCAATTCAATTTAGATTTTGTTTAAAATTGAACAAAAGATGTTTGCACAAAAAACTTCTTATTTATATATGTTGTCATTATATATAGTTTTGTACATATTATTAAATTTTATAATTTGATGATAACCTGAAAATGTACATATTTGAAAATTCTTTAAATGTACAGAAAAATAAATGAATGAACAACGTACGTGTATGTATGCACAAATGTGATACTTGTAAACTTATAAAATTCATATTACATTCGTATTATGATTGGTAAAGAACAACCAACCATAACCAATTGTAATCAAATGTTTATTTAACTTGAATTTCATTATGTTGAAAAACATCTACTTACAAACCCATTACATTGTTATTACAATAGTGCTGAATTTTTCAATTCTTTTGTTTTTGTACTATTACAGGCTGTTATTAAGAAGACGCGTATAACGTGCAAATGTCATGGTGTTTCCGGTTCGTGCAGTTTAATAACCTGCTGGCAACAGTTGTCATCTATACGGGAAATTGGTAAGTGGTTGTGCATGTTTAATAACACGTACTTTTTTTTTTATATCCGGCAAAGGATGGATTAAGTTTATACTGATGTTTGTAACTAGTAAAAGGTAAATGCCACATTCACCTTCCGTCAAAATCTGAATCGATTTAGTTATGTCTCTCTGTCTGTCCTTGAAAGTTTGTTTCAATTCAAAATATTTATATTCTGTGGGATTTTCGTCCCTTATTTTTGGACGTCGCATAACATCAGTTTTTATTAACAAAAGTTTTCTCGTTAGTGCCGCTTTTACGAAAACCGTAAAATTTCTTCTACGTTTTCAAATAAAGTTTTTTAGTTTTCAAACTTGCCAACATTCCTTTCAATTCAAAACATCTGTTCATTGAAACTTTATGTAAAGTTTTAAATGTCACTGAAAGCTGTAAATGGTTTAGGTTTAGGTTTATGCTAAAGCTTTGTATTTTTAACATAAAATCAAAATTAATGAACTTGTAACATAAATTTTCCTTTGGCTTACAGGTGACTATTTACGCGAAAAGTATGAAGAATCCACCGAGGTGAAATTGAACAAGCGTGGGCGTTTACAGGTGAAAGATGCACAATTCAAAGTACCCACCGCTCATGATTTGGTATATTTAGATGAAAGTCCAGATTGGTGTCGCAATAATCGTCAATTGCAATGGCCGGGTAAATGATTTGAAAAAAAAAAAAAAATAAAGAAATTGACACACTTTCATGTATCAAATCTCTCTGTTTACAGGTACTCACGGGCGTATTTGCAACAAAACATCAAACGGTTTAGATGGTTGCGGCATTTTATGTTGCGGTCGAGGTTACAATACCAAAAGCATCACTGTACGTGAACGTTGCAATTGTAAATTTCATTGGTGCTGTCAAGTGAAATGTGAGATTTGTGTTAGGACTATAGAGGAGCACACCTGTAAATAATGGCCATTAATAGTATTAAGTGATTACGATTGAATTAAGTTTATTGTTTATCTTCGCTGTAGTGTATGTGTATGTAGCAGTAATAGTAACTATAAGTACTAATTTAATCATTTCATTTTAGATTCGGATTCAGACTCTCTATACGATATAAAAATCAAATTGCTATAAAATTAGTTTCAATTTTTTATATCTGTAAACGAGATTCCACTAGATTTAAGCTTTAATAATAATACTTATTTATTTATTTTTTATTTAATATGAAAGAAAGAAAATTTACTAAAATTCTACAATTGTAATATAGGTAACGAAAGTACTCTTGTTACGCACACAAGTGATATTTAAAAAAAAATATTAATAATAAATAAACAGCATTTACTGTATTAGGCGTAATGAATAGGTTTTTAGTGATAAGAAAGACTGGAGTTGAACAGACTTGATTGCAGAGTCTGCCAAGCCTAGTCTAAATCCTCCCTCCTTTAGCAACTATGTACGATGTATAACAAATATATGTATTGTATAATATTAAGTATATTTAAAAACACTTTAAAATGTAATTGTAAACTGCCTCACATGAACAAAACAAACAAACAAACAGTTGAATAATTTCGAATTGTAATAATATAGACACCTGAGTAGACCCGAGTAATTTATTTCATATTTTCTTTTATGATCCTTCGCATTGAACAACAATTCATTTAAAGCATTCTTTAATTCATCCTTTCGCAAAACTTACTGTAAAAAAAATTTAACAAAAACAATTCTAAAAAATATATAAAATACTGACATAAGCAAATAGTATTCTTCAGTTTGATTAAAAAAGGTAAAAGTTAAAAAAATACGGCTGTACCGAAAGGAAAATAACCACCACAGAGCTTCAATGAATTATAAATGAAAAAGAAAAGTTTCCGTCTAATTTAGTTTTGTGTACAAATTATTAATGAATTTTAAAGAAAGCAGTTAAATAAGCCAGTCAATCTAGCTGGATCATTTAATAACCCACCTCACTTAGTTTTCTAAGTCATTTCGAAAAATTTCGTTATATGGGAAGGTGTTCTGAAAATAGTTCGACTAACTCCAAATTTGGCACGGCCAATTATTAAACCAATTAACTGTTTTTAACCAAAATTTTTTAAAAAATTTTAAAAATTGCCATTTGTCTGCATATAAATATATCCGTGGAAATATGTTTGTCGATTATGAATGAAGTACTTAACCAAACTCATCCAATTTAAAAAGGAACAGGACGACGATATCCCGAAAATTGTGCGTGAAAGGGCCTACAATAGACAGACGTTCTGACAAGCATGCCTAGAGCGGTGCAGTCGTTCGCAACACTTCTTTATAGGTATTGCAAATGATATAACAAACATTGTATACTTCTTATCCTATGAAGGGAATAAAATGCCGTGGTGGTAGTGGTTATAATAAACTCAAAAATGTATTGTAGAAAAAAAGATATAAACAATAAATATAATAAAGAAAGAGTATGGCAGTGGGGAGTTTTCCTTAATACCACTACTACATAACGTATTGTAAGTATTTACAAATATTTGTATCATCTTTCACCGGCTTAAAAAATTCCATTCATCCATAATTAAATGAAAGAAAATGACAGGAAGACTTATGCAATGGGAGAACGCCTACTTGTATACATTTAGCACTTTTTCCTCCTCACTTAATTAAATGGTATTCGTTCGCACTTTATTTGGTGATTTATGCATCTCGTGATTCAATTCAAAGCACGTTTGAAATAAAGGTATGCCATACCTGTAGGAATATTATAACTTTATAGCATACCTTCAGGCACACTACTAAACTTACTTACTGGGGGGAAATGTGCTTTAAGAAAATAAGCAAGATGGATATTAAGCATAAATACACGTGCATATAATAATAAATGATAAAGTATTTTATAAAATTTCAAAGGCCTCTTATCAATACGTAATGTAGAGGCTCAATTTGTTAGAAAATTATTTTAAATTTTTTTGATTTATAAAAGCATTGCATTCTTACAAAAAACTGGTAGAAGGTTTTATTCAGTAGGCCTGAATATACAACTTTATCGTTGTTTGGTCAGCTCCAGTTGACATGTCGCTGCTACTTCTTAATTATTAAATGATTACTAAATATGTATGTGTTTTTTTTATCTTTCAAAATTAATTTGACATTTATCTGCCCAAAGTTTAAATAATTGCTAAATTATTATAAGAGATAAAAACAAACCCCCTTTTACTTATGGTCCAACAAAAAATTAATTTATGAAAATAAAACCATAATTACGGTACGTTTGGTTAAAAATCACTATTAGAGACCAACACAACTGGAATGCCAAAATGAACGAACCTACCAGTGCCATGTTCAGTAGTTTTCCTATTTTTTTTTTTGAAATATTTTCATTCATTACTTATTCGAAATTTAAGGTGTGGTGTGTAATTTATAAAAAAAATATTCAAGTTTTTATATTTATATAAAAAATTTTCAAACATACAATATATTGGTTTACAAATATTTTAATTTTACTTTATTTTTTTTTTTTTTTTGCTCTTTGATTTAAAACCGGCTGTATTAATTACACCACAAATATTGTAAAGTACGCACCACCACCGCCACCAACACCACCAAGCACGATAGGTATAGATTTTTTTGTTCATTTTTGCATAAATCTGTCCAAACGACGATCAAATTATAGCTTCTGAGACATTGATTAAAGAGCTATTAATTACATTTCGTTAGTTGAATATTTGTATTAAATACAATGTAATTCACACATACAGTTTTATGATTGATTTAAAAAAAATTATAAGCTCAAAAAGATTGCACACCTTAAAAGAGGTGTAAACTGCATCCTTAACGTATTTTTTGAACAAAAAAATAAATCAAAATCAAAATACTCGTATTGCAATCGTTTCTATTCGACATAGCAATGATAGCAAGTCTTTTTGAGAAGTGGGGCAAATTTTGTTCATTATTTTTAAGAACGTTTTTTTGGTTCTCACATAAAAAATCTTTTAATATATTTACGTTTCCTTTTTACTTTACAACTTAACTTATGCACTTGAAGAATCAAGTATGAACGTCGACTTCAAAATATTGATATATAATATAAATGGAGTGAGACTATGCTCAGTCGTTATTGTGGCCATTCGCAGAACGTTTCCGAGTTGATTCGTTCTATAATGCAACAAAATATATGTGATGTGAGTTAAGGATGACCATGTACGACCATGTACATCTTGTGTAGTAATACTTTAGAATATCAGTACTTGGATATAATGTTTTACACATTCGACATTAGATATATAATATACTTAATTTTGTTTTTATACCTTGAACCACTTGTGGCAGAGGGTTTTTAAGAATGTGTGGATTTAATGTACCGTGTAAAATATTTGTAACTCTTAAACGGCAAATGCCACACCCATCTTAAATTCAGAATTACTTTCTTTAAACGATTTAGTCATGCCCGCCTGTAAATTGTCTGCTCGTTTACAGATATGAATGGACAGGTGGACACAGTTAAATCGTTTCAGATTTGGATTCTAAGCTAATCGGTATAAATAAAGTTGAGTGCGGTCTCTCAGAAATTACATATATGTCCATTGATAAAATTTAAAAACTCTACTAAAATTTTATAAATTATTAGAAAAACATTTAAAACATAGCAAACATTATTTTATTTAACAAACCGAGAAAATCATTTGACTTTACTTGTCCGATTTATTCAATTTATTTGTAATTTTTGCTTATTATTTATATATATTTTTTATATTGTGCAAAAACAGCTATATAAAGAAAAATCTTTAGAATGGATTTAAATTTTGAAGGAATTCCTATTTCTGATCCTCCCTCCTCCAATGGCGAAGATGATAAGTCATCCTCAGAGCGAACCAATGTCGATTTGATCACTCTTATGGAACCACAATCATTCAGGCACCATCATCAACATGGGGAAGTGATACCGTTAATACCCACGACACCAGCAGTTTCAGAATATTCCATAAGGCGTTATGTAATCAAAAAACGTAAGCTACCATCCACCAGCGATATGGTGCAAGAAGCCTTTTTACATTTGGGCGTCAAACCACGGCAGAAGTTATCCCTACGTGGTATACGAAAATTTATATTAGATAATTATTTACCGACTGAGCAAAGCTTAAGAGTCCGCATGCGTTATGTAAAGCAATACATACAGAAAGCCATGGATGAGGGTATACTGCAGCAACTAAGTGGTAATGGACTAAATGGTTCGTTCCGTTTTATAGGCAAACAGTCGAATACACCTAAACAAAAAGAGCTAAAACAAAGAAACGTTGCTAAGAGCCCTATAAAAAAAGCAAAACTGTTGGCAGCAAAGGGACACAATTACAATGCAAATAAAAAAATCAAATCGGGAAAAGGGAAAATCCAAAAGAAAGTGTTTGCAGAAAATTTAAAACGTAAATATCGTTAAATGTCGGCATCCGCAGGCTCTAACCATCACTTGATTTCTTAAATGAAAATTTATTTTTGTTTGAATTTTTTCTGTGCACAATAATTAAAATTTATTTTTATACAAAGATTTCTAAGAAAACAAAAAAAAACTCAATGGTTTGTCACTGGGTTGCGGGCAAAAAAGCTAACACTGCGTGTTTGGTTGTTTGCTTTTATTGTTGTTATTATTAGAGGTAGTTGCACTTTGATTTCTATGTGTGTAAGAATGCGTTTGCATTTATTTTTATAGTGTTGATTTCATTTGTAATCGACTGTATTATACATGCTGTGCAGCAGTCTCTGGCCCCCCCCATTCGCTATTTTGAAATGTTTGTTGTTTACTTCTAGTCGCGTGAATGACATCGCGTGTTGTCTTCGCGTAGTGCTACTACATAGGCGCTCACATAAAAGCAATGCTCTATGTGGCTGCGTAAAGTTATTCCCGTCAAGACTTTCAATTGAATTTTATACGACTTCTACATTTGTTATACAATATACAATGTAGTAAGTAGGTGTAAAATGTGTGCAAATTTTTTTTTTATAGAAAAGTATGTATACAGGGGGCGGAAAATATATGGAAATTCTCGAGTAATGTCAGGCACTAGAAACAGTACCTGAGGCAATATATATCTTTGAGCGAAAATGCAGAAAATTTTTTTTAAAAGTAGTTCTTACTCTATTTATTTATATATAGTGTTGTTGTTGTTTGTAAACAACTATGCCTGTTTGTCGAATATTACACATTACAAAGGGCACAAACAGCAATGCCAAGAGAATATTTTAAGTATTTTTACTTTTTTTTTTTTTTTGTATTTTTTTGGCAAATTGTGAGCAAAAGACTATAAAAGTAAACAACAGCTAGAAAACTGAAAATTACGTCATTAAAATTTAAGAACAATAGAATAGTACAGCACAAGGCATAAGATCGAAACGCAGATTGCTTTGAATATAATAAATGTTATGTCATGGGCATGGTTATCAAATGGTTATCAACAAAAATATCCATTAGCAATAGAAATTAAGCTATAAAGTTGAAATGCCTCTAGCTTTAATATAAAATTAACCCCATCCATCAATGTGAAAAAAATTGAAAGTGTCAAAAATAGCCAAAGCTTTCGCTCGCCCAGTTCTACTTCACACGAACTTAGTTTAAGGAATTTTTCACTTAATGATAATCTCAAACTCTTACAATAAATTCTACAAAGCGTTTCTATCGAACTGACCTGGAAGCCATTAAGTTGTTAAGTAAGCATAATCATTTAGACAAAAATTCCATTTGAAATGAAATAGTATTTTGTGTGTCTACTAAAATGTGCAGCAATTGATGCATTGATGAATGAGTTCTTGTCTTTTGAATATATTTTTATACATAATCTAAATAGAAAACGTACAAAGCTTATATCTATAAATTACTGCACAAACAGACTCATTTTGAAAGGCTTTCTAGTGGATTTCCAAAGTATTTACGGTGGGCATGTTTCGGTGCCTTGATCATCAACATCATTTATATGCAAAAGTATTGCAATATTATAAATATATGATGCAACTTAACATATGACGCGTATGATTACATATAGATTTGCGTGCGAGAACGCTTATCTCTCTAAAAAACTATTTGCAATCATTTCCAAGTACCTAAATTCCAGTTTAGTTGTACTGTTCAGCCGTAACGGAAAGCAATAACATTTTTTGGTGATTAAAATTATACCCAACAACCCAAAAAAAAAAAAAAAAATGACCAGTTCACACATAATGGTATAAATTGTTTTTATTAAATAAATTGTTAAATGAAAATAAGTGCGTTCCCTTGAATTTGTTATTTTTCTTGGTTGTGTACAATTGGTTGTTAATTAAAAACGATGCATTTTATATTTATATCACTTTTATAGCTGTTTGATATTATTTATTATGACATTAGACATTGTTTTTATGTGTGCGTGTATCGAAATATATGTTTTACTACATCTTCTCAGCACTTGTTCGTGCGCCTATATTGTAAACATAAGCATATTTTGTACTCACATGATTTGTGATTGTTGTTGTTGTTATGTGCAACATGTTATATTTTTATATTGCATGAATGATAGAAATTACTGTTGTTTCTGAAAGCAAACATTAATAAAAATTATTTTCATTGATAATCCCCCTTTAAAGTACAGGTAGTTATCATCAAGGGGGACCCCAAGATATGAAAAAATGCACGTCCATATATTTATTATTAACTAATTCTTTATTAGGAACAAATGTTACGCATGATGGTATAAGTAATATATTGTAATGTACAATATTAAATAAAAAAAATTAAATAAATATAAAAATTTTGTCTGAATTTGGACACAAACTTAAGCAAAATGTTCACATTGTATAAAAAGTGTATTAAGCTTGTGTAAACTTTTACATAATTTGAAAAAAAAAGTGAACATTTATTATAACAATATGCTGAGATCCACCTTAAGTATGTCCATCCGTCCTTTATTTACTTCAAACTTTGTATTCAATTCCGAATCGGATAAAGTGATTGCCTTTATAAAAAATTGGAAAACTTGGACATGAATAGAGATTGATCGCAGTGCTGATTGCTTATATAACAATAATGTACTTCTGTCCCTAATATATAAATCCACTTTATAATCAAACTTAACACTTTACCTTATATTCTATTGTAAAAAACTTAACTAAATATCAATGCTTCTATTTGTTTTATTAATAATTAGGAAAAAGAAGAATATTTTATTTTTTATAAAAATTATTTAAGAATTTTATTATCGACCCTCGGATTTTATTATTCTTCGATATGGCATGTTTTTAATACTCATACGCCGTGTGGTTTGATTTATAAATTAACCTCATATCTTTCAGACACATTTCCGCCTCCGTGTATTTCCTTGCCAGTATTTGAAATGTTCGCGATCGCCAAAATTTACTTATTAAGCTAAAATAAGATTCAGACCTCTTACTTTATATCATTATTTATGGTAATATAATATACATAATATGGATAATGGCGTTTGATAGCCATGCCCATTATTAATAAAAATCTTTTTAGGGCTACAAAAATGCATCTACAAAATCAAAATTACACAATTTATACCAATATTCTGAAAATGGGCGTGACAGAACGTTCTAATGTACGAAAAAGTCTCCTCCGTGAAGGTTAAAACTTTTAAAGTAATCTTTATGTGATATACCTTAATGGTCTATAAAAAAGGCGTACATTATGTATATGCTACGCCCACAGATGTACAGAAAAATGCAGCACAAAACTCATAATATTTCACTTTGTTATAATTCACGCGGGTCTTACAAAATACATGCACCCAAGAGCATAGAATACACCTCAATAAATTGTGCAGTCTGTCACACGCACACCAATATATTATTGATTTTTTTTCTTTTTTTTTTGTATATAAAACATATTCCTCTTGCAACACATAACCCACTGAGACAACAGTTACAAGAACAATTTGCCAAAAAGAAAATTATTACCCAAGTACATGAACAAAAATATATTCCTAACATATATGAATATGTATAGCAACATGTGTGTATGGCATCTTGGTTGCAATTGCTCAGTGTGCACAACGGACAATCAGTGTGAACGGTGTACCGAGTGTTTTGCGGTTTTATGTGATATTTTTCATATTTGTGTTGTTGTGTTTCACGTTTTTTTTTTTTATTTATATCAATATTTCGCGACTATTTTCGTTGTCTATCCTACTAAGTACATCATATAGTTGTAATATTTTTTTTTTTATACACAAATAATTTGTATAAAAAGAAAATCATTTTCAAAGTGTTCATTTTGTATTCAAGTGAGTTTGTGTAGTTGTGTGGCTGTGTATATGCCTGCAAGGCTTAAAATCTCATAAATGATTTAGTTCTTCTAAAGCATCACTCAGCACCGCATTCTGCCAACAAACGTTGCAAGTTGCTTTAATTCCGGCCATTTTAACAACTTCGGATAAAAGTATTTTAGTTAATAATAACAAAAAATAAAACCAAACGGGTCTATCCTTGACAAAATATTCATATTTTGTGATTATAAGCAAAAGTCCTTTTCCTTGATAAATTAACAAAAAAAAAAAAAAACAGAATGGCTGTAAGTGTATTGTGTGTTGTGTCTGTGATGCCTTTTTTTGTGTCATTATACCCGTACATATATAGAAATATTTAAAATTATACTAAATGCTGTTTATAGCCACAAGTTGTTTTATAAAAATTTATGGGATCTATAAATTTAATGGGTTGACATTTATTGGTGCATTCGCGGCCTAAAATTGTGGCAAATAAATCTTTTCATTAACACTTTGATGACATACAATTTTTTATACCCTCCACATAAGATGGCGGGTATATTAAGTTTAACATTCCATTTGCAGTACACAGAAGAAGGCATCAAAGACCCTAAAAAATATCTAGGATTTTATTCTTGATCAGCACTAATATCAAAATGGATCTGGGCACATCCGTCCGATTGAAAGTGGTTGGCATTCTTCTGGTCGTAAATTTTAAGATATTGGGCTGAAATTTTGTACAGACACTTCTTGTTAATCACGCACATCGCTATTTAAATTGGGAAACAATGAAATTCGACTTACAAGCTGATACGAAATCCAGATGTGGACTTTATTTAGCCTAACCCTAATTAATTTTTTATACCCTATAGCTCATGTGGTGAGAGGGTATACTAAGTTTTTGAGCATGTTTGTATGTTATGCCACACTCAAGTATACAGATCAACCTAGAATGAAAATCTGAATCAATTTAACCATGTTCGTCTGTCCGTACGTCTGTCTATGTAAATTTGTACGCAAGCTGCAGGTTGTATTTTTTGAGATATTTCGATAAAATTTGGTACAAAAACACATATTGAGCTAAAGAGAAACTCCATTGAAAATAGACCTAATCAGACCATTTTTAGAACCCCTCTCTCAGGGTTACATTGGCACTCAAAATTTTATTATAATGAAAGTCTTTATATGACGAAAAATCGCAATTCCTAATATTTTTTGACAAAAATGAATAGAAAACAGTTAATTAAACTTAATATGTGACTGTGCCAAATTTTTTTTCAATGGGTTAATTTTTAAAACCCCTTCCAACATAATACGGTTCATAGATCATTATTAGTCTTTAACTTCACTACCTTTTACCTTTTAAACTATGTACTCGTATATATTGTATATATATATATTTTTTATTTATTACTTTTTTCACTTTATTACTTTACAATAGGAAGAGCTACCCAAAGAACAAATTGCTCGTAAGTATTATTATCTAATCATTCATTTTTATAATATTATGCGATCAACAGACAATTACAATTCATTGAGCATCTCACAAATTTAATGAAATATATATACAAACCAGAGACACACAGAGCAATATATGAATATGTGTATGTACAAACATATTGAACACAAAAGAAGCAAGTTTTTCTTATATGTACGAGTACACCCACATCTATTTTGCTTATGCTAATGCTTAGTAAACGGTGAGCCAGCCGTTCAGGCAACACCTCAGCACAGCTGGACATCTACGTATAAAGGAATGAAGTGCTGGGAGAGGAAAAAACATTATTTTTAAAATTTTATACGTACTGGCTAAAAAAATATAACAAAATGTGAACATAGAAGCATGAAAGAGGAGTGAACACTTGTATATTTTATGACATAAAACCGCTTGCAACACACAACTGATGCTACAAGCTAAACTTACGCATTTGTTGTTAATTTAAATTATAAAAAAAGTCGCTACTGGAAAATAATGTAATGTTAGTGTCAGTCAATTATATAAAAGGTGCTGACAAAAAATGCATTAATCATTTCATATATATTTCATATAAATTACATAGATCGCCGACAAGCTTCGCCAAACAGAAATTTGTGTTCCAACATATTTTGTGTAATAGAAATACTAGCCAAACCATACAACTAACTAAATAATAAGAGTGGACAATAATGCAAAATAAAAAAAAAATTCGTCCAAAAAAAAACTAATAATAATAGAGAGTGACACAGTTTGTCTGGATGCTGTCTGGCGATTGTAGTATAAATTATGTGCTTTTGAGTCTCTTGTAGTTTCATTGCAGACATTAAATTGCCTCAATACACAACAAAACATGCATGAATGACATGTAACCAAAAAAAAAAAAAACACATACAAGCGTACACACACAATATATTATGTTTGCTTAGGTTATTCATGTAGCGTACGCGCAAGAGGTCTTAAGTTAGTGAAAGTCAAAGTTTTTGTTCGTTGGATAATTGTTGTTTTCGTTTGCAATACACTTTCAGTTTTGCGCAATGCCTTCAATGCTTTTGATCCCGAGAAGAAGGGTTACATTGGCACTCAAATGGTGGGCACCATTTTGAGTATGCTGGGCCATCAATTGGACGACGCGACACTGAATGAAATTATTGCTGAAGTCGATGAAGATGGCTCGGGTCAAATTGAATTTGAAGAGTTCACCACTTTGGCGGCCCGTTTCCTGGTTGAGGAGGATGCTGAGGCTATGCAAGCAGAACTCAAAGAAGCCTTTCGTCTCTATGATAAAGAGGGCAACGGCTATATTACTACCGGTGTGTTGCGTGAAATTCTACGTGAACTAGATGATAAACTGACAAATGAAGATTTGGATATGATGATTGAGGAAATCGATTCCGATGGTTCTGGTACTGTAGATTTTGATGGTAAGTTAAAGATTTTACCGTCATAATAAAGTAAATAATTTAATGATATTATTTTTAATTACCTTTCTTACAGAATTCATGGAAGTTATGACTGGTGAATAATAATTTTATACAAAAAAAAAAAAAAAAATGCAAAAAAATTTAAACCTCAAAATAAAAATAATTTAAATACAAAATTTAGAGTTTTTGTGTAAATCATTTAAATTACAACAAACTAAGTGATTGGTTACCGCAAGAAATGCAGTTAACATAAACACTCTCTTGATTGAAGGATAAGTATTTTCTCATCCTAGTGTCCAATAAAACGTTTACATAGATCAGTGCAGTCAAGACATGTGGGAGGAGTTTCATACCTTATCTTTCGTCTCGTATATTAATAAAAACTGTCAATCCCAGTTGCCCAATAACAAACTAGTCTTTATATGACTTATGTTAACTGTAGAGACAGTACAAATTGTTACATTTTCTTTCCAAGAAAATTACACTTTACTCATAATCCACAAAGCTACATTAGTTCCTGACATTTTTAAAGTTGTTTATATGTCAAACTCCACCCCTATGTTATGTATTACCACGTACTTGACGATGATGATGTATGTGTTCACATTTAAAGTTATATGCAATTATAATTGATGACAGGATACTGTAGTAAGTATTTACACACAGCTGTACAAATCCATTCATGTGGGGTTTCCATTTCATTAACTGCATTCCATGCAAAATTACTTGAAACAGGAAGACAACTAAGCGACATATTATGTATAAAAATCTGTTGTGTGTGTGGACAATGTAAATATTACTTACTCCGCCACTTTCATTTCTGCTCGTAATAATTGCATAATAAAAGGTTTTGTTGTATGGTTTTTTTTTTTTTTCTTTTATTGTAAAAGGAAAGTATTGTTAATATGATGGAAATTATTTGTAATTAAAACAAGTATAACAACAACTATATTTTATTTATAGTGTGATTTAACTTGAAAGGTATTTATTTAATAATTCTGAGGTATGCTTAATGGCATAGAGATAAATATTTGGGATCACTGTAGAAAAACAAAATCACAGATATTTCAAAAATTTAATCAATTTGAACAAATGAAAATAATATAATCGGTTAGGTCCGAATTAATTTAACACTCTACACCATTTAGCTTCATACAAGCATGACACATTTTCAAGAGGATTTAAAAAGACCCTACCTACGCAATACTTATATATGATAGAAGATCCTTTGTATAAATAAAAGATCAACATATTGCGTCTGTCGTGTCTATAATGTCAATGATGTCGAAGATGGGAATTCAAACAAAATATTTCATTTAAATATTTCTTTCTAACCATAAATAAATATCAAATTTACAAGTTTTATAAAAAGCATGACTTTTTCAATATGTATATATTAGTATATATGCAGATGTAATCAAACCGATTTATTAATGAATCATTTAACCCACTTCGCATAAAAATTGCACATCTGTTGGTATTCTTTGTGAGCTAATTGTGTTTCTTAGTGCCATTAAACTAATGATCAAGGTTTGATATATTTCAATGTTCTTATTGTTGTTGTATACTTAATGTTTATGTTTGTTGTTGTTGTTTTTATTCAATAATTGGCAAATCGCATTGTGCTCATTAATCAGATGAATTGATCTGTGTAAATAGCTATTTAAGCAACTACAATACAAATAATTACACACACAAATGTGTAAACACCTATAAAATACGTAAATAAATAAATTGTTAAATATATACAGCAACGTGACGTTTCATACAAAGCAAAAAGGTGTCCAAAGCGCAAGAAATAATGAAATTAATTGTAAAAAATTCAAGCAAGGCACACGTATCGCACAGAAGCAACACTTTTCACACTTTGCAAATCTTCGCAGTTTCACCCCCACTTGTCGCTTTATATATTTACGATAATTTATCTCTATTATTTTTACGTTTAACGAAATCTTTCTTTCCCCTAGTCTTCACCCAGTTTGAAGATAGCCAATATGTTGCTTAGATTTTGGCACAAAAAATACAAACATCTATAACAACAAATGCAACAAAAATGCTACATTCTTTACGGTGCATTTCCAATTCGATCTAATCGAAAGGCAATTCTTTAATTGATACCAATCATTGGACTTGAGTGATTGTCGTGGTGCGCTAATGTAAACACGTTCGTACGGTTTATTGCTCCGGTCTAATATCTTAAAAAAATCTCTTAAATTATAATAAAAATAATTTATTCTTTATATAGAATTTAATTTCTTTTTAATTAAATAATTTATTATATATATAAAAAATGGTGAGTTATTAAACGAAATAATTATGTTTTGTTTAATTCAACGCGTGTCCACTTGATGTCAGGGTTAATTTTTCTCTTAATTAACCTTGATTAGTGAAAATCAAAAACGTAAATCAAAGTAAAAGAATTTCCAACAATTGTGTCTCGCTTATAAAATCAATTTTATCATATTTTATGAAAGTTTTATTGAAAAAAATAGTGCGTGATTAAATAACAAAAAACTTCTTAAATTCTATTTCAGTCTGAACAGGAATACGACAAAGAGCAGCTTAGAAGTAAGCGCACCAATCCTCTCTTCAACTATTACCATCAAAATAATATTTGAATATATATTTCTTTTAGTTTTACGAAATGCCTTCAAAGCTTTCGATCACGACGACAAAGGTTTCATTGAACATTCAGATGTGCATCAAATTTTACATTTATTAGGACAAAAACTCGATGAGAAACAGGTGAAGGGACTTATTAAGGAGGTCGATAAAGGGACATCGGGTAAATTGAATTTTAATCAATTTTGTAAATTGGCGGCACGATTTGTTGAAGTGGAAGAAGATGGTCCTGTATTGATTGGAGAATTGAAAGAAGCTTTTCGCGTTTACGATAGGGAGGGTAAAGGCTACCTGACTACGCAAGTTTTGCGTGATATTTTAAAAGAATTGGACGATAAATTAAGCGCTCAAGATTTGGATATGATTATTGAAGAAATTGACTCAGATGGTTCGGGTACGGTAGATTTCGATGGTAAGTGGTTTAAAATAGTTTATTGTTTTATAATTGTTCTTTCAATTATCATTTATTTTTTCCTCTTTTATTTATTATATTTTACTTGTTCTTATGTAGAATTTGTGCAAGTAATGACAGGTAAATATTATTGTAATAAAATTAATTGTTTTATATTCTGAATTTTTTGCGGATGTAGTAATTCTGAATAAGACTTATGTTAAGCAATGATTAATATTTCGTTTATGGGAGATTGAAGCCTTTTACTTACAAAAAATATACTGAGATATAACCAACAAAACCTAAACTGTGCAATGTAAACGCGTCGCATTTTTCACACTGAAGCAGTGTTGCCAAGACCCGACTATATTGCTTGATGTTCATATTATTTTGTTCATCCCCAGTATCTCTTAATAGTGACTGTTTATGCCACAGTCTTGAACTATTTCTTATAAATTCTTTTCTAATTTATTTATATATTATCTAAATTTAATTTTTTTTTTTCATTTTTAGGTTAAACACAAACTGATCTTTTAAAAAAAAGTATTAGTTTAAAGGACTCAAACTTTTGGATAAAATTTTTACCTAATTCAACGATTTCGAAAGGTTATGAAATGTTATATAAATTAATTTATTAAAAATTTTAAACTTATTATTACAAAATAAAAATCATTAAATAAATAAATTGAAACACAAATAATTCTTTCAATCAAAAAAAAAAAACAAAACAATTTGTGTTTAAATGGTTTTTAACAGATTTTTCACCAAACATGGATTTAAGTCCAATTAAAGCGTTAATAATAACATAAAACCACTACATTTAATAGCATCAACGTTAACGCCTTAGGCTGGTTGATTTTGTACAAAAACAGAAACCACAAATTGTCACGTAATTGTATTCTCTTGAAAGAATTTAAAGTATTTTTTAATAACAAAGCGTATGAACAATGCGGTGTTGACAACAGGTCTAAAGTTTCCAATCAAACGACAGTAGACACAATAAACAAAAGAAAAAACTAATAATTATCAATTAAAACCGTATGCGGCTTAAAGTTAAAACGAAATAAAAAGATGAAAAGAAAATTTTATCTGATTTTATGTGAGAGGTAAAAGACACAACATACACACAAAATGTATTCAAACTATTCTACAGTTTCTGGATATTTAGCTATAATTAATTATTGAAATATTTCTCCATGAAAAATGGTGTTGCACGCAATAAATAATAAACATATTTAACTGTTGTGTAGTAAAATTTTTCAAATAATTTTTTTCTTCGAAAATTCTTGGTATTCTGGTTGCAAATTGTATTCAACAATAAAAGAAATGGTATAAAATACGCTACTATTTTAATACCCTACACCACTTTTATTTTAGTTGTATCAGTAAACGCGAGGTATTGCCATATAAGTATCGTGACGAAATGTCATTATATGGAAATGCATTCTAAAAACGGTTCGATCGGTTCCAAATTGGGCACAGCCAATTATCAAGCTAATTAATTATTCGTCACCAAATTTTCTCAAAGAGCATTAAGAATTGCAAATTTTCGCCATATACAAATGTCTACTTTATAGTAGGATGTTATATGGGAAGATGTTCTAAAAACGATGCGATTCGGTCTAAATTTCAATAGAGTTTCTCTTTAGACTACTACATGACCTTGTTCTAAATTTCATCGAAATGTTTAAAAAGAGCGATCTTTGGCTGTCGCAATAATCTATATGGACAGACAGACGGACATGTTTATTTTAGATTTTGATTCTGATTTGAATGATATAGTTCAAGGTGGGTGTGGCATTTGCCATTTCGGGTTTTCAAAGAAACGCCCAAACTTAATATACCCTTTGTTACAAGTGGTAATGAGTAAATATTACGAAATTGTTGTCGGTGCGGTTACATATGTACTGCAACAGTACTTGTTTTTCTACTTGTTGCTTGTCTGGTTAGTTAACAGCACGAGTCAAATAATAATTACAGGTGTATATGTATACATTCAAATGTATGAATGGACAAACCTAGCTCAATAAATATTGCTTATAGAGAAAATTAAAATTGAATACAATGCTTTTTTAATTAATATAATACAATACAAGTATATATCAAGTCTTCGCTCCAGGCACTATTTTGTGTAAAATAAACAATTTAAAACTAATAACTACCTTCTACTTGTACTAACCAACACTTTCTGGATTTCATACAAGTTTTTTGAACCAGCAATATACCTTTCGTAAAATCAAGTATTAGTAAAAAGTTAAGCTAAGACAGATGGACGTATTTATATGTGTTCATAAAGTGATTCGGAATAGATCAATGTACTTAAGGGTGGGTCTCTCTTTAGGCGCTTAAAAACATTTTACTACTTCCTACAATTATTATTATTATCAATTTTATTGTTTTTTAAATACTTTACTGAGCCTTTTTCTTCACGAAAACTTCAATTTCCTTATCTTTTAACATATATCGTTCGTATAATAGTTTAAAGCTATAACAAAACCCAACAATTAGTGGTACTAGATTTATGTTTTTTATATTAACGTTTTAATCCTTTCCATTCTGTTGCGGCTGGTTTTAATACTTTTTATCATAGAGTTGGTTAAGTTTTATAAAGTATGTATAAGTCACAATCTAGAGTGTCTACGTGTGTTTATATTAAATTTCAGCTCAATTTCTTAAAGTCAACATGGGACACACACTCGTGCGAACATGATCAGATATTGAGATTTTAAGGTCAAACTTTATACAGACACTTTTAGTTTTTCCACGCAGATCTCTTATACATAATTTATACACCATTAAAGGGCGTAATTATATACCTTCCACGCCTACTATAGATATGGAGAGTATTTAAGATTTGGATTAAGCCAAATTTAGTTTTCTTACTTGTTTTATATTAACTATTATAGTATTTCAACTCTAAAAGTTAAACTTGTGCATACAATCTAAAACAAAATATCTATAGCCATTACACACACTTTTCTGCCTAATATATTAAAATAAACGTTAAATAAATGTAGTTAATCTGCCGCACTTTATGAATATAATGAAATACATTAAACTGTTAGCGGGGGGTATGTTCCAAACTGCGCACGAACAACAATTTGTGCCCCAAACTCATTCGCTTTTTACAAAAAGATTTCACAGTTGTGATATATTATACTCACCCATGTGGCAAGTATCTGTTCTAATAACGGTTCCCACATGTAGTTAACCCTCAAAACAGAAACAAAAGAACAAAATTCTCAAGACAATTACTAAATTTGTCAAAGCAGCATTTAAATTTATTTTTGTGCTAAACTTCCCCACACCATGAAACCTAATGTATACCACCTACGAACATATTCACATATAATCGCATCTTAATGACCATTACGTTCAATGTTTTAGATAAATTGCAATGTGTTGAAAATGGTTTTTAAAAGCAACACCAACAACAACTATAAATCAAAAACAACAATAATAATAATAACAATAAAAAATCACAACAACAACAACAATACTAAAAAGGCATAAAAACACTCTTCAACAACAACTTATTGTTGTTATTATTTTGTTAACAAAGTGAAGCAAATTTGTATTCGTTAGAATGGTTGCTTCAAATTTGATCACATTGGTACATAACATTATCACAGCCCTTATGCAAACGCTCATAACACTCGTGCATTTGTTTGAGTTTCAAAATGCAGCAGAAATACTGCTTCTTAAGTACGGGTAAGTTGCTTGGAATGCCAAGTGCCTGAACTCAAAAGTTTTTCATGATTTGCTTCAAGCTTAATTCTAATTTTTATTTTTCAGTTTAGCAACGTTTTTGTTGTTGTTTTTTTTTTTTGTTGTTGATAATAATCAGAAGCAACAATATTAACAAAAAACAAATTTTTATAGCACGACTACCTCCAAAAATGTTTGAATAATTTCGGAGTTTAATATTGTGTGAGTTTATGAAAGGAGCCCAACGCTGAAAGCTAACACGAGTTTACTGTCGTACATATCACTCTACAATATACTATTCTGTAGACTTTAACAGTAACAGTCAAACAGTAAGGAAGTAATTTTGAGAAAAAATTTCAATTATAATTTGTTGTAACTAAACATTAGTGACATAATTAGAAGTTAATTTTAGAAGGAACTGCTCTTAATTGAATAGAAAGCAGTAGCGTCTATATGAACTTTTTGGATATATAAAAAATGTACAAATCTACTGTGATTTATAGCACATAGTTTTCTTTTTCATTTTCTCATTCCCCCTCTCTGTACGATGTACAAATATTTGCTAATAACTCATGCTGCAATATAATAATAATACCAATAATGTTCACTAGCATTTGAATATAATTTAAAATTTGGAATGGTGTTTTAAAACACCATTATAATTACAATAACAAATTCAGGGTCATGTGGAGGTTATACTAAATGAATGCAATGCGCACAAAACGAGCCACACGTAACTAATAATCAAAGAAAATTAAAAATCGTACACAATCGTAGCTAGTTGAAAATCGCATATGGTGGATAATACCAAAAGCACCGCTTGTACATTCAAACACACACACATACACACACACACATACATGAAACATATTAATAAAAGCATATAATAATTAATTTTAATCGCATACCACCGCGTAGAGTGTTTATGTTTAACACATGAAACACGCCTGCCA
Organism: Ornithomya fringillina; assembly: GCA_963978525.1. Taxonomy (NCBI): domain Eukaryota; kingdom Metazoa; phylum Arthropoda; class Insecta; order Diptera; family Hippoboscidae; genus Ornithomya; species Ornithomya fringillina. The sequence goes on along the minus strand of OZ021694.1, from coordinate 2,628,387 downwards.
CCGCATAGCACAAGACCCCCAAAACATGTGTGCACACAGGTAGGTAATCAGTTTAATTATCTTCATTTTGTTTTTCTGTGAATTACAGAAAAAAAAACAACAAAAACAAATAGCACACATTTTATATCATAATAACAAATATAATAACAAAAACAATTGAAGAAATAATTGGAGTAGAGAATAACAGGTGAGATGTTTGTATTACCTAATTAGAATGAATGGAATATTTTTTTCTTTATATATGTGAGTATATTGTATTACAATTATTGTTATTTTTAAATATATACGTTGAGCTAAAAATGTTACAGAATCTATGCTGCAGGCGAGATTTATTGCTTATGGATTAAAAATAATATTATATTTGGTCATTTTTATACCCACCTTGAGTGCGAAGGTATACTGTTAATTTTAACTTGTTTATACATTTCATTTATCCTCAAGTATACTAAATTTGTTGCTTCGTTCGCAACACCTAAAAGAAACTTTAGAATCTTTAAAAAGTATATTTTTTTGCAGAATCCAACATGAAAATTGATACAGAATAAATATATAATTAACGGACACAATGTAGTAACTGCTAAAAAAAAGTTTATCTCCCATGAAAATTGAGCTGAAATTTGGTACACATAACTATAAGTATTTCATTAATTGATGCGCAAAAAATGGGCATAGTCGGATAACAGACAAGAGCCTAGTCGACAAAAATATATTTATCTGCTACAAAAATTGAGCTAAGAAGTCGAAATTCGGTACGCTTATTTACAATTATCTCAACCATCAATGTGCTAAAAATGGGCATGTTCGTATAATGAACACGCTAACGCTAGCTTTAGGTAGCTTACGCCCTTGTGCATCGCGACAATACTTAGCCTTTGGTGAGCAGCACTGCCTCTCCGTATATAATTACTTTTATATAAACTCATATAATTTTATAAGTAGACAACGCACAGGGACGAGAGCTATGAGACGGTAGCATTACTTTGATCATGCCCGCTTTAAAATGTTTTAACTGTGACACTTTGATTTTACAAAAATCATATTATTTTTTTTCCTGCCTTCTTGGTTTGGAGCAACTTATACTCTTAAAAAAAAAAAAATCATATTTAATAAGCGACCTAAAAAAATAGTTGAATATAAAACACCTTTATTTAAACACACATATACACATATAGTTACATGTGCGTAATCGTATATGAATAAAAACAAAAGTACACTCATAAACTTACCCAGAAACACTTCAAACATGTCACTTAATTGTCAGTCGGTTTATTTGATGTATGATAATATTACCAAAGTTCAGTTAAGGTAGCAGAGAAAGCATTGTATTATAAATGAAAGGTAAACAAATAAACAGACAGCTTCTTTCTGTGGTAATATAATAAACAAATAAAGAGAAAAAAAAATTCATAATGATATTATTACTGTGTAAAGTAAGTAAAATATGATGGTGTGAAAATACAATACAGGGCCACACATGAGTTGGAGTGAAGTTGAATAGAAAGATTACCACACAGATCGGTAATTAGATGCTTGTAACCAATGTAGTGTAGTGTAGTGTACTGTGCTCAGGGATTGTATAAAAAGTTGCAAAGATGGTTTCACACTTGCTAATGATGAAATGAATGAAGTGTTGTTACCTGTCAAGTTATGCAAATCCTTTTCTTATTTTTTTATCAAATTATCACATTTTTATACAGCTGCACTCATATTATATTGACAACTTTCGGTTCCCACCTGTTATTGTATTTATATCATAAATTTAATTGCAGTGCTGGTGATAAGGTTCAAGAGTTAACCATTTCAACATTTATAGGCAAAAATTATATTTAATCATAACGATTATCAACTATAACGCATTTTCTAAATTATCAACCAAAGCACTTGTTACAGTTTAAGATAATGTAGTTTGGCCAACCACCACGATTATTATAAAATGCAACCACACTGATAACGATTTGCTAGACATACTTGCAGTTTAATAACAATTAAAATCAATTTCAAATTATTATCGAATATTAAAAGTATACAACAAACTGTAAAGAGCACGTTTCGGTCATAAAAACTCTGAACTCTAACTCAAGTATTAACCAAAATATCATAAATTTTGTTTTACATATAAAAATAAATTTTTTTTTTACATATAAAACAAAATTGATTTAAATAACATTAAATATTAGTTTGAAGTTGTGAAAAATTATGGTCTAGCACTTAAGTATAAATGTTGATGTTAATAATTCTTATTTTTTGGATTTTATTATTTTATAAAAACTAAACAAAACACGTAAGAAAACTAAACTTGGCGTAAGCCAATTCTTAAATACCCTCCACATGTGCATATAAGCGGTGAACGTGGCAGATACATGATTACGACGTCTAATAGTATATAATATTAGATATGCCCACAACAGACAGATCCATAGACACATGAACATACATATCTAGATGGACACAGTTTTTGATGCTGATCAAGAATATATACTTTGTAGGGGATTGCAAACGGAATGACAAACTTAGTATACTTATACGGAAAATATAAAAAACCAAACAAAACAACACATTCACACCAAAAACACCGAATTCAATTGAATTGAATTGAATTGTTTAAGCATTGAATGGGTTTAGATTACGCTTTTAAAAAATTCTATCAAATTAAAACATTTTGTTTGCCGCTAAAACTTAATGGGCCATTTTGAACTCTTAATTGTATACAATCAGTTTTCACAATTCAATTTCAGTTTTTCTATTTTTTTTTTTTTTTTTTATCTAAACTCACCTATACACCCACAAACTAGTTGTGGTTTTTCCCAAAAAAAAAAAAAAAAAAAATCATTATAAAATGTTGGACAACAAAAAAGGAGAGCGTTCAAATTGAAAAGAACCAAATTTTAAAGTAATAGTAGAGTACTACGGTAGTAGTTACAGTTTAAGCTACAACTTAAATAAACACACGGAGAGAGAGAGGAGTGGGTGGTTGGTTGCTTGCTGCCATTAGCTGTGGTCTTTATGTACTATTTAATGTGGTAATATTTATTTAAAAAAATGTTTTATTATTTTTTGTTGTTGCAGGTTTTGTGTGATTTTTGTGGCTGCTTTTAAATAGTTCTTTTATAAACCATTTTTTTATTTTGGATTTTTTTCAGTTTTTTGTTTTGTTTTTTGTTTGTTTTGTGTTTTTAGTTTTTTTCCCAGAATTATTTACTTTTGTATTTAAATTAAGTTAATATTTGTAATTATGCGATTTGAGAACAAATCCATTATTAACATACATTGCAACTATTACCATTAAATATACATTAATTTCATATTAAATTATACTTAACGTTAAAAAAATTTATCATTACATGTGAAACATATAAAAAATCGTAAACCACAAACATATATAAACTGTAGGCGTAGCAGAAATATCATTATGCCCTTAACACTGAATGTAATACGTAACACCTTACACTTTACATTCTGCACAAAGAGAAGAGTTTTTGGTATATTGGAGATATATCTGTTAAGCGACCCCGCCCATTTCCGAATTCTAGAACTCTCATTTCATAGCTTTTGCTCAATTTCAGTACCAAGGCAATGACCTTAAAACCCTTTACTCTTTATTAAGCTAAATCTGGGCATATCGGAAATAGGAATAGCTAAATATTTATAGTCAGTACTTATGCCGCTTTCATATATATTCAACATTAAATAATAATAGACTAAAAATTGATTGGGTTACCATAAAACTCATTTAACCCCATTCGAGCTGGTTTAACAAAATTTGTCTTTAATACATATTTACATTAGTATGTACTACCAACACCCGACAGAAGAAATCATTCTTTGACAACAATTTTATACTATACAATCTATTAAAACTCTATGCTAAACACTCTAATAAAAAAAACATATATTTTTGTAATTTTTTTAAAGTGAGTTTTTCATATAAAACTTTACCAAAAAAAAAAAAACAAATCTTTTATACCAAGGGTAAACACGAATGAGAGTGTTTACTACAGCATATCTGCGATCTAGTGCATTTGAAAGGCACAGCTCTCTACACTAAAATTAAGTTTAATACAATTTCAACAAATGAACAACTCTATAATTCATTTGGTTAGGAAATCAAACTAAAAACGCCTTTGCTAATATATCTACAACAATAAAAGAAAAACATTTTATAAATAAATCGTACATAGTTTTCATTTTGTATTATATGCAAATGAAAAGGGAAATATATGTTAATAGACCGACAGGTAAAACTGTTGCAAAGCAGTAAATGAATTATTTGAAAAAATATTGAAATAAAAATATTATAGATCCAAATCTTATGCTACCAATCCCCATCCTGTGGGCATGGTGCATACCTCATCTCATCTCAATCTTTAATTGTATATGTTAAAGATGTCAACTTCCATTTCGGAACTTTGAACAACAGAAAACAAAGTTGCGGGCGTATATTATTGGGCTCCGTCCATTTTTTTATATCGATGAAAATGTTGATTATAAATATTTTAATTTTATATGTTAATTTTTATGACTGATAGTTAGATTTTTGTTAATTGTAACGACAGCACTGGGTTCATTTTATCCCATTTAAATAGAAACTTACGTTCATATAGTAGAAATATTTGTACAAATATTTCAGCTCAATATCTGAAAATTTGTGACTAGAAACAACAAAACAAAAAAGATGAACATACATTTTTAGATCGACTCAAATGATGATGATGATCAAGATCCTTCTAAAGGTTTTAACCGTATTAGCAAATTTCATTACTAAGGTGGAGAGAATAATTATGACAAAGTAGGGACACCTGTACCATAATTTTTTTCCAAATATTTCAATCACGACTATGAACCAAAATCAAACATTCCTCCTATTCAAAATGCACATAAAATTTATGAGGTGAAAGAAAAATTGGCATAATTTAATCAAATGAATGAAATTTATTCATCTATGTGCATTTAACCAAACCAAACCCAACCTAAACTAAACTAAACTAAACTTTCAAACACCAAATTGTTATCTTAGTACAATATATGTATCATATATACAGTTACACATTTTGGAAAACTTTTCAAATGTTTCAAAAATGTAAACAAAATGAAAACTTCATAAATAACTGGTGATCAGACAGACATTAACAAGGTATTGTTAGATTTCTGGCCGTACCGGCAACATTTCATATTTAACGTCATGTCAGTGTGTTGGCAGAGCTAATTGAACATAAATGAACACCTGTATAGGTATATCGTTATTGGTTAGAATGAGTTTAAGTTGACATGCAACTTATTTAAAATAAAACATTTTTTATACGCACATGTGCTAAAACAGTTTAAAAAAACATAAAAGAACATTTTGACACAAAAAAGAACAACAACATCTTTCGCTCATTATATAATGAAATCAATCATACCGTTAAAATTAATCAAAGAACTGCTTAAAAGGATCGTACAGACGCTCAATTATTGTATAATACTTAAAAATTCGAATGTGAGGGAAAAAAAATGGACAATCTTGACAGTCTGTCTGTCAGTCTGTCTTTATTTTTATAATTATTTTTATAATTTTGAACAAAAACCTAAAAATCTACTTTCTGATACCTTTTGTTGATTAGATCGTGGTAGGTACATACAGAAATTACAGAACAAATTGTTTAAATATTTATTATACCACATTTATAACCTTTCTAAATACCTGTCATAAAAAGTCTTAATCATTTGTCAAAGTAAAAATTATTGCAAATAACTCAAAAGGTATTTTACTTGAGCCAAAGTTCATGATTTTTTTTTTTTTTAGACATTGAAACAATTTTAAGACACGATTGTAATGTCCATCTATGCAATAAACATTTTTATGATCAGCACTGAAAAGTATACTAATTTTATCAAAACCTTTGCAACACTCATAAGAAGGTTTCATTATCAACATCTAAATCAATTGTGTCCATCCGTCCATCTGTAGTAAACATTTTCGCTGTCTTACATATCGCTTTCAAACTTAGCAGAAATATTATCACATTAAATCAGTAATGTAAGCATAATAGATCAGAGATCACAACCCCTGCACAATAAAAACTGTGCAAGAAAAATGTTTAAGGGTTTTTTTTGCATTGGTACACAGGAAAGGTTTATACTTTGAGTGTTAAAATGAAAACGATTGTTCACGCCAAACATGGCGAAAAACTGTATGAAAGTTACGCATAAAAGTTATATTAAGACCACGCCCACAATTTATAATGATCATTGGCAAATCAAATGCTAAATATCCAAGATTTTGGCCCAATCTTGGCATAACTTTTATTTGTTAACATTTATAAAAGGTAATACTTGTACATTGAACAGAACAGCTAACATGTGTTAGCTTTTAAACTTGAAGCCGGCATTTCTTTACATACTTTATTGATGAAAACAAAGCAAAAAGCACTTTGTCATGATGTGTGTAATAATATTTCGGTGAATGTCACTGCAAATGGAAGGTTTTTTTGTAAAAAATAAAAATAAAAAATACACACACAACAACACATCTGTTCCTATATAGTTTTTATGTCTATGTGTGACTGAAGTAGGCAGTGTTGGCGGTGTTGTTGGCTGGTGGTAGATCTATGGGGCGTAGTTTATTAACTTGTAAAAACTTGTGTTTATGTCGTTGTTTGTTTTCAGTTCAATTGAATTCAATTCAATTCAATTCAATTCAATTTTTTCTCTTCTCATACTCATGTTTACACATACATGTATATGGTATTTGTTTTTTTGTATGGTATTTGTTTAAAGTTTGTTGTTTTAATTGCATTAATTTTTTTTTTTTCTGTTTTACTTGTTAGTACAGAGTTTGTTTTTGTTATCATTTGATAGAAATCTTTAGTTAAATGATTTTTATTTCCATTCATTTATTTTCACAGAACATTTATAATATTTGTTCACATTTAGTTTTAGTTCCTATACAAAAATCGTGATCGATTGAATTATGAGGGCAAAGAAAACGTGGTAGTGTTGTTATTGTTTGCTCATTAGTATCATTCCAGTGTCAAAAAGTATTTAGAAAAGACTTTGTTGTTAAACGATTGATAGGATTTAATGGACAAACATGATGTATTTTTTTGTACCCACCACTCTGTTGATACTAAGTATACTAAGATGGCTAGTACATTTGCCAGGCCCAGAAAGAGGTGTCAGAAACCCTAAAAAGTGCATATTATTGATCAGCATCAAAGTCTGAGTCGCGATCTAAACGTCCGTGCGTCCGTCTATTGTTGGTTTCTTACGGTTGTTAATTTTGAGACCATAAGCTGAAACTTTATACATTTGATTCATTTAAATTGATTTAAATCAAAAAAGACACGCCCACAACTGAAAGAAATTTATATTGTAATTACAAATCGAGCTTATAAACAGTACACGGATTAATATGTAACATTCTCATGCCAAAAATGGGCGCAATTGGATAACAGGTACGCCCACAATTTACCAAAAAACTATACCTGACTCTAAATTCAATTTATATGTTAAAGCATAATATATAATATACACAGTAAGTAATCAGGTCCATTATGGAGAAGCTGGTGCAGGGTATTCAAGGTTCGCTTTAAGTAAAATTTAGTTTTTTTTTATATTTTGATTTTTAATCGTGTTGTTTAACCACGTGAACGATTATGTAAATGGTTTTTTTTTATACATGGCATGTTGTTGTTCCGTTTTTTTATACTTTGTTTACTCACTTTATAAAGGTCCGCAAATGTTGATTTAAACAACCTTGATTATAAATAACTTGCCATTTATATAACATACAATTGTCCTATACCCATAACAAAAGCCTTTGAAAAGCCTTAAAGAATGTTTTCTGATTTATCGAAGATTTAACTTGTCTTCTTTTTTATATGAATTTATTCTAAAAATGTGTCTTAAGGTCATTCACACAAGAAAAAAACAAACAAAATGCAACATGTACTCTAAGTAAATCATATTCATTCACACACACATATATATATATATATATACAAAAACACTGCATTGCACAATACTATGCAATGCCAAACACCAGGTGTGACTACCATCTAAATAAATAGATACATACCACGACACAAAGGTATCTAAATATTTACCATAAACTAAACTCTGTCTATTCTTCTTGCACGCTAACCGCCATTAGCATTGCTAATATCTATACTAGCAGACATGCATTTACCACTCCACTGGTCGTAAACGCTGTGACCGCTCTCTTCAGTTTATGCAAACGGAACTCTATACACTAAAATGGAGGGGCAGTATTTTTTTTTTAACATTCGTTTGTTTGGTTATTGTTGTTGCTGTGTGAGTGCTGCTATGTAGTAAGGACATATTTTATCATAACATGTTTATAAAACATATTTTCATGCTTAATGTATGTATAAAATGTATGGCTTTAATAAACAATATAAAAATGAAACATTCCATTTTTGTAAGTGTTGAGATTGAGAGTCTGTGGCAGTGATCTTTAATCTTTTTTTTGGTGATATAAACTATTAGAGGGTATAATCATATATTTTGCTAGGCCCACTATTTATATGTAAATGTAGAGGGTATTTAAGATTTGACTTAAGCCAAATTTACTTTACATACTTGTTTTGTTTAAAATTTATACAAAAATTGCACGCATTTGAAAATCGAAAAAAAAAACATAATCGGTTAAATTTCAAATATAAGTTTATATATAAATCTTACAATTACTTATAATCTTATTTTTTCTCCAATTTTAATCAGTTTTACAACTTGTGGTGATTAAAAGTTGAAAGTATAATGTGAGTCCATAGCAGAAAAAAACAAATAAAAAAAACTAATCTTGGCTTAAACCAAATATTAAATACTCTCCACCTTAGTATAAAACGTGTGGGCGTAACAGGTACCTAATTACGCATTCTAATCGTAATAACATTTCTTCGTTAATAGTGCGATTAGCTCTTAACCGATTTCGTCCAATTTAAATAGCGATCGACGTATAATATATGTACAAAATGCCACCTCAATATCTCAAAATCTACAACCTTGAATATTCCAACAAAAGACACATGTCTAGAACAACATATTTTTTGATTCTGATTAAGAATTTATGGACTCTGGGCCTGGGTGTTGCAAATGGAACAACAAACTTAGTATACCGTCATCACCAAGATGGAGAGTATAACAAGAGAAGTAATTATCCAAAATAATGAAAGCAAATAATACGTCAAACAGCTTAAATTTACGTCAGCTTAATATCAGTCTTGTACCTATAATAAGTTTCCACATGTACGTTCGCAAAGGCCGATAAACTTTCAAGTTAAGTCATGTGCATTATATATTACGTAGAGATATAAGCGAAGCAGACAGAGTATACAAAGAGGAAGAGTTTCAAAAATTCCCCTTAAAAATTAAAAAAACAAATAGGAAGTATATAATATGTAAAAAAAAATATTTAGTGCTTTAATTTTCACCAACAATGACAGCTTTTCACGGTTAAAACACAACGCCAACACCACTTAATCTTAATCTGCTTTCTGCTGGTGATTTAAAGATTTATTTCGTTTTCTTTTTCTTTCGGAAACTTTATGCTTCCAAAACATTAATTACATGCTTTTTATTGTGTTTTTCTGTGCTTACTGTTAATTAAAAAAAAACTTTTGCACTTTTTTGTCTCGGTTCCTTACCTTGTTACTAAAATCTCAACAATCGTAACCAAGAAACAAAAAAAAAAATAAAAACTTTCAATTACAATTATTAGGCAATAAACATAAATAAATATTTGTTGGCCTTAGCTGCGAAATTAACATAACAACTCAAAGTTTTGCTAGTTAATGGTATAATATAAATATAATATAAAAAAAAAATCTCTTAAATATAATGTTCCAAATTCAATCTATTAAGGTGGTGTACAGTGGGCCATTGGTAGTATTAACTTATTAACCAATAAGGAGCGTATTGTTAATGGTGTTATTAACAGTTATTAAATAATTTGAAAGGAATTAAAGGCCACAATCATTAATAAAAATAAATGCTTAATATTTATTTAAGAAAGCAAAGAAAAATGTACTTAATCGCTTGGTAAGCGGTGATTATGATTATGAGGTTCAAAAAAACAAAAAAAAAAACGTTTAAAAAGTTCGACTCGTTTTTCTTGAAATTCTCTGTGGCATTATTATCGAGTTACTAGCGAGTAAAGATACAATTTAACATCCGCACAAACTTAATACACCCTTTTGCCACAAGTGGTGTAGGATATAAATATTAATTCTGGTGGAGGTAACCACTGCAATGATTTTTGTTGTTGCATATAAATTACAATGAAATAGAACAAATGTGTTGAAAGTTAATATAAAATTTTTAATTAATTTTAAAAAATTATTATCAAAGGATTATTATATATTTATACACATACCGTCCATTCCATTTTATATATTAATTAATTGCTAATACGACAGCGCACCTTAAGCAAACAATTAATAAATGATTAAATAAATCCCACCTTCTTTTTTTTTTTTGTTGATTTATTTTTTTATTGTTTTTCTTACTCTACCAGCATATGCGTTATGACCTGCAATTGTTTATAATGTTGTTAATCCAATAAATAAAACAAACAATCCACAAATCACGCTATATTTGTTATCTGCAAAAGATTCAAGTTCATCTTATGGTGGGGTTTGCGGATAAATGCACACAAATGACCAATAGGAGACCAATGAGTTTTAATCATAATCAACGATATTAGTAACGTGTGAATATATATGTTGAATTGTGAATTGTAAATATTGTACAATTATAATTTTTATATCCTCTTGATCTCTCTCTTTCTCTCTCTAATTGTAAACAACTAACACGCTACTAATTACAAAACAAACAAGCGAAAATGTTATATTCGATCCAGCAACACTTTTAATACTCTACACTACTTAACATAGTTCCACAAATTATGCTTTAATTAGAATCAATGAAGGCAAGACACATTGTAAAAAAATTGTATGTGGAAGAGACGTTCTGAAAATGATCCGATCGGATCCACATCTGAGGAGAGGTTCTAAAAATAGTTCAATTTTTTTCATTTTTAATTAAGTTCCTTATTGTCTCAAAACACGGCCAAGTATCAACTTTAACAAGGACATGGTGAAATTTAGGATAAGGCTAAATCGATTCAAAAAGTGATGCTGCACCTAAAAATGGTCCCATCGGCGCCAAATTTGACTATTTTTCACTAAATTTTATGAAAAAGTTAAGAAAATAGAAAGTTACGTTATATAAAGACTTATTTTTAAATATAGTAGAGACGTACGAAAAATGAACCATTTTCAATAGTTGTTGGCCCAAAATTTTAATAAAAAAGTACGGATTATTTGTTATGTGGTAGCTGCCACATTACCTTAATATTCCTATTATGTCCTACCATACCTACCCTCTTCTACTATACATTTACATATTTACTGGTCCATTTGTCATTTCCCAGTGTCCGTTTAGATACAGACAATAATCATAATAGTAAAGTCGCTTACTTCCCGGTATTATGTGCAACCAAATGATTAACCATAAATGATTTTTATACTGTTGGTCAATCAAATGTTCATCATTTGTCAGCAGCTTTGATAAATGATGTTGTATTATATCATATTTGTTCAGTTAACGAAATGTTCACCATTTATATATTGTCTATGTACACATCGTATATGATAGGTTTGACTACAAAATAGCATATATCGTACGAACATCATGTACACGCTGGTACTTTTAATTATTACATCAAACTGTTTTGATTGATCGAATGACCAGCTAGATTACTAATGCTGGAACATTTACACATATGACTGCTCATAGACATAATAATAAACAATAACTTTTTAACTTTATTTATTTAAATAGCTGCAAGCAAGTACAACTTACCGCATGTATCATGTCATTTCAATTGCACAAGAACATAAACATATGTTATGACTTGGTGGAAAAATATATTAATGTGAATAAAAATTGCTTGTAAGGAAAGCATATATACATTCACACATTTTAAAAACAATCACTTCATTTTAATCGATCGAACAGCTTCTTGGACACACAAAGGTCCCTTTCATGCACAAAATCGAACAATTCCTGTTCACAAGTTTCTGCTGTTTTCTCTTTACTATTTACCCGATCACTGCATTCACCCAAAATTTGGAACAATTCAGAAATTTCCTTTTCATTTGTGCATTCTTCGCGTAATTCTTCCATGGGATCTTTAAGTTCTTCTTCCTCCTCCTCTTTTTCAGATTCAGCATCAGCTGCTGGAGGCGGTGCAGCCGCTTCTATTTCAGGCGTTTGGAATAAATCAAGCACAACTTTCATAATATTCATTTTATTCATAAAATTATTCCAAGAACAAGGAAAATAAAAAAAAATACAAAATGTTTTACAAAATTATTGCTTTGCCTACTAGGGTAAAATGAAACAAAAAATGTGAAAATGTATAATCAAACTAAAATGAAGCGTCATCGATGGTTATTGAAGCACTAGAACAGGTATGTTAAACCTTTCTTAAAGCCAATAGCATACGAACTAAACATTAATATATGAAAAATAGATGATTGCTTAACATAACCAACAAAAGTTATGTTACAAACGCAGCAACGAACCTTGTACACACGTCATCATAAAAATTATTAAAATTGAGAAAAAAAAACACCAAAATTAATTAATTACAAAAATTCACAAGAGACTGCTTCATCATAATGTGCAATTTTAGTCACTTCTATTAGTCGCCACTATAATTAATAAATATTTAGCCAACTACAAGTACTGCACCTATCATTTGTGGTTGTTGAGCTGAAAATGGACAAAACTTTAAATATGGTGCGATGCCGCTACATGTATGTACTCATGCGTTACATAGAGTAGTGTTTCACATTTGTTACGATTAATTTAAAAACAATTTATTAACAAAACAAAAAAAACCTAAATATGGCTAAAACCAAATCTTAAATAGTTGCTACATATTTAATACAAAATGTGGTCGTGGCAGGGTACCCGATTACATTTTATAGTAGTGTACCTTTAAGCCTTATTCTGCACAAAAAAAGGTTTCTTGCTAAATGAGGGCGTCCATGTTATACGACCCTGTTTTTGACACTAAGGTAGAAGGGCTACATATAAATATGTTTACTTAATCAACTTTGTAGCTAAATTTTGGTGGTTGATAGAAAACTTTTGACTTAAATATCATGCCCACAATCGTGAGCATTTCAACAAAAGACACTGAACGGGTACGGTTAGACTCCATCTTATGTGGAGGATATAAAAAATCTGTATATATTGCATTAGGAACTAATTAAATATGAAAATTTTTTATTTAGAATTTTTCTTAGAACAAAACCCTCTCAAAACAAGCATCAAATAGACGGGCGGACGGACATATTTAGAGTAAAAGAGGATTCACTTATCACAATTTCAGTAAAACCTTATATATCTTCCATATCTAATAAGTAGGCGTGGCATGTATATAATTGCTGTCTCTTTTAATGTTTAAAGTATTTTGTTAAAATTTATAACAAATTTCGAAATCTAAAATAAGAGAAAAAATATTTTGCATCGACCGATGATAGAATAAATGCTTTTCACGTTGAAACTTTGTAGCTCTACTCTTTTGAGAGGGGCAGATATATTTGTCAATTGTGGGCGTGGCTGGTTGAGAAATTTGCAACTTTTAAATAGGAAACATTTCCACAGTCAATATTTAAATTTATGACATCGTTAAAAACATTTCTTCGCACGAAAATACATGGACATGTCTAAATCATATATGAAATACTACTTCAGAGATTCCATCGCGGCTTTTTTTTATGGCAAGACTAGCTTAATACACTCCTTACTACAATGTAAGAGATTTGGTTGTAAAAACCTCAAAAATTTATTCAAAATCCTAAAATGTAATTTTCCTCACTTTTATTAATATTACACCCACTCCTTATTTATACCCAATTACTGTAACATTTGATCCTGTTTATAAATTGCAAACTTCCTGAGAAATAGTTACTTAGTTACACCTACATACAAGACCGCCAGGTTAATTACTATCACGTAACACAACATAAAAAAACCGGCAATAATACATCATATTGTGTTTATTAAAGCTTCACACTCAAAGTCATGTTTTAATCGCGTTGTTTTCACTTGTTATTGTTATTGTTGTTGTTGTTATACCACCACATATGAAGGTAAAACACATGTTATATATATTATCACAACTTTGATATTAATCAATCTTGTTTTAATAACCGCAACAACAAAATACTTAAACAAAATTATTGTATTTTTCTATACAATTATGAATTTGTTTTTTTTTCTTCTTTTTTATTTTTGTTTACTTTCACTTATATAAAAAAAATTATAAATTTTCTATTTTAGAAAAATTTTTTTTTGTAATAATTGTGTAAAAAAAAATGTAATGATTAATTTTTATTTAGATATAATAATTGCATGCATCTGTGTAACATACTGTACTCGTATGTATAAACATCTATATTATTAACAGTAAATTTGTGCAATACGTTTTAATGCCGATTTAATTAAATTTTTATTAATAAAAACTTTAGACGTGCGCTAAGGAAACGCAAGCGTCTGTATAGTAAGTAAGTAAGTAAGTAGTACATGAATACAATTTGATATCAGTCATTGATTGGCCAGTCTGACAGGAGCCCGTTTAGCTATTAACAATTTAGTTGAAGTATTGGAGTAGAATGTATGACTAGTTTTATAGGTTTTTACCTCGATCAGTTGCATATGTTGTTTATGTATGTAGACCTACAATACATGTTTGCTTATATAATATTTTATCAAAGACTTTTATTGTAGTTTATATACGAGTATACTTGATTGTATGTGGAAAAGCAATTCCACACATTTGGTGCAGACATGAACTTATGTACTATTTTTCCGCTGATATTGTATATTAATACATTTATACGTGTATAACGAGTATATTATGCAACAGATTATGTTTGAACTTATTTCAATACGTTCACAATCAATGGTCATTAAAAATTGATTCTGTAGCAGGACTTTAGAAGTACAACTTACTGAATTTCTTGTTCTGTCTGCGATTACCTTAGAGATAAAGAATATTGTAGCTCAAACGCTACTACATCAAAAACAACGCAAACAAAATTTTTAACACGTATATATATAGGTTAGGTTAACTTACATCTTGGTCTTGTTATAAATATTAGAACTCGAGTTGAAATTTAATCATTAAAAGAAGTCGTAATTATATATAAGTGCAGGCTACACTTATGCATATGTAAGATATTTTCTAAGCTTTGCTATTAGACTCAGAATCTGGTTTATAAACTATTATTGGGCGTAATTTATGAGAACGGTATTCCAAAATTGCCGAACGAAAAACTTGTTTTTTTTTTCCTCTTTCCTATTATATCTGGTTTGCTATATACTGGTTGTTATTGAAATGGGTCAAAATGCCAAAAAAGAAATAGAATATTTAAAAAACTTTTAAATTTTTTTTTTTGTACATAACGTATAAAATATTAAAAGTTACAATTTTGTGTATAAAGACCTATAAAAAAAAATTGTGTAAGGAGACCTATACAAAAAATTTACGACGGTGGGCGGTGCTCTAATAAAAGTTGCACCTCGGATGGACACAATTATATCGCCTCAGATTTTGAGGGTGATTAAGAATATATGTAAATACTGCGTGCTGCTAACGAAATAAGAAACTTAGAGTACCGCCCATCCCATAAAGAGAACGTGAAAACATTCGTTACTTTACTTTCATAAGTTGTTGAAAAATAAACTGTAAGGCAGAAAATTATTTACGAAGATAAGACTGAATTGCTGATCAATACTGTAACATTTTAACAAGTTAGTCGATGGTACACTTACTCTCCGCATTGTTAAGTTTTAAACAACCAACAGTTTTTCTCCATCATCTCTTCTTTATGAATCATATGTTTGCTCTTATGATTGTTATTTATTCCTCA
The DNA here is from genome assembly GCA_963978525.1 of Ornithomya fringillina. NCBI lineage: Eukaryota > Metazoa > Arthropoda > Insecta > Diptera > Hippoboscidae > Ornithomya > Ornithomya fringillina. The sequence goes on along the minus strand of OZ021694.1, from coordinate 2,612,440 downwards.
ACAAATTTGTTTTGCATTCAATTGCTTGAAATTTATGAGATTTGTTATTGTGCAACTGAGGAAGCAATAACTCCAAATATGAATTATTATATTAAAATTACTCAATTACTTGCATATATCATACATATATACAAAAAGCATTACTTTTTGCATGCTTTTAGCATAATGACTCAATTCATATTTTCCTCTTTTTTTTTCAGTTGTTTGCATACATAATTTAAAATATAATTTATTGATAATCTGCTAACCGGCTCAGTGTAATTTATTCAATATTTTGCAACACTCTTTTTCCTAAAGTAAACATTTGCTTATTCCTAATATTGTGGTTGTATTATGTCACTCCATCAAATCATTTTCTTCAACCATTACCATTTTATTATTCTTACCCACAAGATACAAGATAATGAGATTTTCGTAAAAAAAGAAAAAAATATCGTTCATTACAATCACATATAGAGTGTCTGTCAATCAAATTACAAAATTAATGTCACGTGTTAGCGAAGACCTCTTAAACACCACATGTAGTGCGGTTTCATTTTTCACTCCAAAGTCAAATTAACGACAAACTAATAGTTGCACAGCCTAAAATCAACATAAAACGCGAACGTTAACAACATGCGTAACCATTTAATAATATATCTACGTAAACATAGACTACACATTCTCAAATTATTTAGTGTCACACAATAAAATTTAAACATCTGTTCACATCTTACAACGAAGTTTGCATAAAAGTGTGGTAAGTAATAGGCGCACGCGTAACTGGCTGAATAATTGAATATATGATATAACAAGAAAAAAGTACTTATATATGTATGCCTTGGGCCAACACTTTTATACTAGAAATAATACATATTTGTGATAATGATGATTTATTTGTGATTTGCATGTAAAGAATATTTTTCATTTTTGTCAAAGTTGGTATACTCGTGTTTTTAATCAAACTAATATATAAGTATCTTAACATTCAAGGTAACCAAAGGCAACCAACGGAAGCTACAGTTGAAAAATCCGTTTGTTATAAACAATTTTAGATTTGTTACAACAAATTTTCATTATTTGCATTATTTTTGTGATACAGCATTTTCAGTGACAATCTGTTGTTGCTGCCACTTTCATTTTATGACTTCTGAAATCATAATCAACCAAAGCCAATCCACAAATGAATGTTACGAATATTATGCTTACTAAAGAAATTAACCAACTCAACCATTTTATAATATCATCATGAAATCTGTCAAAGTTTGTTTAATGTTTTTGGATAGTTTATCTAATTTCCATCATTATTAACAAAATTGTAATAATACTCAAATGACATTTTATACGCCCCAGCTATTACGCTATATTACAAATTTTCAAACGAGATCCTGATATTGTATCCAAAGCCATGTTATGGTACATGGCTACAGTCTCAGTGGGGCGTTCAACGCACCAAATGATAAACGATAGCTTTGCTAATATAAGACACTAACAAAGTCGACCATTACAAAGTAGGTACAACAGCAACAAATGCAACATATATAATCAAGTAAATGGTGCACATTGCGGACATTTAAAAGAAATAACATTGCAGCAAAACGTAAATGCACGATGTAAGGTAAGGAAAATTTACATAAAATAAAATTGAGATCATCAAACGTGAAATTTGTTTTCAATTCAGTGGAAAATAATACATAAAGCGATAGATAGACGTACAGACAGACTGACTGAAAGACCTCAACCAAACACACAATTTTGAAGTGGTCAGGTGTTGAAAATTTGTAATGATGCTTGAAAAGCAAAGAGAGCGAGCGCGTGTACACGTTTCATGTTACGTTGCAATGGTGTGCCTACAAATGTATCCTTATAAAGTGCTGCAGCCAACACGAAAATTATTCAGCATCGAATATGTTTTTCATTAGAAATATGATACACAACACATTTTCAAATCGTACTCAATCATTTATTTAAGGAATTTTATGTTGGCTGCAGAGGATTTCATACATATGCAAAATGTACAATAATTGGCAATTTTGTGATATTTTTAAAATCATTACTTCATCAGGGCAAACATTTGGACATAAAAGGTTGCAATATTAGGCTAACCAATCAACTAACTTGAATCTAAGCAACAGCAGCAGCAACAACAACAACAACAAAGGCGTATATAATCACATACTGTCTAAAAGGTTGCCACCGGCACGACTACTATCACCACCATCAGCACCACCTCACCACCTCAAGCATTATAATTACCATATAATGGACATTATTATGGGACAGTAACTACCTTAAACGAAATGTTTGTTTATTTTTATATTTGTTAAGCTTTATGCGTCGAATTTTCCCTACCTACCTAACCTAATGGAAACCTGGAAAAAATGACCAAAAAAACCAAATAAGAAAACATTCCAATACCCCTAAAGGTTTAAAGCAGCATAACGATTAAGAAGCAGTCAATAAATAATCAACAAAAACAAAAACCAAAAATACAACCTCTAGCTTTAACTTAAAACGCAACAACAACAACATTTTCCAAGCTCTTATAACCGACAATCTTGTGTTGTTGTCTAATTCAAATTTTACTTAAAGTTAAGCTTTAGTGTAAACTATGTTTATATTGTAGACAATATTGCAACATCACAATATTTCCCTAGCACTCTATACATAAATTTTTTGTTTATTTTATTTAAATTTTTTTTTGGTCACTTGGTCACCAAGTCACCAGTCAAGCAAATGTTTGCCTTATTTGACTGCAAACAACCTGGAGTATGGAGGGAAAGATATATTTCATTATTTTTTGTGTTTTTGTTTTTTGAGTTCATTATAGTAGGTTACGGTGTATACCATACATACAAACACACACATAATGCTATAGGTGGCCTACAACTGTTATTATATAACATATTCAGAGCACATAAACAACTTCTTTGGGAAATTATTTATTGCTCATATATTACGCTAAGCATACAATTTGATTTTTTAACACATTTACAGAAGTATTGTTTTTAAGAATGCTATAAAATATTTATTGGAATATTGCTTAAGTAAATAGTCTCCGTCAAACCCCTTGAAGTATTCATAAAAGGTAGTCTTTAGCTTCACTTCTTGAAAACTACAATTGTATTATTTATATTTTAGGCTAATTAAATCAAAATCTGCTAAGTATACAATTTAGCCACATTTAGTAATCTTATAATTCTCATATGCTTTATATTAAAACAATAGTAAATACTCCTCTTAAGCTTTGAAATGATTACCTTTGAAAGGTTAAAATAAATATACCAAATTACAGCGAACAGCATGGTCAGTACATTTGAATCTTTTATTCTGTTCATTATTCAAGATAATTCTTTTCCTTTAATTTTAAAACTTAATTATAAACATGCAGCAAAAACAAATTGCTCATAATATATGACAGTTATTACGCCCTTAATTGCAATGAATTTTTTGTGCAAAAAATACCCATTATTTTTTTTTTCTTTTTATAAAATTCGAAAAGAAAATCAAGTAATCAAGAGTCGAGTGTCATTGGCGTTGGTTAATTTAATTATAGCTCTAGATAATTTTATGATTTATTTGATAAAGTTTAGCTGGAGGGGGCACAAAACACACCCTCAAATTTTGTTTTGCTCATGTTTAACAGACACTTGACTCAGTTTCTCAACTTGGTAATATTGTGTATAAAAAAAAATCAGAAACTGTATTTAACGATTTAAAAAATCGATATTTAAAGCGATTTTATTTGAATACTCAAAAATCATATTATAATGATTTTTAAATTTTATTACGTCAAAAATAACGATTTAATAAATCTTTTTAATTATACCCTTCATAATGATGGTAGCACACTAAGTTTGCTATTTTGTTGGTATCACTAAAAAGGAGGCGAGGAGAAATCTCATGAGTTATTTATTTTTTTGATCATTATTAAAATCTAGCAATTATGGGCGTACCATTCAAAATCAAAGATAATCGTTATTCATGATTTTAACACTTAATCGTTAAATTTTTACAGTCCCTGGAGAAATCTTTTAAAACGTAACAAAACTTTAACTTTGAAAATGGTTTGAAAATATTATTTGAAAAAGACAAAATCATGTTATTTTCACAAAAATATAAATGCATCATAAAATGAAAAACCAATATATAACAGAAGCAGTGACTGCGACTAATTTGACATTTATTTAGAGATAAATCAATTATATTGCTTATTGAAACTTAAACTTTTATAAATTATTACAATTGGTAAACAGTTTAATGGATTTGTCACTGTGCCTACTCAAAGCAAGTGAATATATGAAATTCTTATATCACCACTGTGGGCTACCGTAGTACATTAACACCATTTCAGATATTTTGAATACAAACGTAACATGTAATAATTTTTTTGTTTTACAAGCAGTCGCACATATGCACACAATATAAATTGAAACTACTGTGAAAACAGACAAAAATAAATAAAAAAAAATTATGTGCTGACCTTAAACTGAATATTTTGAATAACTTCAAGACCAGCACTATACAACACAAACAACAAATGTAGAAATGTAGAATTGTCACTACATTTGCAGTGCAATGCAATGCAATTGAAGGCTTTTAAAATCACTTATTGATCTGCTTAATATATGGTTAAGGTAGTTAATCTTACGGTAAACTGATGTGTTTTTGTTTTTCGCAACATTAGAGGTTTGGAACCGGCAAACACAGACAATAAAGACACAAAAAACGGAAACAATTAGTAGCCACTTTATGTTAAACACTTGTAAAGTTGTCCAAAATTACTGTTAATTGTGAAAAACTAATCAAATTTTTCACGCTCAGTATTTTTCTTTTTCATAATTTATGATATGATAAGCTTAGGTTAAAAAGTCATAAATATCGTCATTAATCAAATTTGTTTTATAAGTGTATGCGTGTGTGTATGTGTTTGAGTAAGTATTCCAATACGTTGACAGGTTACCCTGCAGCAGTTTATATAAATATGATGAAGGTATCATGCTTAAGAATAACATAATGTTGTTGTTGTTATTGTTGTTGTTTTTGTTTTCATATAATTCATATAAAAAACCTGAAATATTCCGTTACACTTAACCATTATCCGCTTGTAGGTAAACTTTTGTAACAGTCGCAATAATTGTTAACATTACGTTACAAATTATTACTTTGACATAATTATTGGGTTGGATTGTTGGGTTGGTGTCCAACATTATGTCACAAAACATGAGGTAATGTCATCATAATTACAAGTACTCAACGATTTTAGAAAAAGATATACATTTTTTTTCTGTAATATTACCATTTAAACGTAACATATAATGAATAAGTAATTGTCAGCACAAAAGCAAAAAAATGTTATTTTTATTAAAGTTAATTAAAATTGATTTCATTCTTTTAGTTTATTAACCTTTCTCACCTGTCACTTTTAATGTTTACACCTTAATTTCAGTTCACTACATTAATAAAAGATATTTTAAGCTGGTAGGAATGCATATGTAACACGTATTTTAATGGGCGTTCAAAAAACGTACAACTGTATAAATGCCACGATCATTAGTTAATGCCACTCTTACAATCGACAAAAAGACATCTATTACTTACAAATATTAAGCTATAAACGTGAAATTTTTTTGCCACGCCCACAGTGAAGGATGTTTAGGATTGTGGCTAAATCAAAAATCATTTTTATACCCTGAATGTTTGTAACTCCTAAACAGAAAATGCCACAAGCATCTTTAATTATATCGATCGATTCAGAATCAAAATCTGAATCGATTTAATCATGTCCGTCTATCCAACATTCTATCCCTGGATATTTGTGCGCAATCTACAGCTTTTTTTTGAGATATTTCGATGAAATTTAGAACAAGAACGGTCATAATTCCATTTTTGATCAATACTTGCTGAATTGGACCATTTTTAGAACCCCTTCCCATACAACTATATATCACGAAGAATCGCGTATGCAGCTAAACTAATTACAGCATAATGTAAAGAGTTAAGTGGTGTAGGGTATTAAATGCTCGAGCTTGACCGACTATAACATTTTCACTTGTTTTTACTTGTTAAATATTTTAATGTAGAATAAAAAAATACCTGATTGTTAAAATTTATGTTAAACCAACACTTGAGGCGGTATTTACCTCTTGCACTAAATTCTATTGTATATACATACTATGTTATGTATATATACCATATATATAATTAACGTTTCCTGCAAAGCTTAAAAGTAGTTTAACTAATACAATAAGCTATAACAATAATACAGTAGGTACAAGTACATTTCTATATAATGTATAGAAAAATTATGGCGCAGACATGTGTATGTGTGCCGTCTTATATGACTAACCAGACGAAATTATTGTTGCAGTGTACAATTTTAAAGTAATAAAATGTTAAGGCTTTTGATTCTAATTTGATTAATAACAAGTTGAAATATTTTTATAACACAAACAATACATTCAATGATCCGCACATACACTTGGCATATAATTTGTATAAAAGGAAGAATTTGTAAATATATGCAGCCTCTAATCTTGTGCTGCAGAATGTTGTAATGTTTGCTTGACAAATAAATTGACAATAAAAACAATTACAATAAAAACATTCTGATACCAAATATGTGAAAAATGCGGAAAATTAAGAGTTGTTTAGCAGAGAACGTGTCCAAAAATCTTCAATTTCAACCATAACAGGTTTTCCTAATAAATTCATTAAAATAACTTTAATTATTACTAATAAATTGATTGTAAAGTTTGCTGTTGTTCTTTTTTCACATATTCTCGTTTAACTGACGGAAAAATAACAAGCTATCAATCAATTTATTCTATTACTGCTACTCTGTGCAGTATGCTGCCAAACATATAAGTAATTAATGAAAAAATTGAATGTTGCATGTGGAGTTTTGGACAAACAATAATAAAATGAACAACAGCAACAACCACAATAACAATATTATAATAATATATCATCAACTAGTATTGATTAATTCTTACATATACGGACAACTATTATTTTAGGGGCGTGTGTACATATATATACAAGAGACACTCCATAGAACAAACATTGATTTAACGTATAACGTAGCACTTTGGTAAGAGTTACTATGAAAGTATATCCATGGTATGTGAAAATTGTTCGTTTGTTATATTAAATATCCACTGTATTCTATTAATTTTGTACAACAGTCCGTTAAGTTTGATTTGTAAACAAGTTTACCAAAAACTTACTTATGAATTTTATAGAGGTATTAAGCATCTGTTTAATAAGACACTTTACTTCACTTGATGTTTTTAGTAAAACACAAAGAACTGAGAAACATTTTTGGTTATTTTGTAACATTCATTTTGATTTAAGGAGATATTAAGAAGGTGTGAATGGATACTTGCACATAAAAGAAGTTCTTAAATAGTCCTAATTAAAGTTATTGTGCGAAATATTTATGCACGATTAACTGCTTTCATAAAATATTGCTATTAACTAAACGCATTCTAGTAGCCTTAAGCCATTAATCGTTTGTAAGTGATTTGTTTTATTATTTGTGTTTGTGTGTATAAATGAATACACACATAATTTACAAAGATTTTTATCACTAACTAGTTCTATTAAGAAAATTTGTTTTTCAATAAAATCAAATTATAATCAATTTAAACACGCCTCTGGGTGGTATTTTGTTTTCAGTGTTTTTCGGTCAGTTTACCATAAAAAAAGAATTTCTAATAAATTTTAATAATTATTATATATTATGCTGCTACAAAATTTTGTCTAATATTCGGTATTACACCGAATTTTCCAACTATATCTAAAGTCATGGTCGCTAAAAGATGTTGCGTCACAGGCAACCCCCACATTTTATGATTATTTAATTATTAAATAAATTTTGTTGAAGACTAAAATAGAAGAAACTAATTGTACTCGTTTTAAATAAAGCATTTCAACTTGGCATATTTCGATTTTCTTAAAATAAAAAGTAAAAAAATAAAAGGTATTCATAAATAAAAGAATTACAATAACCTAACTGTGCAAATTTTAAATCTTCCAGATCTTTTACAAAGCACCAATATTGTAAATTTAATGAGTGTTTAATAAATGCAAAATAAAATTTATTTAGCAAAGAAAACAAAATCAAAATCAAAATTCCATTCGATTACATCACAAGCAATGGTTTACATGATTAAACTCATTATTTTACATGCATAAAAATAAATTCACAAGTAATAAAAACAAAAAACAAAATACCACACAAATTGCTTTAAAGGTTTCTTGTATTTTTTATTGCCCCCACAAAAATATTAAATAATTGTTAAGTAAAGCAATTTGTTCGTAATATGAACCTATGTTATGTACGTTTGTTACTGGCATGTGTTATGTTAATGCTTACAGCTAAGACATGTGGGCTAAGCAATCATAATTTTATAGCGGGCTGCCACTTTAAATGTTGAGTTTCTTAAGTACATCATTAAAATATAACTTTATATATACTTTTTCTTACTGTTAGCTATTAATCTATAAAAATTTTAGGTTATTAATGTCTTTCACTTTCACTTTGCAGCTAAACTTTACAGTCATTAAAGGCGAAATATCCTTTGAACGATTATACTTAGTTTTACAAAGTGTTCAAATCCTAAAGTTTGCTTTTGTTTGTTATAACTTTTCATTACCTAGTTTTTCTACTCAATTATCTACATACTTAACCTATATAAATATGTACACAGCAAACATTCTTAAAAATGTTAATAAATCCAAACAACAAATGACATGAAATAATTTGACCTTTATTTCCTATTTTATATGATTTTTGTTTCTATTTCAAAACCAGTTATCTGCAAAAATTATGTATATATAAAATATAATGCGGAAGTCTTATTAAATAGTCATTAACAAACCTAATTAGATGATAATGTTAAAGCATAAAAATTTTCAAAAAAAAAAAAAAATAAGCTAGAGTGCCCACCATTATAAATTATACAAATCTTGAATGGTCTTTTATGTGAAGGTTTAATAAATGAATGAATAAGTGTTATATTATATGTCAAAAGGAACAAAATCAATCGCCTAAATTTCATAATACCCTCACAATAATACTCTGGACAATTTTCTTTATGGTTCATAACACTTGGCTTAAATTACTTTAAGTCATAGCCCGGGAAAAAAAAAATCGAAAAATATATATTCTCATGAATGTCTTTTAAATGACTCATAGCTGTTAACAATGTGAACAAAATCGTCCAAATACTTGCTTACGTATTTACTTACTTGGTGAAAAAAAAACTTGAACGGTTATTGATTATTCTATCTAACATAAACTCATGAAAAGAGGGGGAAATTCATAACTAAATGATCATTTCCTTGCATGATTTCTCAAGTAGTCTACAACAACAACAACAACAGCAGCTAGCACAACAGCAGAAAGAAAAACCAAACAAATGGAATTCAAACACACCGACAAACTACAGCAAATATGAAAAAGTTTATAATTATTTAATAATCTGCATCGGACAAGAGTTCAGTTCATACGGCAGCGCACTATGTAGTTTAATATTTTTATAGATGTTTGTATTACTACATAGTAATAAATTTTTATATATAATTGGCGGCTTAATAAATTGTTTTATGATTACTTTATTTTATGATTAAGATCTCAAATGTGAAATCTGTTGAACAGAAAAGATTGATTATGGTATGTAATGCCTGCCTGCCTATCTCAGCAACTACACAGCTGGCCTGACCTGTCCTCCATTCTTAAGATCGATTGACTACAAAATACTAATAAACATATATTGACCAACCAATATCTTATATATTCGAGCAGTTTTTTATATTAATTTATTTTAATTATTGTTGTTTTTATTGTATACGTACCGCTGCTACTAACACCTTCATCACTTCATCACCTGCTATCGTTCATGTACTCTTTACTCTACCAAAACATTTTATTAATACCACGATGTTAACACCTGCTTTTGTTTCAAAAAGGCGGATACCATACATTTGTTATTGTCTTGATTGTATTTAATTTCACATTAATTCATTTATTCATTGATTTGATCGGACTTTTAATGAAGTTTCATTATTAAGCAATAACACATCCGTCATCACCAACACCACCCTTTCATTATTTACATAAATACATGGTCCGTTTATATGTGGTTACAAGCTATATACGAGTATAAAGCATACATAAAGGGTGAAGGGTGAGACAATTATATTCTACGTAGACTAAATTGGTTGCAGATCTGTTGACTATCATCAACCCAGTGAAAACTTTATAACTGTAGTTCCCTAACAAAAGAGTTCTAAAAACTGCCTCCATTTACCTCCCCTTCCAACACTTGAATAATAAACGATGTCTTTCGTTAAGAAGGAATGAGAATTATGATGAGCGGAAAAAAGGAGGGCCTAAGAAATTTCACAAAGTATATATTTTTGCTAAGCTTTATAATCTAAATCAATCTAGTAATGCTATTGGTTTGTCCATATGTCCTTCTAGTGTTAACACTCAGTCGCAAGATTGACACGTTGAGCTGAAAATTTTATAAGAATACTTTTAATTAAACTTCTAACATAAGTTTCATTTAAATTAAGCAGAATTCATCAAGTGTCCCGCCTTTATATCCACAAAAATCTCTCGCAACTAGAAATTTTACCTCTAATTGATATATAATACACACTCTAATAGAGAGCGTAATCCTATACTCCCGTCATGGCTACAGCTGGCTAACATATGTGGAGTATATTTTAAAATATACTCCCATACGAAGTGGCCCTTTAACACACCTACCATTCTTGCGAACAAGAAGTCAAATAAAAACTATAACAACAAATATAGTTTGTGGCCACATATTGCATTTGTTTATTGTATAAGTAATATATATATGTGTCACATGTCAAATCAAACAAATGCATTTTACATGACATATGTAAGTGAATTGTTGGCACACTAACACTAAAAATATATATAAACTCAAGGTGAAAACTGTCCATATGATATACTACCATTTTGTAATATAAAAAAATATATTAAAAATATTTATAACACTTGCAGGCGCAATATGACTACAATTGCACCAGACACACATATATGTGTTTAATAACAAATAAAAACTTCATTTCAACATTGTCAAAATACAAATGCAATGATTTTCCAAAAATGAAAATGTGTATAATTAAAAGGAATAATAATTAATAAGGAACAGCCGACCATAATAAACACTCTCCAAAAAAATAGTATTTAGTGTTTGTCTATTACCTGATAGTTAATCACAATTTGTGGAATGTATTTAATGCCCAGCAACGTTAACTAGAGCTGTCAAAGCAAGCGAACAAATCATTTATAAGTATGTGCATTACATACCTACACTACTGTGCATACATTCGTACAAGTGGTATCGCCACCCGACCCAATTAATCAATATTTACAATTGCATATAGGTTTATAGAAAGGTATGTAAGTGTGTGTATAAGGTGTTTATGTAATGCTTAAATTACATACATTACGATATGTGAGGTATTTCCTATTTGGTCAAGTACTATGGTATACAATACACATACGTACATATACGAGTACACTTGTTTCGCTTTAATCCCAAATACTTTGTTTTAGTAATGACTTGACAAACTACAATTTGATTACATGTAATAAATATTGAAAATAATAACAATAAAAACAGGAGCAGCAGCAACAACAACAACATTAACAACAACAAATCACAAATAGAAAGCATAGTATATAATTAAAGAGATGTTTTCTAATGAAGGATAAAAAACGAAATCGAGTTTGTTTCTTAAGTCTTTTGATTTGTTATTAAAAAACGGTGCCCGCTATTGAGCTGAATATATATTTTCTGCGCACATGTTTCGACTTAAAGTAGGCGGAAAAGAGAGAATGCCACGCCTTTAATCCAAAAAAACTATTTCATAGCTTCAAAAGCATAGCTGTACGCAATTATAACCAAAAAGATGATAAAAATGAGCGATAACTCATAACTGTTTAGTTCAAAAAACAACCGCTGAGCTAAAATCTTACAAATTTTTAAACAATCATTAAAAGGGTGGCCAATTTTCTATAACTTTGGATAGCCTTCTCACTAGCTGTTCCATATATCTTATTTTTTGAGACGGACTAAACTGTTATATAAACAGGCTCGATTAAGTTTAAGGCTTGGAATTTAATGATGCAATATTTTATCATATATACAACACTTTGGTACCACAAGTAATGCAGAGTTTAACATATAAACTCCAAATTTAAACTATCGCCTACTGAGTGGTGAGGATTTCTTTTATACCATTTTTTTATTCAATTTTAATATATATAATACATACATAAATATGACCTTAGTATAACCTACTTTCAAAAATAAAGATTATTGAGGGTTATCTTTTATATTTTAACAAATATCAGATTAGAAGCTAATAAGCTCACAATGACAATGGATTATGTTAATATAACCGCCAAATTATTAATGAAATAACATATGCGTAAATGTCACATTATTTGACACCAATATAAAGCATATTTTACCATATTTTAATGCATTAATTAATAGATCTTTTTTATAATACATTAATAAACCATAAATGTTGTGTAATTTTCAAAATGAACAGAAGTTTGGCTAGCATTAACTTTATCGGCACAAATAATATGAAAATGACTAATTTACTTTTGGCAATACTTATATAAGCTTTTAAAACGTCCCTTTTGTAATGCTCTATACCATTTTATAATACATTTATAATTGCCTTGTTGTAAATTGTATGGTGATAAAATTACTTTTAAGTAAGTACACAATTATACAGAATGTCCGGAAATCGGCCAGAATGTAATAACGAACGTGAAAAAGGGAAAATAAGTTATATAAACTTAGGTGCAGAAATGAAACCACATGGATCCGAATTATGGGCACTTGTATGTAATCGTTTATAATACTGTCTGCTATCCGATTTATCGGACACCCTGTACATATAAGAAAGACAGATTTATTAATTTTGAACTGTTTTTTATTTGCTTATAACAAAATAACACGCACACACACAAACTTACAATCACCAAATCTATTATATGAAATGTTAAGCTTATCATCAGCGTTAAGCTGCACAAACTGCTCCAAATTAACTAAAATAGTATTTCACAATATGAGTGAGTAGTGGTAGTAGATTTTTTATTCGCTAATGCTTCATATATTGTTGTTGTTATCGTTATTTATTTTTTACACAACATACATATTTGGAACATTGTTGATGTTGGACCAGTTTTTGGACAGAAAATAGAGAAAAAAAAATTCAATAATGAAACGTACACAACTTAGTCACAAAAATATTAACATTGCATACAAATAAACAGATGTGTTTATAAATTGGTTTGTGAGTGTGTGTATGTGTGCATTAATAGCTTTTTATGCTGATTATATTTTTTCCTTAATACCTTTCCGAGTGAATTGTTCACGTATTAAAAGTCATATTAACACGCTACTAAAATTAAGTCTTCGTACATCCAGTTTAATACAATTTTAAAAAATAATTCTAATAACATATACATAAAATGATACGAAAAGGAATGAAATAATATTAAATAAATTAAATTAAATTAAAATTATTTTTATTAATTATTAATACGTTTCATGCGCTGACGCTTGCAATTTGTTGTTACAACTCAAACGTTTTTTAAATGCAAATTAATAAAAACAAGTAAAAAAAAAACTGAATTCGGCTTAGGCCACATTTTAATTACTCCTCATTATTATACAAGATAGTGGGCGTGGCATGTTTTAACAAACGAGTTTAATTCTAAATCTAATAAAAAAATTTATAAGTTGTAGTTGTGCCTGTTATGCAAACCCCCCTTTTTTGGGACATCGATGAAAATCTTATTATAATTATAAGTATAGTGTGTGTCCTCATTACTAAGAGGGTATAAAATAATTTTAAATTCTCCATCTTATATATTAATGTATTTCCTCCTTATATAACTTTCTTTTACATAAATCATTTTTAACATGTATGTCCGTATAAACTTAAAATAAAAAAACCTTTGTAATGTTTCTACAATATTTAAAATCACATATGTATAGCACATATTCACTTACCCACACACACACATACACAAACACACAAATACTTTGTGCTGATAAAATGTTACCGATTGCTTAAGAGCGTGGGTCAGTTATTCGATCGTTATTGAAATGTTTGCTTACTTGCCTACCCGCCTGCCTGCCTGCCTGCCTTTCAAATGCACCATATGCTAAATGTAATAAAAAAAAAAACTCTCCAACTACATAACACATGTACAATATTTACGTAGGTACAAGTATGTATGTATATGTTGTTACTCTACAAAAACATATTAACAAACAGTGTAAAAACCACAGCAACAAAAACATCAACTACCTTACAATTCATTCGATAATCCGTATGCTTTTTGTTACATGCAAAAGTATGAGTATGAATGTTATTAGTATAAGTAAAACTTAGCGTCGATGATCACTAGTTCAATAGATTTATAGCTTGTTAAGTCATAAACATTTAACAGAATTTACTCACATATATTTATATGTGGTACTTCAACTACCACATATAACATTTTTCTTTTTTTTTTTGCTTTTTTGATTACTGTGTCAAGTTGTTGTAACAACGAAAAATGTTCTCTTTTTTTTATTCCCATACAAACAAAATTTAACTTTATTGAAACTTTGAGTAGCAAAAAAAATACATAAATCTTATTCTTGCATGTTACCGCTATTGTTGTCATGATTGTTATTGTTGTTTTTGTTCTTGTCGTCAAGAGTTAATAACTTATTTTGTTAACAAATCATATTTCGTTTTGGAAATCAAGTTGATTGTTTTTTTTTTTTTTTGTTTCTTATCGCGAGATGGGATCTCTCTCTCTGTTTTGTCAGCAATTAATTTGTCACACCCGAGGTATTGATATTTCCGAACAAAAAAATAAAAAAAACAAAAAGCAAATTGAAATTTAATTATGAACTACCTTATATACATGGATATATATGTGTGTATATATGTTATGTTAAATATATCATTTGTTATTCATTTAATTAGAAATGAAATAATTGGGACTGGTAACGAGATTGAAATTGAAAACACAAGAAAATATTAACAATTAAATATTTTTCTATGATAGATTTGCGCCCATTACGGTACTTGGCCGATTCTACCTAATTAAAAACATAACTTTTTACGCAGATAATAAAGGTGTCTCTGTGTTGGTTAATTGAAATTAACTTCTGTGGTTATTTTGGGACAAGTAAAGATTCTCAGACTTTCATGAAACCTATTTTACCGTTGGTGAAACTTAGGTGGAACATATATAAAGATTTCCCTCTTCGTTATGCTACTAAAATAAAAACAGTATTTTTACTAAGAGTATTAGAAAAAAAAAACAAATATTTTCCGTTATCAGTTAGTTGCTCTTAGTTTCATATCATTTATAAGGTACCTTCTTATATAGTGATTTTTTGTATTTTTTTTTTTCGTTTTTTTTCGATTTTTCGTTAAATTTTTTTTGTATTTTTTTCGTTAATTTTTTTTTTTTATTTGGTGCAAGGGCATATTTAATCTTTCTTTATCTTTCAATTAAATTCACATTTTTAGAAATTAACATTTCTGTCTTTCACATCATAAACAAACACCCAAGGATGTATGATATTAATAAGCAACAGCCTTATACAACCTTGTACGCTAATTAAATTAATTTTTTATGATAGCAGCATATTATTATTTGTTTCAATATGTTATATAAGTTTTTTGCATTTATTCATAAAATACATAAATAAATTTATGTCTTTTGTTTCATTTGTTATATTTGTCTTTAATTTGTTCGGTTTGGTTTGGTGATAATACCAACAATTGCCTGAGAGTGGCTACGGTTTAATTTTTGAATTAAAATATTTTTCTATGTTTTGTTTTGTTTCCTAATATATTATATTATAGTTATTTGACGTTTCGATTTTTTTTTTTTTTTTAATTTAAAATTTTGCGGAAATTTTTTGACCGATTTATATTGGAAGTTGTCTCATATTATCTAATATATATGTGTCACCAAAATTATGTCACCAAAGTTATTATAAATAAAAGATTTTAAAAAAACTATGAACAATGACATTTTGAAATGAAAAATTTCTGAAGTTGGTTACATAATACAATGAAGAAGTTCAATGGCAATATCTATACGCTTATTTGACGCAAATATAAATGTTATTCACCTTCTTTTTGGTGTTACAAACGGAATAGCAGAGTTAGTGTACGCTCGTCATTAAGGTGAAGGGTATACAAAAACTTAAAAGTGCTGATTTCATTTACAATCAAAATCTCTCTAAACAACTCTCCATCATAAATTGTATTTAGGTCAAGACATGACTCTCTCTCTCTCTCTCATTACACAATTCACACAGTGTTTTCAAACTCCAGCAAAATCCATCCAAAGTAAATCAAATTAAAATGATACAAGAAAATAAAACCAATTAAGCTTTATAAAAATGTTGCTGTTATGTCAATTGCCCAAGGTGCGAAATATTTAACTGATTTAAACGCATTAAATTTCCAATTTTTCATTCACGATTCGCCAAATACACAAGAAATAGAGCAAGCAAGCATTATCCATTAAAAGCCTGGCTACCACCACACACTCACCTAGAAAAATCTATCGTACAATTTTTTTTTTTTTTTTAACAAAAGCAACAACATGTCAAATAGTTGCTCAATAATACTAATTAACGTCTTAATGTTTAAGTTTTTTTATATAATGTTTTTAATTATTGATACAAACTCTGGCAAAACACAAAAACATAATGTGGAAATATAATACAAGACTAATCATGAAATACATGATAAGGCATTTATAACGACAAAGAAACACCTTTTGTTTTCAAATGTAAAAATAATTTTATTCCCGGAAAAAAATGTTGAAAAAATTAGTAAAACAAGTAAAAATTTTATAGTCGCTCTTTATATAAAGCAAAGGTTTTAAGAATGAGTCGATACGATAAATTTTTAATAAAAGTTATTTTTGAGTTAAACTTGCACTAAATTTCGCCGAAATATCCTAATAAAATTCGATGAATAGTTTGGATGCATAAATACATAATCAGACAGACACATATGCGAAGAAAATAACATGATAGAATGATAGGTGCATTCTTCTTTAGCTGCGTATAGTGGTTACAATCATTCGCCCAAACTTAATACACCCTCTGGTATGTAAAAAACTTTACGCTTATGTGCATTTTTCGATTTTGAAAGACATTATAAACAATGTAATAAATATACATGCAAACATGAATTATACACAACACATACACACGCACAAACGTGAATTATAAAACTGTGAACTAATTAAAACTTAAACAAAACGTTCACAAAAAATAAGAGGAACAAGTGAAAATGTTAAAAATGATAAATGGTCAAGGCTTATCGTGTAATACCCTACACCACTTGGTTTTACAAATTATGCTGCAATTAGTTTAGTTGTCTCAGCAAACGCTAAGCATTGCCATATAAGTCACTTCGTTAAATATCATTTTAGATGTTTTAAAAATAGACCGATCGCGTCCACAACCAATGACTAAGCCGATTTACAAATATTGTAAAAAAAAAAAGTATTCAGTACACAGCCCATTTACGAATTTGCGACATATAAAAACTTCCGTAGGAGGGTGTATGGGAGGGCAGCTTCTAAAAATCTTTCAATTTGGTCCATTTTCAATAGGGCTCCTCTTATATAAATATATGTTCTTTTACTAAATTTCGTCGAAATATCTCACAAAATGGGATCTGTAGCTTGCGCACAAATTTACATGGACTGACAGATGAACATAAATAAATCAAATCAGATTTTGATTCTGAATCGTTTGGTACAATTGAAGGTGGGCATGCCATTTGCCGTTTCAACAATTACATACAACCTTACAGACTTAATATACCCTCTGCCACAAGTGGTGCAGGCTATAAAAATGTTGTTAACAACATAACAATAACATGAAGCAGAAACACTATAAAACGCATAAAAATTGATTCACAAAACTCATGAAATTATATAAGAAAAAATTATGGACAGACATTTATACAATATCCGTTTGGTGTTAGCAAAATATGAGCTATCATCAGTGCATTAAACAATGCGTGTAATGTAACAGCACTTGCCCCA
Organism: Ornithomya fringillina; assembly: GCA_963978525.1. Taxonomy (NCBI): domain Eukaryota; kingdom Metazoa; phylum Arthropoda; class Insecta; order Diptera; family Hippoboscidae; genus Ornithomya; species Ornithomya fringillina. Next base: position 2,594,304 of record OZ021694.1, on the reverse strand, counting down.
TGAATTGCTAAATAATAACGCTTCTGAGTTGTTAAAATTGATGTTGGTCTGGTTGTTGTTAATTAACTACAATTTGTGGTAAAAAATGTTGGGATTTCTTTTTTTTTTTTTGATTTGTACAGTATCATTTATGCACCAAATTAATTGCACCAAATGATTATTTATATAAATTTAAGTTATTTATTATTATGCGCGTATGCAATGTGAAAAATTTTTAAATATCTCACAAAAAATAATCAAATTTAATACACACATATACAACACGTCATCCATTAATGATTAACAAAAATGCCCCCAATATACAGGAGGGAGAAAGAATGAACAAAATAATATGAATAGTTATGCCCTTACTTGAATTTTTCTTGCTATAAATAGCGAACTAACCATTTGGCATGGGAATCTTGTTTATAATTATTACAGTTGATTACAACGGTACATATAAAAGGTGAATATAAATATTTCTTTTGTTTTATAGCTGTGTAATACATATACTTGCTAAACAAAACATTTAATGAAAACTATCTATACCTACACATACAAATAAAGGCCACCGTGGTTATCGTCGCAAAATGATTCACCATTGATAAAGAAAGCCAACAACACTCAAACAACTAACAACTGCTGAGAGTAAAAAGCCGATCTGATAAATAAAAGCTTAATTTGTATATTTTCAAAACAAAAACAAATTGTTCTCTTATTGCTTAAGAAAAAGCTTTAAATAAATTCTGCTTAAAAACAGAGTAAAGAGATAAATTTGAAAATTAACCAAAGTCTACGATACGCTTCATTTGTGAGCAAAAACTGTGGGCGTGGCATATATAATACTTTGTAAAGCATCTAACAGCTCCTTCCATAAACAAGAAACTTATGGGCAGAGTATTACAAAAGAGCAGAAGAGCATAAAAAATTAAAAATATTAAAAACATTTATGATATATAATAAATTTTCTTACAAAAATAATGGAAAACCAGAAAAAGAGAGGAAGTGAAAGAGAGAGAGAGAGAGAGAGAGAGAGACAGCATAAATATTTATAATTACAACTACACTAAATAAAGTTAGAGTAATAAGTAGTTGAAAAGCTTCTATAATACTAAACATACTCTTATAATATATGTACGAGTATATGTTTACGTATAATCCGAGTATATGAAAGACTTAAGAAACGAACCTGTTTCTGTATCTAGTCTAATATTATTATTATTGTTATTATTATGGAACACTTACTGAGATATTCAAATATGAAATATTTGTTTGTGATTGTTATGCAAATTATATAGAAAATTTTTATCATGATTTGTGCTTAATTGTTATTAACATTATTGAAATTTCAGCATAATTTGAACAACATGTGTCAAGGTCGTCATATAGCAGATAGTGCAAATATTTTAGATGTGAATGCACACGGCACATTTAACCAAGAGGAACAGGTTCGAGAGTATAAGAAATATTTTATATAAAATTAAACAATAATAGAGAAAATAGAGAAAAGAAGGTTATGCTCAGACGTATATAGTAAAATTTTCTATTTTAAAATAAAAAGAAAATTTTGATTATTGCTTAGAGAAGCATCAACACTAATTACCGTTATTGTTATTCTCTTGAAAAACTCTCAACACTCTAATATCAAAACAATTTTTATATGCTTTTAGGTTCAGTTTTCTTGGTCTCTTTTTCACAAGCCTGAAGTTTTCTTCATGATCCACAATAACAAACATAATCCACAATAATAAATTCTGCCACTGAGCTGCTATACTATAGCAGAGCTGCACAACTTTTGATTGAGTTTTGCACACGAACTCAGATTATATGCTGAAACTCTCTAAAAAACATATTTCATGCAAGAAAAAATATAAGAGTTTCGTGTGCAATCCAAAACAAACAAATAAACAGATCGACATAACACAGAAAATAGAAACTGAAATTATAGTGAGTGGCAAAGGCTGAAAGTTTGTGGTCAACTAGATGTTTAGATAAACAACAATAATAAAAAACGTATATTGAGTGTATATTGAGTGTATGTGTGTAATCGAATGAGAGTTGGATTAGAGATAAAGCAACCGTTTTTTAGAGGCAGAACTCATGAATGCTAGAAGAATATAGACCAGATACGATTTAAAAAGAGCAAAAGAGTTTTACTACAACAACAATGTTAATTGCCTTCCACTACGAGAGCAACTTTATATGTGTTTATTAGCTAAACATGAATCACACTGGCTTTGCAAAGTAAATGGAAGCAGTATCCGTTATAGGGACAACAACAAAGACAACAACAACTAAACTAAATGCTCCATTGCTATTGCTAACATAAACGTCTTGTGATTTTGGCGCATGGCGTTGTTATAGTTACCGCTGCTGCCAAGATTAACACCACTGCCACTGCATCTAATGCCGTTACTGCAAACGTTCTCCAAATGCTTTGATTGACTGAGCCCATTTGGATTGGATTGAATTTGTTTAGTTTGGATTGTATTGTAGAGACTGTGCACTCGCCTAACTATTAGTCGCTCACTGATGGTTCATTCCGAAGGTTTTATATAATCGTTCGTTTCATGTTTGGCAGTCAGTTTAGTGCTTAAGCGCGGTACGCGAATTTAATATTAAAACTAGAAAGTCACGGCATACGCAAAACATAAATGGCGTACATTGGATTAGTGTTAATTATAACTTGACAGCCACAAACACACCAGCCACAGCATCTTTATCCAGCTAGAGTAGTGCACGGTACTTACTTACAATTTGGGATTTATTAACAACCTCAACGACAAATCATACAAACACACAACCATCGCGCAATAACATTAGCCACCACAGCTAATTAAAGCTGGGCTTGGGCTCAACTCAACAACAACAACAAAATTCATATAATAATAATAATAATAATAAAAGATTTAAAAAAAGGGAAAAACGTATAGCTGAACAAAACGAAATATTACGCAAAATAAGAGCGAAAGAAATTTCAAAGAAAATAAGAAAAAAAATATTGAAAATCCCAATCAAAACAAAAATAAGAGAAAAAAATTATAACAAAATCCATGAAAAATTATTATTAAGTTGCATAATCTCTCTGTGTGTGTATATATATATATAGATGTGTTTATATTGTAATAGAAAATATTTTCAAAAGGAAAATATTAGAAGAAAATATCATTGCAAGTGAAAACAAGTTCATACAAAAGTCTAGTGTTTTTCAGCGTTTGTTTAGTTTAGCCAAAAAAAAAAAAATTCAAAATGTTGGTCATGGGGTTAAGTGGGAAAATTTTTCAGTTATCTACTGCTTTACTGCTAATTATTGTGGATTTATTATGTGTTGTCGAAGCGGTGCGGGTAACAGGAACCCAACCACAACAACAGCGTCTCAAAGGTAAGTGAATAACAATTCTAGCAAATGACACTTATTTAGCAGATAATTAGTTCTAGTGGCCTTGGTGACTCAAATGAAATGTAAATACACGTTATTGATGCTGGCATGTTTTAGTTATTGACAATTATTTAACGGTATTTTCTATTATTTTATGAGGAATTATGATATATGAAAAAAAATTTTAAATTATTAAACATTAAATTCAATAACAAATAAATTAAATAAAATAATATATTAGTAAAAAAAATATAAAATAAACATATTTATTCTATTAAAAATATGTTACGTTATAAAATTAATTTTTATATTTTTGTTATTTATTTTTTTTTTTTAAATAATTAAAAAATTCTGAGAAGACTCCATCTTGACAAGTTTTTTTAATTACTATAAAATTTCTTACTTTCCACTTAGGAAAATCCAATTAATAATAAATGATAAACAAATTAGTTAATTTTCTATTATTTTTTTAGGTTCGAATAAAAAAAATTTAATTCCAAATAATAATTTTTTCTAAAATTTTAAAATTATTCAAAGATAATTATGTTTTTATCAAAAAAATTTTAACTATATGGATTTTTAATAAATATTTATTTTTTTAAAATTCTTAATTTGATGGCAATATTTATAAAATATTCAGCATTGCAAACAATTTTTGTGGATCAAAAGTGGAAAGTGAAAGTATTTAAATACAATACCTCGAAAATTCTATTTTCAAAACCTCATTTCACATTCTACATCCAAAATATACCTAAAATCGATTCTAAAGTTTCAACAATTTTTTTTTATTTGTATGGACGTTAGCCATTGTTTACTGAACAATTTTGTAAATTCAATTAGTTTGAAAGTGGTTCAAGTGCATTTGGGTATAAGAATACCCTTTTTTTAGTCTATACCACAAATACAATTATAGAATAAACTTCTACTATATATGATCTCTAAATATATAAAAGTTGTAATTTAGGACTTACCCCAGTTATTTGCGGTATTCAAACGCCTGCAATGAAAAGAAATATTTATATTAGACAAAAGTTCAGCTGAAACTTATAATTAATAGGAAAATCAATATAACATAACTTACGCTAACAATTTACAAAAGAACTTTTTTAATATATAATGTGACTTAAATATTGTAAATGCACTATTAGAATATGTACCACACCCATTAGGTGAATTTTATTTTCTTACTTGTTTCAAATAATACATCTACGCAAACTTAATTTGAAGCAATATTTATTTAGATTTTAAATTTCTTCTTCTACTTTCCCTCTCTCTTCCGATTCTATCCACTAAATGTGCAAAACTATTGATAAAGTATATTTTTATTTCACTTAAAGAAGCATTCAAACAATTTTTCACACATTCCACAAATCATGTTTACATGAAGTAGTACTGTACCACAATAGGCCATCAACTCATTTGCATAAACAGTAAAAGAATGAATAAATTAAAGTTTTTTTAAACTTAGTTTGTTTGTTTAGATTATTCATATCTATTTGCTGCTGTCTTCTCTTAATATCTCATAAAAGCCTTTCCGGCAATAATTAATTGTTTTAATCATTATCTTCTTAATAGCATGTGCTTAAATGAATATAATTACAAAATGAAAATTAAAAAATAATGTATAATTTTCTGCAATATATAAAACAAGTTAATTAGCTCAGTTTAGCTTAGAGCGTAAACTATTAAATTTGATGCTTGGTTGTTTTTTTTTTTTTTTCATCATACTACTTAGCCTATTAACATATTTACGGATATGTCAGCAGTGAGTAACGAGGCGTGTGAAAGCTGTTATTAAAGAATTTATGTAGATGCTAACAATATTAAGGACTAGTGATAATATTAGCATGAATTTGGGATGCATGTTTCTTAGCTTCAAAAGCTTACCTATCAGATCAGTTGGTCTTGGGGCCAACTATAGGGGATGAACAAAATAAAGCGACAGACAATGTAGAAATATATTTCGTGAGTAATTGCAGCTGTTTTAAAAGTAAATAATGGCCCAACACCTTATTGTGTATATGTCAGGTGTTCATATTATTTTATTCATCCCCTGCATCAAGGGTGTTGTATACATTTTTTTACTATTAAAAATATAACATCACTAAGTAATTATTTTTAAAGCTTTAAATATTTATTAAAATAATAATCAAAATAATTGACAAACATAACCTAAAACTATTGTATCAACATAAGCTATACAACATAAAATCTGGTTTATTACTCCTGGTTGTGATTTTCATTATTATAATATTTTTATATATTTTTTTTTGAGGTGGAGTTATTTCTTTCCTATATTACACTTTTTTCTATACATTCCATAACAGTATAAGTTAAGGTGGTCTCTTTGTCATGGCTTTTGCTTCAGGTGATTATTTTGTTTCTTTTTTTTTGTCGAGTTTCATTTATGTTTTTCCTGTCAAACGCCTCTTTTTGCTATGAATGAACACTCATACACTTAAACATTAGCACATACCTGTCGAACAAACATTTTACTATATTTACACATACATACCATAGTAATTTATGGAAATCCGTTCAATTTGTATCGTATTGTAAAAATAGTTATTTGGTGCCTACGTTTCTAATATAATTGTTATATATATGTTCACATATTGTGTTGTATTGTATTTTCCTACAAAATATCCATAAAAAGAAAACATAAAAGTTAAACACTATCAGGTTATAAAGGCATACATAAATATGAGTTAAAACTTCATTTCTAATCAATTTCATTATTATGCAAGTAGAGCTTTATAACTTCAAGGCAGTAGTAGTACGAAACGTTTTGTTTATGTGGCGGCATTAGTTAATTATAGGAAGGACGTGTGCTTTACAATATTTTATCTTTAATTAATTAAACAATTAAGATTGCTTTAGAGAAATAAGCATCTTTGCTCCTTTACCGTACATGTCTAAGTTTAATTTTGAAAGTTGTCTAAGTCACATTTTTGAAAAATATCAATATTTTAATTAACGCATGAGTACAAATTTAAAAAACAAAATGCAGCCAAATATTAAATCTACTCTCCCTCGCTCTTCCTCTCCAAAATAGGTGTGGCATATACCAGTTTACGTCCTCTATAAATTATATACAAAATATCAAGTAAAAAGTCGAGTTTTAGGCTTTCGTCTTTTTGTAAATTGTGGGCGTGTCGTCGCTTTCGATAGCTGTAGAACATATGAATTTATTTTAATTTCTATTTGCACTCCCTTTTTTATGGTTCTGATAAGAAAAAAAATTGTGGGTGTGGCTTTCGATTTTACCAATTTTAAAAAGATATTTGTTTGCATAATTTAAGAATATTTGTACCATTACCTGTAGTTTGTTTACATAGACAGACACTAAAAGGACAGACGGACGGATAATTCAATCAATTGAAAAAAGTCATTCTGATTTGATGAGTACAATAATTAGTTATTTATCAGTTACAATCATCCACACAACCTTAAAAAATATACTCTCTACCATACACAAGTATGCAGCTTATAAAAAACCGGTTGATTCCAATACTAATATCACTAAAAATACATATATTCATACTCTCATAGATATTTTAGTTCTTCTATTCTTTGTTTACGATTGTATTTTATTTCATTTAATCACCTTTACAACTGTTCTTTTGCTGTTTAGTTTTATTTATTTGCTACAAACATTCAATGATTTGTCTTCGGTATGTGAGATAAATCTCATAGAAAAACTATGTTAATGTTGTGAAAATATGTTTAATATGAAAACCAGTTTTGGTGTTTAGCTATTTATGATCTGATTACCGTTATACTTGATGCTTGCACTTTTAGTGTCGTTTTTATTTTAGTCATCGCAACAATGATGATATATGAATGTATGCATATGTGTGTACGTGTGTGCGTGTTTATTAACGCTTCTGCTCCACTTTGTTAACTTTTATCTATCTTTGCATTTCTTTTATTATTTATAACCGTTTGCGTCAACAAGTTTAATGTAATGTGATGCCAGCCGGCTAACTTATACAAAGATTCTCTTTTTATCTTGTTCATCTTTCTAACAGGTAATGTTTGCTTTATAGCTTATGTCTGTATTCATGTGACACACTTTACAACTTAAAGAGTTTTTACTTTCAAATTAATCTCTCTTTCGTTCTATTATTCTAGATTTCACTTCTAAATGTAAAAAAAAACACATAAATGTATATCAAAATATTCATGTATATGGTATATGTATTCAAATGTTACAGTAAAAAAATAAAAAACACATTTATATCATTTCGATGTTCTAATAAAAGGAAAAAATACGACCATTGCCCAGGATATGTTAGAACATCGAAATGATGTAATTGATTAACAATATAGGATGGTCATGTTTGTATTTACGAACATATTTATTTATGTTGTTGTGCCCCTGTTCGGAACCTTATGACAGCCTCCAAGAATGAAGGATTTTTGTAAAATGGAGGCGTGTCTGTTATTTTATTACGCCTATTTCTGCTACATATGCTCTTTTATGAATATGTGAGCCAAATTTAACTTTGATATATCGATTTTTGTTAATTTTGGGCGTGGCACTTAATCCATTTTGATTAACTTAAATAGCAACCTTTAATCCTTTTTTACAGTTATGTACAGAAACTCAAAATGTCTGCACAATATCTCAATATTTACAAGCATGACAGTGTACAACAATAGATGGACACACGGACGGATCTGGCTCAAGAACATGCATACTTTTTAGGGTCTATGATGCCTCATTCTAGGTGTTGCACACTGTATAACCAACTTAGTATACCATCTAAACCATAGGGTAGGATAAAAAAAACTTCCTCAATTATAAAAATGTTTTACATTTTATTGCACGATATCAAAATTAATAAAAAAAAAAATTTTAATTAACAAAAAAAAATCAAATCTCTGCAAAAGTGCGTTTATACGCGTATTTTATGCACGAGTTAATAAATCATTCGTCAGGGAAATGATAACATCATTTTTTGACACATTGTAACAAGATAACAATATTGCAGCAATAAGCACTTGTGGCCTTTTCAAATAATCATAAGACGGAGAGTCTCCCGAACGGCGAGAAAAAATATTAAATCCATTTTTTTTTTTTTATTCAGTTAAGCAGGTTAAGTGAGTTTAAGTACAGCATGAAGTGTACACACATACCTAAAAGAGACCTGTTGTTATACACGCATAGCCATTCAAACGTATATTCATACATTGTTGAAGAAAAATCAGTCCAAGTAACTTGGTAAGCGAATTTATATCATTCATATAATTTTGAGTGGTGGTTTTTTATTCATTTCTTTTGCACCAAAGGCACTTATGTACGCATACAGAGATTAAATGTCGATAATCAAGCGACTAACTAACTAACCAGTTAGGCAATCAGTCAGCTGTGGCTGTTAACAGTCCATTTAATCAATCGTTTGTGCAAATTACTGTGTATCAACTTACCGTACTGATCCAGTAGATGACGTTAGTTAATTGCCTGGCAATGGTCGCCAAAGAGATATGTAACGAGTTCTTATTAAAATATTATTTTCCTCCTTTCAAAAATTGTTTTATTGCAGACGGCTTAAAAATAATTATAAGCTTTTTCGCTATAAATAGAATCGCTCATAAATTGCAACTGAATGTTGCACCCTGTTGGCTTATAACAACAAATGAGATTTCCCCACTGCATAAGCTTAAGAAAATCGTCACTTGTTGGCTTCTTGTATAAATGATTTGGCAAAGCATTGTCAAAGTTCACCCCACACATGTAAAATGTTTATGTTGTAACGCACTTATGATACAAAACATAAAACATTAAATTAGAACAATCATTTCGGTTGTGTCAGTGTGTCTAACAAATGATGCAATATTGCCAAACGAAAAATCATTCATACGCACCATCATGCAATAAAGAAAATGTTGATGTTGAATGATTATATATATGTTGCATTGGAACAATAACATAAAAATATGTTGTTGTTGTTTTTTTTCAGCGCAACAATACTGCGACGAATGACTGACTAAACAGTACGTAGCTGTATTATAGAATATGACTTCAAGAAGTGCATGTAAAACGTTCATACGTTTGCGCAGTGTTTCGTTCCAATTGAGATAACAATCCATTGTTTTTTTTTTTTTTGGGATTTTTTTTTTGACATCTCTTGCATTAAGTGACATACCACATGTGAAATAGACTAAAGTTTGCTAACAATGTAATATAAGTGAATATTTTATAAACGGTATTAGTTGACCATTTAATACCATACATGACTTAGCTACAAAATTTTTGTTAATTGTAATGAAAAAGCTTTATATGGTAAGGAGATTTAAATATAATACTCTCGGATTTCTTTCGTTCTAAATTTGTTAGCTAATTAATGAAACTTTATGAAAAAAATTAAAACAAGTAAAAAAAAAATATTCCTCGCGTAGCACCAAAGCTTCTTAATTTTTGCGACCAAGGGAGTGAATACTACAGATCACACATACAAGAACAGAAGGATAGACAGACATGGTTAGATCGACTCAGTATTTGATGCTGATTCAGAATACTTTATAGGGCTTTCAACACACCTGCTTTTGGGCCTTTCACTGATGGTTTAGGTATCCTTGATATCCTTCCTAAGTAGGCGAATTCTCATACTACCTCAATCATAATAAAAAATATAATATTCTAAAGCTTTGGGAGATCGCACAAACTACAATAAAATTGCATTAAATTCATATGAAAGCATGCAAAATTGTTATAAATTGCAGAAAGTTTTCCATCCATAGTCATATATTTTTCATTGATTTTAAAAAAAATTTTGTATGACTAGTTTTTTTTTTCTTAAACAATCAATAAATAATATTTTTTATTTTTTTTACTTGTACCATTTTATAAATCTCGTTACGATTGTTTTTGTGAATTTTAAACCAAAAAAAAAAAAAAACTGGATTTATTTTTAAACACAAATGTCAAAATATCGCTCTGCTTTTATTTCCTCTGTACTTTTTCGTTAAGATTGCCATGGCTGGCAACAATCGTAATAGCAGGGATCCGACAATGGTGACATTTTAAATAATGTCACATTTAAATATTTTCAAACTTAGAGGCCAATCAATTTTTATTAATTAATTTGATGTAGTTTTAGTTGTTGTTTTTTCCCTTTTTCTTATAAACAGTTAAATTAATTATATAATAATGAATAATAAATGAAATATTTACCCTCTACGGTTCAAACCTTAAAATGTTCAAGGTATCATTTTAAACTATTTAAAAAAAAAATTAACTTTAATTTTATCTTCTTCTTATAACATTTAGCAATTAAAATATTAAAAAATTACTATTATTAAGAGTTGACAAGTTCATATTTTGAAATTTACTTTGAGAAGCATTTCATTCACCAGCTACTTGAACAAAAATATTTGCTGCCACTAAACCAGTTTCTTGAAAACATGTTTATTAACAATTTGTTCTTTAAAATAAATACTTACTAAACAAACAAAATAACAAAACCTTTTTAAAAAATGTATCGCTTAAATACCTGAATACGAGCACATTATGAATAATTATTACTTTTGAAACGATAGAAAGATTAAAAGATTTTAATTAAATTCTGCCACCTCCACCCCCACTACATTAAACTGAAACAATGATAATAACATAGGTGTTGAAACTTTTCAAATATAAAAATTATCTCTTTTCTTATCATCATCTGGTCCAGTTAATTATGAAACTTAAAAAAAAAAAACTGCAAAAGAAAATGTTCACATTTTGTTTATCAGGAGTTCACAAGCATTACCATCCACCTACACAGGCCAAAAAACTGTGTGTGTTTTAGTATTTTTAAGTAATAACAATAACAGCAGCAACAACACATGACATAAAAATTTAGGTCACCAGACAGTCCATGCAGACAGCAGGTACACAATCACATAACAAGACAACCAAATAAAGTTGCAATCAATACAATCCGTATGATATTGTATTACAACATTGGTGTATAGAACACCAATTAGTATATATACTAAGTAAAATATTTCTCAATAAACACTTGACTTGGGATACTAAATAGATTGATTTTAATTAAGTTCTAAAACGAATTTTAATATATACACACGGGGAAGGATATGTTTGATTACTAGTGTCGTAACCTTTACTTTCTTCAAGTAAAATTTCTTGTGCCTTTTTACACCTGAAAAGTCAAAGTTACTTTGGCTTAAGCCAAATCTTAAGTACCCTTTACATCTACTTACAAACGGTGGGTGTGGCACTGTTCTCTTAACATACAAATCGAGTTTTATTTGTCTGTTATTCGACCGCGCACGTTTTTTGCACATCGATGAGTGGATTAATTATATTATACATATGCATACTAAATTTTAACTTAATATCTAAATTTTTATAGTAGATAAATAGATTTTTGTCGATTGTAGGCGTGGCTCTTGAACGATTTTGCCTATTTAAAATAGCAATCTGCGTTAAATAACCCGAAATGTCCGTACTTCCATTTATAGTAGTATTTATATATAGTTTTTAACAGCATTTTACAAAAATTAAAATAAATTGAAATTAGATATCAAAAAATATGTTATTTCGAAAAATGAAAAGATATTCCAAAACGATTTTTAGAATACTTTTTTATAAAACGCTTTTTCATAAAGTGACTTTTTAAGGATAATGAATCGCGTCTAAACTAATTATAACATACATAACAGAATTAAGTCGCTTAGGGTACTAATTGGTTGGCTAAGACGGATTATACAAATTCCACTTGTTCGTTTGATTAAAGCAATCGACATGCATTGTATGTTGTAAGAATGTTTTGCAAACTTGGCAAACTTTGCGGTAGTTATTATTTTTTTTTTTATTTTTTTCTTGTCCGTAAACTTAATCTTCACCTCTTGATAACAAAGCAACAAAAATTGGCATTACATTTCGTGAAGACTACTGTTTAATGTTTAATGTCATTGCAATTTAAAAAATTTCTTGACATTTACACATTGTTTGGGCAAATTTTTCAAAACTAAATGAAAATGAAGAATAACGACAAGCGGAAGAGAATAACAACTGCAAGCTTACAGCACACTTTTCCACCTTGAAGGCATTTATTTGACATTTAAAATTGATAATTGAAGGAATTGAATTGCATTTCATCTTTAAAGCTGTTGAAAATATGCAATCGTTTGAAAACGAATTGATTTGATTTGACTAAAAAGAAAAAAAAATCAATTTTCATACAACAAAATAATTTCAATTTCAATTTATATGTTCATACGCTAATGGCTACATGCCTGCATACTTGTAAATGCATGATAATTTTAAGTGGAATTTGAATTTTGCGGTTTTCAAATTCAATGCAATTCCATGCAGTTTTTTGCTCAGTTCAAAACAGTTCAAAATATAAGTATATGTAAAATAATAACCAATTCGTGCGTTTAAACAAAACAAAAATTGTTGGCGATTATCGGTTAAAATTTTATGTATTGTATGCTCCAAATTATTGGATACTAAATGTGGTCAATTATTATCTTGGAGATAAACTCCAAATAAACAGCAAATACTCTTGTAAACCTATAAAGCTGCCAAAAGATCACATCAGATCAGATGAGATCAGATCAAATCAATTCAGTGTTTAAGTAAAAAAAAAAATTGGAAAGGTGTGTGGATTGAGAAATGCAGAGATCTTGGAGTAATTATACTTATAAACATGTACATACATACGTATATTTATATATTTAAATAAACAGTGTGCACATAAACTCAAAAGAATCAAATATTTATTAAACAACATAGAGCAAACTTTAGTTAACCAATAACCTCCTCTATCCTTCCACACAATGTAAAATTTCAACTAAATATTTCAAAATGTACGACCGCGCAAAAACAAACGGACTTGATTAAATGGATTCAGATTTTGATGCTTATCAAGAAAAAATATATTTTATAGGTTCTCTAGCTCATTTATTTTAGTTGTTGCAGGCGGAACAACAAACTTAGTACACTCCCCCCCCCCATTACATAAGTGTAGTATAATAATATTTAGTTTTAGCCAAAATTCGTTACATAATAATCATTAATTATTATCTTATATAAACAATGAATTCAAAAGCAAGCACTATTAAATGAAATTTTTGGATGATAGATCAAAGCATTGCCATATATAGCATGAAATATATGTTTGCCTGTCATTTAGTAGAGTATACTATATAACTTATTTGCTTTTTATTTTTATTTTTTGTGTACCCGCTTTCAAACTTGAACGCCTTGTAGTAGAGTGTTCATGTAGCAGCAGCAGTAGCAAATCTAAACAGTAGTACAAATAAATAATAATAACAACAACAAAAACAATAGCTTTTGTCACATTATAAAAGGCAAGGTTAAAGTGGTTAAGACCATAAAAAAAAAATGGCCATAAATTTTCGCATAAACACAAAGCAAAACGTTTCATAAGTATATGGCATAAAAAATCATCAAAAATCGTGTTTTTTTTTTAATAAAATCTAATGAAACTAAAAATAAAGGACATCCAAATATTGTTTATGATCAGTTTTTGCTTTTCACCCAAGACTATTTATATATAAAAATTGTGTTTAATAATGTGTATGTTTATGTTGCATTTCGTTTATTACGAATGCCTTAAAATGTTTCCAAACTAACCTTTAACTAATGAATCATCAAAGATTTCTAAGATATTGTAAAGATGACATAAAAATGTAAATTTGGTATATGCCAAAATTTAGATACCCTACATCCTTATATATAAAAAGTAGAGATAGTTTGTACCTAATTTTAATAACTATGTAGTTAAATAGTTAAATAGGACGAATTATGCACTAGAGATTTTTTAACAATCATCGCGTAGCACTTCCAATTAGTTGATTTCAGTTTGACATAGTTTTTTTTTTTAACAAAAGGGAAAGCTTTGAAAGTCCAGTCAGTGTGGGACTTACACCCAATAAAACCCCTTCGAATGTCCGACGGCAATTCCCTTGAGACTACCGTTAAGTATTAAGTCAGGAGAAGTTTGACACAGATGCTGTACTAAGTTTGTTGATCATTTCCTCCTTCTTTTCCTCTCCTCCCTGTTACATTTTCACAGTCACTAAATTTTAAAATATTGAGGTGACATTGTGTAGTTTCTGTAGGCAGGTTGGGTAAAATCTAATAACTATATCTGCCACAAAAATTTAGCTAAATTTGTAAAATTAAAGTTCGGTATACATTTACAGTTAAGGTATCGATCAATTTGAAAATGGGTATGGTCGGTTAAGGAACGGGCCATAATTTATAAAAAAAACCTAATTTGCCACTTGACATACAGTATTAGAGGTTGTAAACATATACCTGCCAAAAAACATTAAATGAATTATAAAACTTTAAGACTGTTTGGGTACTGCCATCTTTCTCAAATGCATCATTTTGCCACAAGCCAAAGAGAGTGCGAAAATTTCATAATTACTCAAATACAATTAAATCAATTAACAACTACCATACCATATGTGGCTTGTTGAATTTTTCCTTTTAATTTCATCCCATTTTAATCTACGCATTACAGCAACTTTTAAACAAATATTTTGTAATTACTTTTTTCATTGGAAGAAAAGAAAGTGATACAATTACTTAACGGGATTGAATATGTTCCGATTGCTACATAATGACCATAAAGAAAAAGTTGAAATATGTTGTAAGGTGTGAGGTGTGAGGTGGTGGTGTTTAGCCTGATTTATTTATTATATAATTTATTTAGCTAGGAAAACATTTGATTCACTTACCTCAACTGATTGTCTCAATTGGGTTAAGTATGATGAAAAAATACACAAATATATATAAACTGGAAACTGTTAAGAAAATGTGGCATAAGAAATCTTTTAATTATTGTTATTGTACTTATTCGTATGCCTGTAACAAATCACAAACCATATATATGCTTTAATTTAATCTAAAAAGTTGTTGTTATGTCCCTCCTACAACCCTCTTAACTAGAGATTTATTTTTTTTCTTTATTAATTTTAAATGAGCTGGAAACGTATACAGTGTATGTGTGTGTGTGTGTGTGTGTGTGTTGTACAGTTGAGAGGTTTTATAAATTAAATTAATGACGCTTAAAGTTTTCCTTGCGGGAGTGGTCTCAATCCTAAAATTCATTAAAGACGTAATTATTTAACAATAGTACAATAGTAATAAGACTATTTTCCCACCGCATAATTATTTATGTGTAAAGTCTTTGCCTTTTTACAAGTATGTTTGTGCATTCGCTTATAATAAATATTTTCACACCTAATTGTTATTCTATTATTTTGTGTAGTTTTTATTATCAACACCCACACACACATTTCGCATTAAATAAGCTTAACATATCAATGCTAAAGAATCTTGGTTTAAGATTAATGTCTGTCGCAATATTTGTTTAGTTTTAGCTTATATTGCTGCTTGCTTTAGCCAGCTTAAAGAATACGAGTAATGAAATAGAATAAAAGTCATAATACAGCAATACTCGTGATGCTTATACTTCCCGGCATTTAAAGTATCATTTATGGTGATTTTTTTTTTTTTGTTGTTTTTGTAATTAACTCTATCTGTCATATATGAGTGTGCTGATAAGTGCACATGAAGCATAAATGAACTTTTAATCCAATATCATGATACTTGGAGGCATAAGTGGATAGTACTCACTCACTCCATACCCTACATCAGGTTAAATTTACTTTAACAATTAGAAATTTTTTAATCCCAATATACTATGCGGGGAATCTACTGCATATCATTTAATTTTATTGCATTACCTTATACTACTGCTTTTAGAATGTGTTTAAAGGTTAATGGATTTCGTGGTATATGAAAAATATTCACAGTTTTATGTATCATTTGCAATTGGAATTGGAAACAAAAATAACGAAACTTAAAGCATCACTAGGTGGAGCTAACTTTAAAATTGAAAAAAAAATTTGTACAAAGAATTTTTATTATATAAATGAATAGAAAAATTCAAATGGAAGTACTTAATTACTTATATGGAATTGGAAACCAAAAACTTTAGCAGAATTCGAAATATTTTACATTTGAATAGTAGTAACTCATAAACATATACACGTAGTAATATTTCTCTAATACTATTTGATATCTTTTCAATTTCAAATTGGCAAAACTTTAATTCCCTTAAAGCTTTTTAATTTTCCAAATGAGTTCTTTGGAGTGGAGTAGAATGTTTGAAAAAAAAAAATATTTTAAATATTTTAAACAATAGATTTATATATGAACAGGGTCAACAAATGCTTTCTTAAGGTATATTATACTATGTAATACATATACACATACAAGTGCAGTTACAAGTAAGACTTTAATTATTAAATAAACAATCTTTGAATGGCATTATCAATGATCTATAGTGTCAGCTACACTCGAATTATAAATTGAAACTTTGGTTATATGTCATGCATTCAATAATGAATTCAATGATCAATAATGATGATGATCAATGTGATTATAAAAAAATAAAGTTAGAAAAAAATTTAAATTATTATGAAATACATGATTTTTTTAGCTTTAGAAAATACTGTGTTTTTTTTTTTCTATTATGCAAATATTTTATCATGTTTTATGTTAATTATTAACATTTTAACTACTTGTAATAGAAGGTATGTTACGTTTATGTGGATATTTGTAACGCATAGCGGGTTATTAAAGCAATTGATTCTGACCAATCTCCGTCACGAAATTGTATTTACTGAGTTACGTGTAACTACGTGCAAAAAGTGTAAATAAAACCTAGTAGAATAGGGCATTAATTGATCGTCTAAAACCCACCTTAATATTTTATTTTGTTTTAATTTCAATTAAAATCATATTTAAATAAACTTTCGATAGTGAAACTAGATTACAACTAAGTACAGTAATCATTATAAAACAAAATTTTGTAAATAATTCATAAAACACATTTTTAATATAAAACGAAAACAAAATCACACACATACACAAATATACTCATATATGTTATATATAAAAAAAAAAGCAGCTGTTAATATTATTTATGGGCCGGTAATAATGTCTGTAGCCTTGAGAATGCCAAATATTGAACTTTATACACCTTATATGTCCAACTGTCTAACTGTCTGTCTGTTGGAGTGTTTGTTTGTTTCTTTGTTTATCTATCATATATTGTACATTATTTGAACAAACTTCACTTAAGATTGTACTATTGTTTGGAAAAACCTCAAAGATTTAAAAGCTTTGCTACAATATATAAATCGATTTAATTTTAGCTGTACTTGTGAAGCGATTTCAGCTTTTTCGCTGCAATTAATTTGAGAAAAAAATAAAACAATTTCAAGGTTAATTATTACGTATCGAATATTACAGCTACTTAAGAGTGCAATTATATTAAAAATGTACTAATTTTACTTAGAGATCTAAACAAGTATCATCAACTTATGAGGTAATTTAAATAGACTGTCAGACATATATTCATTTTTTATTATAAAAATTTGGTGCGGTATTAATATCATTTATCATCAACTTTTGACTTGGCGAAAAAAAAATTTTTTTTTTTTTTTTTTGAGAGATGCAAACCTAGTGACTTATTTAGTATACCCTCAAGATTCTTAATAACTGCGTTTATCTAGGGCATGAATATAATTTATTTGATATGTTATACTCAGTAGTCTTAATAATAAATCTTTATTTGCTTTAATTTAATAAAAAAAAAAAGAAACAAAACTGCACGAAAATTTTTTTAAACAGCATTAAACGCTTGATTGATTTTTACAAAATTTATTACCTAACGATGTATAAAAAAAAACTAAATTTGGCTTAAACAAAATCTTAAATACAATCCACCTCGATATGCAATCAGTGGGCGTGGCATGTACCTGATTACAGGTCTATTGGTTGGTCTATGAAGTCGAATTATGCGTGTTTGATAAACTTTTCATAAACTGTACTCCTTCCCACTCAATTAATGTGTCGTTCACGTACCAAAATATTTCTATATTTGTTCATGATTGTATGTTGAAGTAATTTAAATATTTAATAAAAAGCTTTTATTTTGTGTAAAAATTATAAATCTACAATAAATCTTGAATAATAGTTAAATAGTTGCACTAAATAAATGCCCTGAGTCCAATAATTTTTAATAATTATTTTGTTTTTAAACGTATAATTAAACAGGTGAGAGTATTTTATGCAGCTGGCGGCGAATAATTAAATTTATTCCACCTGACATTATTTTTTGTTCAAATTTAGTAACAACGTTTTCAGGAACTACATTTAAGTTAGAGGTATACTAAGTTTGTTGTACCGTTTGCAATAATCAAAAAGGAAGCTTTAAAGACTATAAAAAATATATCTACCACCACGTCACGTGCTACAACTTTTGTCCCTATCAACATAATATCATAATAATTGTTCGTTTTTCAATAGAGTTAATCTTGGGCCTACCAAATTTCATGGACAGATGGACAATACATCTGCTGGGTTCACTTTCAATAAAGTTACATTTGATTATAATTATTCTAATTATTTTAAATATCTTTATTATAGAGAATACATAGAAAAAGTTCTCCATTCGTACATATTAGCCATTAATCATTATTTATTGCCATTAATTGAAATAATTCTAATTAATAATTATTATGATATTCATCAATTTCTTGACAATTAAATTTTATTGCAAATGCCGTTATAATTAAATAAAAAGAGATTGTATCATTTAACTGAAAGTTTGGGGAGGGAAGTGTTTGTTAACACACCTTCTGATTCATATGGAAATCGGTAAATGAAATAATAACAACAGCAATGTGTACATAAAAACAATGACAAATGCAGCAACAAAAAAATAATAATTAAACGCGAATTGGAAACTAATTGCTTAAGTTCACTGGTTTGTCATAATTGAATGAACACCTTATTACAGTCAGTCAGTCCAGTCACTCACTCACTTAATATATATTCACACCATACACTCGCTCATTTAGTTAGTTAGTATAATAAAATAATTTACAGTTTCTGTGTATTTTCATTACTTCTCTCTCTCTTTCTCTCTCTCTCTGAACTTTTTATATTAATTTATAGATTGTGTTTGTGGTTTTTTTATGTGATGCAATTATAAATATAAAATAGTATCAACAATTTTTTTTTTTTTTTTTAATTAATTAAAAACAAACATGCGAACAAAAGGCGAAAATATTTTTAGAGTTGTTCAAATATAAATTTTATTTCATGATTCATTTATTTATTTATTTATTTATTTTTTTTATAAAAATATATATATATTATTATAAGTATATCATTTAAACATGAACTCGTTAAAGAAACACTCCAATTATAATTGAAACGTAAATTTTCTCTTTCAAAATTCAATTTTTTTATTGATATTATTACGCAGATAACATAATATTGTGATTATTGTTAAAAATTTTCTTAATTGTTCCTCGAAAAATTATGAACGCCCATTTTTCACTTTTATTTTCGTTTCGTTTTTGAAAACAGAATTCAAAAACCGTGTTTGTTATATGAAAACTTTCTTAAAAATGATTATAAATTAATGCTTGAATAATTTTCAAAATAATTTTATAAATAAGAAAATAATTGAAAAATTTTGTGTATATGAAACAGAGAGGACTTTGTTAAAAAAAATATACTAAAAGCAATGATCTTAAATGAAAATAACTCAAAGATGTTAGTCCATGGCGTCTCCAGCTAAATATTTCCCCGCATGTGTAATGATGACCGATAAGTAAGACAAGTAGAAAAACTAAATTTGTGGCAGAAAAATAAATTTTTGTCGATTGTGGATGTATTTCTTTATCGATTTTGCCCAATTTATCTTCGACACATTATGTTTTAATGTTTATACTTAATATTATATAACTCTGCCCATTTTTAACAATTAAATTAAGAGATAGAGCTTTTCTATAAATAGTAGGCATATTTGTTATATAGCTCCGCCCTTTTTTTTTTTTGTAACAAATCAATTAACATTTCTTGCATGCATATTTCACTTTAACCAACACAAATAAATTCATTTTTCTAATGTTGATTAATAAAGTACCTACCTTTAGTAGCTAAAGGTCATTAAAAATCGGACAAGGTTATTTATCTTTTACGGCTCATAGAAAACCGCAAAATGTTAGTTTTAAAGGTTACTTGGATATTTTTTAATACACATAAAGGTCCACAATTACAAAATCATTAAACAAATATTTAACAAAATATATAACAAAAGAAAATTTAATACCCTCCCAACTTCTAAGTATAAATGATAACATCTCACATGATGACAGGTTGAAGAAAGACTTTTAAATTTAATCTTAACCGATTATGTACTGCACCGCTTACCCTAAGTAACTTTCTTTTTACTTGTGTCGGGCAAGGTAATCGACTTATTTACACGTGAATGTGATATTTAATACACTTACACTTTCCAAGATCAAAGGGCTGTTACATACACCAACTACAACTATTTTGCATCGGAACAGCTTTTGTTGTTATAAATAATGACTGCTTTACATACATATTTCTTGGTTTGTTGTCTGTCTTACAGTCTGTTTTAAATAGTATAATATTTATATGCTATCAGTTTATATTGCATGCATATTTCGTTACGCTCTCATTGTCTATACGTCCACACACATGATGAATGAAATCAAGTCTGCATATGTATATTATTATAATTGTATACATATACACATATATCAAGCAATTCCATTTATTATTTGTCGGAATTTTGTTGTCTACTGTTGTTGCTGTTTCTGCTAATAGTTGTTAGCTGCCTTTCTTACACTTTTTTGTACGTATGTAAGTCTGTACGTATGCATGGATGTGTCAACATTTAATTTCGCTTTTCAACGGATCATTTTATACAGTAAAATTCATTATTATTATTATTATTATTATTGTTGTTGTTGTTTTGTTTTTTTTACTATTATTATTATTTGGCGTTGATGTGTGACTTTTTGGCGGGAGATTTCACCATTTTCTTGGCAATCAAACCTTTTTTAATTTAATTATTCTCTGTAAAGTTTACCTTTCTCGCCTCTTTTCCTTCAACGTAGGTTCAACGGCGTAACAGGTGCATTATTATTTAATATGGATATTGAACTTTTTTATTTTAAATTTTTTTTTTTTTTCACTTAAGAAATATTTAAATATTTTTACAGAATACAGGTGGCTTAAGGCATGACTTCACTTATCAGCTTTGATCTTGCTTTTATTGTATTTCGTTTAATTAAAATATTGAAGCAGTATAAGTGTATTGATGTCATGTTAGTTTATTAAGAAACTAAAATTTAATATTTAAATAAATATTTCCAAATGTTTCGAAATCTATAAAAGTTCCCATGGGAATTTTCAAAATTAAGCAAACAAGTGTTTGCCCTCTCTAAATATATAAAGTTTTTGTTGCTTTTACTATATTTTAAATATTATTTATACTATAACCTTAAAATTTATGCAAATTTTATAATATTTAAAACTAAACTTTTATGCATATAAGCTGAAATTTTATGTGAAACACAAAATATTGCTTAGGGGATTTGCAATATTCGTGCAACTACTTTTCAGATTAAAGATTTCTAATCTTTGAATAATTTTATAAGAAACTTTAAACGTGTTACTTAGCGTAAGATGTACTCAGTATTCAATCAGAATCTTGGAGCTTTTCACACCTTCGGCCTGATACACAAAAGGAGCCCAAATTTTATATAAATTCTAAGTCTGTCTTTCTTTTTTTTGGCACACGCACTCTATTAAGCTAAACATTTGTACAAATATATGTAGGTTCCTAAAATTGGACACAACTAGTAAAAAAAGAAACCAAGCTCACAATCGATAAGGAATTATATATTGAGCTATGAAGTTGAGATTTGAGATATATAATTATAAAATCGTTTAATCACATGCTTTCGAATTCTACATAGTGAGCGGCGTTGGATAACAAACAGGTCACAACTTACACAAAATCTTATTTCATATAGAATGTTGTAATAAGCAATATATACACTTAGTTATTATATATTTGCCACGCCCACAATAATCAATAATCTATCTATCAGCTGCAAAATTTTAGCCATAAATTTGAAATGTAGTCTTAAGTTTAGGTAGCAATAAATTTCCAAAAAAAGGCGTGCATTCTAAAACAGAATTTTTACGAAATACAAAAAATATAGATAAGATGGCCCCGCTCAGTGTTTGTACATAGATGTTAAATGTGAAGGGCACTTAAGATTTAACTTTAACCAAATTGCACTTTTTTTTTACTTGTTTACTTATACGTAAACAAAATTCGGTTAACATTTTTATCGTTTTACTGTTTTATTGTTCTTTAACAGTATTGTTTGAGTTTTGTTTAATTGTGTGAACTTAAAAGGTCATATCAGCTGTCCGCTGCCTATAAATAATAAACAGCATTTTCTTTTATTCATAATAAACACACTTACATATATGTTATATGTATGTAGCTTTATTATTAATAAATGTACGATTTTTGGTTCTTATAGCATAAGGGGTCGGCGAATATATTAGAAAAACAAAAACTACGTAAAAAGTTTCAACTAAAGTTTATATGCAAATACAGGCTCATAGTCAAGGTTTTACATATGAGAAAAAAAAACCAACCACAATAACAAAATAATAATAACAACAACAACAAAAACAACAAATAGAATCAAGTCAATTGATAATTGGTGTTGTATTCGTACAGCCAAACCTTAAATCAAGTGTAATCAAAATGTTATACTTAACTAATATTCATAAACATATGTTAATGTATACGTTTACCATTATATGCATATAATTTTAACGCTCTAACATGATTACCTATAATGTAAATTGTGCAAATTGTGTTACGTGTGTATGTGAATAGATTCATGAATACTAACGACCATAACGCCACACATGCCAGACAAGAGGACGAGGATAGGTAACCATAAAAAAACCATTTACATATTTATATACGTGATATTAAAAGACTGACAACAAGAGAGACAAGAACAGAGTTAAAGATAGGAGAGAGAACCGAGCTGTATACAAGAAATCACATTATCCGTATAGAATGATTAATCAAACAATCAAGCATACACTCATGTTCCGCGGTACGTAGGTATCGCTTATTTGTTTATTTATGATATTTGTCTTCAAATTTAGATAAGGTGTGAAATATGAATTCATTTCAATTATTAGAATGCTATTGAATGCATATTTAGCATTCTTTTGTTTTTTGTTTATTATCATTATGTGCGATTATTGGTTATATTGGTTGTATTGCATTTGAGGTCATTTCAATCCACAATTATTATTGGCATTGCATTATTAATGGGTTTTTATTCCATAAGCATTACGATTAAGCTGAAGTTGTTGATTTCGCATATATTTCCACTTAATTGTATTACATCCGCTAATTATAAATACATTTTACTACTATTGCATTAAGGACACAGCTTTAAGAAATTAATTTCAAATATTCTGATATTGCCATTCTTTGAAGTCTATATATACGTTAATTTATAATAATTGTGCAAAATATTTCATATCACACCTTTTCATATAAAATATTTCATTGTCATAAAAAAAAAAGTTATTCAAAATTCATTAAAAATGTAAACGATACAGGAAACGTTCAACTACTGCAAATAGTTGGTATTATAAAAGACTTAAGTGACAAACTTGGTTAAATAACTGAAAATTTCTTCCAGTGAAAAAAAAAATATGATCTAAAAAAGCAAAATTAGTCTTTTTTTGACAGTTATAATAACTGTCTATGAATAACGGAATTAAAACTAGCCTTTCGGGAGATGTATTACAGAAAGACACGCAGAACACGTGATAATTTCTTTGTACAAATATATGCTTATATATAACATTAACATAATGTCACATAACATAACAACACGTAACAAGCAAACCTAAAGGTATGATGTTGGGTAATAATGATGGGCCACCTAGATTTCGTATACACCTAATATAATCCCTTATTGCTTTTATTGTTATTTTCACATTTAATAACTCACAGTTAAATACCAACCACCCCAAATACACGTGCATGGTATATTATCACGACTTCCGTTTTATTATCTATTGTAAATGGTACAAATTCGATTCAAGCAGAATAATGTATTTATTTCCTTTTTATCTTGTAACAACAATAATAACATTAAAATTTATTATTCATTCGTCTTATTTTCTTATTCGTCATTGTCTTATAAACATAATGCTTCATTTGTTTAATGGAGATTTCTAGCGTTACAATTGAATATGTTGTTAGTGTTGTTGCTGTTCAATCATCATCACGAAGATAGCGTTGAAAAACTGTTCGTGCACCATTGTAACTGTATAATATGATACCATCAAACTATTATTATTATTATATTTTGTAAAAATTATTTTTATTTTTATTTTTTTTTTTTATATACTTTCACTTCGCATTTCTGTATATAGTACGAGTGCATACATTGTAATGCATTGTTTTAAAATTGGTTTAGTGTATAAATGTAGAGAAATATGCTTTAGTTCAGTTCAGTTGAGTTGAGGCGAGGTCTGGTTGTTTGTTGTTGTTGTTTAAAGTTTGTTTGTTAGTAGAATTGGTCAAGGTGATTGTTTTTGTTGTTTTTGTTTTTCTCATTTGATTTTTTTTCTGTTATTGTTTGTTAGCCAAGTATTTTCTTTCTCAATTGATTTCATTTCTTTTCGGCTGTAATTTTCATTTTATCCTAAGCATGGTGTAAACGGATTACAAAGAAAACGATTATTATGGTAGCACAGTCTGCAACAATTCAATTACAAAACACCTGTACGTGAACATATTTATTATTGCCCTGGAATGTCAGTAGTTTGGGTGGATGATTAAGTTATTTTGTCTTTGCACAATGATTAACAAGTTAAAAAAAAAAAAACCATAAAATTTGGCAAAAAAAATTTAAAAGTTTTTCACTAAAGATACTTTTATAAGACAAAACTGCCATATATTTATGATAGACAATAAATTAGTTGCAGTTGAGACGCAAGGGTTTAAGAAATGGTTGATTTTTATCAATCACAGCATTTCCACTTGTTTCATAACTAAAGTGAGTGAGAAAGCATATCACAATTTTATTCAAAAGTTTATAACAAAACTCCGCCCCCTTATAAACCCCACAAAACATTTTAGTGTACCATGAATCCTGGTAGCTATCGCAGATTTGACCTCAGCCAAATTTATAAATATAAGTTTTATATTGTATTGCGAAAACAAAGTAGACATTTAACGTCAACACGGTAAGCTTTCATTCATTTTTATCCACTTTTCCAGTATTTTTGCGGTATTACAATCATAAAGCGGGTTGTTCAAGTGCCAAGATAATGATATGAAATGATAACTAACCTGTTGTTTATTTATTTATTGTACTTGTTGGTTTTTGGTGTACCCTCTCTCACCTCTATCGATTGCTGTCGTCCCCACCCTACTGCAATTAATTTAGATTATATTATTATGGTAATTATATAGATGAAAAACACTCACAAACCACAAAGTCAGTCCAGTCAGTATTGCCTAAGCTAGCGCCGACCCCTTCTCTAAATCATCCATCTAACCGTTAGCCAACTACCACCACTACCACTATTACCAGCCAGAAGTTATCAGTTAAGTATTCGACACACCCTAATTTTGTAAATCTACCACCAACACCGCTTAAACGCTAAGTGTGTTGTATTTAAAAAGCAATTTCCTTTACACACATAAATTTATATGTAAATATTATTTAAACTTGTACTCTCTGTACTGCAGATATTTATTAGAAAATATTTAAATTATTAAATAGTTGTAACACAAAACTAGAGCACTTTGTACACGTATCTTGTTCCATGCTCAAGTCAAATAATTTGTATTAGATAAATAATGTGATTTCAATTTAATCGCAAACGCGTTTAATACTTAATCGTGGTGGTACCCAATTACCTTAAGAACTACCGCAGTTATTGCACAATACTTAGTTGATTACTCTATTTAGCTTGTTAAAAAGGGGCGTTTAAGTATGTGCGAATGTAATGCATAAACAGTAGCCTTGAACGGCTTGAACGGCTACTGTTCGTATGTAATTTCTTCATAATGAAAGCATTTTCGGTATTGATTTTCTTTGTATAGCACACTTTGCCACTTAGCAATTACCATTAAATAGCAATTAAATTGTTCAATCATATTTATTAATTTTTTTTATTAACTCTTAAGTAATTGTGCATAAATTTTTACCTTTTTTTTTTTTTAAATCTTACGAAACCTGATTTCAGTAACCAAAAAACTTTTCCTCTTTAGTAAAACTTTACTTTTTCCTGTCAATCATCATTAATGCTAAAGCTATTTATAATATTTAAAATACAATAAAAGAAGAAGAAATAAATTGCAAATCGCACGCACTTCAACTTGATCTTTTTTACAACTTTCTCAAAACCGAAAAAAAAAAACTTAAAACCATTTGTCAATTAAATAAATCAAAAAAAAAAACGTCAATAAGATAAAAGCTGGTAAGCCCCCATACATATGTATATTGTACAGATACCGTGTTGCACGCATTTTTAATCACTTCCTGCTCTTCTTGCTGCGACAACAGTCAGACATGAAAATTAAACAACTAAACAAAGAAGTAGCCAAGTTAAAACTAGATGCACACCCATCAAATAATCCAACACTATTTGCATGCAACAATCATTAAAAAAACAATTCCATAAAAAAAACTGATAACGGAATGTTGTGTAAATCAACGCTTATGAAGAAGTTGTAAAAACGTCGTTTTTTAAAGAATTTCACACGCAAAACAAAAACTAAATTTAACCTTAGACAAAATTTTAAATCTTGTACGCAAACAGTCGGCGTGTCAGGTACATGATTACACCCTCTAATAGTGTACGTAGCCAGTCTGATTCCATGTCGCACATATTTTTTGTGAATTGGGAACGTATCCGTTATGCGACCACGCCCATTTTGTTATATCAATAGATAGAATTATAATCTTTTTAAATTTTTATAGCTCAACTTTTGAAAGAGAGATTTTCATCATTTATGGGCGTGGCATTTAACAGGCATTTGAAGAAAATTGTTCGAAAATTGCAGTAGGCACATTTTTTCACAAGTCCTTTACAACTTAAAAACCACAAATCCTATTAATTAATTATATAACCAATGGGTGCCTTCTTGTAAGAAAAAGAAGAAAAAAAAAGCAAAGTTTCTTTAGTAGGGAATCATTTTTTTTTTTCTATGATTTCTGTATTGTTGGTGTTGTTATTAATGTTGGTTTCTTGCCAGCTACTGTCTCACCAACGGTGTTAATCGCACAGGTAGTTATGAGAAGAAGAAAAAATCCCAAAATCATGCTCACTGTGACTTTGACAAGCATTTTTGACTTGAAATAATCTAGTGTTAAAAATAAATATTAACGTCAAGATTATATACATTAACTGTCCGTTAGGTGATTTGGCACATAGATAAACGCTTGGATGAACGTTTATATAAAGAAAGCAAGTAAGTAAAAACTTATGAAACAAAGCCGTAAACAGTAGAGTCAAGAGCAGGTTAACGTTCTGTATGTAATCTTTTATTTGTTGAAGAGTCTGTCTGTCTGTCTGTATGATATGTTTATTATATGGCAAATATCTTGTTACGCCTTCATTATGTTTATTTCGAAACATAACATTTTTTTTTTACATAATTTTCTTTTTCAGTTCATTGGACTGAAATTTTCCTTAAGAAGAACCGCAAAAAAGTTACAAGCTTGGTTACAGTTTGATTTGTTATACGTTTCCTAGTTTTACAACTTTTTATCTTGTTTTTGATGAAAGTTTTATATATAATTCTAAAAGCAAATAAATAACAAAACAAGTAGTTCCCAACAGAGAAAAAGGGCGTAAAAAGTATTTACACAAACTTGACTTTGTAACATGATTTTCTAATGGACGAATGCCAAGACAGGTTAACAAAAAAACAAAAAAAAATGAAATAAAAAGGTGTTTTAAAACAACAGGTGGTAGTGTTGGCAACGTTAACATTACAGGCGATGTGTTGTGATATGATAAACACAAGTCAAACACAAACACAAATACAAACACAAAGTCCAAATCATTTAACAAGAGGTTACGTAGGCATTTTCACCTCTTATCGCAACTGCTTGCTATTGTTATTCCATTGTTTGGATAATTATTTATGTTTATCTATAAAAAGCCACTTGAAAGTTAAACAAATTGCACACAATAAAAGTGTAACTTAAGCGTTAACACTGTCATGCTAACACCGTCACACTCTTCCTAGAAACAATACAAGAAAACCATAACCATCAATTATGATAAACAATAAAATTATTAACAATGACAAGCCCAACATTACCTGTTTATTATATGTACACACACATATATATGCAGTGTACAAAACTATATATATCTGTGGTGTGTGCTGCATTATTAGGAGAGAACATAAGCAAAATTGCAATATTTTGCTCAAACAAATAAATGATAATTAAAATTGAGTTTTTATTCAGCTTTTAATTAGTTTGATGCGAAAGCAAAAGAAACACGAAAACTTTCAAGGTAACCTCAACTACCGCTCAGCTCAATTGCATTTAATTTTACGCTCTAATACCTAACAAACTATTAAGCAACACTTCCGAGGCTTGAACTCTCCACCATCACCACCATCACTACATGGAATCGTATATCATTTTTTAAAACGCATTTTTCGTTTTACTTATTTCAGATCAATCGCCTGCGAGTTCATTTTGGCAGTCGCATATAGCCTCCTCCACCTCTACACCATTCGATTCGCCTTTTTTCTCAGCCACTCATGGCATAGTGCAGACACATCCCTCTTTAAGTGGTAGCATACCACGACCAGTGCCATTGACCAGCAACAGCCTGGGCACAGGCAGCAGTTCGTCGTCATCGTCGTCATCATCATCCGGCAAACCATTGCTATCAGTGAGCAGTGGTCATTTAAATTCACGCGGCAGTTTACCAAATACGGGCCGTTATCCCACAACAACTGGTATTGCTGGTACAGTGGTGCAGCCTAATCCTAAATCGCCGTTTAGACATTTAGATTATACCTCAAGTGCTACAGCAGAATTAAGGCGCAATCCTGCATTATCGGCACCCGATGAGTGTGCACGTGCCTGTCGGGAAAATGAACCACCTCGTATCTGTTATTATCATTTCACATTGGAATTCTATACAGTATTGGGGGCGTAAGTATTTTAATTTATGTTTTCGTTAAACTTGTGTAAAGTGGTGGCACTGCATTACAATTATATGAAATTCTGCGGGAATTTACTGTATTTTTCGCAGATCTCTGTAACTCCGTTTTATTATACCTATCGATCAAGAATAAAAATCTGAATTGATTTAACTGTGTCCATCTGTCCGTCCATGTATATCTTCTGATCAAATTAAAAGTTGCAATTTTTAATTATAATTTGTTGAAATTTTGAACAACTCCCTGTATTACCGTTTATATGTAGATGTGGAGCATATCTCTCTGCTAGCATTTGTGCTTATCTTACTTTATTTGATCACAAACCTTTTTATAAACTTAATACACTTACACAACATTTCAGTAGACTCTGACTTTTTGGTAAATTAAACAAGTCCCAGATATCAACATCTTTTGGTAGCAATTTTGATATATGAAATAGATTATTTTAATTATGACAACATCCAGCTGGCAAATTATTTACCATTAAAGTCGTTGTTGTGAAAAAAAAAATTGCTAATTATTTATTTATATACAATTTCAACAACAACAGCAATGACAATGTGCAATATATAAAAAATTGTTTGAAATTTAATTATGACGAAACACACAAAACTATTTAAACTTTCACGCACTACTACCACTTATATTAGCCACTTAACAATACTACCAGGTCTTGCTATTAAACTCTAGCGTAAATATATAAACAATGAAGAGGTTAACAAATATGTATATGAAGACTGCAACTAATTAAAATTCATTGAATTTTCATAACATTTCACTTCATATATACACATATATGCATACACATACCGCCATATTGATTATATGCCATGAAGAAGTCGCTTTTCGCTTTAAACATCATAGAAAACAAATAACAAACAACATTTTATGAATAGTTATGGCATTTGATTTCCACTTTGATGATAATGTGTAAACGAAACACATACACAACATATGTACATAGAAAACAGAGTTCCATCATCCAGTGTCAGTCACTATAACCATAGATAGTATTTTTCAGTAAAATTGTCATTGCATTTTCATATATATAAAGAGACAAGAGAGACTGATTACAGTTTTATTTATATACGATATATATGGAGCAGTTATCTTCGCAAAATAACACAAAAACAAAAACTACCATACAACCACGACCATGTACTTTGATTGTAATTATGATTGTTTTGTATGTTAGACAACGAAACGGGTTTCATAACAGCATTTACAGTGTTTGTTATTCATATTTATACCCTCCATCGAATATGGAAAGGTATAAAGCAACTTTATCTTTCTGTTTGTAACCTTCCAACTTTTTGACTACTAGCTTCAAAAATGTCAATCAATTCTGTCGTGGCCCTCTTACTGAGGCAAAATTTAAGATATTTAGATGAAAGGAAATTTTTATATCAACAGATCGGTATGAAGACTCTTTTTTAAAATGAATGAAATTCTAAATCTACCACGCCCATAATTTTTAATAGTTGATCATAAAAGCTATGATTGTATGTCACGCCCCCAAACATTTTTAAAAAACATTACTTGGTACAGAATTTTACATTTGTAAGGAATTTAAGGAATATATTTTTTATAAAGAAGACCTATTTAAAAAAAAGGGTATTTCAAACTTGATCTTAACTAAATTTCATTTTTTTAATAGTTATCTCTCACTCTCTCTGTCCGCCTGGTTCTTTTATTTATGTTCGTTGGTTGATAGGTCGGTTCGTTGATTCGTTTGATTATTTATGGAAATTTATTTTGTTTGCATAAATGCCATAATCATAAAATTGTAAACGCAATCATTAAAATAATAATAATAATAATCATAATAATAAAAACAACTACACACGCACATACACACATACTGCCTAATGTTTGACAGCTGCTTTTATTATAATTACAATCATCTTAAAAAAAGTTTTTTTTCGTAAAAAAACCCAACAAGGACAATAAACTTGATGGAAAATGAAAACAAAAGCAATAACAATAAAAAAAAACCAGGTGTATCAACACCAACACAACTACCATTATGTCGGTACGTCTTAACATCCATTATCAATGTTCAACAATTAATACTCAATGCAAAGCACAAAAACAATAACAACAATAACAATTATTGCATTCAACAATATTAATCATAGTATTGGTAACAACTGCATTTTGATACAAATTGATTGAAATTAAAAGTTTTACATTTTCTATAAATCATGAAATTCCTTAACGTACCGTTAAATTAGTATTATACAGCACATAACTATAGAAAATCATTGAAGGCACACCAACAGACACACTGATTAGATGTCACAGCCAATAACAATCATTTCTATTACAATCAATCATAATGTTCAATGAATCGAAAGATGAACAGATTGATTGACGCATTACTACATAAATTACATACATACATACCGGGATATATGACGAAAATGAAAATATTACTACGATGTGCACGTGCATGCCTAACATGACATATGGTACTCATCTCTTGAGCACATGTCCACTAATAATAGATATTATGGATGGCACACATATTCACACATTGACTTTATGATATTAGACACTTTCCATGCATTTCTTGGTTGTTGTTGTCTTTTTTATTCCTTAACATTTGAAATATTTATTGTTTATATAACAAACAATATAATAGAAAAAGAAAGTGTGATTTAAAGCAGTCAAGAAAAGAAATTGTTAAATAATATAATAAAAGACTTAAGACGCAAACTTTTTAACATAATACCAACTTGTAAGCCTGATTATACGACAACTACAAAATTTTTATAATATATGTAAATTGTGTTCGGGTCATATGTACTTCATAAGTATGCTTTTGAGGCTGTAAGAAACTTTTGTTGATAATAGGCGTGGCCTAATTTGAATTTTAATAGCAAACTGTATATACAGTTTAATAATTTATAACATTTAGAACAAAAGCTGAACATATGGAATTGGATATATTCAGATTTTGATGCCTACTTTTAGGTGTCACAAACTTCTTCCTTCTTATTCGGCTTAATGATATTGACAAAAATAACAAAAGACTTAAGACATAAACTTTTTATTATGACCTAATGCAAAAATTTCAAAAATAATAAAAGACTTAAGGAACAAACTTTGTAAAATGACTTTAATGTAAAATGTAAAAATCATTTAAAAAAAATTTATTTATATTTATTATAAATCATTTCAGTGCTTGTCAAGTATGTACACCGAATGCCACCAATACAGTATGGAGTCACTGTCAGTGTGTGTTGGCTGATGGTGTTGAACGTGGCATATTAACAGCCAATCGTATGATACCCGGTCCTAGTATACAGGTCTGTGAAAATGATAAAGTTGTCATCGATGTGGAAAATCATATGGAAGGTATGGAAGTGACCTTACATTGGCATGGCATTTGGCAACGTGGCTCACAATATTATGATGGTGTACCATTTGTAACCCAGTGCCCCATACAACAGGGTAATACATTCCGGTAAGTTTATATTAGGCATTTATAACGAAAGTGTTGTGTGAAGGTAAACGTGTTTTGTTTTATACGGATGGTTTTATTGTTGACAACACATTTTGCAGCTATCAATGGACGGGTAATGCTGGTACACACTTTTGGCACGCGCATACTGGTTTACAAAAACTGGATGGTTTGTATGGTAGTGTTGTGGTGCGTCAACCACCATCACGCGATCCCAACTCACACTTGTACGACTTTGATTTGACAACGCACGTTATGGTTATAAGTGATTGGCTGCATGAAGATGCCGCCGAACGTTATCCTGGTCGTTTGGCTGTTAATACTGGACAAGATCCGGAATCTATGTTAATCAATGGTAAGGGTCAATTTCGTGATCCCAACACTGGCTTTATGACCAACACACCCTTGGAGATATTCACCATGACACCGGGTCGTCGTTATCGTTTCCGTATGATCAATGCTTTCGCATCCGTTTGTCCCGCCCAAGTAACAATTGAGGGTCACAATTTAATGGTTATTGCTACAGATGGTGAACCAGTGCATCCGGTTCAAGTCAACACAATTATATCATTCTCAGGTAAGCTTTTACACATGCACAAAGGTAACCACCAACCATTTAGCACAATCATGCCATATTTGTGTGCTCGTTGGTTGTATATTGTTTTTGTTTGATGGTAATGTTAACAAAATCCGTTTAGATTTTACGATTTGTTCTCTTTCTTTTTTTTTTTTTTTTTTGCATAATTCACTTGAATATGCGAATTTATTCAAATCAATAAAAACACACTCTTAAGTACCTACATAAGGCACAGTATTAATTCAACAAAGTTTAATTGCATGGCAACGACAATAAGTTAACTGACACCATTCATTTAACTAATTAGCTAAACACTTTTATATTAAATTTTTTATATTTCATTTCTTATGCAATCCGTACAAAAACGTTGATATAGTTAAATATTTAAAAAATTTCATTAATTTTTTATTTTAATTCAAATTCGATGAGAAAGCTTTGTTTGACTTGTTCATTATTCATGCGGTTGTGCAACGCGTGCTATGTTATCGCATTAAAATAACGAAATGATAACATAAATTATGAAATTGCAAAGATTAATTAAAACAAAAACAACAACAATAACAACAACGCCACATACATTGACAAAGCAACGAAAAAAAAAAATAACAACATGAATAATTTTATTACACAACAAGGAGGTGTGTACACACATGCGAGCGAGAAAAGTTGTTGAAATCAAGTTGTGTACCTAACAGCAAGTGAGGGGAATACCACATTTATACTAGGCCCCCACATAATAATCATTATTTCATTATTGACTTCACCTTGATGTTAAAAAGTGTAATTAGTTTCAAAGGCCTTTCGTAACTTTCAGAATTACAATTTTCAAGGAAACACCCAAAAAATGTCCCTCCGTCCATTATATTTTAAACTTTAAGCATGAACAAAAAACTGATTTTATATATACCAAACTGGTAGCAACCACGCCCACAATGATAACAATTATTTAAAAAAAAGAAACAATAACAAGTTATTTTATTATTTTTTAAAAAAAGAGAAGGTTCGTTAAATGATTTGATCTGGTCCAAAATTAAAATATATAAAAGCTGAGTCGTACAACCAGGGAAGAGAAGGAATTTAGTTTTAACGATGTAACATTTATGTATTTAAAAAAAAAATATTAGTCAAAATATCGATTGTGATTGATTGAAATTGTGTCTCTATTGAAAATTTAAAACCCTCTCTCGTAGAATGGGAACTTTTCCGAACAAGAAATTTTTAGAATTGCCAATTTTTGCCAGATAAAGAATTTCTTCATAAAAACACGTTGTAAGCAGAGGGACACCAATCGGCCTATATTTCATAGTAATCGCCTTTTTATATGAACAGATAATTGACGGACTTAATATTAGACAGGCAAACAGATCGATCGATACAAAAAATCGCGCTTCTCTCTTTAGCTGATTAGCAGTTGCAAACATCCACACAAATTTAACATATCCTTAACTTTTTTGTAGCAGATTGAGACAGATAAATTAACTGTGCTTTATTACACGTAGCCGTTACTTAAATGTTTACGTTTTCTAATTATTTGAAC
Source organism: Ornithomya fringillina (assembly GCA_963978525.1). NCBI lineage: Eukaryota > Metazoa > Arthropoda > Insecta > Diptera > Hippoboscidae > Ornithomya > Ornithomya fringillina. Next base: position 2,559,210 of record OZ021694.1, on the reverse strand, counting down.
TGTCATAAATATTGTTGTTATTATTTTTCACAAGGAAATGCTTTAAGAGAAACCTGAATGGTATAAAATTTTTAAACCAAATTTATGTATTTGCTTGAATCAAAATTTAAATCATATTTATAAAAATATAAAAAAAAAAAACTCAAAGAAACAAAATAAAGTTAATAGTTATAATTTTTCCAAATTTTGCTTTTGTTGATACTTTTAGATAAATTTATTATTATTTGTTTTGTGTCACTTTATAGTACATTAATAGAGTTGCTTTTATGTTTATAAACAATCGTTTATTATTTATTTATAACGAATTAAAAGGAAACCCACAAAATGTATAAAAGAGGGGAAAAAAACAAACATATAGTTGGAGGGACGGACTGACAAAGCGGCAACTTTCTTTTTTTCCTTTGCTTTTTTTCTATTCTCTTTTGCACATTTTGCGGTTAGTATTAAGAAATTACATATATACTTATAATATATGCAGCTATTTGATATTAAATATCAGGGGTGGTCTGAAGAGTTTTATACAAACATTTATTTTGCCGAATGCTAATTTAATTTGGTAAAATTGTTTTTTATATACTTGACCTACTTTTCATTAACTGACTTGTGCTTCCTATTTCACTAACGATATTATAGCAAAACACTTAGACTGCCTTACAATTGCAACCACATACTGTAAAGTATCACATGATCGGCCTTTAACAATTATAACATCTACACTTGTTTTTAGTTTCTTTATATTCTTTGTTGGTTAGTAAGTGAAAAACTTTGTCTTTTAATATTTTGCAGGTGAACGTTATGATTTCGTCATTACCGCTGATCAGCAAGTTGGTGCCTATTGGATACAATTGCGCGGTTTAGGTGAGTGCGGTATACGACGTGCTCAACAATTGGGCATATTAAGATATGCACGCGGCCCCTACCAGCCGGCAACTCCACCACCAACCTACGATGTCGGTCTACCTCAGGGTGTGGTAAGTAAGAAAGAAATAACATAAAAATTATAAAAATAAAAAAAATTAAACTAAGTATTAAGTAACTGTTGTTGTTATTATAATAAGATTTGGATATAGATTTCTATATAACACAGGCAGACAATTTTTAAACGGAAATGTTTTAATAATAATCAATATGAAGAGAACAGAGCCCAGAGTAGAGAATTAATTGCAGGAAAATATTTATCGTTGTATGTATTTTTATGTATAATGAATAATAATTGAAGGAAATGCAGAATTTTCTATTCTCATACTTTATATAAAAGTAAATAACTAAGGTAAGATACGTTAATTGTCCATGTATGTAAATATGTGTTCAAAAGTGTATGCATAAATATGCTTTAGGTAGAATAGTTGTTTATATATCAGCGACTGACAACCTTTTTGGCTTCAGCTCTACTTCAAAGCTTTAACTTTTTTTAATATTTCAAATTACTAGTATTCTAGTATTTTTTAATCTCATGTGTGGTTTTTTTTTCATTATCAAAGAAAATTTTTCAATTCATAAGATGAGGGTATACTAAGTTTGTAATTCCGTTTGCGATCACGCAGAAAAAAACGTCCAAGACCCTATAAAATATATATATTCTTGATTAGTATCAAAAACGAAATCGATTTAGACATATATGTCTGTATGTCCGTCTGTTGTTGGCATTCTTACAACGTAAATTTTGTGATATTGAGATAAAATTTTGTACAGACACTTAGATTGCTACTTAAAATGGGCAAAATCAGGCAAAAGCCACGCCCACAATTGATAAAAATCGCTTTATCTGCAACAAAAATTGAGCTATAAAGTTGAAATTTGGTATGCATATCTATAATTATCCCTTCCCTTAATGTGACAAAAATTGGCGTGATCGAATAATGGACACGCCCATAATTTATAAAAAACCCTACTCAGCGTAAAACTCGACTTACAAGCTGATATGTATTAATGCACAATTAAAGAGGCGTAATCATATACCTTTCACGCCTACATTATTAATGAGAAGGGTATTTAAGATTTGGCTTAAGCCAAATTTAGTTTTCTTATTTGTTTTTTTTTTCGGTTTCAATAAAAATCCTTTCATTTCCATTAAAAGTTATTAAACATATAATAGACATATAACCTCAATATAATTCTTTTTTAAATTCTATCTTTTTCTGAAGAAAAGGTTGCTGACCGCTGACTCAGATTATTCAAAAAATATTATTCATTTTATATACAACTTTGATAGCAAATGAGATTTTAGTTTCATTGAAATCGAACCGTGCTACTCTTCTATTCTTTAGTAGAACAACTGTTTTTTCATCAGCTAGAATTATATAAACAGTTTCGCTTATATTTAAATATAATTTAAAGTGTATATATGTTCAGTTTGTTAAGTTATTAAATATTTTTCTTTATTTCAAGACTTCCTGTATAAATCTTTTTTTATGTTTAATTCTTTTTTTTTTTTTTCAATTCCATGTACAAATATCTATCCTCACTTGTATAAAAATTTAAAAAAAAAAATCAACCAAACTTCCACCCACACCAACCGAACTTGAACTTGGTTTGATGTCATACAACACCTTTATTACGGTGCTTGTTAAATATTTATTTTATATAAATATTTGTTGTAAATATATTTATTGTATAATATGCACTGCTTAACTACCACCACCACCACCACCACCACCACCACCACCCTGCTTCAATCAATTGCCTTTGTATAAATAATAAAATTTATGAACAAAAATTAAAAAAATAATAAAACAAAGGTTATGAATCCTTTGGATGCTCAATGTAATCGTCAACGTAATGACGCCATTTGCGTCAGTCAATTGAAAAATGCTTTAGAAATTGATCGCGGAATTTTGGCGGATAAACCCGATGTTAAAATATTCTTACCATTCCGTTTCTATGTGTACCGGCCCGAAGACTTATTCCAACCGAACACCTACAACAGATTTTTGGGTAAGTTTTTGTTTTTGTTCTTTTGTTCAAAAATTCATTCATTTCACTTAATTGTAATTGTAATGTTATTGCCTTTTTCATAGTTGCACCCACCGGTGATCATGTTATATCATTGATTGATGAAATCTCATATTTATCGGCGCCAGCACCGCTCACTTCGCAATACAATGAAATTAATCCAGAGCAGTTCTGCAATGGTGATAATAGGCCAGCGAATTGTGGTGCGAATTGTATGTGCACACACAAAATCGATATACCCTTGAATGCGGTTGTGGAAGTGGTTTTAGTTGATGAAGGTAAATCAATCGATTGTATGTTCTTTATATAATTTACAAAAACAAAAACAAAAACAGAAAAAAAAAAACTTTATTTGGTTAAGGCGAAATATTAATTATCCTACACATGTAAATATGTATACAGAATGTGGATGTGACAGGTATTTATAAAAGTCAAGTAGTAATGTCTGCAGTCTTTTTCTCATTTTTAAACTTATCGCCCATCGATCGTAGCTTTCAAATAATTTTACCCAATTTAAATATCGACTTGAAAGCAGAATCTAAAACACATATAGAGAAATGTAAGTGTCTAGATCGATTCAAGAATATTTATATCTTTCCGGGCGATGAATGCGAAACAACAAACTTTATGCGGAGGGTATAAAAAACAGTTTTCTTTATACAATTGTTTGCCTGGGTGCCTTCACAATTAATTGCATCTGTTGTACAATTAAAATATTACACCAACACACACACATATATAGAGAATTTTGTGAACCCAACCTAAAAAAAGCATCCACAAATTCATTTCAATGAAAATAATTTCCCAAAAGTACGTGTAGTATATATAAACCTTATATATATGGTGTATATAAAAAGAGGCTTGGCTTTAATCAAACCTTTTTGTGTTCTATTATATAAACGCCACCACCCGGTATGCGTCCGTTTGCTTTCCGTTGCTTCACTATGTTGTGTTGTGGTTCTAACACCAAAATGTAGAGCACAATATGTTTTTCTTGAAATGAATTGGCAAAATGCCAACTCATTGATTGTTAATGTGCTTAAACAATAACAAATTTATCTCTGTTGTTGTTTTTCGTTAATAAACATTTATTATTAGTTGGAAAAAAAAAAAAGTGCATTAAGAACAGAAATCTCCCACAAAATCTTATTCAAAGTTAAACAGAATTAAATTATGAGCACTTTAGTGTGATATGAACCATTTGTGTTCATTATTAAGTTAATGAAATTAAATGAAGTATTAAATATTAAATTCATGCAATTGTAGGTAACTAGGCCTGCCCCCGACGCGGCGGACGTCCTATGAAACACCACCGTGACTGTATTTCATTCATATGAACGACATGCCATCACATATATTGGATATGACAGACTAGATACATTCTGTAGGTAGGGACTCGTGCCAAACGTGTATACGATTAAAAACGTTGGGAAGAAGTTTTCTTTTGATCACTTCTAGAAAAATGTCATTGTTTTGTATCAAAGTTCATGCTTTAGTACCATAGAAAGCCTCAAAAATTATGAAGTCTTTATAGAATGCAACCTTTACCAATCGGGAGAGGTCTTGACTTATGCTTTATTCTAAATAGGAAAACATTAACAGAGCATATACGAACAAAAACTTTGTGATCAACTTTTTTATGGAACCAAAGTCCTTATGGACACCCCTAAATTTCACCTAAACCTAAATGTAATCTTAAATCCGTCCTTCTTGAAGATACATGCGGCGGTATTTAAGTAAATGAAATCTTAAATTATTTCGAAATTATAATGATCAAAATGTAAAGGGTGACCAAGAAAGCCCCATATACTTCGTTTTATATTCATTCACTGCTGGACTCATCGCTACCGATTTCTTCTCGATACCTCTCAATACCTTGATTATTCAAGAAGTATAAATTTTCTAACACATAACTTTACATTAACTGATATTTTTTAATCGAATAAGAAACAGGAGAATATCACCACAAAATAAATGCTATAGGGTACTAAACGATCCTATTTAATTCTTGAAACAATTTTCATTAGTTTCCCATATTTACTAAAATCTTAACTTAACAATAATTTACAAAAATTAAAAATTTTACCATTAACTAACAGGATTGTTTGTTGGCTTTTGACGGAAAAATATCTTGTAAATGTTTTTCTTTATTTTTTTCCGCTCATTTCTGTGTGAGTTAAATAATAGCGTTGGCGTTTTTATTAATAATCAGAGCTGGTTATTCATTATGTGCTTTTAAATACATTTCAATTGTTATGTTTTTTTGGGTTTCATGTGGGTGTTACTGCACCATGAAAACCTCTCCTACCCCCCACCCTCACCGACACTGTAAACCCATTTAAATGCAATTGGTTGCGGTCGTTAGTTTGTTTCACTATGCGAACCGAAAACTATAATTTTAGAATCAAGATCAATCACCAAATTAATAATTAGCCATGGCACTGCGATTACGGTGGTTCGGTATAGTATTGACTTTGACAGTGTCTCTGTGTTTTATGTATATACAATGATTATTGATTTAATGGCTTTGACCATGATTTTTTACAGGGATTCTTAGGAATTCAGTTTTTCTTTTTTATTATTATTATTCGCCATAAAATGACTAATTCTTATAAGCGATATAATTGAGTTGATGGCGATCATTTGATTGGATTGGAATTATTGTTGAAGGTAAACAAAGGGCTTTATTTCATTTGTAATCATAGATTCTTCAACTGGTGCGAACTTGTTTGTTATTAAAAAAAATTTTTAATTGAAATCAATTGACTGGCACGCCTTCAATTTACAAAAGCTTCCTCCGGACATAAAAATTGACCTTAAAAAATAAAAATTTGTGATCGTAATAACAGACACGCTAACAAGTTACAATTAAATTTGGTTTTATCCAAGTTTTAAACCACTGAGGCAAACATATTTAAATAGCTGTTTAAAAAAAGGATAAAGGAGATGTGGATGGTATTTGAAATTTGGCATAAATCAAATTCAGTTTTTGTTTTTTTTTTCTAATTTTGAATTTAATGCTTTATAAAGCTCTGTGTACTGTTCTAACGCATATTTGCTTTGTCTCGTATAGTGCAACAGCCCAATTTGTCACATCCCTTCCATTTGCACGGTTACGGCTTCAATGTGATTGGTATTGGTCGTTCGCCAGATCAAACAGTAAAAAAGATTAACTTGAAGCACGCTTTAGATTTGGATAGGCGTGGTTTACTGCATCGTCAATACAATTTGCCACCTACCAAAGATACCATAGCTGTACCAAATAATGGTTATGTAGTGCTGAGGTTTAGAGCCGATAATCCAGGTGAGTAGAAGAACGAATGAAGTTTTTGGAATTTTTTTTTAATAATTGTTTTGTTTTTTTTTTAATAGGTTTTTGGTTATTCCATTGTCACTTTTTATTCCACATTGTTATTGGTATGAATTTGATATTGCAAGTGGGCACAAATGCCGATTTGCCACCAGTTCCTCCAGGTTTCCCTACATGCGGTGATCATACACCAGCCATTCCTATTAATTAATTACAATTTACAAACAATGCACAACACGCACACAATCACACATATATGTATATATATATATATATAAAACCCACCCACTCTAGCAAGCCAATCAACAACCACAAATAGCGTTGCACAACCCGAGATCTTTATACCTTTACAGATCATTGGGTTTCGGGATTTGTTTTTGTTTTGTTTTTTTTTAATTTTTTTATTTTATTTTTATTTTTTTTTTGTGTGCTGTAAACCTCCTACTTAGACCCAGTACAGAAAAACTACTTTATATATATATGTAATATGTATTTATATACAAAGAAGAAAACTATATTAAAAAAACTTTGTACAAAGTTGGAAAGCCTACTACCCCAGGGGAGATGATGAATGAGAAAGAAAAATGAAAAACCATTCCTTAAGCTTTAATACAAGACATAAAGCTGAGAAGTGCGTTTTTTTTTTTTTTGTTATCAATGTAATATAACTGCCTTATATATTTATATATGTATGGAAAGGAATGCCTGAAGAGAGAGAGGGAGAGCAAGAAAAACTTTTTCAAAAACCAAAACGCTTTAATAGAAAAAACTATGACCATGTCGCTAGACTTTATAAAAAAGAAGCTTTTACACCACAACGGCTTTCTTTTAAAGTTCACCACGGGACTTATGCACTAGCACCAGCCTTCCATAAAAACTTCAAATTGAAACAAAACAAAAAAAAGTTTTTAATCCACAAGAGAAGCACGATCCTTAAAAGAGCTTCTTATATGTAAAGCGGGGTTCTTATACATACACTTTAATACTGGTGCTTTAAATATTACATTTATGATTTTTTTATTTTTTTTTTTTATTTAATTTTATTTTTTAAGCGCTCTCATTTGAACCTTTCTAAACTGAAGACGTATAGAAATCGTAAATTTTTTTTTTAATTTTTTTTTTCATTTGTAGTTAAATTTTTGCTTTATAATTATTTTATATATATATGTAGGTATGTTTATATGTATGTATGACTATCCTTCTACATATTTGCTGTAAAATAATTAATTTTATTATTTAAAAAAAAAATCCTATTTTTTTAGTTTTGTCTCCTTGTAAAAAGTTTTACTATAGTTTGTATTTGTTTTTTTATTTTGTTTTGTTTTTTTTTTTTTTATATTCTTTTTAGAGGTGTTGTAATAATATTGTATAAAAGTATGAAATCGTTTTGTTTTTTATTTCAATAATTTTATTTTATATATTTTTTTTGCCACAAAAAAAATAAAATAATTTTCTTTTGCTGTAAAAAACAAGCCTTAAAATGTTATTTTCCTTCTTTCTATTATTAAATATGTATATGTGGTAAATATAATAATTTTTTTTATAAGATTTAAAAAAAATATTCAAAAAGTTTTTATTTGCTGTTAATACTGGAAAGAAAATACAAACAGCAAGAACACACAAATTATGATTAGTTAAAAAATAAATTTGAAAAAAAGCAAATACTTTTTAAAGTTATTTATTTTTATAAGAAATTTGAAAAAAAAACGCTTGTTTACATAGCTTGCTATTAAATTTTGCGGGAACAATTTCTTTTTTTTTTTTTAATTAAGAAAGAATCTTTAAAAGACGGCTGTTACGATTTGTTTAAGTTACCGTTATATTATATGATCCCGTTATAAACATAAATAACCCATTTCTTTGATCGGTAAAGGTTTGTTTCTACGAGGCAGGTTTTTGAATTTTCAATAAAGACCAAATTTCAACCAAAAAAAGTTGACATTTCGTTTAAACAAGTTATAGTCAGTAATATAGATTAATCAGTACAGTACAGACATTGTTAGACCCTATAGCAAAATGTTTTTTTTTTTTAAATAAGCAAATCGGCCACCCCTTTAATACACAAAAATGTAAATATCAGCACAAAAAATTGAGTTGAAATTTAGCATACAGTCAACTACTTGCCGAAAATGGTCGCATCCACATCTGAAGGGTATTTAAAATTTGCTTAAAGTTACAAACATTACAACATCGATTCAGTGTGCGATGCTGATTTAAAATATTTATCTGTTGAAACCTCCTTCTACCATGCGCTTCAATGTCGTCCAGAAGTGTATTGAAAGGAATATTATTTTGAAAAAAAATTACTGATAATTTTGTTTATAATTCATCTTAGGTTATGAATCCATTGGATGCCATTTGTGATCGTAAACGTAATGATGCGGTGTGTGTATCGAATTTAAGAAATGCCAAAGCTGTCGATAAAAGCGTTTTGGTGGATCGGCCCGATGTGAAAATCTTCTTGCCATTTCGTTTTCATGTCTACGAACCAAAAAATCTATTCATACCCAATACTTATAATCGATTTTTGGGTAAGTTGGTCAAAAATCTCACTTCTAACACTTTCGCAATTCTCTCCGTCTTTTTTTCACCCTCTGTGTCATTCAATTATAAACATTCGGTAACACGTTGTTGCATTTGGAACAGTCAATAAACGTTATTTACCATTCATGTGAACATTTTTATATTTTTTGCACTTTTGTTTAAATACACTACTGGCTGTAGTGGCTCCTAGCGGTGATCACTTGTTATCGCTTATCGATGAGATATCGTATATATCACCGCCAGCTCCTATGCTCTCGCAAATACATGACATACCGCCAGAGCTATTTTGTAACGGTGATAATCGACCAGCGGATTGTGGCAGCTTTTGTGAGTGTGTTCATAAGATTGATATACCGTTGGGGGCTGTGGTGGAGGTGGTGATGATCGATGAGGTGCAACAAGTGAATTTAAGTCATCCATTTCATCTGCACGGTACCGCCTTTTATTTGGTGGGTTTGGGACGTTCACCAGATCAGACAATTAAGAAGATCAATCTAAAGCATGCTTTAGATTTGGATCGTTTGGGTATGCTGGAACGAGACTTTTCCAAGCCGCCCTTCAAAGATACAATAGCCGTACCCAATAACGGCTACGTTGTGATACGTTTCCGAGCCACCAATCCTGGCTACTGGATGTTTCACTGTCACTTTCTCTTTCACATAGTGATTGGTATGAATTTAGTGTTTCAAGTGGGTACCCATAGTGACCTGCCACCCATACCCGATACATTTCCCAAGTGTGGTGATCACGTGCCGCCCATATCATTCTATTAAAACGCTTCAAATGTGGGTGTTTCGTGCGCTCTCTATTTATGTATAAGTTTATGTATAATTTCATGTTTTCTTTCACCATTTGTATATATAACTATATCAGAATCATATGAAGAGACACAGCAAGCTTAGACCAAATCTTTGAAGCTCATTATTTTATAAAAAAAAAAAAAAAAAACTATATTTGGTTTGAGCCAAATCTACAATAAGTACTCACCACTTAGTTAATTATTCACATTTCCTTATGATCTAACAAGTAAGAAAACTAAATTTGGATTAGGACAAATCTTAAATACTTATTTGAAATGTATTACGTATCAGCTAGCAAGTCGGGTTTTATGCTGAGAATGGTTTTTTATAAATTGTGGGCGCGCCTGATATTGAACCACGACCATTTTTCATACATCGATGGATGTGCACCAAAATTTAAGTTCATGGATCAATGTTTGTGGCAAATATAAATATTTTTGTCAATTGTGGGCGTGTCTGTAATCCGACCATGTCCATTTTTGGCACATCTATAGATGGGATAACTATGGATATGCATATGAAATCATAAGTGCAGCATGAGATATAAAAATTCTCGTTATTTCTCAGTTTTTTGAGACCTAAAGACATATAATAATAACACACAAAAGGACAGACACCTGGACAATTGTATCTATTCATGAATATTACTACTAAGTGGGTGAGTATGTATATATTTATATGTATGTAAGAACATTAACGAATTTCCCTTTCACCCTAAAAAAATAACTGATTGTTGATCTATAATAATTTTTTTTTTTAGTTCTATTTATACGTGTATGTAATATTACGTAAGTGTGTATGTGTTGTTATATTAAGCGTGTATTATGAAATAAAATAAATATTTTTTTATTCTAATTTCTTGGTTAATTTTAATTAATTTATATGCAACTCATGAGTATATACTGCACACACGCGAACACAGTATACAAACTGTTACATAACTGTCACAATTCTCACTCATGCACACCACTGAATTTAGCAACAATTTCAGCTTTTTATATAAACATACAACATTGCACATGTGTGTGTTCAGACAAATGCAATACAAACCTCACCACTAAACTGTGATGTATTGCAAAAAAAAAAAAGAAAAACTTGAAAAAAAAACCGTCTTTCTCATGAACTCTGCTATCATTTTACATTCACGAATTTCACACTTTAGTGGCCTCCGATGCTGATCACTTAATATCGTTAATTGATGAAATCTCGTATGTATCTCCGCCGGCCCCCGTTTTATCCCAATACGATGATATACCCGCTGAGGTGTTCTGTAATGGGGACAATCGTCCAGTCGACTGTGGTGAAAATTGTGAATGCGTGCACAAAATTGATTTGCCCCTTAACGCTGTAGTAGAAGTCATACTTATCGATGAAGTTCAACAAATCAACATAAGTCATCCCTTCCATTTGCATGGTTCGGGGTTTTATGTGATTGGTATGGGTCGTGTGTTGGAGGAGAATGATGCACGAATGAATTTAAAATTAGCTTTGGAGTGGGATCGTAAGGGTTTGCTGGAGCGACATTACATAAAACCGTCTGAACGGGATACGGTAGCGGTGCCTAATAATGGTTATGCGGTAATACGGTTTCGTGCCAGTAATCCTGGTGTGTGGATGTTCCATTGCCATTTTCAATATCACATCGTAATTGGTATGAATTTATTATTTCAAATTGGAACTAAAGAGGATTGGCCGCCAGTGCCAGAAAATTTTCCAACATGTGGCGATTACGTGCCCTCAATTGAAACATTTTGGTGAAAATCAAACAAATATATTTTAATCGGTCCAACCCGATTATTTAATACCCTACACCACTTAGTTTTAATTGTTTAGCTATAAAAAATTCTCTAACATAATTTATTCTAAAATATGTTGCGTTCTAAGAGTCAACCGCATAGAGAGAGAGAGAGATTTAGGCTAAATTGAGAATTGGCTAAATTAGGCTAAATTGAGTGTATTTTAGTAGAGCAGACAGACAGACTAACGGACACAATTAATAAATAAATTAATCCTGAATCCATTGGTATAATAAAAGGCGGTTCTACCTTCAAACGTTATAGTTATCAGAAGGGGTGCAGGGTATAATCCCAATAAACAATATTTTTTTGTGTTAAGTTAGTCAATTATTTTAGAGAAATTTTGTTGTTGTTTTTATATAAATATTTCAATAATAATCAATTTGTTTGTGTTTTATATCACAGCGATTAAGTTAATATTGAATTTTTAGTTAATTTTATGTTTTTTAAAAACAATAAATAAACAGTGTATGAAATTAAAAAAAAAAAATTTGCAATAGTTTTATTTTTACATAAATTGATGAAAAAATACAAGTTTAAAAATTAACGTTGTATAAAAATGCACACAAAAAATGTATGGATTGTATTGTGCGTTCTCTGTGTCTGTGTGTTACTTGATTTTAAAAACTTACCTCCGGAAATTTCTCTTTTGTGTTCGTATTTACGATTCGTGCAGCAGTACCTTCGGTTACTTTTTTCCACTAAAACGAGCGTCAATATATTTTGCCGAAACCAATTTGTAATGGAAAAATTTACACACAACACAAAAAAAACTTTCTCGAATACTTTTTTATTCTTAAGCAGATTATTGCCTGATTTCTTAATTTATGATTATTCACTGTTTTGACGCTACACTTAATATAATTGCAATACGAAAAATATATATATTTTGATTAAAATGAAGAAGATTTTGCACATTATGAACAGGAAACTAATTTTATACTGTGCCAAAATATTAACGAAACTTAACATCCACTATTTTACCGCGGAAACAGGAAATTGCCATCTATTCGCATAAAACATGGCATTAAACTTTTTTTACAATAAAAATTGATATGATGACATAACTGCGCACTCATGCTTTTATATGTGAAACACAAAAAACACTATCTCGAAATTTTTTTTATTCTTAAGCAAATTATTGCCTGAATTCTTAATTTATGATTATTCACTATTTTGATGCTACACTTATTATAACTGCGACGGCAAAAATCATACATTTTTTAATTAAAATTAAGAAGATTTTGCACGTTGTGAACGTGGAAACTAATTTTACTATGCCAAAATAACAATGAAACTTAACAACTCTGATTTTGCCGCCAAAACAGGAAATTGCCATCTATTCGCATAAAACATGGCATTAAACTTCTATTACGATTCAAATTGAAATGATGACATGACTGCGCACTCATGCTTTTATATGTATTATTATCTGAAGCCCAACGATAGCATTTGATTTTAATTACATCCCGGTTTTTAATGAAAAAATTTATTAAGAGAAACGCAAAAAACACTTTCTCAAAATTTTTTTATTCTTAAGCTGATTATTGCCTGAATTCTTTATTTATGATTATTAACTGTTTTGACACTACACTTAATATAACTGCGGCTGCAAAAATCAAACATTTTTTTATTAAAATTAAAAAGATTTTGCACGTTGTGATCGTGGAAACTAATTTTATACTATGTCAAAATAACAATGAAACTTAACAATTCTTATATTACCGCCGAAACAGGAAATTACCATCTGCTCGCATAAAACATATTTTTATATGTATTATTATGTCTAACCCAACGATAGCATTTGATTTTAATTACATACCGATTTTTAATGACACACGGAAAAACACTTTGCCGAAATTTTTTTTATTCTTAAGCAGATTATTGCCTGAATTCTTTATTTATGATTATTCACTGTTTTGATTCTACACTTAATATAACTGCGGCTGCAAAAATCACACATTTTTTTATTAAATTTAAAAAGATTTTCACGTTGTGATCGTGGAAACTAATTTTATACTATGCAAAAATAATAATGAAACTTAACAACTCTGATTTTGCCGCCAAAACGGTAAATTGCCATCTGTTCGCATAAAACAGCATTAAACTTGTATAACAATTAAGCATTGCCATTTGCATGATACATTTTCGTATAAGAACAGAAGAAGAACATACATTAGATGTAAACAAATAGAAAAATTTCATAAAAGGAGACTTTTAAATAAAATTTATATCAATAATTGTTGTCATGGGAAAATTAAAAAAGAAATCAGCAAAAAGTAAGACAGTAGTACGCAAAGCTAAGAGTACTACCCAAGAATTAAATGAACCGGAAGAGGAATTGAGTGTGGCGGAGCTGCAGGAATATACAGCAGATAGTAGCTTAAATGATGAAGGAAATGTTGATGTAGAATTTGAGGAAGAAACTGCCAACACCAGTAGTGAATTAGCTGCCTGCAGTAATATTGAAAAGCCTGCAATGGCAAAGAAATCATCTATTCCGAACACCAAACGACAGAGTCTACCAGCCGCCTTAAATGTCAGCAGCAATAATAATGCACGGAAATCCAAAAAACGTCGTGATAGTGGGACATCCAGTGAAGAAGAACGATGGTTAAGTGCTATTGAATCTGGCAAATTGGAACAGGTGGAGGATGTTGAACTGAAAAAGATTAAAGATCCCAAACTAATGACAGCACGCCAAAGGGCGATCTACGATCGCAATAATGACGATACCAGTATGTCAGGCTTTGCTGAATCTCTGATGGCTTTGCCAATCGGCTATAAAGAGAAGGAGAAGCCACAAACAGCCGAAGAAATTCAAAAAGCTCAACTAAAATCACAAAAGCGCAAACAATTGGCCGACGAGAAACGTGAAAAAGACAAAAAGAAGACAATGGAACGTTTGCTAAAGAAACAGGAAACTAAACAGAGATCCACAAATAAGCCGAAATATGCCAAAGGACAGCAACCCGTTATACGGTATCGTCACACCTTAGAAAGCGGCGCCACCATACAAATGCCACCCGGCCACGATTTTCCTTTAAAAGCACAAACTGCCAAAGAACCACCCAAAGTGGTATTGTGTGCTATAGCCGGCTGTAATAAACAAAAAATATACAATTGCTCCAAAACCAATTTGCCTTTGTGCAGTTACGAATGTTATCGCAAGAATGTATTATCACTTAAGGACATAATGTGTTAAAAATATCAGTTTGTTTATTGATTCATAAGATAGCTATTGATTAGTTCCTGCTGTTCCCCCTCTATACGCTGTAAATATAAATATTCATTCTTCAAACGCTCCAACTCCAAATGTTTTTCATGAATTTTAGTCTATAAGAAAAAATACGTTTTATGAATTTATAATAAAATAAAATTAATTTCATTACACACACCCACCTGATAAATTTGTTGTTCCGTTTGCCGTTGTTGGGCAATCGTTTTCAATCGATTTTGTGTAGCAATGGCTCTTAGCTTCTCTCTTTCTACATGTTTAGCATAGTTGTGCAGAATGTTGTGAAAATCATCCGCCAAGCGTTTAAATTCCTGCAACTTGTTGGCATAGTCCAAACATCCTTCGCGCAATTCTTCCGTTTCGTTGGCAAGACGGGGATCTTGTACTCTCAACCGATAAATATCGTCAAAAAATAAACCGGCCTTGTGAAGTTCTTCCGACATTTTAAGGGTAAAATTAAATTCCTGCACTACACTTATGTGCATACCCCTGCCGAGTCGTTGCCATGGCTTCGGTTACCGTAACATAAATATTTGGCCTTATATAGTATATTACACAAAAATTGAGCTATCCATTGTTATCCCATCTACCTAATTGCCAAAAATCGGCGTGATTGGAATACAAACACGCCCACAATCAACAATCTGCCCCAAACATTGACCTATGAACTTGAAATTTGATACACCTATTCATAGTTATTGCAACCACCTATGTGCCATAAATGGGCGTGGTCGATTTACAGACGCACAATCTACAAAAAATCATATTCGACTTGCAAACTGATACAAACACTATTAGAGGGCGTAAGAATATACCTGCTACGTCCACGATTATAGATGTGTAGGGTATTTAAGAGTTGGTCTTAGCCAAATCTAGTTTTCTGACTTGTTATTTGTATAGTCTGAAGCTAAGGAAAAGTCTGTTTTATTAAAATATTGTTGTCATTTTATTGTGAATGAATTCTGTGATGGTTTTCTTAGTCACATACATGCCTGTTATAATATATATATATATGTGTGTGTGGTAATAATTGTATGCGGATCTGTTAATATTAAGGAACAAATGTCTTAATATTGATTCCGAGAAACGTCTTCTCATGTTTCTTAGGTACTGCCCCAACCACTGGTGGAGCGCCATAGCTAGGGTAACACATGATACGTACGTACTATGGGTGTCCGTGAAAGTCATGTAGCATTCTTACGCTTATTCGATTGCAAACGTGCCAGACCAGTGCGTTCCTCCTCCTCATCGCTGGTGTATTGATGCATACCGCTAGAGCCAGCACAAGAAGTACCAGATGATGATCCGCCACCTCCGGAAGGATTGCGTACCGATGAGGTGGCCTGCAACAGCTCTTGATCGGGTGCATTCCGATTTTCATACAATAACACTTGTAAGGTTTCCTCATATATTCGTGCCTCCGGAAATTCCACTTTTGTATGTTTACGATCGGTGGCATAGACAATGGAAGTGCAACAAACTTCAGCTACTTTCTTGCCATGACCATAAAATGACCAACAACAAATTTCGCTGGGGCCGATAACATCCTTAATGAAAAGTATGCGCTCATTGAAACGCAAGGATAACTTGTCGAATAGTTCAATATTCTTAAGCAGATTATCGTCGGAATTGTTTGTGTATGAATATTTGTTGTTTTGACGTTGCACCACTAATATAACCGCCGGCTTGGATGAAGAACTAATTAACATTTGCTCCTCCTTCTGAGAAGTGATCAACGGTATGCGACAAATTGGTTTGGGTTCTTGATAGGCCAACAAGGCACGCTCACATGACATAGCCAACTCGGTAATACAATAATATTTGGCCTCGGCCAATAGTTCAGCTATTTCTCTGTGTGATTCGGGTAATGGTACAGTACCATCACGGAGATAATTCAAAATTGTACCAAATTGTTGACCACAACGATCAATGAGTATCCAACCTAAAAAACTCACCTTAAAATACAAACAGTTTCATATAAAACAACGAATTCAACATACCTTCTGAATCGGTAAGCACCTCCATTCGACCGCTAAACATAGCACTCAACATGGTGTCATTATGTTTTGTTAGGGTACCAATGGTCGTATAATATAAACGACCGCCCACATTCAATTTAACATATTGTGAGCCATGTCCTTTAATGAGAGTTTTTTGATCACCAGACATTTTTGGTGCAGCCAACAGCACCAATTGATCACAAGGCTGGGAAATTATATGGGTTTTTCCGCTTCCCAACGAGCGATTCAATGTTACTAATGTGTTGCTCGTTGTTGATGTTGTAGACGAACTACCCAAATTAAGGGCGGCAGCATTTATCTCTAGCAGAGACAATGAATTATTGGAGCCTTTGCAAACGCTTTCTTTGTCGTTTGTGCTCAGTGCTGATTGCGTTAATGTAGCAATTTTGGCGGTTTCTTGTTATATGATTCCAAACAAAAGACTAAATATAACTTTTTATGTGAAATAGAATCTGATTCACAGATAACAGTTAATTGCTTTTGTAAGGGCGATGTCACACACAAATTCTGTGTGCCCTTGATGTGTATTTAATAACGTATAATAAAAACCAATGGGAATAAATGAAAATGAAACAAAACGGTTTTCTTTTGGCAAAAAGTTGTCATCCATAACAAGTAATATTTTATAGCTATTTGTGTTGTCTTAGTTAATGAATATGTTCATGAATTTTTCATATGCCTTAAATTGTTTATTAATTTAATTTCTGATAAGGAAGAATTGTTCATGAAACTATTTTAGAAACCAAACAAGCAAATGATTCTTTGATTCAATGGCTATAATATAATGCTAAGTTATACTATTTTTGAAACCAATAAATTTTGAATTTTCCAAAATTTTCTCTCCCCTATTTTCTTGCATTTAGAGAAACACCTTGATCTTGTGGGAAATGTAATTTTTATTAAAATAATGAATTCGCCGTCTTACATATATGTATACATATATACGTTTCTCTATTTCATTTTTATAAAGAGAAAAAAAAAAAAAAAACGTGGAAAAAATGAGAAAAAAAAAAACAAATTTCCAATTGCAAGTGTTTTGTCTCATATAATAATTTGTTTTTGTTTTTTTTTTTTAATCATACAACATGCATATTTTTTTGAAAAAGAAAACATTTCAGATGATAAATCACTTCATTACATATTAAACTATGCAATGATCCAAATGAATACAAAAATTAAACTTTGTATAAATTTGCGAGAAATCCGGCATAGCAGTAAAATTATTAAAATCAAATAAAATGTAATAATGAAGCCATTGTGTATGTGTATGTGTTTGTCTAAGCCACCTACTACTATTTAAGAGTAGAATACGGAGTATATTTATATGTATGTGTGTATATGTATAGTAAGCATATTAAGTACGCTTAATATATATAAAGTTAAAATTTACATTGAGGTTACTTTCGCTGCTGAAGCTTCATTTGAATTTTTATTACTTTTATTATCGTCGTTATGTGCTTTCAACGTGGACGATGAAGAAGACGATGCTACTAAATTGGCGGCAGCTGTGGTAGTGACGATTGAAAAGGGACTTTTCATATTCATATCGCTGTCAGTCTTTATACGCTTGGCTTGATTTTTGTCTCCTTTTTCTTCTTCTGCATTAGCCTCACGATTAGTAGGCGATGCGGCTCGTTTTTGCGCCTTTGGCTGATCAGCTTCGGCCTCATTTTCATCATCGGTTGTTGAACGCTTTTTTTTATTCGCTGCCAATTGTGCTACATCTTCGGTCTCAGTGGGATTGATTTTGCTGGGCAGCTCTAATATAGAAGGTTTAAAACGTATAATAACGGCTGTCATGTTGTCACAACCGGTGCCATCGCCCATTGTGTTCGGAGCAAGACAAGTTTCAAATAATTCCTCGCAAATTTCTGACATTTTTTTATCCTCAGTTTTAAGACGCAAACGTACAAAGTCCACCACCTCTTCGCTAGACATGTAATTCCAAATGCCATCGCAAGCCAACACCATAAACTCATCATCCGGTGTTATAATCAATTTCTTAATATCAGGCAACGCTGAGATCATTTGCTTTTCGGCTGACAAATCGGCATTCTATGATGAGAGAATAAAACTGAGAGTGATTGTATAGAAAGAATGAGATAACAGTTTACCATTTTATATCCATGATCGCCCAGAGCTCGTGAAAGATTGAGGCCACCGTTGACACGTCCATCAAGTGTTACACGACCGCCCGCTTTAACAATACGTTCAAATTCTTCAGCATCTTCGGGCTTATGATCAAAACTCATTTCCACTGCTGCGCCGTTACGGCAAACAACGCATCGCGAATCACCGGCATTAGCCACATACAAGTCGCGACCTACCAACAAAGCGACCACAGCTGTGCAACCGCTATCTTTGCCCGGCTCTTCAATCATATTAGCGCAAAAGTTCTCATTGGCCAGAATGCTTTCTTCATCTTCTTCCTCTTCGCCCGAATCCTCGTCCTCATCATAACCGCCATCTTCTGAACCATCCGAATCGTTTTCATCGAATTCGTCATCTTCGTCATCACCCGAATATTCCAATGCTTGGCGTGCTAAAAACATATGTGAACAGGTTTACAAAAAAAAGCACAAAAAATAGAAAACCCGTTATATTTACCTTCAAATTCGGGATCTTCTTCAGAAGAGGAATCCATTGTTATCGCCTTCTCTTTAATTTTCACCTCCTTAGTTGTGGACGTTGAAGTGATGGCAGCATCGTTTGTCTCACCTTGACTAAGGGATGTTTTTTTCGTACTGTGTATGTTGGAGTTGGAGTTACCGTTCTGTTTCGATTCACAATCGGCTTCATTGGAATTAGTGGTAGTGGTAGTGGTGGTACTTGTATGCGATATATTCATAGAACTATCAGTACTCTTCGTTACTGTTTCGTAGCGTTGAACTTTGGCTTCTGATGACGATACACTGCCGTTCTGTTCACTCTCTTTAATTGTTGTAGTTGTGACACTACCATTAGCCGATCTCATCGGTACGGCTGCTGCTGAGGACGATGATGATGCTTTAGCTTCCGCTTCAGCACTATTATCACCGGTAGCCAAAGCAACGTTTTTCATACTTCGAAAAAAAGGTGGCGCTAAAAAGAAGTGTTTACGTTTGTGAAATTGTCTTTGGAAACGTAGCTTACTTACCCTGCGTAGAACTGCCACCACTTGCTGTTGCCGCAGCAGATTTTGATGTGGATGAACCCTCCGGTTTACAATCTGGATCTAAAACTGCTTTGTTTGCGGCATCTGCAATAATGGCCGCAGCTCGGCGACCCCTCAAGTACGGTGACTGCGGTTTGGGAGCTGCATTCTCTTTTAATTTCTTCAACTCTGGCATAGACGGATGACCCTTATACTTTTCCATAACCTCATCCAATGGCAGAGTACCCTCTTCATGCAGTTCAGCCAAATCTTCATCTTCATCATCCTCCATAGCATCACTATCCTCACCTTGACATAAATTCTTTTCGGCCGCAATCACTTTAAGCGTTTCGATAATATCCGGTTCCAATAGGGTTTTATCGAAACCGAGAAAAGCATCTTTGAGTGCTTGCTCGTAATTGCCTTCACTGTACGATTTTAATGTTTTTAAAAAGGCGGGAAATTGATCAGCACAATATGTGGAAACTTCTGCTCCGCCATGACCATCATAAACCGCAAAAAATGATGCTTTTGTATCATAATTTAAGATTGAATTGTGAGCATCCTAAAAAATTGAAAAAATTTTCTTTTACAAACTTTATAAAATTTTTTTTTTGTTGTTGTTGTTGTTGTTGTTTTTTTTTTTTTAATTCATTTACCTCTTGACTGTTGCGCCAACCTTGCATTGAACTCGCCCCCACCACCAGATAATCGTTAAATTCATCTGTGGATTCCTTATCTGTCTTGGCTTGGGATAGGTAAGCTCCCATAATTTATGTTATTTGCCTAACTGTATATATGTGTGTTTGCAATTTTACGTCTTTGCGCTAGAAAGCCGGCTAAAAATCGATCAATGCGTTCGTTGCTAACGTAATAGCTATTACGTTAAGTTTCATTTATATTAGCAGAGCACACTGGAAATATTTCTTTAATACAGATAAAAAACTTTGTGGCAAATCCTACTTTACTTCAAGTATTTTATTAATTTAATAAAGTTACTTAGATATATATTTATATATATATATATGTTTTTTGTATTGTAGTCGAAAAAAATGCTACTTTCTATGTTTTCAAATTGCTTTTGTTGTCTTCTCAGTATACACATATATGAATTTCCCACGCCTTGGCTTAAAAATTTTTAGCACTTAGTAAACTTTTGTTAAATTATTACACAAATATTGCATTTTCATGGCATGACAGACAAGCTGTATTCATTTTCCACAATGAAAACTATTTGTTGGTATATATTTAATTTCTATTTGATTGAATTTCACATTAAAGTACAACAATAAAAAATTGTGCCATTTGCACGCTTATTACTTTCAATTATTAACAAAGTTGGCTGCAATTCTAACAATCCACAAAGTAGTTCATTTTCAAGCGTTCCATTTTTATCTTTTGCATGGTTGACTATTTAATTCAGAAAATGGCAATAAGCGGCCCATGTGTATATCTTCACTCGCGAAATGCGAATCAATGCAATGTTTTCACTCTTGTTCACCAAATATGTTAAAGGCGATGAACATATGAAGAACATTTGCTTATTTCATTTTAACTAATGGTGCGGACTTATATGTTGACCAAAAAGCTACATTTTTTGAACCATTTACACAAGATTTCAGAATAAACAATTTTGTGCACAAAAAGTCTGTTAGTAAATCGCTCTTGAAATGATACGAATCCAAGATTAATAACGGTTCATTTAAGACAATAAAGGGAGAAAAAAAATGTATGTATAAAAATAAATCATTAACGGAACATTTTTATAATACACAACTAACCCTGACTACTCCATTGCGAAACTTTTTTATTTTCTACCTATTTATTTACTTTAATCTTCGAGATATTTTTAATTATGGAACAAAAGATTTCTTAATTTTCTTCTTCTATATATTATAAAAATACATTTATGAATTATAAATTGTTTTTTGTCATAATTTCTGTTAATTTTTGGAATACCACGGCGCTTACACAACTTTCAATTTCTGTTATCTGACTTGGTGATAAATTACTAGTTATCACTTTTTTAGCTAATGCTCCAAATAACTGTATGGTACTGTTATATTCATCATTTGCTTTAGTACAATTCTCTGAAACATTGCATACACCTGCGCCATATTCAGGAAATTTACTTTTTCTAGGTTTAGGACATGATTGCGAATCTGAGTCGGGTAGGGGATAATTGCACATTTCTATATTTGCCGTTTCTATGGGGTCTGGTTCTTCACAAGCTTCATTTTTACAAACTATATTTTCAATAGTTCTGTTTGGTTAATTGTTTAATTAGTTCTACATGTATCCAGCATCGTATTAAATTATTTCTGGCTTACCGTCTGGAGCTTTGTACATACTCTAGAAATGTCATCAGGTTATAGTATTTCCAAAGACGCTTCTTTCCATTTGGCGGACAACCATTTTGTGCACTTAGCATATTTTTATTCTTTTTATATGAATCTCTTAACGTTTTCCACCTTTTCTTGCATAGTTGCGCTAAAAAAAGAAACTAAATAAATATTATATATGCATGTGTGCATTAACTTACCCCTTGCGTTTACTGTTTCAGCAATTTTCAGCCAAACTATTTCTTTTTTGGCAACATTTTTATAATCCGGATGTAATATATTGTACAATATTTCATTTTTTCGAATTTCTTGAATTAAAAATTCATCAAATTTCATATTTTGCAGGATTTTTTCTATTTTAATTATATGTTTTATCAGTATATAGGCTTCTAGCTGCTGGCTTCACTGTTTTTTTTGTATGCCAGCAGCTGAGCTGTTTATATATTGAGCAGCTGGCAACATGTTTACGCTAAACATTTTCTTAATGTCAATTAGCTGCTCTTTTATTATTAAAATAGACAATTAATTATAAAAATAAATAATAAAAAATTTTGTTTAAAGATATTCAAAATTGTTTCTATTTTTAGCCAACTACAGTAAAGAAAATATTGCAATAATAAGTACAGATTTATTGAGGATAAAATCTGGCAACGCTGTTTTATAAAAATAAGAAAAAATTTATACATATGATAGGCATGAAGTTTTCAAGCTGTTCTTATGCAAAATTTTCTAATTCAAAAGATTTACACAAAAAAATAAAATTTTCGATCATATTTATATCCAATTACAATAAATAGAATGTAAAATTAATATTACTTTAAGTTTTTAATACAAATAAAACTTAAATTAAATGTAAAATTATATTATGACAGGGATATTTGTAAAATAGTCTTGGGTTCTAAATGCAATTTATTGAATGAATAATGCTTAAATATATTCATCATGTTTTCTTTGTTTTTCCACCAACATTGCACAATTCTAATCTGTATGAAAATTTTCTGCATTTCTGTCACTAATCTGATCGGCTACAAACCCTTGCTTTGGTTTTATAAACAATTTCATAAAGAAAAAACCACTTTACTGGGATTGTTACAAAGATAATCCTTCTTTATGAACTCGAAATAGCTTTAATATAATTATGTTTCTTGTTTATTTTTTTAATGCGATTCCAGAAGCTTTATTATATATTATGGCAGAAAACTTTGAGGTTTATAATTTCTTTTATGGGTGTTTTTATTTCTTTATTTCTTAATGCACACTTTGAGTAATGATGACAGATATATGCCAAACACAATATTATGAACAATATTTATTATTAAATAATGTAATTATCTATAGAAATGTTTTAGGCTGATGAGGTGATATCTGTAAAATGGCCACTTTGCAAGATTTGCGATAAGCGTTCCACTTCTTGTAGAGAATTTGCATTTTTGATAGCCGTTCGTATACGTTGAATATCCTCCGGATTACAACTACGCATATTGCCACCACTCGCCGCTTTAGTGTTTCCTTCCATTTGTGCTGCCACAGCGGAAATTTTCGATTTTCTAGTTATCTCTTTCAACATGTCCTTTCCTTGTTTACTTCGAAAGAATTCTTGCGCTTCTTTACGATGCTTTTGTTTAATCTTTCTAAAATCTAACAATTTTAATTGTGGAAATTTATATGCCATGTATTCGCGGTAATGAGCTTTGGTTGATACTGGATTCATTATTAGACATAGTGTTTCTAAATTTGACAAATGTGATAATGGCTCTAGATCACCAAACTCTTGCAAATTATTTCCACTGAGTATCACTGACCGTAAATTCGGCACACAATCATTCAAATCCTCACCAATTCTCAATATGCGATTGTTATTTAAAAGTAAACAACTTAAACGCGGCAAGAAGGGTAATCCGTCCAGTTTTCTGAGATCATTGTCAGACAAATCGATTGTATCGAATTGGTCTAGAGTGGCTCCCAGATTTTCTATTTGTGGT
This sequence comes from Ornithomya fringillina, assembly GCA_963978525.1. Lineage (NCBI taxonomy): Eukaryota > Metazoa > Arthropoda > Insecta > Diptera > Hippoboscidae > Ornithomya > Ornithomya fringillina. The sequence goes on along the minus strand of OZ021694.1, from coordinate 2,535,092 downwards.
ATTTTGTAGCCTCTCAAGTCCAGTTCCCGTTCTCTACAGGGATTTATAAATTGCATGGATTGATTTATTAATTCCGGTGTTAATTTTACCATTTTACAGATATATTAAGAATATAAATAATTTCAGCGCTTAACGTGAAGTTGACACAATTCCGCTGTTTTTACTAACAGAATGTTTCATTTTTATCTGTTCCAAATGCGTATATGAAATGAAATTAAAGAAAACTTCAATTTGTTACGAAATAAATTTTTATGTTGATTTCAAAAAAATTTTCCGTTTTATTGCTGTTTGTTACAAAGATACATGAGCATGTGTAATCATTGCGTATAGAAAAAACAGTTAGTACTGAATAATTCTTTTGATTTTTTAGTCTTTGGCCGCGTAATTTTATAAACTAAACTGTGTTGTAAGTTGTATAGAAATCCTTTATCTACTCCACTAAATGCCGCACATGTAATCTATCATTATGTAATATAATTAATGAAGTGCTTTCGTTATTCTGGTTTATATAATTGTAACATATTTGTATACTGTGAAAGTTTGTGCAAGTGCAAAACGTACGTACGCCATTTTGTTTTATAGTATGATTTATTTTCATATATTTTAGCCTTTGGCCGCGTAATTTTATAAACTAAACTGTGTTGTAAGTTGTATAGAAATCCTTTATCTACTCCACTAAAGGCCGCACACGTAATCTATCATTATGTATTATACGAGTAATTAATGAAGTGCTTTCGTTATTTTGGTTTACATAATTATAACATATTTGTATACTGTGAAAGTTTGTGCAAGTGCAAAACGTACGTCCGCTATTTTGTTTTATAGTAATTTATTTTCATATTTGTATGAGCAACAACTGAAATGAACAGTGGCTTGTAATTGAATATCAAGTGTGTGAGTGTGTGTATATGCAGACTTTAAGAACCTTCTGGATTTTATGTACTTTGAAAGTTAACTTTAAATACGTACGTACAAAAATGAATATTCATATCAGTGGGTGAAATTTGTTTTGATGGAATGCTTAATATCGATCAGCAACGTGCTATATGCAAATTTCAATCAGTTCACGGCCCCACACACATATTCGTGAAAAAACCTGTCGGAGGATAACGCTACATCAATAATTGACGCATTTCTCTTATGGCCACAAAAAAGCAGGTACAATGTTGAAATATATAATAAATTTAGGTAGTTCTATTTAAATTTAACAAATTACACCATTACGATAAGCCCACATTAGGCCAAAAATCTCCAATGGCCTCCAGAATATAGTTACAAACTTGAAATTTAATATACGTGGGTTCACTTACACATGGTTTCAATAAAAAACAAATAAGAAAACTAAATTTGGGTTAGGCCAAATCTTAAATACCCTGCACATTTACAAGGGTGGGTTTGCCCTCAAATAATGTATGTATCAGCTGTAGTGTAGTGTAGTTTTATGTTTTTTTTTTGTAATTTGTGGGCGTGCCTGTTATCTGACCATGCCCATTTTTGGCATCTCGATGGTTGGAATAACTATAGATATGCATACCGAATTTCAAATTCATAGGTTAACTTTTGTGGCAGATATATAGATGTCGATTGTGGGCGTGGCTTTTGACTTGAATTTCCTTTTCTTAAATAGCGATCTGAGTGTAAAAAGTAAAAATATCTGTACAGAATTTCTGCTCAATATCTCAAAATTTACGCCTGTGAGAGTCAGACAGACAGACAGGCAGACAGACGAACACATGGACATACATATCATAGGTGGACTCAGTTTTTGATGCTGATCAAGAATATATATACTCTGTAGGGTCTGTGACGCCTGATTCTGGCTGTTGCAAACGTAATGACAAACTTAATATGTCCCCTTATGTGTAGGGTATAATAAAGGTTGGTAGTATTTTAGATTTGTCAAATGCGCAGCTTTTTGTCATATTCTTTATATGCCTAACATTGTGTATAATATATTGTGGTGAATATGTAACGAAATCCTTTGCGTTAAAGTCACAAATAGAATTTATTGTCATGTGTATTAATATATAATTATAATATAATAATATGTATGTATGAGTGCACATTTGCTTCGAAAGTATGCCAGTAAGCATTTGTTTCTTCTTGTCTGCACTCTTGCATACGCTGCTCCTTCTCTCCATCTCTCACTTATATAAGAATAACAAATGTGAGCAACGAATCATTTTAATTTATTGTTGTAACTGTTGCTTGTATTGACAGATGATTTCTTGTTACACATTGTTATACGTAACAATATTTACCATTGGTTTTGCTCTTTGGTTGGTTGTCTGTCTCTTCACTTTCATACTTTTTTTTTATATAATTCTTTTTCGTACACACAATGTATTTTGTTATGCAAATAAATAAAATTGGTTATGCAGCATTATAGATATAAGGATATATTATTATTTGTTTGTAAGAATGAATGTGCGACTCTTGAAAAGGCATTATGTAGCTATTTTCTTCTTCCTTTTTATTGCACACATATATGCTTTTCTGTATGTGACTCTCTCACATATTGACGTTTGCCATATTTATAGGCTCTAGGTATTTATATTATTGGTGTGTGTACACATGTACGTGTATGTATATAATTGGATACGATACCGAACAATAATATGTAAATGGATTGTTTTTTTTTTACATTTTTTTTTTTTTTGGCAGAATATATATATACAAATGCATACATCGAATAGAGCATATATGCAAATCTGTAGTACTATCTCTAAAAGAGTACGTACTCATGCATCTAGGTTAACAAGAAAATATAAGAGACTCATTAATCAACGGTAGAGGGGGCACATTATTATATGAACCAAACTATACGCAGACGGTTACAATTGTTGTGTTTTTTTAAGCTTTGACAAAGTATTCTTATACAGGTTAATATATCAATACAGATTATACCGTTATAATGATTAATTGTAATGATATACAAAATAAATATGTAGAAATATAAACAAAAATAAGAAAAAATTTTATAATCGGTCAAGTCCGACGTCTAATATTCTATACCACTTAGCTCCTTAAATTATGCTACAATTAATTTGATTGCATCTGTAATTAATTCCATATACGTTTCTTCGTGAAACATAATTAGAAGGAATTCTAAAAATTGTCTAATCAAGTCCAAATTGGTGCGGAAGACTTTTCTATTGATACTGCTCAAAAATACTTTTGGGGCGACTCACCAGCTTCTGCTACTTACAAACGTCTGATCTAAATCAATACGCCCCCATATCATTATGACGATGGATATAATAAAAGAAATATATTCAAATAAACACAAATTTAAATGAAACCATATCCGATACCCTGCATAAAATACACCATATATACAATAACAACAATAATAATAACAAAAACAACAACCGTAATAACAGAAATGTTGTAAACAGCTTAACGTTGATGTACGCGTACATTTACATCAACGAGACGGGCGTTGTGTTGTGTACGTGACACATGATCGTAACATGTTGCTCAGAATTATATTGTTGTGTTATGTGCAAAAACTTACATAAATGTATAAATTCAAATATAAAGTAAGAGAAAGAGAGATGATTTATATTTACATACATTAAACTATTATATGCACCATAGAGAAATATTGTAAATATTGTGTTCGTGTGCACTGTTACCACCATTTATGCATTTTCCACTGACAGACTGACATGTATTCATTTGATGTACTTGCATACTATAGATGGATGGATGGATGGGTGTACAAAAGGTTAACAGAGTAAAAAATATATTTTTATAAACTCTGCATATAATAAAATTTTCATTCCGTTTGTCCCAACCACATATCAGTCTTGATTAGCAACAAAATCTTAAACAATAACTTACCTGAGATGTCCATAAGTATATTGGTCAAGCACGGACCTTTTTATTTTTAAATGGAATGAAGAGACACGCCCACAATTGACAAAATTTATGTATATATATATAGATAATTTTTACTTGATAGAGATACTGAAATTTAGAATCATGTCTGTCAATGTGAATTTGGTGGTATTTTTTTGAGATATTTTCATGAAATTTAGTACAAGGACATGAATTGAACCAATGAGAAACTTTATTGAAAATGAACCGAAACGGACCAGTTTTTTAGACACCGACACAGTTAAACTAATTGTAGCATAATTTAAGGATTTAAATGGTGTAGGGTATTAAATGATCGGGCGTGACCGACTATAACATTTTCACTTGTTGTATTTAAATTGTTGCCATCAAAAATGATAATAAACTTTATTCCTGTAATTATTGCTTAATCTCCTTTGTGCTATTGTTTTTATCTGTGCTACGTCCGATTGCTATATGAAATGTTTTCCTACGTATCTTTCATTTTGATATCTTTACGTTTTAAGTTAAAAAACTCAATTAAAACAGCCTTAACCACCAACATTACGGACAACAGAATATGAGAATAAATATGTGTGGTCGCCTTTGTGTGTCAGGTAAATTGTAAAACCTCAAAGAAAGGTCACTCAAACCAAAAGATAAACTTGGATAGATTCCTTAAATAAACGTTTTGCAGGTTTTCTATGCCTACACATTAATAGACTTTAACGGTAGGTCCATAAGTTATTTAATCCTTCATATCAAGTTATATTTTACTTTATGATTTAAACAACAAATGAGCTGAATCATTTAGAATTCCTACAGAGAGCTCACCGGTACGACCAAATGTAATAAAGAAGAAAAGAATGAGATAAAAATTGATTAAAAAGAGCTTGTTTCATGAATGGATGAAAGAGGAAAAGGAAAAGTTTATAATGGTGGAAAAGTGGGAGAAGTATCATAAGAAATAACAATTACTTATGCACAATTTAAATATGAATTAACTTAAGATAATTAAGATGATGAGAAAGCATTTCAAAAAGACAAAAAGACAAGCGAACGCAGTCGAACCTGCTACGTCATTAAATCGTGACCAAATAGGGATCATATTCAAAATTTCATCTAAATGGTTTCTGCTATTTTTAGTTTTTCTTTTAATAAGTTTTCTTATCGCCTCGATCAATCGTAATTGCACTTTCATGGAATAACTTTACAATTGTCTACAATTAGTTCGAAATTTTCCGGTAATTAAACACTTGTTAGATAAGGTTTAATAGGTAACTCGGTAGTTATTTTATATAGTGATTCTAAATCTTTAGAATATCTGGCCTTCATAAATTTCAGTCACTTTGATGAAATTTTTGATTAAGAACCATCAACGTTCAAAATGGACTTGTTTTTTCTATTTGTAAGACGAATATTCCATATTTTCTTTTTAGAGAGAAATGGTTTTAAATAGTCGTATAGAAACGATTATAAAATTCTTACTTATTATACGTCCGTCTATATGTCCATTTAAATTTGTGCGTACAGATTCATATCTTGAGACATTGCAAGGTCTTGTATAGAACCGAAAAAGAACATTTAAATATGAACCGGATCGGATCATTTTTAGAACCCCTTTCCAAATACGGTTTTATTTTAAAGAAAAAAATCGCATTTCTTAATATTTTTTTAACAAAATTTGGTGAAGAATAGTTATTTAGCTTCATATTTGGCTGGACCAAATTTGGACCTGATCGGACAATTTTTAGAACTCCTTCTCATATAATTATATTTCACGAATTGTTTGTAGCATAATTTAACGAGCTAAGTGGTATAGGGTATTAAACGAAGGACTTGACCGACTATTACATTTTTACTATTATTTATTATCTATCATCAGTTATTAGAATATTCTTTATGTATTGTTATAATCAGAGCTAATAATAATAACAAACAATTCCTTTTACACGCACATTTTGTGCTTATGGTTATAAATCAGTTACACATGTGTGTATGGGTGCATATGGCTGTGTGAATATGTGTATATTCCCCGAAGCGTTTTTAATAAAACATGCATAATTTACAAGCTTAAAATATATGTCAAAATATTGATAAGGAAATTGTAACAACAACAACAATAAGAACCGCAATAACCACTTATACATAAATATGAATCATGTTGTTGATCTGCTTTGCAGAGAATGGCGGTTGATGCTAATGTATGTGATAACCACGTGATGACCTTATTGTGGGGAAAATGTTTACAGTTAAAATTTATAACATGTTGCGGTTTTAAGTGCGTTTTTATACAACAACAGAAACAACTAATATGCATAAAGATTAAGAGAAAGAAAATTGGCTAGTACGATGTTATTTTTTATTGAGAATTTTCTGTGAAAAATGTTGGAGAAAGTTTTGTTTTTAAATATAAGAAATAAGGAAAATATTAAAGAAAATAACTTTCACTGCATTTTCTCATCCCATTAATATTATTCATGATGTATTTTAACCGTTGCCGTTTTGGGATGAGTTTTCTAACTTTTTATTATTGGCTTGTAAGGATTATCTAAAATTACAATTTTCTAGACATTTTTTTTATACCTTCCACATAAAATGACCACAAAGAATAATAATAAGAAAAAAATATTACAATATATATATATTTTTGATCAGTATACAAATCTGAGTTCATGGACGCTCATGGAAGTACATCTGTTGTTGGCATTCTTGAAAGCATATATTGAATTATAATTGGGAACATTTGTATTTCACTTTTTCTTATGCAAGTTTCTATTTAAATTGGGCAAAATCTGTTTAGAGCCACGCCCATAACCAACCCCACAACCAAAGTCTATGTACCTGTCACAAAAACTATAATGTTGAAGCTTAGTTCTTATTTTTTTTAAACAATTTTTCAAAAGTGGGCGGAATCGGAAACAGATAAATATTTCCGTATCGTTTATCTGAATTGGTCCATTTAAAATGAATTATGTATCTACATGAATTATTGACAGTATTCAATTTCCAAATCTACATACCAAAAGACATACAGACGGACATTTAGGAATTCTAAAAATTTCCTTAATTATTATTATACCCTCTTAAGCAATTTAAGTATGTCCGACTGTCCCTGTATTACGGGTTGCATGTTCAAAGTTTCGTATTGCTCTAACAAGTAAATAATTTTTTCATTGAGTGAGTTTAATAATACTGCGAGAGTGTTTTTAAATTCCATAATAAGTTATAGAAGTGTCTGCTGCAAAATATGAATTTGCGCTTTGTGTTACTACTCTCTCTGCATTCTCTGCACTTTGAGATATACTCGTAAGTCTGTATACAAGTTTATAAGGGGTTGCTAGGACATGCGTTCAGTGTAGAAAGCTTTCATTGAACATACCATAAAAATACTATTTTTTCGGTCCTTTTTTCTAACATTTGTGTTGTTTTTTTTTTGAAGGGCAGACGACACATGCATTATAAAATAACCAACAGCTAGTAAATATTAAATCAAAAACACATTAAAGAGCTTCAGATAAATCGTTCAAGAAAATCAAGTGCTAATCAAATAGAAAAATTACAGAATAGAAAATGCCAGAAGAAAGCAAAGTGTAAAGGAAATATAGTGAAATTATTACACAACAATAATCAACTTTTTATAGGTATAAATAATAACAAATGGTCGTGAATAATGAAAATTTCATTACTTTGGTTTATGGATAACTTGTTACATGAAAACAGGAGAAATTCATAAGAAAATATTTAAGTGCAAAGGTCACTTGTGTGTATGTGTATATATAATATACAAGTATATATAGTTACAATTGCATAAACACGTACCAACACTTCAGTCATTGTTAGAAGAAGCAAAAATTCGCCAAAATAATACTCTGAAGAGTTTAACCTTGAGAAAATGTTTTTTCTTGGAGGGAGCAGTTTTACTTTACCTTTGAATGTATACCTTTGCATATATATACAATACTTACGAATATTTAACTGATGACTGTGTAAATGTACAAGTGGTTCGATGTTTCAATTAAATTGAAGAGACGTTTTAAAGCCGTTGAAGGAGTTAGAAATTATGTTCATTTGTATAATATTTGTTATGTTGCAAGTAACAAATATAATAAATAGATTTTTCCGACTAAAAATACTCTCTGTTCATAATTCATTAAATCGAAATATTTTCGAAAACTTTCCTTAAATCGTATACTAAGTTCCTCATTAGATTAAATTCGTTTGTAGATAGGTTTTTTGTGATTGTGGGCGTGGTAAATGTTTGTACAAAGTTTAAGTAAAATTTTTCGATCAAGAGTGCCAATAACGGACAGACAGGGTTATATCTAGAACGTCTTTAGGTCTATATATTTAGTCGCTCGGGCCCAACCATTTAACACCCCACATCTATACAACGGACAGATAGACGGACAGAGTTAAATCGATACAGATTTTGATTCTGAATCGATCGGCATAGGCCATTTAGGGGTTACAATCATTCGTTCAAATTTAATATACCCTTTTACCTAATGTGGTGTAGGGTTCAAAATATATTTTCACTAATGTTTAACATGAAGTTGTACTTTTAGTAAAGGAAAACCACAAGCCACGTAGAAAGGAAAATATTGTAATAAAAAACTGTATAAATTAAGTGCATGGTTTAGCGAAACGTAAGTGCATAGTGGAGGTTGTCTCTATAATTTTAACCTACACACTCCAACAGCGTGTGCAAAGTGTTTTTTGCTTGTATTAAAAAAAAAAATGTATATTTTTTTATATTTATTGTATTATCGTCTTAGAAGTATTCTCCATGGAAGGCAACAGGAAATGCGTTAGTTACAAAGTAAACTCGAAAGAAAGGATATTTAAAAAATGTTTATAAAGCTATTGCTAATGCTATAGGCGAGTGTAGTGTATAGCAGATTATACAATAATAATTGGTCTGAAAATATAATACATGGTAAAACTCGATTTGTCAGCTGACACGTAACCTAGACAGGCATGTCCTTATGTCCGTATGTCTGTCTGATTTTGTCATAGAGCATATATATCGAGATATGGAGATGAAATGAAACTTAGTTTCTGCACACAGATCACTATTTAATATAGACAAAATCAGTCAAGAGCAACGCCCACAATAAAAATTTATATATGTGTCACAAAAATTAACCTACGAACTTAAAATTAAGCATACGTTTCCATAATTATCTTATCTATGGTTGTGACAAAAATGGGCATTATCTAATAGTAAGCACGCCCACAATTAACAAAAAACATTTTCAGCGTAAAAATTGACATCAAGCTGATGCGTAATACAAACAGTATTGGGGGGCGTAATCATATATCTGCCACGCCCCCACTTAAATATAGAGTGTATTTAAGATTTGGCCTAAGCCAAATTTAATTTTCTTACTTGTTTTACTTGTTCTTTACATTTTATATAAACAGCAGTTATTTAAGTTAGTTGTTATTGTTGTTGTTGTTGTGTATATTTCTAAATTATGTGCAATATTTTAATGCACTATGATTTTTACAACTTGCTAATAAGCAACATTACCGGCACGGTAGCAATAAGAAAGAAGAACAAAAGAAATGAAAAAAAAAAAAAACAAATAAAAAACGAAACTATTTTAATACCCTCCACATCTTCTTACAAATGGTGGGCATAATCGTAGCGTAATTTGTGAAGCTAAGTAGGGTAGGGTCCTTTCAGTAGCTGAGTGTGTCAAAGTTTTATCTTAGTAAGCTCTGCCCGGTGTAGGACACGGATTCAAATCTAGCTGAGGAAAAAAGTGAAAGAGTCGTCATGTGCCGCGTTGAATTGGTAACCCACCGACAGTTAAGAATAATACCATGAAAGTCGAAGTTGGTTTGATAGGTGAATGCGCGTTTAAGCTTGTCAAACGTAATATATTATATTAAATAGTGTAGGGTATTAAAGTCGGACTTGATCGACTACAATATTTTCACTGGCTTTTCAATAATGTTACAAAAATCAAAAAATACTAAAATACTAAAATTATGCAAATAAAACTTTCATGTTTTTATTATGTCACTGATTATAAATGAGTCGCAAGGGTGGGTTTACCAACACACGCCAACAATTACCAGGTCACCAAAAGTCACTGCAACTCAAAATAAATTTGTTTTCCTACATTCTTTAATGTCAGCCAATGGCAATAAAATAGGAAAAGAAAGGATTTTATAAGAAATCATTTGAAGTTTAAATTTCTCTCAATAGCTTAAATGGTGCTATCATCAGTTTTTGCTAAAAGCTAAAAATTAAATAAAGCTAAAGTGGATACCATTATTCTTGCGAAATTGTAATGGAATTTTATCGATTAGAATATGATAGTGAACCAGTTCAGCGACATAAGTTGAAGTTAAAGTTCAAGTTTATTATAAATAATTGTTCAAATGACATAAACAATCATTTCTACATATATACATAAATGTATATATCCACACTCACAACTACTTTTAACTATTTGAATATGTATGAATACATTTTTTTTTTTATCAAGGACAAACCTACACGCACCAGACGCAAAGTAATAAGCAAGAAAATATATTTATATAGTTTATATTAGTGACACTGGATGTTATGAGTATGTGTATGTATAGGTAGAGGTAGACTTTATAACAGAGAAACAAACTTTTAGCGCAGTTGAATCATAAATTATGTAAAATGCCTTGAACAAATTATTACAAGAAATGAGTCAACAAAATGCAAATTACAAGTACATAAAAAAAGAACAGCGGGACATTAAGAAATTGCACGCTAAGTAAACACAATTTTACACATACTCCGATGATCGGTCAACAGCAAACGCCTACAATTGAAAAAATCTCTACAGCCAGAAAAATATATCTTTTTGCCATGCATTATTCTAATAGATTAATATCACATAGCGTGATTAATATGAACAATACACACAGATACGTACATGATTGATTGTGTCCAAATTTGTATATTTTTTTTAAAGTTTACTCTGAACCGAATGTTCTGACATTTGACAGATCTGTTTATATTTAAATTGATCTTTAGTTTTACCACGCCTCTTTTAACTTCATTTAATTCTATTCTATTTGAAAACCACATACTCTCGCAATATTTCTGAACCATATGACCTGGGTAGACTTAAAATTGGAAACCTTATCTAGGTACCTTGATATTGAAAATGGGTTGAATCGTGGCATTGATATTTCCACGCCCAAAGATTTGTCATATGCCCAATTTTTTTTTACTTATTTTTGGTTATTGCTGCAATTTTTTCTAAATTATTTTAATTATTTTACTTATACATTAAAGGTAGCCTATAATTTCAAAAATTCTTCCTATTTATATATTCATATAGCGTGAAATCGAAATTTTACAATTAATTAATAGAATCAAATTGATTTTCTACTTAATAAACAAATTTAGTCCCTTGCTCAAACACACACTCATTTAAATTTACTTATTTACCCCTTAGTTTTATTTCGGTCATAACAAACTTTTTTGTAGCCTACACCATCTTTGAACTACATGGTGTTTGTGAATGTTAACCAGCTCGTCCTGACATTTGGTACAAATCATTCCTATATACCAAGATACTTTGGTCTTGAATAAGGCTTCAATTAATCTATGGAGCTTCGTACAATTTTACGAACCGTACCAAATAGTTTTTAGGGTTTTTCTGTAGCCACAAGAGATAAAGAAATAAAATAAACTTAAAATTAGCCATGGCCAAGGGGACACTCATATACGTGAATGTAATTTCTAGAGAACAATTTTATTTATGTTGTTTTCTTGTCAGATCATCAATGGAGAACAATAAAATAAATCAGAAAATGAAGAGACGTGCAGTTATCGTCGCTATATGCGCGAAATATAGCGATTTAGAAATCTCATAACGACATTACTAGAAATACACAATTCGTCCAACAAGGGGAAGATATCGTTGACGGAAGTCCTTTAATGTCCATGAGGGCGATCGCAGGGGACCTAAATATCTCTGAAAGCCTAATGCGTCGAGTTGTCCATGTAGACCTTCGCTTTATCTTCTACGTTATGCGCAGAGGACAGTTTATATCGACAAAAAGTTGGAAACAGAGGCTTACGCGAGGAAAACATTTTTTAAACCTAAGCACCCTGAACTTCCTAACACTTTGTAGTTTTTTTCTGATATTGTTATGGAACCCTAAATTAATATTCTACGTAGGGACAGACCATACATATTGTAGCAAGACTCTGCTCTTTCCCACGAAACCATGACGACACAAGATTGGACGACCGAAAATTTCTATGACCACATAACCCCAAACTTATCGCCATTTAGCTCCCTAGACCTTAGTCCTCTGAATTATTATATAGGGGGCGTTGTTGAGTGGGAAATTTAGCATACGCCTAATGTAGTCCATTTTTACTTGCTGTGACGTTTTTTTTATTGGAAAACTTTTAACTTTCATTCATATTTCTGAAACACAACATTTGCAAAAATATTTTTATATATTAAATTAGATATTTTTATAAGAGCTTACATCTTCTAAGAGAGGTTTGCCTAATTGAACTATTCGGTCACCATATTCATTTGTTGCGATAACTTCTTCTTTGCTTCTAATATTGATTTCATTATTTCTTCCCGAGTTTTCTAACTTTCGACTAATTAAACTTCCACTTCCCGTTCTATAGGTTCATGTCTTCTCAAGTATGCTATTTGATCTACTTCAGTTTGTAATTTGGCTATATTGACATTATGACTTTTCTCATCTATGTACAGTTCTTTAAGTAAGGGCTCATAATATGTATTTATGTCTAAATTACTTTCCTTTTGATTTTCAATTTTTTGTTTCAACTGGTTTATTAAAGATGCTCGCATTTTGGCCATTCTTTTTTCTATTCGTAAGTAGTCTTTTAGTAATTCGTTACTTCGTTTGTCTTCTAACAATTTAGCCATACTTTTTTTGACCAATTGAAAGGACATCTTTATATTCGTCTTAATGTCCTCTAATTTGCCAATGAGTTTTTGTCCTTCAGTTGATATGAAGGGTTCATTTTTCTCTTTTTCCCATTCTTTCAAATATTTACTCAAATTAGACAAATTATTTTGTAGTTTTCGGTATTGCCAAGGTTTTAGAATAGGTAGTTTAGATTCATTTTCATCAAAAGGTGTCGTCGGATCATCGTCTTTACTTTTTATTTCTTTAAATAGACGGATTACTTTTTCGCATAATTCACTTATTGGTGGTGAAGAATTTTCAATTTTAAAGGTTTTCTCTTTATTTGTTGTTTGTACTAATTTGTAGCACATTTTTTTTACTTGAAACAATTCGCACAAGTCATAACCTTTGTCGTCGTTTGGACATTTTCGTATGTTGCTCATATGCTTCATTGTCGTGTCGACATGTACGTTGTCCACTATGTCATGTGATTTGTCTATTTCACCTTTTTCTAGATTTAAAAATCTTATTGTGTCAGCATTTGGTTGTACGATGTCGTATTTAGAATTTCGATACAGAAGTAACGCTTCGCGTATTTTTTTGTACATATCATTAAGTTGTGTTAATTGATCAAAATCTTCAGGGCCAATATTCTCATAGTTCATTACTCTGTTTAACTCCTCGTACGATATTTCTATTTGAGACAGGCCCCCTCTTAATTGTATTCGATTTTTAAGTGTAGAATCGTCCTTTTTTTCTGCATAACGTACATTTTCATACTCTTCATTAGCTTCGATCCTTACTCTTATCAGTTCGTCTAAATTTCTTAATGTAACACGTATAGATTCTTTACGTTCATTTATCAGGTCTGCGATCATTACTTTAATTATCCTTTTTTGATTCATTTCTTCATTTGGATTTTGAAAATAAACACCCCTTGGACCATCCTTAACAACTGAGGTGTTAGCCATAATCAACTCCTTATTGTAGATGATTTCTGCGTAACTTTCATCTATACTAAAATTTTTTAGACACATCACCAACACGATCCATATTAATGAAAATGAATGTTTCATGTTTTTTATTACACGGAAAAAACTGATGTTTTCTTTGGACAATTCTTCCTATTTATATATTCATTAAGCGTGAAATCTTAATTTTACAATTTTCTAGTTAATTAATAAATTTGGTTTGGTGCATAAAAACACACTCATATAAATTTACTTATTTACCCCTTGGTTTTATTTCGGTCATAACAAACTTATTTGTAACCTACAACATCTCAGAACTACATGGTGTTTGTAAATATTGAACAGGTAGCTAATAAAGGGCTATTATTTTGTCGAGTCTCTGTAACTTTATCTGTAGTCCAGAAATTTGGTACAAATTATTCCTATACACCAAGATACTTTGGCCTTGAATAAGGCTTAAATCAATCCACGGAGTTTCGTACAATCTTACGAACCGTACAAAATAGTTTTTAACGTTCTCCTGTATTACAGATAAATCAAAAGAGATACAAAAATTAAGCGAAGATCCTTTTTGTATATATATTTGGAAACTTCAAATTAACCACACCCACTTATTATTGATGTTTTTGACTGAGGTATTTATTTAGAACATTAGTCGTAGGCGACCCTGCGAAGTTCTGAAATTTAGAATGAGCATTCCTGCTTTATATGTGCGGAACAAACTTGTGAAATTGGGTGTGATTACTTAATATACACACAGCAGTTAAAAATTTCCATTACGTTTTATTTGTGTTGTCCACATATTGTACATAAACCTGAGCACAACCGCTTTTAATAAGATGTGTTTTCTGGATAAAATACGCCCCCCGAAATCTGTGTCCATTCTTAATTTTTTTATTTTTACATCTTTTTATTGGAAAACTTTTAACTTTCATTCATATTTCTGAAACACAACGTTTGCAAAGATATTTTTATATATTAAATTAGATATTTTTATAAGAGCTTACATCTTCTAAGAGAGGTTTGCCTAATTGAACTATGCGGTCCCCTTAGTCATTTGTTGCGACAATTTCTCCTTTTCTTCTGATACTGATTTTATTATTTTTAACCGCGTTATTCTATTTTCCTCTGATTCAACATCCATTTCCCGTTCTATGGGCACATGTCTTCTCTCGTAAGCTATTTGATCTACTTCAGCTTGTAGTTTGGCTATATAGGCACTATGACTTTTCTCATCTACGTTGAGTTGTTTAAGTAAAGGCGCATAATCTTTGTTTTCGAAATTACTCGATTTTTGGTTTTCAATATATTGTTTCAACTTTTTTATTAAAAATGCTCGCGATTGGGATATTCTTTTTTCTGTTCGTAAGTAGTCTTTTCGTAATTCGCAATTTTTTTTGTATTCTAACAATTTAATAATACTTTCTTTGGACAATAGATAAGACATCTTTATTTCTTTTGCTAGATCAATTAATTGTAGTTGTAATTTTTGTGTTTTGATTGATTTATTACTTCTTAGTTTCCACCTTTTTAAATATGTTTTTACGTCTGATAAACAGTTTTCTAATTTTCTGAATTGCCAAGCTTTCGCGATAGGTATTTTAGAGTCCTTTTCATTTAAAGGTGTCGTCGGATCATCATCGTTTCTATTTTTCATTTCTTTAAATAGAATCATTATTCTTTCGCATAATTCACTTATTGGTGGTGAAGAAAGATCAATTTTGATGCCTTTCTCTCTTTTTGCTACATCTACTAATACGTGACACTTTTTATATACTTGGTACAATTCGCACAAGTCATAACTTTTTTCGTCGTTTGGACATTTTTCTACGTTGGTTATATGCATCATTGCCTTGTCGATTTGTACGTTGTCCACTTTGTCATGTGATTTGTCTACTTCACCTTTTTCTAGATTTAAAAATCTTATTGTGTCAGCATTTAGTTGTACGATGTCGTATTTAGAATTTCGATACAGAAGTAGCGCTTCGCGTATTTTTTTGTACATATCATTCAATTGTGTTAATTGATCAAAATCTTCTGGGCCAATATTCTCATAGTTCATTATTCTGTTTAACCCTTCGTATGACTTTTCCAATTGAGACAGGCCCACTCTTAATTGTATTCGATTTTTAAGTGTAGAATCTTTGATTTTTCCTGCATAACGTACATTTTCATACTCTTCATCACCTTCAATCCTAACTCTTATCAGTTCGTCTAACTTTCTTAATGTAGCACGTATATATTCTTTACGTTCATTTATCAGGTCCGCGATCATTACTTTATTTATCCTTTTTTGATTCATTTCCTCATTCGGACTTTGAAAATAAACGCCCCTTGGACCATCCTTAACAACTGAGGTGTTAGCCATAATCAACTCCTTATTGTAGATGATTTCTGCGTAACTGCCATCTACACCACAATCTTTTAGACACATCACCAACACGATCCATATTAGTGAAAATGAATGTTTCATGTTTTGTTTTTTTTTTTGTATGAAATACTAAACTTTACACGGAAAAAACTGATGTTTTCTTTGGACAATTCTTCCTATTTATATATTCATTAAGCGTGAAATCTAAATTTAACAATTTATTAACAGAATCAAATTGATTTTCTTTTTAATAAACAAATTTGCTCAAACGCACATTTATTTAAATTTACTTATTTCCCCCTTAGTTTTATTTCGGTCATAACAAACACATTTGTATCCTATTTGAGAATATTTTCTCTGCGTGTTGCAAATCCCATATATAATATAGTTGTTTAAGGGCAAACTTTCTTTCGAATCTTCTAGTTTAATAAGTAAACTAAGAGTGTGTCATGTATACAATTGGGCCCTCTTAACATCATATCAATATCATTTGGAAATTGTGGGCATATGTGTTTAAAGATCCCCCAATGCTTTGCATTTTACTGATACATAATTTGTAGAACTAAGTGGTTTATATATAGTGATATATTTATTTATTTAACGACTTTAAATAAAAAAAGCGCAGAGTGCTCTTTTATGCCGTCCTTGACAATGTATTCAATACCGACGTTCAATGTTAACTTGTAGTTAATAATAATTATTGTACAAATACACACACACACACACACACACTAATACTCTTCATGAAATCATATAAAATGACGAGTAAACGATCAACTCTTAACTAATCGTTGAATTGCTTGGCACGCGACATTGCTCTCATGCCACATATAAATATAAAACTCTCACACTGACAAAAAACAAAAACAAAAAAAAAACATGTCTTTCAAGTACACACTCAAACCTGCTTTTGTGCGATTTTTCATTAGTGCGGTATATGACAATGTTAATCAAATTGGAACATAATTGACGAAGTTATCAATACATCAGCAGGGCATAATTGTGGCTTTTAAGCAACACTGCGTGAAGCTAAATTTTGGATACATATTGAAAAACTTGAAAATGATGCAATAATTTTGACTGAAGTTTGGAAAAATGTTTCGATATTAGACTGCATTAATAAATCCACCGCATAAATTCATGTTTTATGCAAAGGTGAACTTTTCTGTGTAAAAAAAAAAAAAAGTTGTGTTTGTCTCTGCTGCACAAGCGTCTCAAAGTAGATATTGGGGGCAGTTGTTCACAAACATTTACTCAATTCGGATCTTTAAAAATCAACTTTTAAATATGTGCAGATATACTGGGTTCTTTATATAGTTGCTCAGTGTTCAGTAACATGTTAAATGTTCGTTTTTATAAGTGTTTATAGATATTGTTTGTTCCTTCTGGCTTTACCTTAATATTTATACAAGTGTAAATAAGTTGAAGCTGTGCGTGTTTGTGCGCCTGTAATAAGTGTTTCGTGTACGTTTTCTAGGTTTATGGGTCACTGTGGTACTTCTCTCTTATTTATACTGATTTACAAACAAGATGTTTACCTGCCTTTTTAACTAAAAAGTAGTAGCAACGAATGCTGC
Source organism: Ornithomya fringillina (assembly GCA_963978525.1). NCBI lineage: Eukaryota > Metazoa > Arthropoda > Insecta > Diptera > Hippoboscidae > Ornithomya > Ornithomya fringillina. The sequence goes on along the minus strand of OZ021694.1, from coordinate 2,517,432 downwards.
GGCATTGTTGAATATAACAAAGGGCAGGCAAAGTAAATAAAGTGCAATAAGAAAATACAATAATATCATAGAAATCTCTATAATATAACATCTTATGGCTCAAATGAAAATCTTTTTATAAACAACCTCTTACGGTTACAAACATTTTATCAAAAAAAAAAAGAAAGCTAAATTCGGCTCAGACCGAATTTCAATTAGTTGAGAGTTTTTGTGAATATATTTTTTAATTACTTGGTTTTTTTTTTTTTAAATCTTCGTAGGAACGTACCTCCGTACTAAACATTTTTCTCTAATATTTATCACTCATACGTCATGGTAGCATAAATTATCAATAATTTTATTGTAATAAAATGAAATAGAAAGTTTTCTTTAGTTATTTACTTTCTCATTTAATTGTGCTAATTTGTTTAATTATTGATTATGACAGTTTATATATAGTTTTAAAACAGTTTATGAATTTATTTTATATTTTATATAAACTTTTCATTTGTTAGGCCACCTGTTATTAAAATTTTAAAATTAACTGCTTTCTTTATTAATAAATAAAAGTAGTTTAAATTTATAAAAGTAACAACTACCATCACATTACATATATATACATAAATACCCACTTGTACGTACTTACAATGTGTCCCCACTTTCAGTCACTGAACTTTCAAGTCGAGTCAACTTGAGTTGTTGGTTTTGTTGGTGCGGTCGTAACAAGTGCAACTAAACGCGTAGAGTACGGTAGAGTTTATTTTAAATTATATAACGTGCTCAAGAGCTTAGTTGTACAATCATTTATATGTGTAAAAAAAAAATGAAATAAATTCGAAAACAAGTGAAAACGTTATGATCGATCGAACTCGACCATATAATACCCTACACCACTTAGCTTCACAAATGATACGAGGTATTGCCAAAGAATTGTCTTTTCGTGAAATATCATTATATGAGAAGGGATTCTAAAAATAGTCCGAATGGGTTTAAATTATGCAGATATATAACTATTATTCATCAAATTTTGTGAAAAAATATTAAGAATTGGGATTTTCTGCCACAAAGAGACATCCATTATAATATTATTTCATATGGGGAGTGGTTCTAAAAATTGTCCGATTGGGTATTTTTTCCAAAAGGATTCCTGTTTGGGCCAATACATGTTCTTATACCAAATTGCAACAAATTGAATCAAAAAATGCGACCAGAAGGTTGCACACAATTATTCTTGGACAGACAGACGGACATGATTAAATCGATTCAGATTTTGATTTATAAATGTGAAGTATATTTAAGATATGTCCTAAGCCAAATTGAGTTTGTTTACTTGTTTTGTATTAAGAATCTTTTAACTATGAATCTTTTTAGATTGGTATACCATTTATTGTGCAAAACTTTTGCAAATAAGTTTCCTTAAGTGATATATTTTAAACTATTTTCGTAATCCTCTTTCTATTTTTTTTTTTTAGCAATTTTTTATTTCTTTAGAGTTAGAACTTGCTTTTTTGTTAGAAAATAATAAAAATTGATACTCATTTATAAGGAATGTTAAAAAAAAAAAAAAAAGATGAAAAATTTAATATAAAAGCAGACAAAGTATAACTTTAACCAGTGAGGTAATATAAAGTCATGATATTTATTCTACTCGAAAATTCTTCAATTCTGAACATAATCATTAGTGCTGCTATAATTTGGAATATATGAGTAAACTGAAAGTCATAACAAGAATTTACACATATGTTTATGACAGTTTACTAAATTATATGCGATTTCTTCAATTTCTCAATAATTATAGTGAAGACGAGTCATTGCCCATCTTCTTTGAAAATACTAAAATAACAAATCAAAAGTTAATCTATATGAAATTCCTTTTGATATTCTTTCTCTTGGATCTGAACAAACGATGTTTCAATTGTGTTGTCAGTATACCGAAAATTCTCATTAACTCCCAACTGTAAATGAGTGTATATGTGTGTATTTTGGCAACAGAATGAAATGCCAAAGAAAGTCTTTAATACACCATTCACTTTCATTCTATTAAAAAACACAACAACAAGTAGGAATTCTTAAAGATATATTTTTCATTCAATGAACAGCTAGAACAGTGCTAGAGAAGAGGAGGAGAAGATAGAAACATTTAAATAAACAAAACAGTATATACTATATAAAACTTACGTGAAATAGAAGAAGATAAAGTTTTACAAAAATAAAGAAAAGAACTATATTTAGCTTATGGCAAATCTTAAATACCCTTTATATCTATAAACATATTGTGGTGGTGGCAGGTACATAATATGAGTACTAAATATCACCTAACAAGTCATGTAAAGATTTTTGTAAATTATGGGCGTGTTTTTTAATAAAAGACGGCATATGAATGGAAGCACTTATTATAAATATAAAATTTCATTCTTATAGGGCAATTTTTATGGCTGATAGAGAAAGATATGTTGTTTAGGGGCGTGATAGGTATAGAGATAGGTGTTCTCTATAGTTTGTGTTTATTTTACTCTCCAAATAAAAGGGGATATACTAAGTCATTCCTTTTTTATATACATATTTTAGATTAGCACCAAAAACTCAGTCTGAACTAGATAGACATGTATGTCCGTTTTTCCGTCTGTTGATGACAATCTCACACAGGTCGCTACTTAAAACAAGAAAAATCAGGCAAGAGCCACGTCCACAGCTCGAAAAACATGTATATATCAGCCACAAAAATTGACCTATGAACTTAAAATTTGGTATGTAGTTATCCTATACATTGATGTCCCTAAAATGGGTGGGGTCGAATAACAAATAGACCTATAATTCTTAAAAAAACATACTCAGCGTAAAACTCAACTTGCAAGCTTGCAACATACACTATTACGTTGCGTAATATATATCTGCCACGACCACCGTTGTAGATGTGGAGGGTATTTAAAATTTGGCCCAAGCCAAATTGAATTTTCTTCCTTATTTACTCAGAGTTTTGTGACAAATAAGTTTTATTGCTAGTAGAGCAGAGTGTCTGTTATTTAAATAACAGTTATATATATGCTAATTAAAAATATTTATATCCAGAGTCAAATTTTTAGCTTAACCTCATTAAGGCTCATAAATAGATGTTTCGACTGTGGGTTTACATAAATCAAATAGAACACTGCCGATGAATGTGTGTACCAAAGTTTAACTCAATATCTCAAGTATTCCAACAATTGACAATCACACGGACGGACATAGCTATGCCTAAGAATATATATACCTTGTGAAATCATAGGCAATAACTTTTGAATGTTGCAAACAGCATGAGAAGTTAGTACACTCATCATTTTTTGTGAAGAGTATAAAAAAAAGCGAACAAACAGAAAGAAGCTAAGAGAGCAACAAGAGAAAATAACTTCATAAAGCATTAAATTGAATGCAATTTACTTTTGCCTTTACACTGTACATACAAACGTTGTATATTTACACCATTCTTTTTACTTAAAAAACTATATAAATGCATAGTGGTTCTTAATATATATATTACACACATACATACATATGATTTTATATGCTCCCTACTTAAAGCATTGTCTTACCATATGGTAACTGAGAGTATATATATTTTACATATAAGAGATGTTATAGATGAAAGCAGTATACTTTAAGAAAAATTGAAATTTTCCCAACTCTGCCCCATTGTTAAACATGATAATTAATTATTTTTCGTAATGTTGATGAACATATAATGTTTAAAAAAAAAAAAAAAAAACAAAAAACTCTGCTATTAAACGGTGTGTTTAAATTGTTTGCAACATTAGAAAAAACCTAAAATTCCATTATTTCATTTGAAATTCAGCAATCTATGTACTTTATGTACTTGTATTGTACGTTTGAGTATTCATGTGCGTATCTACCATGTATGCATATTTGAACTTTACAACATCCTTTCATTTAGCCAGAATTTGAATACAAAATGTATGCATACGTAAATTATGTATGTATGCGTATAGCCGTATAATAATATTCATGTTCGTGAGGTACAAGTTGATCATAAGAAATTGATGGATATATGTTATTTTGATAGTAACAGATATGAAAGGAACATCATTATATGTGGAATAAACAACAACGTATGTGTGTGTGGGTGCTTGTGATCTACACAAACCTAATTTGTAGGCTTTATGAAATCATTAATGGAGGATGGATTACAGGACCGACAGACATGCTTGAGTTTGATTCTGATGCAATTAATTACAAACATCATTGTAAGCTTAGCCTACTGGATACATTCGTGTATATAAATACATTCCTATTCTAGAAATGGTATAAAATTTATCAAATGTGACTTTTGCTTATCATTCCAATAATTGGCAGCAGTTGTTTATTCGATAAAAGATTTGTTCAGCAAAGTATTAAATTGTTGTGCAGTGAAAGTAATGCAATAAAAAGCCATGTGTTGACATATGAAACAAATTAAGCTTGTTAGATAGTTTAGGTCATTTATTATTACATACACCCACACAAATTCTGTCTGGTATATAATTCAAAACATAAATATTTCTAAAACGTTATATCTGTAGGTGCGGAATTTACATGTAGGTTTTATGTTCTTGTTTCGTTTGCTAAATGAATGATGAGACAGATTAATGGCTGAGAGATAGATTGTACTGCCGATGAAAGGCATCAATATTTCACAAAATATGTTGGTAGTGTTGATGTCACAAAGGAGACTAAGAAAAGTGTCTTTTACTTTTCCTTTTTCCTTTTTTCAGTTAACTGTTAGGCGTTGACATCCATAATAAATGAAATGTAAATATTATGCTACAGTAAACAGTAAATTTAAATATTTAAAATCGCTTTTTTCTTAAAATCTAGTATTAAGTTCTTGGTTTTTTTCCTCATAGGCTCTTTTAGCTATATCCAATAAATTCTCGTAATTGTTACGACCCGTTTGCATAACCATACCATGAAATATTTGTAGCGGGCTCTCTGTTAATAATTTATAGGGTTCATCGAATTCCATGGCGCGGCCAGCATCCATAACTAAAACCTTATCTGAATCCATTATAGTATTTAAACGATGAGCAATAGTTAACACGGTACAGTCTTTAAATTTTTGACGTATTGTCATTTGTATAAGAGCATCAGTTTGTGGATCTACATTGGCAGTGGCCTCATCCATTACCAATATTCGGTTTTCTCGCAATATAGCTCTAGCCAAGCAAATCAGTTGCCGTTGACCAACACTGAAATTAGTACCACCCTCGCTAATAGAGCTTTGTAATCCTTGTGGCATATCCGCTATAAGTTGTTTCAGTTTAACCTGATGTTAAGGTTTAAAGCAAACTTTATAAATACTGTATTTTTACGATTTTGTTTTAGAAAAAAGTTTACCTCTTCTAAACTATTCCATAGTTTATCGTCGGCAAACTCATCGAATGGATCTAAATTGTAACGCATTGTACCCGAAAATAATACAGGTTCTTGTGGTATAATAGAAATTTTTCTGCGCAAATCATGCAAACCCATTTCATCGGTTACACGATGATCGATGATAATTTGACCATCATTGTATGACAAACGAAAGAGTGCATTTATTAGCGAGGATTTTCCAGCTCCGGTACGACCTACAATACCAACTTTTTCGCCAGATTTAATTTTAAAATTCAACGATTTTAGGACTCGCTCAGTATTATTTTCAGGGGAATAGCGTAAACTTAAATTGGAGAATAGTACGTGACCATCTTCGGGCCATGATTTTGGCGGCTTTTTGTCCGGTGTTGAATCAAATTCACCCTCCGCTTGTATCTGACCATATTCCATCACTCTTTCCACCGAAGTCATAGTATTTTCTAATTCAGCCGATTGACGCATACCCCATTGAACCATACCAGTCATACCCATAGCTTGAGTTATAGCCAAACCAACATCTCCACCATTTTCAGCACCGAATATAAAAAAACTGAGTGTAACTAAGGCAATGAAAAGGACACAACTACAATCCATCCAATATCCAAAGGCCCGACTAGTGGCCAAAAACATATAGTAGCTGGAACTATGTAAATCTTGATAGTTATCAAACTCAGCTATTAAAATTTCCTCAGCACCAAAAGCTCTTATTGTCGATAAACCATTCAATGAAGCAGCCAAATGGGTATAGATGGGAGAACGAGCTAATAAAATTAAAATATTTTGTATAAGTAAACAGACATTCATTTTACTTGACCTAATATTATTATTATTTTTTACTTACTTACTGCCTCTAAACGTTTAACATCTCGGGAAGTTTTCAAATAAAAGTTTCTTACAAAATAGAAAGCCACACCCATTATTATGGTGATTACCACATAATATGGATTCACCACACACAAGACGACTATTATGCCCAACATTTGCAGAAAAATTTGTGTTACGTCAATTAGAACAGCGGGTAAAATTTCATCCACTTGACCCATATCTTTCGAGAAACGATTCAATATACGACCGGAAGGATTGGTATGAAAAAAGTACATGGCCGTTCTTGTAAGACTCATAAACATAGTATTATGCAAATTTATAGATGACCTCCGGGCCAAAATGAAAAAGGCAATCGTACGTAATTGAGTAAATATAATCACGGCTATATTGAGACCCGTAAATATATAAATGTCCATATCATCCGATTGAGATTTTTCGTTTTTTGTAGCCCTTTTTGATAGAGGAAATTTTAACAATGGAAGGCTATGTCATAATAATTACAAAACAAACTTACCATAATGATAAAAAATAATCTGCCCCTGAGGCAGTGATTTGTGTCAACAAACAAAGAGTAATCCATAATGTAACTAAGCAGTAGCCACCACTAGCCTTAAAATATTGATGGTACAATTTGAAACCAATTTTGCCTGCTTCTCGTCCTTCCTGTAATTGGCGAGGTGTTGCCTCTTCTGCAACAGTTTCAGCTTTAGAGCTGAATGAAGAAGTACTACTTCTTCGTAACCTTACACTACGCCGGCTTTCGGGTATAATTTTTAAAGAATCAACCTCGTCTTGTTGATTCTCATCGTTATGTTGTACAAGTTGGGCAAAATTCAAACCACTTTGACTTATTGTAGCATAGGTTCCCACAGCACTTACTTTACCTTTGTCCATAATAACTATAAGGTCGGCGCGTTCCACGAATTGTAACTGATGAGTTACCAAAACCACAATTTCATTACGCAGATAATCACGCATACATTGATCGAATAAATGACGTGCTACATGAGTATCCACAGCACTGAGAGGATCATCAAACAGATATATATCAGCCTGATGGTAAACAGCTCTTGCCAAATTGATACGAGCCTTTTGGCCACCCGATAATGAAGCGCCGCGTTCACCCACTATTGTCTTGTCACCGTAAGGTAGTAACTCAAAATCACGTTCCAATGCACATTTCTTAATAATCAGTTGATAACGTCGTTTATCCATGGGCAGGCCAAACAGAATATTCTGACGTACGGTACCCGTAAAAAGCCAGGGCTCCTGAGAGGCATAGGATAAAGAACCATTCACCTCAATGCTGCCAGAATGGGCTGGTAATTCACCCAGAATAGCTTGAATTAAGCTGAAATTGTAAAAATATATTTTTGTTTTGAAACACTTTTCATAAAAGTTCTTTCTACCTTGACTTTCCCGAACCCACCGGACCAATAACTGCTACTAGACTTTTACTTTTTATGTTCAAATTAATATTATCCAATGTGTTATCTGAGCTCTTTTTAAGCCATTTCGCTACCAAATTCTTGATAATCAGGCTTGATGCACCTTTTTGAAATTGTGCAGATAACACCTCACTTTTACCATTCGCTTCTGTTATAGCTGTAATTATATTATCTGTAGCTGTCTTCTTTTCTGATTTTTTAGACAAATGTGATTCTTCTAATAGCAGAAAATTTTGTATTCTTTTGAATGAAACTTTAGTTTCAGCAATTTGTGTTATGCCCATTGGGAAAAATACCGTCATAGTTATGCGTAATAGATTATAGTAGGCGGTAATAATGAAAGCTTTTTCGGCGGAAAGGAATAGACCGAATAATACAAAACCTACCAAACTGGCAAAAATGGATAAACGTGTTACAAACATCAAAAATGAATTCATTACGCCACGTATATAGTTGGCGTAAAGAATGGCATTCATTTCTTTGCGGCGAAAAAAATGAACCATCTTGGCGAATGGTAATTCCCAGGCGTACATCTTTATAACTTGAATGCCGTTAATAATTTCATTCATCAGTCGTACACGTTCATCTGTTTTGACTGCTGTGCGTAAACGTAATTTGGATATTTTTCTACCCAAAAACATTTGTAAAGGTATAAACATTAACAGTATGACTACTCCAAACAATGCCGATACACCAATCTAGGAAAGAAGGAGAAATAAAATCAAAAAGATGAAACAGTATTGGATTTGTTAAGTTAGTATATTCACCTCCAGGAACAGAAGATAGGTAACCGCAATTATTTCCAAGGGACCAATCCACAAATAGTGTGTATGAATTATAGAAGTATCTAGACGGCCGACATCGTTGGAGATCAAATTTACCATTTGACCAGTAGAGCTATCACTTAAGGCTAATTTACTTAAACGCAATGCTTTGCGATAAATCATACTGCTCAAAGCAATACGTACTTTCATGCCCATATGTTGTATACCCAAGACATTGGGATGCAAAGCAATTACACTAAACACACAGGTGGCAATGACCCCTACAGCATACAGATAAGAGGGTGTCATGTCAATGTTCCTTTGCGGAGAAGTATCATCCTCAATATGAACAACGGTATAGGATGCCACCAGTTTACCCAAAAATAATGGTTGACCAATCCTTGTATTATTAGGATTAAAAGTTTACCAAGGCATTACTTTATATCTATAGATTGAACTTACTTGATGATTTCGATGATTAAAGCGGTAAGGCCCATTAAAAAGAAACGCGTTCCGAATACTTTCAAAGTGGCTTTTATTAAACTGGGCTTTTGATCCTTACTTTTACTACTGGCACACTCATTTTCCCACGCTTCACTTAGTTTGCGACCAACAAAGTCTAACAAATACAAAACAATTGATAATTGCTGAAAGGTTTTTGTTAATGATTTATTTAAATTGTATGAATTAATTATAAAGTGGGTTAATCCGGCAGTTGATAAAGACTGAGATAAGATAATTTTCAACAATAAAATATATGAGAGGCCAAATAATATTGCACTGTCATGTTGGTAAACAATGATATAATTATGATAAATAAAGGTTTATTTTAAGATTTTACAGATAATCAAGCTTCAAATATTAAGCAATCAAAAAAACTTCCAGCGTTTAATAAAACAGTTAGTATAACTTCTGGTTCTTTTGCGTAATTCTTTTCACAATAAGATTTGTACACGAACGATTTGCATACGTGCCATGCTAAGGTCAAGGTTATTGACTTAAATGAAACCGCTTTAAGAATTAGCCGGTTATTTAGTGTTAATTTTAATGAGACTGACTTGTGTTACGTAATATTGTTTTGTTTTAATTCTTGAAAGGAAACAGTGCAATTTGTTTTGCAAAATATTCTTACAGAAAATTATAACAGAAAGTACAAAGACCTCTCTGCGAGTCTGTTTTTCAAGTTTATAGCCCACTTCATTGATGCAAACCGATATAACCAAAGTATATGTATATGTATACACCGTCTATTCTTGAATTTTGTATACAAAATGTCAGCAGGTTATCAAAAACTTGATGCTTTTAGGAAAATTTCGGCCACTTATTATATTTTTTTTTTAATTTAGTGTAAACACTAAATTTGGTTTTAATTTAATTATTATAAAAAGTGCCAAAGATGTCTTTCTTCCTTTTTTTTTTTTCTCACTCACTTACCTGATTTATGTTCCTTCAGAACTTTATACAGATCAGTTTCATTTAAAACCTTTTTACGTCCTTTAAAAAATGTGGGCATAGTAAAACTAAAAATGATTTACAAAAATTATTATATTCAATCACAACAAAATACATTTTTATAAAAGAATATTGCGCACCAAAACATTAATGCCGATAATGGATTGGCTGATTCACGTGGATTTTCTGGTAATTCATCTGCCTTAAAGGACTGCATTATATCACACTTTTATCCGCTGTATTTTTATATAACTTTACCTACACAGATCGTGTCTTAATCACTAATGATTGTTATGAAGATATTTTTTTAAATCATTGCCACTGCCTTTTTTGTTTTGTTTGTTTGTTTGTTTATTATCTTACATTCATTTAATAATATATATTTTCTTTGATAAGTGTTTTTTACGCTTTCTCAATACAATTTCATTTGATAAGTGTTTTAGCACGTCTTGTTTTGATAAGAAATGTGATTAGTTGTAATTTAAAAAAACCAGAAAAAATATTTTAATAATTAGGTTAAATGTTAACACTTTCTATGCTAATGGGGCATCAAAAGACTCCACAAAGTATTTGCATATACTCTTGATAAAGATCAAAATATTAATTCATATTTAAATTGTTATCGATGTGCCAAAAATGGGCGTGGTTGGATAGCAGACACACCCACAAGCTCTAAGTAAATTTTAGTCTAGTTTAGTTTTACCTGTTAAAAATTTACATGGACAGACAGACAGACGGACATGGTTAAGTTGATTCAGAATCAAAATTTATATATTTGGTGCGGTGTTAGCTTTTTGGGAGTTACAAAAATCGGCACAAACTTAATATATCCTTTAGCACAAGTGGTGCAGGGTCTGAATAAGAAAAAGGAGGATCCCTGTGGTCGAAATAATTCATTCTTCGTATATTCTTCTCATACTATTGTAGTTTACTACAGCTAGTATGACTCATGCCGCTACCAGATGCTAAGAAGTGTGCCACAAAGTGTGTGACACATAGCATAGTGAAGTTATTAATTATGATAACAAAATGTTCTTAAATTATAATCACAAAAAAATCTGTTTACAATATAAGAGTCAAAGTTTTTTTGTGCAGTATTTTGAGAGTTAATTATATTAAATTTTGTTTTCTAAAATAGGCCCAATCTATTTATATTTATTAAGGAATGGTAATTATCTTTTTTTCGGTATCTACTAATTTCATATTAATGATAATAATCATATTAATGATAATAATACTTCCGTCTGTATTGTGTATTGAATTAAATTCCTATCAGCCCGGAAAAATAGTCATTTGTAAAGTCGTTTGGCTTAGGCCAAATCTTAAATACCCTTCCTTTTCATATAAAAATAGTGGAAAGTAGCTAACTACGGTCTATATCAGTGTAATAATCAAATCATAGTGCAAAAAAAAAAATTATTATGTAAATGTAAATTTTGGGCTTGTCTACTATCCGACCTTACATTATAGAAGCTCTACATATAAAAATGTGTGTACTTCATGAAAATTTTCTGTTGAGTCTTTTTAAAATTTACAATCTGGAGTGTTCAAACAACAGATGGACTGATTGACTTAGTTTCGGATGCTAATTAAGAATATATATACATTGTACGGTCTACGAGATGTCCTTCGCGGGCTTGTTGCAAATTTAACGACAAACTTAGTACATCTTTACCGATAAAGTGGTGATAAACAATTACTTCACCCCTACTCTTTATCACTTCATTGATTAATGAGTTGCTATTAGTTAAAAGTATTTATATAAAATTTGTGATTTCTTGGTTTTTAGTTTCGCTAGATAGGTTACTTGACCGCCTGTTACTTTAACTATAATTCAATAAATATAAATTTTTTCCTTCTCCATCTTCCTTCAAGCATATAATATCACTATGTAGTGAATAAAGTGACTGAGGATGAAAGAGAAAAAAATTCTTACAGAATATAGATGCGGGTACGTAATAAATGGCAACTGAAGCATTACTTTCAATTATTTAACAGTTACATAGTGTAACTGAGTGGTGGTGGTGGTGGTGGTGCTTCATCCAGGAAAAAAAAAAAAATAACACAAGTAAAGTTCTCGTCTCGAGCTATGATTTCTCATATTTTTCAAGTCTAACAACATGGAAAACTACTTCACACTTTGGCTTGGAATATAGGGAATAGTTGTATAGCTTAAGAATTCTGGCCAACAAATATCACAAATACTAATATATACACACCCATACATATATCCAATCACGTACATTGAAGACCATTGAAAATAAGTTGAAAAACAAGTGCTAGGGATGAGAGGGGAAAAGAATAAATAATTTGGGTGGATATGCTACAGAGTTAGATGTTTATATAAAATTTGTATCGAATATATCTAGAATCGTGTTAAAAAATGAATGGATGGACATAAAAGCAGATGGCGGACTATTCAAAATTGAGGCGGGGAAACCCTAAATTTATTTTACACAAGTACCAAAATAGATGCCTTCTTCGACTTCAATATTGGAGGCGACCACCCAGAAGGTTGCTTAACTTCATTAAAAGCCTTAATTTTTTTATATTTGGGGACTGGGTAGATGCTTTTATTAGATCTGTTGTAATAATGATAATAATATTTAATTTTTTGATTTCTGTAGATAACAAATTTTAAATAATAATAGTCAAAATATTTTGATTAATCATTTTGACAAAAATATCCCATAGTTAAAACAATAAAAACTAGAATCTGCCTTCTTCTGAGACTCCCAAGCTACGTGCTTGGAGACTTGGAATATATCGATATTTTGTAGTATTTCCGCTAGTTATTTTCAAATACGCATATAAGCACTGGAGCATCTTTAAAATTTTTTAGTTAAACATAACCTTCAAGTATGCATCAATATATAGTCACAAATATGTACGAAACACAAAATTTATATATACACACATACGTGTTTGAATGTGTTGTTGAAAAACGCGTAAAATAGAAAATGTATACTTTTCCATACACTGGCACAAGTATATATAAAGCATTTTAAAAGTTTGGTCACGTACAAATTCTCTGGTAACAATTTCTCGATAAATAGAAAATGAAAACAGAACTACAAAAAATCGAAACCAAAAAAAATAAAAAAAAAATAAAAGAAATTCATTCAGAAACCTTGGGAACTTTTTAGCAAAATTGGAGAACGTTGTTATATCCACCATCATAATGATTATGGGGTATATTGGTTTTGTTTAAACGTTTGTAAATAGTTTGTAAGGCGTGTTGCACCCCGAAAAGTAACATTTATATATATTATTGATCATGTCCAGCTGTTTCTTTTTATTTCTGTTACTGCCGCAAACATTAAAATTTTTTAGCTGTAATTTGGTTTTAAAAATCTTCAGTACCGTTTACAGTTAGATATTGTCAACATTTTCATATAAATTTAAGATATTATTTCCTTATTATTTGGTTCAGTAGTATTCTAAATGTTCAAATGTTAGATGTTGTTGACTACCCTAGATTAGGCATACGCCTAATATTACTCTTTTGTTACTTGTTATATATGTTGTTGTTTTCCATTCTAAGCCCTCAGAGTTTCTTTTTTGAAGTCCTTTACCAGCAGAAGTTGTTCTTATTGCTGTTTAACAAAACAGAATAAAAACAGTTCACGTTTAGCTAAGAATAACCTTAAGAGTTAAAAGAGCATGAGGTACGTGTATAGGTAATCATCGTCCTCGTCAATGGCAGATTGAGGCAAAATTTGACGTAATCTGTAAATTAGAGTTTTAACATTTGCCTCAAGTCAAATTTTATTACGAAAAGCAAGTACAGCTAAAAAAAGTTGTAAAGTGAATTTTTTTGAAACGAAGATATTTAGTAACAAGTGAAAAAAACACTAAATGTGGCGCTTAGGCCAAATCTTCAGAACCCTGCATTATCTTTCCATAGTGAGCGTGGCAAGTTCTCCATTATAGATGGAAAGACTAAATATTTTTACAAATGAATTCTGACTTTGTAGCTTAATTTTTTGCTGATTATGGGCATAAACCTCCTCAACTGATTTTGTTCAATTCAAAAAGCTATCTGCGCGCAGAAACTAAAAGTATTTGTGTAAAATTTCAGCTTTATGTCTAAAAAGTGTGGGAGTGTTGCAAACAGTACAGCAAACATACTATGCCCCCATCATTAAAGTGAAGGTTATAAAAAGTTGATGTTACTCTGGAGGAAAATTGTATATAAAACGTGTAGTGCTTCTTCTTTTTAAGTGAATTTCATAAATTTCAGTGAAACATAAGCAACAATACCCATAACGGTGTGTGGGACTCATAAACATAAATACAATACAGGCGTGCAGTGTGTGCGTATCTATGTGAAAATAGAGTATGAGATGGTGGTATATGTCCACTTCGTTTAGGTTAATTATTGGGTAACATAAAAAAGGTACAAACAAAGGCGAGCAAATGATGTGATGAAACGATAAAATATTATACCATACCGCTAAACATTTTTTTTTTTATGTTGTTGTAATATGTGGTGTAATGCGGTCTATGAAGCTTAGCAACCGTGTACGAGAGAGTGAAGCTAAAGCAAAAAGTGCAATGAAGGTCTATAAACATTTTATAGTTTTTAATTATGTCGAATTATTACAAACGTACACACACATATATATGTTTACTTATGCACATGTTAACACAGCTGTTAAATGGCAGAATATTGCTGAATGTTTATGGTTTTGGTTTTTGTTGTTGTTGTTGTTGTCTTTTTATTATAAATACAATATTTATGTATACAATCAACGTGTAAACCTTAGTGAAAATATTTTTCACAAAATAAACGTTTTTATACTCTCCGCAAAATAAGTGGGCGGTATACTTAGTTTGTCATTCCCTTTGCAATACTCAGAAGACCCCTGCAAAGTATATAAATTCTTCATCAGCATGAAAAACTAAATCGACATAGACATGTATGTATGTATAGACACTTTCACGATCTTATTATTATTATTAGATATTGAGCTGAAATTTTGAACAAACATTTCTAGTTTCTGGTCGCAGATCCGTTTTTAAATGGGGGTAATATTGGTTCAGATTGTGCTATAAAATTAAAAAACTTAATATACTCTTTTATCACAAGTGGTATAGGGTATATAAATGGGCGTGACTATGGTGGATAACAGTCCAGTCCCGCTTAAGGCTAAATTTAACTTGTAAATTAATTCGCAATACACACATTATTCGAGTGCATAATCATTTATATGCCACGCCCACTATTTGTAAGTAAATGTAGAGGGTATTTAAGATTTGGTCTAAGCTTAATGTAGTTTTCTTACTCGTTATTATTGTAAATTGTATACATTGCCATGCCAGGAGAATTCCCATAAAATGTATTTGGTTTACTAGATAGTTTTTAACATCACAATTCTGTAATTAAAATTTTATATATTATTTATGTTGTTATTTGATAAAGTCTTTAAACAGTGGTAACGTACATAAGATAAGTTTGTATGAGTGTTTTTCATCTGCTTCATTTCTAACTTATTAGTTACATGCATTAAAATCTAAACTTTCAAACTTATTAAAAACTTTTCTAATTTCTTCACTTCTCAGACAAATAGTTTTAGTTTAAATATTTCCTCAACATCCAATAACATCTTATATAAGTATATAATGTTGTCATGAACACACATACATACATATATATGAATATGCTTATGCCAACAGTGCATTAACTTATATAAATAAACCAGATGCCATGTAATCATGTTATAAAAAGTTTGTTTCTCTTTACCAAAAATATGCAAACTCATCGTCCGTACATGTGCATTCTAGTTGTAGCATATCCTTTTTGTGAAAGAATAGCTAAAGCTTAGCAATCAAGTTGTTATCGTTTGGGGGCTCTTTTCACGCTTCCTGCTTTTACATGACCCTACATGCAAAATAGTACAATAAGTACAGCTGTCAACGTAAGCATGCCAACAGCAAATGTTTAGAGATGGTTGGCTGTACAAATGGATCAACTCTAATGTTAGCTAATATT
Source organism: Ornithomya fringillina (assembly GCA_963978525.1). Classification (NCBI taxonomy): domain Eukaryota; kingdom Metazoa; phylum Arthropoda; class Insecta; order Diptera; family Hippoboscidae; genus Ornithomya; species Ornithomya fringillina. The sequence continues at coordinate 2,501,584 of OZ021694.1, read as the reverse complement.
TCTGCGTTTTACTGAAGTATAGTAATCAGCTTTAAGCCGCATCTGTGCTATTCATTTCCTTTTGCTTTTGTAGGAAAATTTTTTTTTTTTTTTTTTCTGAATATTCTCTGACGTTATCTTTGTATGTTACAAATATTTTAACAAAGTTAACAATAGTTGTTTGGAAAAATTCCTATTTATGTATAGGTATAAATATGTAGCTGATGTTAAACTAATTGTTGCTTTCCTGTTGTTGTTATGCATGCTTCACAATAAAAAAAAAAAAAAAACTTATTACCCGTAATGAGCTTGTTAAGGCATTTATAGTGTGTTTTATTTTAATACTTTAAAGTTTAACCATTTCTAACCAAAACGAGAGAATATAAATAATCTTATAAAGAGCAAAAATTATGGATGAGTATTAATGGGGATCAAAAAAAATAAAATTATAGATTAAGAATTATAATTAACTGACAACTAAGTAAAATAAATTTAGATCACAAAATAATAAGCAGAATCGAAAAGTTTTAAGATCGAGAATAACTATTAATCGAAATAATGGATCGAAATAATTTTATGAATCTAAATGTTTTATACTTATTATGGATATAACCATTTTAAATTGGACACACTTATTCATGGAACACTTACCTACAAAGCAGGTTATTTCGTTGGCCACGCTGAATAAATGGGCGGAACTATTTTAGAAAATTTTATAATAGACTAAAGCCATGAATATAAAAAATGGTTAAAAAACGCCTTTAACCTTTGGTATATATCCAATAAATAAGAAAACTAAATTTAGCTTAGACCGAATCTTAAGTACCCTCCACAATTAAAACGGTGGGCGTGGCAGATATATAACGCCATTTAATAATTGTATGTATTATGTATGAGTCTGCCACTATTATAGAGCTTAATTAATTATCTACCACGCCTTCATTTTCCCCTATATATATTATAGATGTGGAGGATATTTAAGATTTGTCCTAAACCAAGATAATTTTTTTAAAATTATTTTAAATTATTATTATTTCTATTTTGGTATAATCTGGCAACGCTATGCAGAATGGTTAATAATCCTTAATATATAACATGTTGGAGTGCTTAAAAATTCTTAACTCAAAATAATAGATATAAAGAAAATTCCTTATAGCACTCATTAGAGTCAATTTCTGAGACATGCGCCTTTATAAAATATATTCTAAAAAGATGGGGGAGAGTAAATATTGTAGAGAGAGGTACATTTACATGCATATAAAGTATAAACAATGGCGAGAGGTATAGTCAATAAAAATATAACAAAACAAACAATATTGAGTTGAGTGATTTTTCTTAAATATGAGAGAGAAACAACTATGAGATGTAATAATGAAATGCATGATTTTAACTTTTATGCTCTTTCGAGCACAAACTTTTATAGTAAACGGACGTGTAGTACGCGGTAATACAAGCTTCTTCCTAACTCTGTGACAGTGTCATGAAATTATTTAAAGTATATTATAAATGAGAAAACCATAAAGGCGCAATTTTATAATAAAATAAAAAGTAATCAATTGAATGGATAAGTGTACAAATTGATTACGGAAAATAAAGCTTTAATATATAGAAGAATATCTACAGTGTCTAAAAGCATGTGAAACTAACAACAAAGTTAAGAAGGAGTGCAAAAAAAAAAAAAAAACAGCAATAGAAATAATATCAAGTGAAAGGAAATGAAAAAGAGCAAAAAAAACAACAAACATACGTATATTTATACATGCATACAAAAACGTTATACTGTGCAAATATGCCAATATAATGTAATGGCATCAAATATATTTATATTACCATTGGCATACTTTTAGGCACTTATGTTATAAGCCTTGAAGCATATTTTATGTGAGCAGACGCACACAATATGCACACACGCACACCTAGACATAAAGAAAATAGCTTCCAACATACATGTATCAAACGGTATATGATTCAACTACCAGAATTATTATTCACATGTGTTTTGAATATACTCAGTGGCTTTTTATAACACAACAAAATACCAACACACATACTCATATAAAAACCTATGTACATTTTTGTGCAGTATTTAATAAACAGGATATGGTGAAAAAAAAAGATGAAAAAACAACAATAATAATAATAATAATAAAAAAAAATTATTACAAAACAAATATTTGAACATAGGTTTGTATACCAGCATTTGTAGACTAGATTTCTATCTCCGTTCACTTTCAGTAAAATGCATACTACCTGAATGTGCGTATATGTGTTTATATATATCAATATAGAGGAGACTTTCTTTTATTCAGGTGCAATAATGTTGAAGAAGTAAAACAAAAATAAAAACTCTATACAACACAAACCTGTGTGATCACCTGTGCCGTTAAAGATACATGTTCTACACACTTTTTTCTTCTTTACAGGTGTTGTGTGCATATGTGTGCGTTTCTTTGTTAATTTTTAAGTGCATATGTTTACAATTTAGGTCAATGCAGCCTATTGCCAACGTACGTACACATACAGAACTATATGCGTGTTCGACATTAGATGAGAAACCAAAAAAAAAAAAATTGCAAAAAATGTGTGTAAAATGACTTAGTTTTATAAAAAAAAACATAATAAAATAAAAACACACGCAAACCTACTACGAAGCAGATGCAAAAGTGAGTAGCATAACCACGTAAAACTCTCAACATACTTAAGTTGTCTACACTTTTAAAAGAAAATGTTTAACTGAATGTATGGCAGACACACTCTATAAAATTACTACAGGAGACAAGTGTTTAAGCCTTTAAAATAAGAATAATAACTTTATATGTGTATTTAGAGAAAGAGAGAGAGAGAGAAAGATAGGGAGAGTTTTAAATTGTAACAACATGAAATAGTAGCATCAGGTGTTATAGTAGGTGCGTCCATGAAAATTTGAAATATTTTACCCATAAATATACAAATAAACTGATTAAAAATTATTTTTAATATTGATGAACTATGTCCGTCGGTCCATGAAATTTTGTATGTAATGTATAGTTTATAAAAGAAGTGTAAGGGAAGGGTTATTTAGATTGGGCAAAATTGCTTGATTAGCATCAAATGTTGACGATTTTCTGTTGATTAATGAAATAGTTAGAAAGTTAAATGTTTGATTTATGTGTAAAGTCTAAGTAGCTCTTAATACGTCAGTACGGTTGTCTGTCCTTATAATGTTATTGCTAAACCTTATAAAAGCAATAATTAGTATATTTTGTAAGAATTTGACTTTTTTGGCACATGTAACGAATGTGCCAAAAAGGGGCACATTGATGTGCATCAAATTTAAACTTCATAGACACTTTTCTGTGACAAGGCATCTCACCGAAATGATTGTAATGAATTTCAATTCAATATCTTTAAAATTTATGATCATGGACGTTTCAACCTAAGGCCGAAATACGGTCGGAAATGTCTAAATCAACTCAAAATTTTGACATCCATTCAAGAATATATATATATATACCTTGTATGGTGTTGCCAAAGGAATAACAAACGACTCCTTATTACATATTTATGCTGACGTATAAAGTACTATTTACTAAATGTGTCTATGCGTGCCTGCATGCAGACTTTTTTTTATTGCGGTCAATTGATATGCAAATTTTGGTATTACTTTTGTTAGTATATGTATGCGAGTGCACATTACTCGTATATTGATTATATGGCTGAGTGTTGAGTTGCGATAACAGCTTTTGATTTAGTACATTAGGCCATAACAAGCAATCTTTTATTTGCTTTTAAAGAAGTATACTTTAATACAAGTTTTAGATTATATGTAAATATCTAATTAGTTTCCAAATGCATTTTCATCCATTTTGTTAATGGGATGGAAGACGAAGAATGCCATATGTACATATTTTTGTATTGTGATAGTTGATTAAAAAGCCTAAATTGTTGTTGTTATCACAAATATATAGTAAAATATATATTGAGAAGGGGAAGAACTGTGAGGGGGAGCAGACATGTAGATATTTGCTTTCCTTCTCTTTACATACAATTTTCGGTTTTATATAAATTTCTATGAATGCATTTTACATGTACGATTTTTGCATGAGTATAGCAATACTATCGCACTCATGCATGTGGTGTATATGTGTGCACTTCATTGCCTCAAGGACATATACCGATATAACCTCACTTTGCATACCAAAAATTTAAAAGCAATAACAGTTTATGACTCAACAAGCTCGATGGCTTCATAGTTGCATAGCTATGATGCCGTACTGTTTTGTTAGTTAAGTGGGAGTTTAGTTTTGTTTATATCACTGTATTGTGTGTATGGTTATTAACATATAGAGAATGAGAGAGAGAGAGAGAGTGGGTTTGTTTATAAAATAACAAACTTGTATACGTTGTAGCTTTCCTTCATGCTTTTATAACTGCAGCAAACTCATAGTTAAGTGGTGGGTGTTTACCATGTTTATACATTGTACATTTCCCATACATTTATATATTATATTGATGTGCTTGGTAGATGAGTATGACTGTTCATTTCTTTTTCTTTTTTGTGGTATGCGTTTGACTTTTCATTTGAAGTATTTTATTAAATTTTGCGTAACGTAAAAGTATCCTTGAACTCTATGTAATAACATTTTATTATGTTATGAGACTAAATGTAATATATTTTTTTTTACTATTATTATCACATTTAGTAGTTATTGCTCAAGCGTAACAATAAGCAATTCTAAAATAAATTTAGCATGAAAATCAAGCGAAAATATTGAAAAATAAAATTTGACTTTATTCAAATCTTGAATACTCTTCACTTTACGATACAAACCTGGTGTAAACCTGGCAGGTATGCTTAGTGCATTAACTTATACATCACATATTATGTGAAATGAATTATTTTGGAAATAGCGGGCGTGTCTGCATCAAGCATAAGAAAAATGCTATACTAATCATAAATAATAGAGAATATATACATATCGATATATATATATATACAAATGTGTGTAAAATTTGTGCCAAATTTCATCAAAAAATAATAAAATTTTCAACTGGAGGTTGCTTACAAGACAGGCGGATGGGCGAACATAGTTTAAATATAAATAGATTGAGTTTTTGCTTCTAAGCTGATTTGTGTATGTAGATTTCAGCATCCCATACAGAAAATGGCGGCAGCCACCGAATTACATATTTCCTCACAATCTATGTGATACGCTTAACAAATGAAAAATCTTGATAAATAGATGGCAACGTGCTAAATCCAACATGGCGATTGCTCTAAACTTACTTTTTGCAATCCATTCAATATGGATAAATTGCCATGCCTACTTGGTATTTATGAATATAAACATTATTCTCGTTTTGATTTAAGCCACATATATCTTCTCTTTAGGGTACATATTATATATATCATTTATATACTCACGTCAGTGCAAAACTTCTAGATTTGTAATATATTTTATTTCCCCATATGTTTCAGAATGTATTTTACTTTTACGCTATGGGAATACCTTTATAAGTGTTTTAGTTTTCGTTTCATTTTTACGAATCTTCCACAGAGATGGCATATATTTATTGTCACAACAAAAATAACAAATCAAATACATATGTTAACATCGTACCATGCACCTGAGCATTTCTAGTCATAAAAAAAAAGAAGTCAACAAAAGCACTTTATTGTTAGAACATGATAAAGTGTTGTTTATCATTTTTGTGTAATGTAATGGGGGAATACTTTGGAATGGTAGGGGAATGTGAAATACAAGAATATTAAACAAATGAAAATGTTAGGTCGGCCAAGCCTTATGTATTGTCAAATAAGTCTTTTCGTAAAGGATCCAATCGGGTCCCAATGTTGCACCGTTAAGTTCTTTACCAATTTTTATTAAAAATATTAAGAAAAATGCGATTTTTTTCCACATATAAGAATTTCTTTTATATGGGAAGAGGTTTTAAAAATGGTACGATTCGATTTAATTTTAATAGAGTTCCTCTCTGGGTCAATACATGTCCAAATTTTATCGAAATATTTCAAATAAAATCACCTGCAGCTCATTCATTTGGCATATATTTACATGAACAGACAGACGGATAGACGGACATGGTTAAACCGTTTTAGATTTTAATTCTGAATCGATCAGTATAATTGAAGATGGTTGTAGCACTTGGTGTTTAGGAGTTATAAACGTATGCACAAAATTAATATACTCTTGCCCCAAACGGAGCAGGGTATAATATACACAATATATGGATTCGTTAAGTTATTCCGAACTACAGATGACATTCTTATATACTTATATAACACTAATCCTCTTACCAATAATTGCTCTGAATGCAATAAAAGAAATATTTTATGATAATGCGATTTTCATATGTAAGTTATGTTAGAAAAATACAATTTACTTTTAAATATTTATGCATGCACATATCTACACAACAGTTGGAGGAAAGCAATGGAATAATTTATGAAATGAAATCCTTAGCATATAACATTAGAATAGAATTCATCACATTCTTCAATATTTTATTTGTTTATCTTATACTAAAACAATCACATGTCACAGAATTTATTCAAGAATAATAAAACTTGCAATTCTCAGTACACCATTATCATCTTAGCTTAGCATATATATGTTAACGTTATGCCATATAAATGTATGTGTGTGGATTCACATAGGTAAACTTACACATTTCATATGTGATTGATATGAATTGTAATAATATTTAACAAATGCATGCATTTACTATCTAAACTTCTATTAATGTACGTTTGGGTGTGTGTGCGTGATGGATACAAGTCTCATTTAATATATATATTTGCATAAGAATCATTGGAATTTACTTTGTTACTAACACGCACATTTATACTCATAAAATACGTTTACATTGCAGCCGCGTTCGTGCTAATAAATATACCAACAAGAACAACACTTATGTATTTACAATATAAGTCAACACTTGTTGTGATTTGTTTGTTGCTTTTTATTTAGATAAATAACAAAACAAAACAAAACTAAGAATAATTGAGAAAAAATGAAAGAAAAGAGAATGAAACCGTAAACCTTGATGAACTGGCATTAATTTATGGTGAAATGTTAAAGTGCAACAAATGAAACAAAAACTTATCAATAGGAACGTGTTAAAAGACATTAAGCATTTTCACATTTATCATAAAGCACACATACTCGTATATACAGACGTATATGATTTAAGTATACAAGACGAGAGGCGATATTTCAATATTAAACTGAAGAACAACTAAAATTATAAACTATACTACATATGTACTATGATAATGATTAAGGGGGTATATTGGTTTTGGCTTTTTCCAATATTACATATCAACAATTGGGGATATTGGATTAACATCTATTTTTGTTGTTACAAAATTTGAAAAAGTCATACATATATACCGCCCTTAGGATGGTGGGTTGATTATAAAAAAACTTTGCTATAATAAACTATTTCCTGAAAGTGCCAAGTTGTCTAGATTTTTGATGTTTCCTGTTAAACGAATAACAGGAAAACCATAAAAAATAACAAAAAAAAAAAAAAAAATATAAATTTCAATAACAATCTTACTTGGAATTAAACTAAGTTTATACTGGTTTATATTATAAATTTATTTAAAGACAACAAACAACATACACTCTAATATAAACTGTTGAATGTTGAGTTTTAAAAGTAATACAAATACACATACATATGCTCAAACATAACAACAATTGCCATCAAACAATAAATACTTGCATGTTATTACAAAAGACTCTGCATGATAGCAGTGTAGGATATGTATGTATATAGAGAACGTTGTGACGTACACTTACAATGAACTTTTTACCACACTTATTTTATACATATCTAAATAAACACAATTACAAGTAGGTACGTAATATACAACAATGCATACATACAAGCAAGAAGAATTCAACAGCTTGTCGAGCATGCATTTGACACCAATGGCAATCATGTGAGATCATAATAATGACCATGATAATGATGATGATTGCGTTGGTAAGGTATACCATACATGCATGAAACAACACAAAAGTGTTAAGGTGTCATATGACCGACTTTATAGTGAACAACTAGAAAAACAAGGAAACGATAGACAAAGTGAAATAGAAATTGTGTGTAAACATTAGTACGTTATATACACATAACACACTGACAATTAAATAATGGTTACATATTGTATTGTAAGATGGGAGAAGAATGTGTCAGATGCTCAAAGGATCAAAATACGAGTCGATGTAGACATGTCTGTCCATCCGTTGGTGGTATTCTTACAGGCGTAAATTTGGAGATATTAGATAGATATTAGTGTTTATATTCTACACTATTTAAAATATCATACCAAAATCAAACGTTTGTCTGTCTGTCCACGTATGAATCGTAATTATTATTATTTCCTAATAAAATTAAATTCATAATTGGTAATCAGTTTAATAATTGTCTGTGTCAAATTTGGACCCAACTGCACCATTATTATAACCTTTTTCAATAAAACACTTTTTTACAAAGTCACTCTTATATAATCTCGTAAATTGTGAAAATAAATGGTGTAGAGCATTAAGTGGTTAAGTAGAACTGACTGTAATATTTTCACTCGTTCATATATTTGTTTTATTTGTTGTGCTTGTTAAAGAAAATGATGGCAGAAATTCTTATGCACAATTATTCTGAACATCAAAATTTATGTGTGCTAACTATACACAGAAACTCTCCGTTTTTCATTACTCTCTATCCTCTGTTTGTATTTTTCTTATTGTTGCGCTGAAAAGTGATGTTTTTTTTTTGTTGCTTTTGTGTGACTGCATTGAAACATTTAACGAACTCTAATAGGAAAATATCCCTAAGCGCTGAAGAGGAAAAGAGAGAAAAGCATAACACACACATAAAATGCGCTACAGCAGTGAAATAGAATTAAATGTAAAATGTAAACTTTATGAGTCAAATATAAACAAAAACAATAGCGCACGTCTACTCCGTATATGAAGTATGCGGAATAGGAGTTTATAAAAAAAAAAAGAAGAAAATAATACGAAAATATAGTCACAAGTCAACACTTGCGCCGATGCTGCACCATATACACATATAATAAATGTTTATGTGTGAGTGTTGTACGTCGACTATGTTGTATTTTTATGTTCGTTTTATTGCTTTTGAAATGAAAAAGAGAATAAGAGCTCAGGATTGTCTACAGAACAATTTGTATTTGTAAAAAAATATGTGAAAAAGATGATTAAAGAAAAAAAAACAACAAATAAATGCTATGCACAACAACAATAACAACCAAACATACAAAACACAATTCATTCGTTCACTTGCTCCAGTTTAACAAGTATTTTTTTAGTTGATGTGCAACACTTGTATACTTGTACACTTGTACTCTCTCTACGATGTACTTAAAATTGTTATGCAAAGCTTAGCCGTCCATCCATCCATCCATCCATCCATCTATCATACACATACCATATATGTTAGTAAGTGTGCTTTTATTTGATATGGTTTGTGTGCCATACAGCACGCCTTTGATTTCAGCAAGGTTTAATGGTTGCCCACTTCACACAGATGCATGTCAAATAATCTCCTTTTTAAGTATTATCTTATTTCTCTCTTTATTGTTTGCCTCTATACAAATTCGTAACAGGTATGCGTATATATGTATGTATGTATGTATGTTTACATGCCAGAGGATTATTGTATGCACCAAAATGTAAAGAACTCTTTTAACTGGTTTTGTGATTACTTTTTGTTGTTCCTGTTTCTGATGTTTCATTGCTGATATTCTTTTTCCTTTGTAGTTATGACATTTTGTTTTAAGCGAAATATCAGTTTTCATGTGTGGTACAATTTAATCTATTATGAGTTTAGTCTCTGTAAGGATGTACATATTGTGTCCTTGATTAGCATAAAATTCTGAATAAAACTAGCTATGACCGGGTGATCGTTTAAAGTTGTTATAGGCTCCACATAAATTAGTATGTGTCTCTCTATTTACAATCTCACGATCATAAAATTTGAGGTATTGAGCTGAAATTTTTTATGGATCCTTCTGGTTTAATATATATATATATATCTAGCATAAAAATGACTTATGAAGTTGAAATTTGGCGAACTTGGTATGTTTTAGGGGTTTATTTAGTATATTTAGCGTAGGTGACCCTATATAAATATACAATTTTCAAAGACCCTTCCTCCTTTACGTTCGGAATGAACTTGTCAAAATGGGAATGATTGGTTAAAGTATTACATTTTACTTGCGTTCAAAGATATTATTATTTCCTAACTATTTGAAAGAGGTTAATGATGATTCCATTGTAGATTCCGCATACGCCCATATAGTCTCGTTTTACTTGTTCTTAATTATAAAGTATTGAACAATAATTCATAAGTTAGTTTCAATGAAAAAATTTATATTTATTTGTGTACATGTGTTGTGTATATAACTTATAATAGAAATGTATTTGTATTTCATGTATTTGGAAAGAAATTATGGGAACTCTAACGATTCAATTTTGTTATAATTTATGTACTCGTATATATAATAAACAATAGCAGTGTTATCGCAATGGAAAATTTATTAGTCATAAAACTGCTACTAATAATAATAATAATAAATAATAATTTTTAATTCAAATTCGGCAAAATACAAAACATTTAAAAATAAACTAATGAATGAGAGCGGTAGATTGCCGACCACTGAAATAGGTGAATAATTAATTATACACAATAAAATATAATTGTGCTGGCGAAAAAAAAGTACATATTTAACAAGCATAAAACACTGCTAACAGTTGTAATGCATTTTGGCAATATTGTGTAATTTGTACAACAAAGAAATCAAAAAAGAAAACAACACAATAATTACTTTTCACGAATTCCGGTCGAAATATTTCTAATTAACTGCACGCAATACTGTAAAGAAAATAAATAGAATGCTTACATGTATATTATATTAACTAGAAATGATTTTTAAGAATTATAATTAAAAAAACCGTTAAATGAGATTAAGAAATTATATTAAATTATGGAGTTTTTAAAAGATTTGCGCAAAACTTCATTCACTTTCATATAAGATGGGGGAAGTTTACTAAGTTTTTCATTCCCATTGTATAAGGAGGCGTCAGAGACTCTACAATGTCCGTGTGTCCGCCCCCTGTTGACATTCTCACGTAAATTTTGAGTTATTAAGCTGAAATTTTGTACAGAAACTTTTAATTTCTGCATGGAGATCGCTACTTAAAGTGGAAAAATTTGGTCAAGAGCCACGCCCATAATCGATAAATATATACATATCTGTCGCATAAAGTAACCTAAGAAGTTAAACATATGTATAATTAACCCCTCCAGCGATGTGACATAAATGGGCGTCGTCGGATAACAAACATGATCAAAATTTACAAGAAAACCACACTAGACTTCCAACTTGATACGTACACTATTAAAGACAAAAATCATATATTTGTCACGCCCACCTTTTGTATAAAGATATGCAGGGTGTTTAAGATTTGGTCTAAGCCAAATTTAGTTTTCTTGTTTTAACATGAGACACTCAAAACCGTTTGCTTGTATTCAAATTGTAATTTTTTGTCATTCTTTCAGTATCTTTTCTTATATTTTTCAAATCTTCTATATATACTAATACAATACAACATACAAACACAATAATAATGCTGATAAATGCAAAAAATAAAAATAAAATGATAGCAGTAGGAATGCCTGGCCGTTTGTCTGGCAAAGGCAACAGAAAAATCAATGAAAGAGACTTAAACTAATGGCATGCTCAGACGTGTCATGTGATATGAATGTCAATTTATACAAATGTTAAATATCTACAATGCATTAGTGTGTGTTGAATGCTTTCGAATGTAGTTGTGTTTTCATAAGCTTCACTTATGCTCACAAATATTTTAATTTCCCCACAGAGTTTGAGGAAAATAAAGAGACAGGTTTCTCTCAATTAAAAGTTAATGTATAAAGAAATTGTATAATTTTATTAAAATGAAAGTTAGAAGAATTAAAATTAAAAGTTTTTTAAAATATTTTTGATGATTCTTTAAAAAAAAAAGGAAAACATGACTTTTAATCAATGAACAATCAAATTTGATCAGGAAGTTCACAAGAGTCACATCGATGTTGTTTATGTTTGTATCATAGTCTACGTTTTCAATTGAAGGACGTAGGGACAAAATAATTGTATGAATTATAAAATTCATTTAATGGACTCAAAACCATATTCCTTGATTATAATCAATTACATTTTAAAATGAAATTACATATGAAAAATTGCAAGCTTTTGCATATCGAACCTTTGGTTATAACTACAACATTTACTGTGTGTCATGTATCCTTTCGTCTTTCTTGTATTCTTTTGATCTAATCATTTTTTCCAATAAATAATGAAATTGATTTAGCTTCAGCTAAATGTATCATTTACCATATGTGATATATGTCTTAATAGCTATTTGATTACTTTTGCTATACATAGATGATTTAATATGGAAAAACTGGGAAATGTCAATATATGAAATAAAAGTAGAACAAGTCATTACAAAATATTTATGAAAATGATTCAAGTCGATTTTTTGAAAAAATACAGTTTTGACTATTTTAATTTATTTTATTCATAAATTTACAAAAATTTTTGGTTTTATTAATCGAAATGTAAATTGTCTGTCGCTCCTGTATATTTTATAATCAACATACTTGTTGCAATTTTTACCGTTCTTAGTGAAATTTGACACAAGAATGCAAAGTGTGTTCATATAAGTCACTTCGTGATATGTCATTGCAAGGGATGATCCGATCGGGTCTCATAATAATGGGTTTCCTTGCATAAAAATATGTCATCAAAATATTTTGTTCCAAATATTCGACCCAAAGCCTACGCAGAAACTTACATGAACAGACAAATATAAATTTATTCAGAATTATTTAGGACCATACACTTATACTTATAGTGACAAGTGTTGTAGGGTATAAATAGATAATTAATTTAATTAGAGCATAAGTTATGGAACTAAGTAGTGTATGGTTTTCACCTTTCAATATTAATCCAAGTGCATATACATTATAATACATCTATAAAGTTTGAAATTCCTTTACATCATCATTATTTCTAGCTGCAATGTGTTATAGTTTCTCTAGGATCTTCATATATGTGCACTCACACATACATTCAAAATAAATGGTAACATTTAAACACCATGAAATGTAATGTAGTTTATAAGTGGTGCTATAATATAAGTACATATGTATGTACACACACATATCTGCACATGATGGTCATACATATGTAAGCATATGCGTGGCTATGATATCATAATATGGCACTACAAACAATAAAACCAGTCATACTATAAAAAGAATATCAATAACAAAGGCAATATGAAATGATGTGAACTGAAATGAAATGGAAGTATAACATAAGCGTAAGAATATGTTATAACCATTACAATAAAAATGTGTATAAGCCTTGAGTTGAAGGACACACATTTATATTGATAAATCAGTCCTTGGATGGAGGTCAATATAAGCGATAGAATGATTAAGAATTAAGAATGAAGAAGAAAAATAGAGCAAATAAAATAAAAATATATGTGTGTGTAGGTGATTTTTGAATATTATATATATTTAAATAAAACTTTTTATTCAAGAACACTGAAAAACTTGTCTACCCTAAATTAGCATAAAATTTTTGCTATATGGGGCGTATGAGTAACTGGAAAAGGAGTGACATTCTAGCTATCTATAAAATGAAATATAAAGTCAGTTTAGTGTTCTTAATTATGAGAGGCGAAGTAGAACTAAAACTACATTTGCCTAAGAGAGGCAAAGGTATCTAATCAACATCATTTGTTTTAAAATTGTGAAAAGTTTTTTAATAGGTTTTAAATTAGTTGGTTGATTAAAACTAATGTGCTTTCATATTGCAATGTAGGTATGGTTTTTGGTTTTTTTTTTTTCATTTTAATCAATTAAATTTTGCACACGATTTTTCACGCAAATGGGGTGGATGGAAAGTTCAGTGGTGTTGTGTAATCCAGAAGAATGAAATAAAATTATAAAACTTTTTCATAGAAAGGTTTTTTTTCGGGGGGGGGGGTTTTGTGAAATGTTTTTCGTTTGGTTGTCGCTATTTTTGTGTATGCGTTATACGTTATATTTGCTAAACTTCTTTTAAAGTTAATTAAAATTCCGAAAGTGTACTGGTCACATGAAAATATTAAAAAAAAAAAAACAAAAAAACAAATGAGAAAACTAAATTTGGCTTAGGGGGCAAATCGTAAATATCCTCTATATCTACATAGAAAAGGTGGGCGTGGCAGATATATGATTATGCACTTTAATAGTGTATGGATTATATATCAGCTTGAAAGTCAAGTTTTATGCTGAGTATGGTTTGTTGTAAATTGTGGACGTGTTTGTTATTCGACCACGCTCATTTTTGCCTCCTCGATGGATAGGATAAATATAAATATTTGCACCAATTTTCAAGTTCTATCAAGCAAAGTATTTTTATTGATTGTGGGCGTGTCTGTTATCTGATTACGCCCATTTTTGGCACATCGATGGATGAAATTACAAAAGATTACAATAGTCTGTACAAAATTTTAGCTCAATATCTCAAAAATTTACCACCTAAGCAAAAAACAGACAGGCATACGAACATACATGTATAGATCGACTCCATTTTTGATTCTGATCAAGAGTATATATATTTTATAGGATCTCTGACGCCTCCTTCTGAGTATTGCAAATGGAATGACAATCTTAATATACTCATCATTTTATATGTAGGGTATAATAAAGTGTACAAAATATATGTTTGACATTTCAGAATGTTTCTTTATTTAATAAAATCAAATAAAAAAAAAGATTTATAATGAATTTAATAAAAATTCTTAGTAAATACTTCTCTAAGGCTATTTTAATTAAATGATCAGATTGACAAGGAGTAAAGAATACAACAAAAGAAAATATTTAAAATAAGAAAATATATATAATTTAACAAAAAGTGTCATGTATTGTAAGTTTCATTAGTATCAGTCAGGCAGAATTGTTTAGAGATAATTAATTGATACATTTGTATATGTATACATATAAAATTTGTTGGAAAGTGCGAAAATTCAATTGTTACTTATGCTACCTAATTTGTTTAAAAATATTTTCTCTAAACATTTTCATTTCTTGTTCCTATCTCAGGCAAAGGCGTATGCCTTAGGTTCGTATAAAAAGTTTTTGCTTTTAAAAATTAGGGTGCATTTATTATAACCTGCATCATTTGTGGCAATGGGTATATTAAGTTTGTGCGGATGTTTGTAACTGCTCATTATCAAATGTTTTTCTTTGTCTTTTCCATTGAGTTTACTTTTATCTGTAGCTTTTCTTTCTCTTTTCTGCCAAATATCTTGAAGAAAATATTAAGGAAAATATCTACCTAACAAAATATATATGTTTATATATATGTGCTGCGTGCAGAAGCAGATTTTAACGTCTAAAAAGTTCTGGTTAACAAAGTTTTTCCTGTTTAATAGTATTAATAATTTATAAGAATTTGTACGAAAAACTTAGTTTTTTTACGGCCACGGAACGTAATGCTTCATCAACAGGCTTTGTTATTAACAATTTTTGCCACTAAAAGGTGACATAAATAAGATGTTTTGGGGAAAGGAAAGATTAAGTGGGTTTTTCTAATGTCTTTATAGGAGACACCTCTTGAGTGCCGATCTTTTATTTAAAATTTATATTTGACTTTACTGGCGACCATTTTGTAATGTAAATTTTTATTTTTTCAGGATATTCTTCTACAGAAGATTACACAATTGTTACATAAACATATCAAAACGTGCCATTATTTAGAAATAGTAAAAAAATTCAACTTTATTTCAAAACCGGCATCAATTTAAGCTGAAAATATTATGAAAAAGTCTCGACAACATATATCAACAACATCATCATCATAATGTTTATATAATCTAATGTCTAACATAACAAAAGAAAAACTGAAAGCTTCAATTTAAAGGTTTTTTTATAACAAAATTAATTGTAAGGTGAGAGAAATTTTGTACGTTTTGCTGCATGAAAAATAAAATTTATATATCTTGAGCAGAGTTCTTGACGGCAATCTGAACGGCAATCTCCACCAACTTAACGAGTGCAGCCCGTTATTGTTAGTTTAATATTTATTTATACACTACATATGCGAATACATAAATCGCTGGAATATAAGGTGTGTTATATCTTCCACGTTTCTGTCTGTTTGTCCCTCCCTCTGTCTGCATAGATGTAATCCAATTTTCTAGTAAACGGAAATAGTTGACGGAAGTTCGAGTAGCCATTGGTTAGTAGGTAAAACGATAGCAGCAGCAACAACAACAATAACAACAGTCCAAACAACAAAAATTCGTGTTTACGCTTTTGTGCTGCACGCCCTCTTACGTTACGCTACGAGTGCGGGTATGTGTGTGAGTGTGCGGCCGGGAAGAGGATATAACATGACACAAAAATTTGTCAAGTCTATAACGGAAAAGCATTGTTAGATGGAACAATGGAACTGCAATCTAAACCAAATCACACACATACTGCACGCTGAGATTTTCACAAAGCAAAATTTTTATGGAATCTGGCAAAACAAAAAAAAAAAATACTACTTGGACGTATAAAGTAACCCAATGAGTCAGCCTTCATCGTAAATGAACAAATGAGAACAAATGAGTGGGAAGAAGGGAAAAAACTCCAAAGTAGAAATGTATGTAAAACATGAAACTAACCAATTGTTAATCGGCAGCAACATCACTAATTTACGTTAGACAAAAATTAGCAGAAAAAGAAAGAAGATGAAATACGTTGCCTTCAAAAATTCAACACTATTAGTACTGTTAGTACGCCCTCTTTAACGAAAATCGAAATAAATTCACGTCAACACTATAATTCAATTAAATTGTTGGAATGATAAAATGTCAACAACACTCTTCTTAAAGCTTAAACAACAACAGCAACAATAATAGTTAGCAGCAGTTGCAGCTGCTGTGTATAGTAAACGAAAAACTTCATAAATCACTTTAAATAATCTAAAGAAATACTCAGCGGGGCAGAGCAGGCAGTAAAACTGGAAATAACTTTTAAAAAAATTTAACTGTAACTCTACCTAATATACACACCCCAACACTGTGTACTGTTTATCTATGTGATAGTTGTCACAGTCTTTCCTTTTAATGCCGTTATTTATCATCGTTATCAAGCTTAACAACAACAACAATAACAACACGTACATAACAGCTAATTGTCACTGTACTGCATAAACCATAACAACAACAACAACCTCAACGTTTGTTCACTTTAGGTTGTGTGTCTCCCGATTTTATTTGCATATCGTTTGAATTCTTTCTTCTTCGTCTTTTTTCCTCCTTTTGGAAGCAATACTTTAATTCGATTCCATTTGCATAAAAAAATAAAAGAGAAAGAAAGTGAAAAAAATCAAAGTAAGAGATTTCGTGAGCGCTTTGTCTTGGGTTACGCGTTTAACCTGATGACTGCCGCTAAAAGACGCGCAAATAGTGGCGCGACAATTGTTGCCGACAACCATTATTCAAATCAACAGATATCACGACGACAACAACAATCATATTTAAATTATCAACAACAACAACAACAACAACAACAACATTATGATGAACATCAACAACAACAACAACCACAACCACAACTGCAGGGACAATATACAACTTCCAACCATCACCAACAACAACCACAAATTGTTACCGACCACAGTCAAAACTATCATCACCGCCAACAACAACGACAGCATCAGACGCACAGACAAAACCATTACTATCATCAGCACAATACAATTAGTACAACCGTATCAACAACATTGTCATCATCATCACCGGCGTTATTGTCGTCAGCAATACCACCAATAACAACAACAGCACCGGCAGCAAAACGAGGCGACTGTTCGGTGAAGTTACCATTGGATATTTTGTAAGTAAATACATATTTATTTAAAGAAGCATCTAAGATTTTTTATCAAATATTTTCATTAATTCCCTTTTTTTTTATACTATACACATAAAATATACTAAGTTTGTCCTATCGTTTGTAACACCGTCAGAGATTTTATAAAGTATATATATTTTTGATCAGAATCAAAAACTGAGTCAGTCGATCTAGACATTGAAGGGTCTGAATGAATGAAAATTTTTCATTTTTAAATTGAAAATCTTCCATTGTGAAATAAAACTTCCTTTCATTTCCAATTTTAATGTAAAATCTTTTATTTTAAAAAGATAATCTTCCATGTACAAGTGACACGCTTCATAATAAAAAGAAATTCTTTCAAATTTTTAATAAAAAAACAAATAAAAAATTCTTAGTTTCGTTTGCAAACTTCAATTTATAATTTCCAACGAAAAATTAATTAATTTTCATATAAAAATTACTCATTTACAACCAGGAATAGCGTAGTCTGTCGCAGTATATCGAATTTATTATACAACTCATCTTCAATAATCCTTTATTTAACGTTCAATGCAAAATTTTAATTAAATTGGATAATAAACCGAATGCGATGTTGATGCTATCTTATACTTACTGATGATGTTATTAAAAACTCCCACGTGCTTTTATATAAATTTTATCTGTTTCGTATTTATATATAACAGGGGATTAAAAGATATGCAATGATTGCCAGAAAAATGTCTTGTCAAACACAGAATATAAATAAACAACATGAACAAAAATTGTATCTGCTGACACCCACACTGCACTGACAACGTTATTGGAATTTATTAAGATTTTCTTAATTAAATTGACAGTGTGTGGTAGCAGACTCCTCTTTGTCTGCTTATGTTATATTCCTCCTGCAATATTATGCATTTAGTGCATAACAAAAATGTACTTAATAAGCAATTAGTGTTATGCATACTGTGCTGCAGTATAGCAGTTTGCAGTCACTTAAAAAATTAAAACTTTACGTGTTTGTGCTACAAACTGTAGTGGTCGTAATAATAATAATATGAAGTAATTGTAGCGTGAAAATGTTCCTAATATGTAGACTCATTTAATTTGTGCTAAATTTGTTTAAAAAAAAAAACAAAAACAAATTTCACCTTAACTGTTAGCGTGACCACTGTGGACTTTTTCCTCTAAACAAAAGACATTTATTCAAAGAAAACAAAACACGTTCCTCCTTGCCTTATCGGTAATACTCTAAATACATATTTTTTATTATTATTGGGGTCTTCTCTTCATGCCTTTAATTATATATTAGTGTGTGCATATTGAGTTATACTTTAAGTCTTTAGCTGCACTTATATATACATACGTTATGATTTATGGTGGCATTGCATTTAGGTGACACAACGTAAAAAACGTTTTGTTAAATGACTGCATTTAAAAACAATAATTACTAATAGGAAAGGAACTGCCAATCAGTCATCTAACGAGGGGTGCGTTCTGTTCTCTCTTTCTTCTTAAAAAAGCACTTAATAGTAACTAGAAAAGTGACAGGTGTGTGTCAGAACACACATAACATAAAACATATGATAACAACTTGCTGCTGCTGACTAAGATATCGTACCCATCACATACAGGTTGTCAGTTTGTGTTATAGAAATACTTTAGCAAGGAAGGAAAAAATGGAGATGTTTAAAACGTGAAACACTCGGATTAAATAAATGACACATGCCAACACATGTGTCATTGGAGAAAAGGATTTTTGATTAAAAGTTAGGGATCGAAAGAGGTGACGTATTATAGATAATTTACACTTCTTTGTATCCATAAATTATTATTTTGATGCACACCCGTTTAGTTATTTTTCCAGTAAGACATAAAAAAGTATCACAGTATTCCCGGATGAGTGGGGGAAAAACTGTTTATAAGTAATTTTCAAAGGGCGGTCTCTTCAGAGTGCAGCTTTACTGCATTAAAAGAGTTCTGCAGAGTAGTCGGATGGGGCTAAGTTTAGATAAGCCAAGTCATTTCAAATGTTGTCGAGTCATTAAGGATTATACCTTGTACGTTCTCCTCATGTTGATTGTGCCTCGCCCACAAGTAACAAAAACTTATCAGCCAAAAAATTTACCAAATCAGTTAGACGTGCTAGAAATGTGGGCATTTTTGTATGCAAGCATGCCTTGGGTTAATTTAACATATAATTTGATTTGGAAGTTGACTCGTAATGTATTTATGGTACTATTAAAAAGCACAATTCAGTATCTGTACCCCCCTCGTTTACATAAGCACTATATGTGGAGAGTACTTAAGATTTGGCCTAAAGCAAGTTTAATTTTTAACCGTGTTTTCAAATCAATTTCTTTCAAGAGAAATAATTCTTAAGGTTCATTTCATTCCATTGTGTTACATAATAAAATTATTAAAGGGATTGCTTAAATTCATGGAAGCAATTACTTAGGCTTTCTCAGCATATGTGTAAACTGCAGAAATATTTATGAGCAGCTTATGTTGGTCTTTTCACATGACACTTGTTTAGCTGCCATTTATTAAAATCACACTAAGGTTACAAACCATGCATTTTCCATCTAAGATCATATATGCGCACGAACTGTAGTGTTTTTGTACAAGTCTACAAATTTACACAATTTTTCACTTATAAATAATCCTGTGTACAGCATATAAATTTACTTGGATGGTGTGTGGGTTTAGATGCTTATGCAGTATGTACAAGTAAAAGCATTTCTCTTCCTCTCATATACGATAAACCGTAATACCGTTTTCTTCTTGTTGCTTATTTTCAAGTTTGCTGTTATTTCAAAGTTGTTAAGTCATTCAGTCTGTGCTAGTTTCATCATTTTGTTTGATTTTAATTTTCTTAGATTAAAGATTTAACAAATAGATTCATACTCAGTATTCAACACCTACTCAGGCTAATATAATACAGACATAGATGGCAATGCAATATAAAGTAATTTTGTCCTTTTAGGATTTCATGTTTCTTCGAAGAGCTTTTCAGCCATATACTCGTTTTTCTCAGTCGTTCTCTTTCACATATGTTTGCATAAAATGAGTTATTTTGTCAATGTTTTAACATTTGTTTGAGTTGTTGAGTTTTTTCTTGTGTCTTTTTTTTTTTTTTGCCTATAACCCACTAACATAGATTATAGTGTATGTCAGTGAGCTGCATTACCTTAGTTCATCTCATCTTGTATTCAAGACATACATAAAACAAAACATATAACACATACAGATACCTAAGAAATTATATATTGTTGGTAGGAAGTACAAGACAACGAGTGAAAATGTTACAGTTAGTCATGACAGAACATTTATTATCCCCCAGATTACTCGTTTCCAATTATAAATCAATAAAAAACATAATTTATGTCATCATTTACTTAAAAGGATCAATAAAAATAAACATACTAAGTTTGTCATTCCGCGTTTGCATCATCCACAAGATATATATTTTTGATCAGCATAAAAATATGAGTCGATATAGTCCTAAGCCAAATTAAACTTTTGTATTTGTATTCTCCATTTAATATAAAATTACTTAATCTTTCATTTAACGAAAAGTAAAATGGCACACATATGTAAATATCAGAGCATCCCTTGCTATTTCTATTCAAGTGCATATGTGTAGTTAGTGTAATTCTCACGTGGTGTTCTTGTGTTAATATTGGTGAAACTATCACACACATCACACTACTTTATGCTTATAAAATAGAAGCAACACCATATTATTACCTGAAATTGTCTGACACACTTAAATGAAAGCCATCCAACTGATGAAAATTTAACTTATGGTTGAATAAACCTCAAATTTTATTAGTTTTAGACTTTTTTTTTTTTGCATTATTTTAATACATAATTAGCTTCACTTATGTATAAATATTTATAATATAAAATATTTAATTATTGAAATTTTTACATAATAAATGACTTTAATAATCTATGATATTTGTAATGGTTTTAATTTAATTTACATAAATTTTGATAAAAACTTTCGTGCAAAATAAACAAAAATAAATTAATTGGGTCAACCATCATGCTAAGCCACCGAATATTGTCAACACACAAATCTTCAACAAACATTTGTCCTCTCCACGGTATACAGATGCAGTTTGTTATAAATATTAAATACGTTTAGTTTGTGATGGTAATATGGCAGATTTACGAGTATTACGCACACATACACACACACACTATCCTAATCAAATATCTAATAAATTATATCTCCATCTCCCTCTCTCTCTCTTTGTGTGTACTATTAATAATAATTTATTTTAAATCATTGTACATCGCGCATACCGTTATGTTTCTGATAATTTTCTGATTATGATTTTTAGATAATGTTTTGATTAATTTATGTTTTTGAATTTGATATCATATGGCAGACGAATAATACATTTGTGAAATTTGAAATATTTTCCAGATGGTTACCGAAATCGGCTATGAGGCCGCTGGGGCCTGACACTTCAAACGCGGATTGTATACTGGTTGTGGGTGTATCCCGTCCCAAATTAGCTGTAGTCTTTCTTACCGTTATGTTGTTATCATTGTTTTTAACATTCCACGTTCTGTATGATAGTGCCGTGTATAACATACAAGCCGCTCAAGCTGTTCAACAACACAACAGCAACAATCATCTTCTGCATCAACATCATCACAATCAGTTGCAAAAGCACCAACGGCAACAGCAACAGCAACAACAACAACAGCAATACCATCAGTCACGTTTAGCGTTAATGAGTGTAGCAGCTAATGGCATTGGTTTTATCAATAGCAACAGTATAAATCACTTGTCTGATGAAGATGGGCAAAAAAATCGAAACAATGCTCCTGCACTGGTTGATAACATTTCAAATCAACAGATCAGTCATCCAATGGTGTTTCCATCGAATCGTGTACACTTTCCTAAAACAAGTCGCCGTTTACCTCAGGTAATATTCTCTAAACCAAATTTATTCGCAGTAGACAGCAGATACTCTTTATTCTTTAAAAATAAGTCATTAAGGTTAATTTATTTTTGCCTCATTATTAATAATAATGCTAAACTTTAATTAGGCTCTCATAATTGGTATACGCAAATGCGGTACACGTGCCCTACTTGAGATGCTTTACCTACATCCGCGCATACAAAAAGCTGGCGGTGAAGTGCATTTTTTTGATCGTGATGAAAATTATATGAAAGGTTTGGAGTGGTATCGCAAAAAAATGCCTCATTCATTTCGTGGACAAATAACCATTGAGAAGAGTCCCAGCTACTTTGTGTCACCAGAGGTAAGCTACTGTATGTATGTGTAAAGAATGAGAGTACAAAGCGAAATGAAAATGAAATAAACTTGTTGGCTAGTTCATGCAAATGTTCTTTAGATTAGTTTGCATTAGTTATTTTTTATTCATAAATGTTGCCTGCTTTTAGGGGTGGTTGTCTGTTTTTAAACGTTAATTGTTTGTTTGTTGAAGTGGTTCCGTTGGAAAAACTATATAAATATCAAATATATAAAAAGTAAATACCAAGAAAATTAAGTGGAGAAGCTTCAGACCCTTCAAAGTTTATAACATCGTTAACATTTGAATTGATCTAGACATGTCTGTCTGTTTTAGATTTAGCCAAAATTCCAACTTGTAGTTGTTTTACTTGTTGAATCTTAACAATTGTGTTGGGTGTGTGGAGAACAACGTGTCTTGTAACAAATTTTATAGAAATATGTCAAAAAGTGAGACCAGGATTTCTTGTATAAGTAATCAATAAGGCGAATAGATGGACATGGGTATAACGATTTAGTTTTTGATTCTAAATACATCGCTATAATAAAGATGGGAGTGGTATATGCTGTTTAGAAGTTACAAACATCCCCACAAACTTATAATACCCTTTCCCGCATGTGGTGCAGAGTATAACGAAACATTATCAAACGTATCATATAGCACGCACCACTTTACTTATATATAAAGCCACAAAGTTCGATTAATTTTTGGCCAACATTTGTATACCATATATGTGTACGAGTGCATTTTAGAATTCTATGTTTTTTAAATGAACTTGACCAAAAAATGTTGGCCAACGAAACTCGACATATATTGAAATAAATGAAAAAATTTTTATTTAGTTTAAATTTTGTACCTACAATATGATAACTTGAATGCCAAAAACGATGAGATAGACGGATATCCGCCTGATTATATCATTATTATTTGTTGTTGTTCGTTTGCAACAAAAAATAAAAAAAAAATGTATCCTGCAGAACCTAATTATTCAGCAATAATTCTTAATTAAATGCGAATATTGTGTGCGTATGTGTAAATGTATAAATATAAACACACACAACAAAGGCAAATGATTTAATAAATGCCAAATATGTAGATGAGGAATAATTACTTTTGTAGGTATATGCACAAAGCACAAATTTCCAATAATTACAAACAATGGAAATGTAAAATTCAGGAATTAAAATGTATACGAGTATATTAGCATTATATAGCATTTTATATATATATACCGGAATTGGCAATTTTAATTCATTAGCTTATTAAGGATAAAAGGTGATGCAAGACAAATTGTACGATTGCTTTCTGTAATCTAGTAATTATTTAAAGCTTTTATAATAATTATTTACTATACTTCTCTTAGCAACGTTTATATAGTGTATATATTGGTTGCATTAGTTATGCTTCAATTGCCAATTAAGCCAATGAGAAAACAATTCTTTTCTTGTTTTCCTCTTCACCCACTACAACATACGTCCTCAAGCAATAGTTTAATGTCTAGCACTTCATATGTAGAGAGAGAGTTTAGTAACGTCTGCTACTTACCATTACCATTTATTTACCACACACTACGGATACACACATACTCGGTATAGATATGTTCAAGGATGTAAATATAGTAGCTACTGTAATTCCCCACTAAAGCTGTTAATTTGTATTAGTGTTGAATAGTTAAACAATTTGGTTGGGCTGGTTTTGCACTGTTTGTTAATACTCTTTGGGGTTATACCGCGTAAGAGTAGGTGTAAGTCTTGCATTGTGTATAAAGGATAATGTAAAGTATGAACTCAGAAAGCATTAAAATGTAAGGTTAGGAAATAATATTGTAAGAAAGTATGTAATAGTAAGTATGGCAGCTATTGTTGGTATTGTTTATAATCTTTTAAATCTTAAATATGTTATCTATGGGCATGAGACTTTATTCCGCCTTCTATAGTTTATGCAATATTGGCAAGACGGTCTCTGGTTCAAAAATATTTTTTTTTTTTTTTGTAAATTATGGACAGGTATGTACTGTTGTTGTTTTAATGAAATGTTCTAAATTCATGCTTTATATAGTTCCATATTCGATTCACACAAAAAGCATATGTTTTATTTAATGTCTGTCCTTCAGTCCGTCCATCATCCAGTTCATAAATCCTATCCTTGCCTTTACATAGCATAGTTGCTTGTGAAAGTTAACAGATTTGATGAGTTCAGAGTAGCCATATACTCAGAGATTCTAAAGTTTTTTTTTTTTTACATTAATAAAATATCTATGTGTTGTAGTAAAATCTTCTTTTTAGTCCTATTTTACTAACCATCTCCGCATACATATATTTTGTTAGTTAGCTGGTTAATGTGTCTCTTGGTAGAGAGGGAATAATATTGCCATTTGTGCAATGTCTGTCTGTCTGCATAAGATATATTTTTATTAGGGTAGTTAGTTTCGTGTGAGAAATTTTTTATTTTTTTTTTCAACAAAAATGATTTTTCTTCTCATACAGATTTTAGCGCATTGGCTTACAGTCGAGAATTCATTTATGTTTGCTGTTGTTTTTCTTTTTTCTCTAGGTGCCTGAACGTGTACGAGCAATGAACGCTAGCGTAAAACTTTTGCTGATTGTACGTGAACCAGTGACAAGAGCTATTTCAGATTATACACAATTGCGAAGTCATGCAGCAACCGCCACATTACCACTCCTCCCAGATGCACCCTCCTTGTATACCTTATGGTCATCGACACAACAGCAGCAACAACAACAACAACAACGGTTACAGCAAAAGATGGCCTTACATTCAGAATTTTATAACAACAAAAATAAAAACAATAAATTATATGCTGACCAAGCTGCTGCCACACAAATGCATGCGAATGTTATAGCGGCCGGCAATGTCAGTGATGGTGATGATGGAAAAAGTGGGGTTGCTGCGTTTGCCAGTGCTGGTGCTAGTAGAGGTAATTTAAGCTATAAAAGCGGAACTATTTATCGCCAACGTGAAGCAACAACTACAACCACAACAACAACAGCAAGTGTGAATACAGCACAACTTTTGTCCCGGTAAGTATTGTATTTTCTTTTTTCTTTTTGCTGTTATTTTTTGTTTTTGTTTATTAAATTTAATTTTTCTCAACCATTGGACGGTATCCTGTAAAAGCTATAAATAAACCCAATCCCAATCACTAGCGCTATAAAATCGATATGAGAAAATTTAAAGAGTTAATAAAGTTTCCATATGCGTTTATTATAACATGGAGTGCGTTACGGATGCACTAAAAAAAAATGTAAAATTTTAAATAAAATTTGAAATAAAATAATTAATAATAATAATATTTGTGATTGTGCAAGATGTTTGTGGGAGGCGAGCGTGGCTGTTAACCGATTTTGCTCAATTTAAAAACTTCATACTCTGTGAAGTATGGCCGCCCCACTCAGTGTGGATCATCTCTATATATGCATTGTTCAATAGTTTCTTCACTTTCACGTATAAAAAAATATATTTTAAGAACAAAACTTCATGGTTTCTGTACTCAATGTATAAACGTTTGCATTGTTTTTTTGTATTGTAGACCATTTGAAGAGTTGGCAATTTTTCCCAATGGTACAGTGAACGATTCGTATCGCCCGTTAACTATATCCATGTATCACTTACATTTACATCGCTGGCTAGAAGTCTTCCCACGTGAACAATTACTGGTGGTGAATGGTGATCGATTAATTGATGACCCAGTTTCACAATTAAGACGTATTGAAACATTTTTAGGTGAGTGCGACACAAATAAATATTTACTTGTACATCCATACATACACATGCCATTGCATACAGAGTGCGAAAATGCAGAGAAGATAAAATGAAAAACCAAACGTGAAGGATGAAATTCGCCTTTAGGGTATTGTGTTTATTTTCTCTCTATCTCTGTCACTCTAATTGACTATTATGCTCATAGATATATATACATGCATATATATAGATAAATATATTATATATACATACATTTTATATGTATATGTGTGTGTGAAATTGTTTATTATTTCATAAAACTTTATTGATTATTGCACAGCACTGTATTGTTTGTTTGTGTAATTGTTGTTTTGGTGTGAGTTGATGCGTATGTTCTTTAATGTTTAGGTATTGAGCATCGCATCAACAGTCATCACTTCTATTTTAATGAAACGAAAGGTTTCTATTGTTTACGCTATGAGAGCGGTGACCGTTGTTTACGTGAAACCAAAGGACGCAAACATCCGTATGTCGATCCTGTGGTTATATCCAAATTGCGCAAATTTTTCGTTGAACATAATCAACGTTTCTATGAGCTGATTGGTGAGGATTTAGGCTGGCCCGAAGAATAAATACCAATACACCTGCATACCGGCAAATAGTGTTCATTGCAAAGCATACCGGATAGTACCGGGCGAAAGCTGCCAATTAAAATTTTCCTCCACATACATTTGCTCATCCATGCGGACGTGTTGGTGATTCCCAGTGCACGTAAAACCTCACAGTTTAATTGTCTATCGTAATTATTCGTAATATTGTTGGTGTTGTTGTAATTATTTACATTCTACCCATACATTCAATTATGAAAATATGTATGGAAGAGTGCTTGTGTGTACAACACATGGTTTTTACACGTTAACGAAATTATTATTTAAAGCAGCACACTTGTGCAAACAACACACGGAGACTGAGATGGTAAAATGAACACAAACAAAAACAAAAAGTATTCCATACAATCCATTATACGTGAAACTTATTTACCCACTTTTCTTCCCTCCATAAATTTTGTACATTTTGTAATATACTGTATATCAGACGTATATGTGTGTGCGAGTATATGATGTATGTAAAAAAGTGATGGACAATGCGATTCCTTTTTCGTTTTCATTATAAATGATGACTTATTTGCTGTAATTCACTCATATGCATAATTGAACAAATTTGTTTACCGTTGTTTCACTTCAAGGTTAGATGTGTGACAAAATTACTGATTGAAGTATAATTTATGGAACTTAGTCGGATCGGATATAATTGTCTATAACATTTTTACTTGTTTATTATATAAGAGAACAAGCAAAATTTATTTACATATGTGTTTCATGATTTCATTTTGTTGTTGTTTTTACTGAAACAATTAACTAAAAATGTTTTTGCCCGTTTTTAATTCAATTACAAACTGAAATAAACAATGGGATTATACAATTTTTTTCATCAACCATATTACACAGAATTTTAAATGTGATAAAAAATTTCTTTTTAATGGATTTTTAAGCTAGTTTTTTTTTTTTTGTAAGGAAATTTCTTGAAAAACATATTAGTCACAGCCAACGGCTAATTTCAACCCAAATTGTTGTTTATTGTTTTTATTCACATTTATTTTTAATTTTTTTTCAAAACTTCAACTAAAACCACTTACGCTATTTATGTATAATTTTAACATACAACAATAATAAATATTTCAAAATATAATTTAAAAAAAAAAAACATATAAAGCAACTCAATGTGATTTTTTAGTGAATAAGCTGAAATGCTGACACATTTATTAAATTAATTAAAAGAAAATATTAAAAAATAATATTTGTCAGTTGTATAAAATATTTAACACATTGCATGCAAATAATATAAATTTTTAAATAAAAATCAGCTGAATTAATGAGTGCAGAGAAATAGAATAAAATTTAAAAAAAAAGTGATAAAAAAAAATCAAATTAATTCAATACACTAAAAATTATTCAAAATAGAAATGTATAATGTAAAACAACATGTTCCAACAACAATTGATTCAATACATATCATATTGCTAGTAGCAAACACACAAAATATAATAAAATAAAAACAAAAATTATACAAATTTATTAAAGATACAAAGCAACAACCAAAGAAATCGATACATATCAGTTGTTTTGTTTTTAACAAAACAACCACAGCGTACATGCTGTAACAGTAAAGCAAAGCGACAGGCAGAACAGTTTAATCCATGTAAATGCACGAAATTGTAAAATTTATATAAAAACCGCTAATTTATAAAGCATTTTAAACAAAATTAATTAAACATGTAATAATAAGATTAACAAAGATTAACTAAAACATAACCGAAGGATTTACCAGTATTCCACCTCTAGAAGTAATTTTTAATTCATTTTTAATTTTATAGTAATTAGTAGTTATGCACTGCCTTTAAAAAATGCAGAATATTTGAAAAAAAAAAAAAAACACACACACCTTGCACATTTCTAAAATAAATTTTCTTAATTAATAATAATAGATGATGAAAATAAAAAGAAGCATAGTTTACACATATATAAGAACGGTAGGAAAAATTATCTGAATTCTATAATTTATGCTATAATTTGTTGAGTTGACATCAGGCAATATTGTTTTATGGAAAAAGATTCCAAAAATTACGTAATCGAAATTAAATTTAATTATTAAAGCCGATTAAATATTTTCCACCAAATAGTATTAAGAATTGAAAATTTTCGCCATATAAAGGCGGCGTTTATAATATTATTTTATATAGAGATAGATTCAAAAATAGTTCTTTTCGAACAATTCTGAGCCATCATATGCGTTTATTCCAAATTTCATTTAATTATCATCAATGATATTTCTAAATTGTTGAATAATTAATATTTCATTGACTGTTATGGGACTTAGCTGGATCTGTATGGAACCTATCCTTGCAGACTCCATGATCAGTAGCTTTTATTATAATATTTTATTTTTAATTATTTAAAAAAAAAAAGGATTTTTTTTGTTTTTATTTTTGTTTTTATACCCTTTAAGAGGAGTTTTTAAGAAAATATTATTTCAAGGATTTTCTCAATTTTTTTTCTCTTTTTTTTACCTTTTTAAATTTCTATAAATACATGTAATATATGAAATATTTAATTAACATAACATAATAATAAATATTAGTAATCTCTACACCAACACTAAAAGGTCAGCATTTGGTATTTTGTCAACAAATTTATGGCAAGATTTAGCCAAACACAAGTTTTTTTTTTTCCAATTAAGTGACAACAATAAAATAACCGATGAAACCCCCCAAAGAAATGAATTAAAATGAAAACCATTGAACCGTAAAAACAAACACCAATCATAATTGTAACCAAACCCAACCAAATTATTTATACAACGAAATTTTGTCTTTTGTTTTCAGTTGTTTATAAAACTTTTTTGATACCAAATTGATAACAAAAGAAGAAGTTGATGTAAAATGTTATATACTGTGCATATATACATAAATGACTAATAAAAAGTGTAAAATAAACAGAAAAGAAAATTGAAAAAAATTATATATTATTCTGTAAAAAGTTTTACCTAAACATAAATAACAATAATAGCAAAATAATTTTCTATAATTATATAAATATAATATATACATATACAAAGATAAATGATACATATACAAAAATGGCAAGTGAGGAAAGTGAGGAAAATCTTTTAAAATGGTAAAAGTTACACGTATCAATTTATACATATCATAGGTTTAAATGAAAACGTACATATCAACATATATATCAATTAAAATCAAATCAAATAAAATACATAACCATATACATATAAACATATTATAATTGTAACTTTGATGTACCTTAACTACCATATAACGCTATAAGAAAATCAACACAACTTTAAACTTTAATTGAATGTAAGTCTAAGACCATACCATACCATACATATCAAGTACTTATGCTATGTGCATATGTATATATAAAATAAAATTATAATATTTGAATTTTTTGAGTAAACTTTAAGTACATGACTAACTTGAATAAAAAAACATATCGAACATTTCAAATAATATGCAACTTCAATTCTAATACAACTAACAAACATTCAGTCAAAGCAATCGATTACTAAAAATTTTATCCGAATACTAAAGAATTTCCAAAATCAATTAAAAAAAACATATCATAATTATATATTATAAAGAAATACTAAAATCATTTATCACCATAAACGAATATCGTTTTTCATTATTTAAAGTTTCTATTTCTACTTTCGAAAAATAAACAAAACAAACTGAAAATAAAAATTACCCAACAAACAACACAACACAGAATATAAAATTGTTATAACTTTCTCTCTGTGTGTGTAATTGTATTCTCCCTTTAATATATAAATATATATATACTTACATTTGAACAAGGAAAATTTAGTTTTGTGCTTAACGTAAGTGTCAACTTGAATGCAAGAGAATCAATGAATAAACGTATGGATATAAAAATGAAAAATTATAAACAAAAGCTTAAACATTTATTTACAAGTTCCTATAAAGCTTTCATTATAATCATTTATAGGGTGTAGTAATGTTAACAAGAATCTCTACCTTTGTCAATCTAGATAAATACGTCCGTCAGTGCATCCACGTATCCTTTTGTTGTAGGAAAACTCACGATGGTACAATTTATTTCACTTGCATTATAAATTGGACAAATTGTAACGCCCACAGTCAAAAAATAATAAATAAAATCCAAAAGCATATCAACGAAAATGAAACTAAGGTCAATTTAGTTATACCTGGTTTACATTTTCAGTTGTAATACAAAATATTTTTATATATTACGTAAAATTTTGTAGATTTTTAAGTGAAATATTTGGATTTGATTCTTTCTAATATCTTCACTGTTCTAATATGTATTTAGCTTAATTTGACTCTGATTAAAAAAGGTCTAACTATCTATCTATTTCGTCTCTCTATATGCAGTAGAATATATTATTAAGGAACACACCAGCGCCTCTGCTAAAAGTTACAAATTTGTAAAATATTTTGTTGAAACTATTTTTTTTTAATCAAGTGCTAAGAATCTATATCGAAAGCTCTAACCAAACACTTTTCCAAGTTTTCTTATCAACGTAAGGGGCAGCTGTGGGCTGCTTGTACTTACAATCTCGTCATAAACAAATAACATATGTTTAGATCAGGCATGAGCGTTCTTTTTTTACAATGCACCAAAAGCTCCAATTTTAAAAATGCACCTAAAGCTGCTTATGAATAAAAGGCTCTTTCTATTTCTTCCGAATATTTTATGAAAAAATATATATAATATATATACTTATAAAAATATGAAAATAGACAAAATAAATGAATGGTCAAATAACATAAGCGAGTCTAGATATGATGCGGAAGTTGAGTATTTGTAAACAAATTTGTGATTATTTTATATATGTATAGGCTCCTCAATATCTATCAATCGTAGAGAACATGTAACACAAAATTTAAATAAATACATCACACTCTGAAAGCTTCATTTTTATACCCACCATTATAATGATTATGGGGGTACATTAGTTTTGCTTAAACTGTAATTAAGTACCAGAGAATGACAAGCCACACCCACAAAAGTATATATATTCTTGATTAGCATCAATAGTCGGGTGGATAACGCCTATCTATAATGGAATTATTATAAATGTTAGTATGTTTTAAGGGTTTATTTAGAATATTTGACATAACGAACCTTGTGAAACGAGTGAATACGTTCTACTTGTTATGACATTTTCACGGAACCTGTGCAAAATTGTTTCTATGAAGAACTTTTGTACTCTTTAATATATTTTTGCTTAAAAAATATATTGATTTTGCCCTATGGGTATTCTATATTTGGCATACACCTAATATAGTTATTTTGTACTTGTTTTTAATTAAAAGCATTCTCACTCATAATAAATGCAACAATTGCGCTCTGACGAATAGTGTAATAATAAAGGTCTCTGGTGCAGATTGCATTTCGCGGATTTAGTAAAATATTGTCAATTCTGTAAACATTTATAGATTGTATCAGCGCTATTGTACGCTTAATTGTAAATAAATAAAATAATTCTTAGGCACACAATTGACATTGAATTAAATGTAATTGAATTCTCTATATTTAAAAAAAAAAAAAATGTTTACGAAAATGATACGATATACATTCACTGTTCATAGTTATGCTAAGGCACAGTTACGTTACATATCGTTAAGTGTCAAGTCGGAACAAAAGGTGCCCTCAATAAATATAAACCATCATATAATATATAACAAATATTACTTAAACTTTTAGGTTGTGGTCTATGATTGTGTTAAACCGTTGTCAAGCGATATAAAAAATGAAGAATGGCTGCAAGCTAAACCGTTTGACACGCTACCAGGTCCTACAATTGTAGGCCTAATACGTCACATATTACCGGGAGGTAAATAGAAAATGAAAAAATATCTTAATTTATTTAATTGAATCTTTTAAAAACTTCTTTTTTTAATAGGTGATTATCACAACATCAATATGATAGAATTTAATCGTCGTTTACGGTCTAAATATGGCGACATATATCGCGTTAAAGGTTTGCTGGGTAAAAAGGACTTAGTATTCACCTATAATCCTCATGATTTTGAAATTGTTTATCGCAATGAAGGCATTTGGCCTTGGCGAGAAGGTTTAAACTCATTCCGGTATTATAGAGAGAAAGTCAAACCTCAAATATTTCATGGTTTGGGTGGTGTTGTGTCAGAGTAAGTATACCGAGATTTTCTTCAGATTCTATACATAAACTTTTTATTAAAGGCAGGGTAAAAGCTGGTATGATATGCGCTCCAAAGTGAATCCGGTCCTAATGAAGGTACAAAATATACGTCAAAACTTGGAACAAGTCGACCTGATTGCCCAAGAGTTCCTTAAAAGGTTAAAATTTTTGTTGTCCACTTTTAAAATAAATTTATTTAAAATTTTGTCATTTTCTTCTTTCAGAATAGAAGACTTGACGAAGAATGGAGAATGTTTAGACTTGTATAAGGAATTGAAAAAGTGGTCTTTTGAATCGATAAGTTATGTAGCGTTGAACCGCCGCATGGGTTTAGTTTCTAATAATCCTCACCCCGAAGCTTTAAAATTGGTTAAAAATATGGAGAAATTTTTCCATTATTGTTATGTGTACGATTTCTCACCCAGTATTTGGCCTTATTATCAAACATCCAAATTTAAGGGTTACCTTAAAATATTGGACGAAATAACCGATACTTGTGTATTTTTTATTGAAGAAGCTAAACATAGATTAAAAACACATGATAGCGACAGCAAAAGTGTTTTAGCGAAATTATTGAAAATGGATAAACAAGTAGCTTTAGTAATGGTCATGGATATGTTAATGGCTGGCATTGATACGGTAAAAGTATACGTTTTTGAGCATAAAAAAGAATTTGTTAAAAAAATTCTTGATTATCTATAGACATCCGCAGTGGCTACTACTTTATATTACCAATTGGCCACTAATCCGGATAAGCAATCACGTTTACGTGAAGAAATATTGGAAAAACTACCTACATTGGATTCATCATTAACAATTGAAAATACACAGAATTTTCCTTATTTGAGAGCTTGCTTTAAAGAAGCTTTACGCATCATGCCGATAACTCCTTGTAATATAAGACGTACTACTAAAGATTTAGTATTATCCGGTTATCGTATACCAGCTGGAATTGATGTTCTAATGGGTGTTATGGATTTATCCAATTCGGACACGTATTTCCCATCAAGTGGGAAATTTATACCGGAACGTTGGTTAAAAAATGAAGCTGCCTCTGCTATGAAATCGAAAAATCCTTTTGCATATGCGCCATTTGGCTTTGGACCACGTACATGTATAGGCAAACGTATCGCGGAATTAGAAGTGGAAACATTGACAGCACGTTTATTACGTGAATATCATATCAGTTGGGAAGTGAATCACCCATTAAAATATACTAGTAATATTATAACGGTACCTTGTGATGAAATCAAGTTCAAATTTGAGAAGGTTGCGCAATAACCTGATTTATTGCAGTAGATGCTTTTTTTAAAATGTAAGAATAATGTATGTCGCATTTATATTATGATATATACATACATATATCATATATATATACATTGTGGGAATATTAATTATGATAATATAGTTATTGTGTTTAAAAATTAACGAAAATGCAATATTTTGTTAAATAAGAACAAGTGAAAATGTTACAGTCGGGGAGATCCAGACAATTTAAGGCTCTAAACCACTTAGTTTCACAAACTACACTACAAAGATTTTAAATATGATCCGATCTGGACTAATTTATTATTAAATTAATTCTTTAACAAATTTTCTCAAAAAAAAAAAAAAAGAAGTGAAGAATTGCGATTTTTTGGCATATAAAAACTTCCGTTATAGTTAGTCCGATTCGATGCATTTCAATAGGGACGATATATGACTTTGTAGAATATTTTATCTTAAAAAATGGGACGTGCACCTTGCGCAAAATTTAAATGGACAGACAGACATGATTAAATCGATCGGTATAATTTAAGGTGGATATGACATTTGCCGTTTAGGAGCTACAAACTTTCCGCTTAAACTTAATGTACCCCTTGCCTCAGTTAGAGCAGGGTATAAATACTAAAAAAAATCAGAAAATAGTGTTTTATAAAGAGTTTAATATTTTCATGTAAAAGTACACTCAAAATTTTGTCACCATATATCAAATAGAGTTCATTAACATTAGCATTAAAATTTAATTATGCTCTGCTATCTGTATAAAGCCTACTATACATGAACAGGTTCTTAGATGGTGCAAACTTAATTTAGCGCGATAACAAAACACAATTTTGATAATTAAATAAATACTTTAAACTTGATTTTAAACTTGACTTTAAACTTGACTTTCAAAAATTAACGAAAAAACTTTCTATGCACAGATCATGTGGGTCAGAGCGATATTGCTGTTCTTAGAAGAAAGTCAAAATTCGCGAAATCAAAAAATTTAAATAAAAATTTAAATTGAAAAATTATGGAAAATATATATATATAAAGTATAATAATAAAAAATATTAAATAAACTCCTCACGTTGCTAATAGACAATCAATACTAAGATTAAAAAAAAATATAATAAAAAAAATGCTTATGAAAATTGTACGTTTTACATTGATTGGTCGCGCCTGTATTAATACACAATTACGTGATTTATCATTGAGTGTTGATTTGAAAAAAGAGGTGCATTTAATAAGTACAACCATTAGACAATATGATGCAATTTGTATTTCATTATAGGCTATCCTAAGTGATTGTGTAAACACTGAGACAAGCTTAACCAAAGATGGGAAATGTTTAGAAGCGCAACCATATGACACTTTGCCAGGTCCTTCCCGTTTACATCTAATACGTCAAATATTACCGGGGGGTAATTATAATAGCACAATTCCTTAACAGAACTATTCTCCTGAAAGTTTGTCGTATGTAGATAATTATCTCAATGTGAATTCCATGGAAATGCATCATCATTTACGCGTTAAATATGGTGACATATATCGTATTAGAGGTATATTTGGTAAAAAAACCGTCGTATGCACCTACAATCCTAATGATTTTCAAATAATTTTTCGAAATGAAGGCCTGTGGCCAGTGCGAGTAGGTTTTCATACACTACGTTATCATCGACATAAGATAAGAACCGACATTTTTCAAGGTTTAGCAGGTTTAGCGCCCGAGTAAGTTATTAGTAAACCTATGCTAACTTACTTTATATTCAATAAAAGTTTCATTAATGAAGGCAGGGTAAAAGTTGGTACGAAATGCGCTCCAAAGTGAATCCGGTTTTAATGAAAGTACAAAATGTACGGCAAAATCTACAACAAGTCGATTTAATTGCCCAGGACTTTGTTAAAAGGTACACATTTTTATTTTTAGAAATTTTTTATGTAATAAAACATAAATATTTTTAAATGTTTCCCCAGAATAGAAGCGTCATTGAAAAATAACGAATGCATAGACTTGTACAAGGAATTGAAAAAGTGGTCTTTTGAATCGATAAGTTATATAGCTTTGAACCGACGCATGGGTTTACTTACTAATAATCTCGATCTACAAGCATTACAATTGGTTGATAATATGGAAAAATTCTTCTACTATTCTTATGTATATGATATCAGACCAAGTATTTGGCCGTATTATCAAACGCCCGGATTTAAGCGTTATCTTAAAATTTTAGACCACATAACCGACCTTTGTTTGGGTTATATAGAAGAAGCTAAACACAAAATAAAGATGAATAATGGTGAAGACAAAAGTGTTTTAGGAAAATTATTAGAAATCGATGAAAAAGTGGCCTTGGTAATGGTCTTGGATATGTTCATAGCTGGCATTGACACGGTGAAAATATATATAATTTTATTATTATGTTATAAATTGAATAAAAGAAAAATGTAATTCTTTACTATTTTTAGACTTCCTCAGTTGTAACTAATTTGTATTATCAGCTGGCCACAAATCCGGATAAGCAATCTCGTTTACGTGAAGAATTATTGGAAAAACTACCTACATTGGATTCATCATTAACAATTGAAAATACACAGAATTTTCCTTACTTGAGAGCTTGCTTTAAAGAAGCTTTACGCCTCATACCAGCAACACCTTGGAACCTGAGACGTACTACTAAGGATTTAATTTTATCCGGTTATCGTATACCAGCAGGAACCGATGTTTTAATGGGTACAATGGAATTATCAAACTGTGACAAATATTTCCCATCAAGTGGGAAATTTATACCGGAGCGTTGGTTAAAAAATGAAGCTGCCTCTGCTGTGAAATCGAAAAATATTTTTGCATATGCGCCATTTGGCTTTGGACCACGTACATGTATAGGCAAACGTATGGCTGAATTAGAAGTGGAAACATTGACGGCACGTTTATTACGCCATTTCCGTATCAGTTGGGAGGGGAATGAACCAATAAAATATGCCATCAATGTCTTAACAATGCCCTATGGTGAAATGAGATTTAAATTTGAGAAGATTACACAATAAATTTTTCCGTCGATACTTAGAGCAAACATTCATATTCCCCGCTTCAATATTTTTATGTGAGTAAAGTTATTATAACTGTACATTTTATTAAAGTATTGCATGGAAACGACAAATGATATATTTAATAATAGTATGAATTCAATATAAATTTTCAATGATCAAAGGTTTATATACTTTAATAATGATGCCTAGTGCGACTTTTATGACAATGATTCTTCGATGAATTATGATTATTGGAAGGCTTAGAATAAGGCTTCTTGTTAGATGTAGTATCGCTAGTTACTGGTTTAATTGCAGCACTCACATCCAAACTGGTACCATTTGAAGTTCTAAACGAAATTTCTGTAATAGAAGACAATGAAACTACTAATTAAAGCTATTTTTTTTTCTTCCAATATAGTTTACCTTCATCAGATAGATTTTCATGTAAAATACAAAAATTGTGTAAAGCAGGTGAACCTACGAGAAATGTTATCAATTTGATTGATAAATAATTTTAATTGGAACACACATAATTGTGTTAGTGATGAAGGATGTAGGCCGAAAGTATTATTATTAGATGGAATTCCCCTTTATAGCCCAGTGAATAAATCAAATGATTAAATAATAAACAAACAAAAAAAAAACAAACCAATTGGACTGTAATATAAATCTTCAGATGATGAAGCATTTGTTAAAGTGGTTGTAGTCGTAGGAGTTGTTGTTGTACTATTAAAATCGATTAATAAAGCCGATTCGGCTGCTACAACTAAACCATGTGAACAAGTAAAGTTCGAAAGTACTTTTTCATATGACGGATAGTATGCAATATTAGGGGGAACTATGGGTAAAAGCAAAATCAATAATAAAACTACGAATTATAGAAAGTAGCGCTATTTAAAGAAAGGAAGAAAAGAAAGCATTCAACCGCATTTTATACTTACCTGTCAATGGTGTTGTGGTATTCAAATATAAGAGTTTAGATTGAGCGGCTGTCTCGTGGCCCGGTGTAGATTTCAGATGCTCATCTACCATAATTTCAGCTTTCAACATATTAGAGGAAGAGTTCTTTTCTAATATTTCAGAAATTTATGTTAATAAATCAAATAATCGAGTTTTGATATTGTAGGTGTTTTATTAAACCTTTATTATTGGTCCAATAAGTTTCATTAGTTGATGGATTTGATGACGCTGTACCTGAATATTCCTCTATAAAGAATTTCGGTGTTGAAATATTAGAATTTGAACCATTTTCTCGTATTGCTTCTTTGTTGTTATCCTGGTGATTGTTAGTTTGTGATTGGAAAGGCATTAAAGGTGTTGTTTGGGCAAGATTCTTCAAATCCTTCAACTCCTGCAAAATTTACATAAAATGATTTAGCAAAAAACTTTCAGAGCTTAAAAAAGTCAAGTTGGTTAGTTTTTTTTTTATTTCAATCATAGCAACAATTAACAAAAATTATTCGAGATAGTGAAAATTTTATAAACATAATAATGAGTCGAAATTAAAGGGTCTAGAATTTATAGCAGACATGTCTATATTTTACATAAATATCACACACATAGATGCATCTGAAAACTTGCCAAGTCCACTATATACTTATACATAAAGCCAAACATAACTGGTTATACTTACTTCTTCAGTAATCTCTAATTCTGTGTCTTCTTCACTTATAGAAGTGGAAGTATTGTCGGCTTTTTCCCAATCCTGTGAACTAACTACAAAGTCGGGATCATCTACGTCTGTGTTCCTATTTCCATACTTTTCTAACATTTCATTTACTGTAAGATTTTTATCAGAATCCAAAGTTTCTGTTTCAGATGATAAACATTCCACCTAATCAAACCAAAATGAATTTTAAAAAATAAAAACAAAAAATATTGTATATAAAGAAAAGAAATATGAAATTTACTTGTTCGGTACCGGCACTAACATCGGAAATTGCAAGGTCATCGTTTGATAAGACCTCAAGGGTAGTTGGAGTCTCCTCATTTATATAACCCGGTCGACAAATTGCATATGATAAAATGAGACTTAAACGTTCCTTCAATGATAATTTTCGTTCATTTATAATTATTTTTACACTTTCACTTTCAGCCAATTGCCGTTTAGCGTGCAATTTTTGACGTTGATTTTGTATAAAGAAAACAAACAGTTGCGGTGTAATTGTCTGGTAGCCCACCATAATGGCGCATATGGAGGCGCAAAAACGTAACGCACGTAACCATATGATTAGGGTAAGGAATAACAACCATGGCAAGGGACGCATCAAT
Source organism: Ornithomya fringillina (assembly GCA_963978525.1). Taxonomy (NCBI): domain Eukaryota; kingdom Metazoa; phylum Arthropoda; class Insecta; order Diptera; family Hippoboscidae; genus Ornithomya; species Ornithomya fringillina. The sequence continues at coordinate 2,461,351 of OZ021694.1, read as the reverse complement.
TTTATATCATCATTACCTAAGATTCGAAGAGCAGTAATTCTATATAAATAGGATTTTTGATATGAGATGAATAATTGTGTTTTATTACCCTGGGGCAAACTCCATTTGGTTGTCTCCTCCACTATCATCAATACGCGATCGGCTAGTTCTATAACCGTTTGACCCAAACGAGTTTCAGCGAATTTCTCCGCCATTGTGGAAAATTTATTATACACCATCGCAACTGATGATTCTGCTGGCAAACTGCGATCATCGTTTCGTTTATCCTTTAATTGTTGAGCCATTATGTGAGTTTATGTTTCTTGCTGTTTTTTTAAAAAGAACCAAAAAACACATATATGTGTACACTCGTTTAATTGTATATTAATTGATTACAGTTTCCTTCAACCTTTGCTTTCAGGCTGTCGCACAATACAGAATAAATAGTTAAAATTAAATTTTCTTATCTCTCTGTACTCTGTCTGATACTTTAAAAGAAACGGGCACACATTTAACTGTAAATGCATTTAATATTATTAATGTTGTATTATTGTTGTAGTGGCACCCGCTTAAGATTTGATTATTATGAGTACGTTTCTGATGAGATGTATTGTGTAGAAGAAGAACGCAGAAATTTGTACTTTGTTTTGTTATGTCTGTACGTACGTTCGCTCCACTGAGAGCGATAGGCTACTTGATTACAAATGCCGGCAATAAACAACCATACAACAATACCGCCTAGAGTGGTAGAATATATGAATATCCTACAATTTTTATTTAAATACAGCCAATATTAATAAAAAAATAAAACAATTTCAAGAATAGTTTTATTTAAAGTGTCGTGTAAGAGTTATGTGAAAAATTCGTGCTCGGTTTTATTTAGTCAACTACATTAGAACAAATCCCAAAACCCAATTTACAAAAAAATCTTATTAAATCTTTATAAGTAGCACCTTCCAATATATTCAAAAAGCGTGCAATTTCATATCACATATTTACACATCTATTTACAAATATTATAGTCGGTTCCACTCGACCATTTTTTAATCAGCTACAACCCTTAGGTGCATAATTTATGCTATAAATCGTATAAGCTCGAGAGAAGCTGTAAAAGGAAACCGATCGTCTCAATTAATAATTGAGGCAATTGGCTATCCCTTAGGAAATATTAAAATTTACTTTCGATTCATATATAAGTGAAGGTGGCTGTGCCATTTGCCACTTGGAAGTTGCAAACATTTGCACAACATGAATATAATCGCTAAAACATACAGTGCACCATACACTGCCTATAAAAATTCACTAATTCGGTACTGAATTCGTTAAAATTTAACAATGTGATAATGTAATCACACTTTCAATAAGCGTGCTTTGCAATGCATGTAATAAGTTTCATCATAAATGTTTGGTTGTAGAAAAAAATGTAATAAAAAACGTCGTCGAAAGGGATCAGCCCTTTTGAAACATACTAATTGTAGTATATAACATTTAACCTTGAAAAAATGTATTAAAAACTGATAATAAAGCTATGAAAAGTTATGAACATTTTTATAAAAAGAATTGACGAAAATTTTTTTTTTTTCAAAATGAAAATATTTTAAATTATTGTACTCGATATCGCATTCTACATGTTATTTAGTCCATTCTCCCTCCTTTGCTGGATAAATTGCAAACACAAGAAAGATAAGAGTTCCTTCTGTCTGCGCATACTTAAGTACATAAATAAATAAGAGATTAATGAAAGTTAATGACTTATATTGAAAATGTTACAGTCAGTCATTCCCGACCATTTAATATATTCTACATAATATTCATTTCGGGAAATGTGATTATAAGGAAAAGGTTCTAAAAACGTTCTCATGATATCCAAATTTAATACATTCAATTTAACATTTAAATCAATTAACTATTCTTCACAAAATATTTTATGAATTGCGAATTTTTGCCAGATAAAGACTTCCATTTTAAAGGGGCTTTATATGGTTAAATTCTGTCGCCAATTTTCAATAGCGTTTTTGTTTGAATCAATACATGTCCTTGTACCAAATTTCATCGATTTATATAAAAAATTCGATCGCAAATGGACAGACAGACATGGAAAGATTTTAATTCTGAGTCGATCGGTATCATTGAGGATGGGTGTGACAATTTGCTGTTTAGTGGTTACAAATTTTCGCACAAACTTAATATGGCCTTGCGCCACAAATGGTGCAGGGTATAAAAAAGTCGTTCCACAAATAGCTTTCTGGAATATATGCTTTGATTACGTTGAACGATTCGAATAATTGGACAGGCGGTCAAATTTAGTTTGAATCAATGACTTGATTGAAGTTTATTAAAAATTTTTTGCGAATCACATTTTATTTTATTTTATAAGGTATATTTCATAAATTCGAAGTATAATATAATTTTTAATCCATCCAGTTTGTCTATTATTTTTTGTTTTTACGAAGGAAGAAAGCACTAAAAGCATAGTCAGTGTTGAATTTTCGTCAACTTAAATTCTTTCGAACATCGGACAACATTTCTCCGTATGTACCGTTAAGTGTAATATTAAAGAAATCCTTATTGCTCCTTATTTAACACTTTACTTTTCTAATATTTTTTACTGCTTGTTTTTTAAGCAAATTTTTGGTATGTTCTCTACATTTGATCAGACTTTCCAATTCATTTAGTTTGAATTTAACATAATATTGATTAAATAGTAGAATAATGGCTGCAACAGGGTCCGTTTAAAATGCATTTAAAACTTTTGTAGCTTTAAACAAACCGTTAACAGTTACAATAGTAAATGTAGGGCCTATGGACAAGTATTTTAACAACTGGAATGGCAACAATTATCAGTATATTTCCGTTACTTTTAATTTTTTTCCTTACTTCTTCGCTAAAGCCGAGTTCAAAAGTGTATCGGTAGGAAACAAAATGGTAGACATCAAATGAAAATGATAGTAATATATATATTGTGCTGGAGGAGGAGAGAGCTTAATTAAAATTACATTTATTTATTACATAAAATATTAATAATTAATAAATATTTATAGAATTTAAAAATTCAACATAACAACAACAACAATAAGAAGCTAAACTAGCTACTTTTGATAATCTATGATATTTAGTAAACGTGTCTGCAAGCATTTTCTTAGAAAAATTCCGATTTATTATTAGTTCAATGTGTTATATGTGTATGTATTTTGTAACACCTTATTAAAAGTAAGATTTAATATGATAAAGTTTTTTTCTTTTTTACAGAATCGCTAGTTAGCTAAATAATTGACTTTTCCAAATCTTAACTCGATCAAAGAATATCTAGAAGCCCCACTTTAAGCTGCCTTTACTTGGCAATGATTTGTGCTTATTGATCGACTATGACTGATTATAATATTTTCACTTTTTCAATCTTCAATAATAATAAATAAATATTCAAAATTTATTGCATTCCAATGGAGTTTTTCTATAATTTTTTATGTGACATTTTAAACACTGTGCAAAATATTGTATTTTCAGTCAACTCTCACTCACATTATCAACTGCAATACAGCAAATCTAAAAACGGACTGAATTGTACAGTTTTCTATACAAGAACAGAGCACATGAACGGTTTTTCTTGATTTCGGTTTTTTGTTGCTTTTGGTAAGTATATTAAAATGCTCATTATTTCTAATATTTTTAGTGAACGAAAACTTTTGCAACACCCAGAAGGAGGAAAAAATTTATAAAGTACGAGCATTCAATTCTTATTCGATTAATTTATATACAGGCAATGAAGCCGTTTTGCGCTTGTCTGGCTGTCTGCGGTAAAAATATCAACTTGATAGAATTGTTGATAGTAGCTGCATACTAAAATTAAGCAAAATTTTTCTAAAAGCACGCCCACTTAATGGAAATTATTTCAATTTACTAAAATGGAGGGTATTTAGAATTTGGCTTAACTCAAGTGTAGTATTTTATTTGTTTGAGTATATGCAATAAAAGTCCAACAATGATTATCAGTGTTTTGTAATAATCGGTTCTCCCTGTTGCTTCCTCTCTGCAAGAGTACACAAAAATATATTAGTGATCAAAATGATATTGGTGAACTATGAAAATATAAGAGTTAAAAAGCTCAAATCAAAGAAGGTTTTAACATTTTAGGAGAGGAAACATTTTTTGCGGTAATTGTTGGGTATACAGGGTGTAGTAGTATATGTCTTGGCCAAATCATCATATACTTTTTACATTCTTATAGAAATTGGCGGCATGGCAGGTACTTTATTTTTACAAAACTATGAATTTGTAACATTCAAATTTACATATTCCACTTTCATATGCCCCTTTTTTGTTGCTGAAAAGCAACACTTGTGACATAAAAGCTAAAGAAATTTCCTAATTTTTGAAAAAAATGTCATCAAATTCGGAGCAGTGGTTTTCTAATTATAAGCCAAACAAGTTCACATTCATTCTTGTTTGTGTGTGTGTGGTCGTCGCTTTAAAAATCACAAAAATATCAAAAAGTGTAAAAAATACCAGGCGCTCAGAAATGCTCAGTAAGTAAATGTGGATTCAACGTATTTTTTAAACCCTTATAACTTGGAAACGGCTGAACGGATTTGGTTCAAACTTTTTGTGGACGCTTGTAAATTAATTCAGCTTTCAAATGAGGCATATTTTGTAGGCGTGGCACCGCCCATTTAGTTAATAAACAAGAAATATTAAAAAAAAAGTAATTTTTAAGCAAACGGGCGGTGCCACGCCCACTAATTAGATATCCCCGAAAAGCTGGAGAAGTTTCCTAATGTTTGCAAAAAATTTGACCAAAATCGGAGCAGTAGTTGTCTAGTTATAAGCCAAGCAAAATCACATTCATTCTTGTTTGTGTGTGTGTGGTCGTCGTTTAAAAAATCACAAAAATATCAAAAAGTGTGAAAAATACCAGGCGCCCAGAAATGCTCAGTAAGTAAATGTGGATTCAACGTATTTTTTAAACCCTTATAACTTGGAAACGGCTGAACGGATTTTGTTCAAAGTTTTTGTGTAAGCTTGTAAATTACGTCAGCTTTCAAATGAAGTATATTTTGTAGGCGTGGCACCGCCCATTTAGTTAATAAACAAGAAATATTAAATAAAAAGTAATTTTTTAAGCAAACGGGCGGTGCCACGCCCTTTTATTAGATATCTCCGAAAAGCTAGAGAAATATCCTAATGTTTGCAAAAAATTTGACCAAAATCGGAGCAGTAGTTGTCTAGTTATAAGCCAAGCAAAATCACATTCATTCTTGTTTGTGTGTGTGTGTGGTCGTCGTTTAAAAAATCACAAAAATATCAAAAAGTGTAAAAAATACCAGGCGCTCAGAAATGCTCAGTAAGTAAATGTGGATTCAACGTATTTTTTAAACCCTTATAACTTGGAAACGGCTGAACGGATTTTGTTCAAAGTTTTTGTGTAAGCTTGTAAATTACGTCAGCTTTCAAATGAAGTATATTTTGTAGGCGTGGCACCGCCCATTTAGTTAATAAACAAGAAATATTAAATAAAAAGTAATTTTTTAAGCAAACGGGCGGTGCCACGCCCTTTTATTAGATATCTCCGAAAAGCTAGAGAAATATCCTAATGTTTGCAAAAAATTTGACCAAAATCGGAGCAGTAGTTGTCTAGTTATAAGCCAAGCAAAATCTCATTCATTCTTGTTTGTGTGTGTGTGGTCGTCGTTTAAAAAATCACAAAAATATCAAAAAGTGGAAAAAATACCAGGCGCTCAGAAATGCGCAGTAAGTAAATGTGGATTCAACGTATTTTTTAAACCCTTATAACTTGGAAACGGCTGAACGGATTTGGTTCAAACTTTTTGTGGACGCTTGTAAATTAATTCAGCTTTCAAATGAGGCATATTTTGTAGGCGTGGCACCGCCCATTGAGTTAATAAACAAGAAATGCTAAATAAAAAGTCATTTTTTAAGCAAACGGGCGGTGCCACGCCCACTAATTAGATATCCCCGAAAAGCTGTAGAAATTTCCTAATGTTTGCAAAAATTTTGACCAAAATCGGAGCAGTAGTTGTCTAGTTATAAGCCAAGCAAATTCACATTCATTCTTGTTTGTGTGTGTGTGGTCGTCGTTTAAAAAATATCAAAAATATCAAAAAGTGGAAAAAATACCAGGCGCCCAGAAATGCTCAGTAAGTAAATGTGGATTCAACGTATTTTTTAAACCCTTATAACTTGGAAACGGCTGGACGGATTTCGTTCAAACTTTTTGTGGACGCTTGTAAATTAATTCAGCTTTCAAATGTGGCATATTTTGTAGGCGTGGCACCGCCCATTTAGTTAATAAACAAGAAATATTAAAGAAAAAGTCTTTTTTTAAGCAAACGGGCGGTGCCACGCCCACTAATTAGATATCTCCGAAAAGTTGTAGAAATTTCCTAATGTTTGCAAAAAATTTGACCCAAATCGGAGCAGTAGTTGTCTAGTTATAAGCCAAGCAAAATCACATTCATTCTTGTTTGTGTGTGTGTGGTCGTCGTTTAAAAAATCACAAAAATATCAAAAAGTGTAAAAAATACCAGGCGCTCAGAAATGCTCAGTAAGTAAATGTGGATTCAACGTATTTTTTAAACCCTTATAACTTGGAAACGGCTGAACGGATTTTGTTCAAAGTTTTTGTGTAAGCTTGTAAATTACGTCAGCTTTCAAATGAAGTATATTTTGTAGGCGTGGCACCGCCCATTTAGTTAATAAACAAGAAATATTAAATAAAAAGTAATTTTTTAAGCAAACGGGCGGTGCCACGCCCTTTTATTAGATATCTCCGAAAAGCTAGAGAAATATCCTAATGTTTGCAAAAAATTTGACCAAAATCGGAGCAGTAGTTGTCTAGTTATAAGCCAAGCAAAATCACATTCATTCTTGTTTGTGTGTGTGTGGTCGTCGCTTTAAAAATCACAAAAATATCAAAAAGTGTAAAAAATACCAGGCGCTCAGAAATGCTCAGTAAGTAAATGTGGATTCAACGTATTTTTTAAACCCTTATAACTTGGAAACGGCTGAACGGATTTGGTTCAAACTTTTTGTGGACGCTTGTAAATTAATTCAGCTTTCAAATGAGGCATATTTTGTAGGCGTGGCACCGCCCATTGAGTTAATAAACAAGAAATATTAAATAAAAAGTAATTTTTTAAGCAAACGGGCGGTGCCACGCCCATTAATTAGATATCTCCGAAAAGCTAGAGAAATATCCTAATGTTTGCAAAAATTTTGACCAAAATCGGAGCAGTAGTTGTCTAGTTATAAGCCAAGCAAATTCACATTCATTCTTGTTTGTGTGTGTGTGGTCGTCGTTTTAAAAATCACAAAAATATCAAAAAGTGTGAAAAATACCAGGCGCTCAGAAATGCTCAGAAAGTAAATGTGGATTCAACGTATTTTTTAAACCCTTATAACTTGGAAACGGCTGAACGGATTTGGTTCAAACTTTTTGTGGACGCTTGTAAATTAATTCAGCTTTCAAATGAAGTATATTTTGTAGGCGTGGCACTGCCCATTTAGTTAATAAACAAGAAATAATTAAGAAAAAGTAATTTTTTAAGCAAAAGGGCGGAGCCACGCCCTCTTATTAGATATCTCCAAAAAGCTAGAGAAATTTCCTAATTTTTGCAAAAAATTTGACCAAAATCGGAGCAGTAGTTTTCTAGTTATAAGCCAAGCAAATTCACATTCATTCCTGTGGTCGTAATTTTGAAAATCATAAAAATATCGAAGTGTTAGCATAACACCAGACATAATTAGGTTTTAAATCTATAAAAATGTTTTCAACCTGCGTTTAATAATTTGTATAGGATAAAATACCAATTTGAACCACGGACCGTAGTTTGGCCCTGCGCTAAACTAATTATAGTTAAGTTTGCATAATCAGTCGTGTTAAAAAATGAATAAATTAGAAGGCAAAATAGAAGAAGCAGAAGTATACCCTCGTGAAGGTATTTTGTCGCTATTATTTTTATAAATTATTTTTACCCAATGAAGGGAACTGCTTATGGAGACAAAATTCGTAAAAAATCTCAGTGATAAAAGTTTTGCGATAAATAAATATATAAAACTAAATCATTGTTGAAAATTTTTAATAAATTACAAGAAAAATGGCTGACGACTGGGGTGAGTTTTGTGATGAAACAATGTGCCAACCAAATATATAAAGCTTTATATATAAAATATGTTATATTAATATCCATGTGGTTATTCCACACAAGGTCTTAATTAGATAGCAGTTAGCACCGACCTCTTCTGCTCATTAATTTAACAATGACTTTAAAGACCACTTCATGTACATGCCACAGATATTAATATGTATTTAAAAAATTCTAGAAAGTGCTGCAGACTCTGAATTGGTCATACGTTCCACAATACCAGCAAACGTCAACAAATGGGCTGGGGAGGATGAACCAGAAGATGTGAAAGTAAGTGCGATTTAAATTAATAAAACGGTGCTTATTATTTATTAACATTTTGTGACGACGTGTTGACACGTGTTAAGGTTTTTTTGTTACCGTTTTGTATTCAATATTGTGAACGGCTTTTCTGAAAAAAATATTGATGCTTGCAGGATAATTGGGAAGATGAGGAGGAAAAGAAAGACGAAGAAAAAGTAGAAATAAAGACCGTGAACAAAACGAAATCATCCTCGAAAACAAAACTCATCCAACAACAGCTAGAAGACGATGAAAAACGGTTTGAAAACATGACCCCCGAAGAAAAATTAGCAGAAAAATTACGTCTTCAAAAAATTCAGGAAGAAGCAGATCTTAAAACCGCTCTAGAAACTCTTGGTATATCAACTAACGGCTTGGACAGCTTTAATCCGCAAACAAAAGAAGAATTTAAAGAATTTGGAACGACTCTTAGCTGGAAACTTTCGCAATATAAAGATTCTCCACACTTTCCGCAATTCGTTGAAGATTTAGTTCGTAGTATATGCACCAACCGTAGGTTTTCCCAATTGCTCAATTTTGTGATTACGATGTTAAATTAATAACTTTTAATTTTCAGTAACACTTTCGGACATAAAAAAAGTAAAAATAAGCGTGGAGAGTTTGCACGCTGAGAAGTTTAAATTAGAGAAACAAAATACAAAGAAAACAGGAAAAATTAAAACTAAGGCAACTATACGAGCAGACACCGATGTAAGTGAAATCCCTATAAATCTCCTTCATGCATTAAGAATTTAATAAAATTTGTTTTTTTTTTTTTTAAAGGATATTGATGAATACAAAAAATATGGTAATGACTACGACACCTACGATGATGACTTTATGTAAAAACGACAGATTTTTGTTTATCCCTCCACACCAAGTATATATGTTTGTTTAAAGCAATCCACTTCTTAAAACTATTGTTCATTACTTCGAAATATAACATACGGAGATCGCCTAAAAGTGGAAGATCTAATATTGTTACAACGTAAACGAATCGCCATAACCATAACGAAGGTTATCACAGGAAAATTTAGTGTAAATTATAAACTACTTATCGATATAAATGAAAATGATGCAAATCCGTTATATATCATTTATTTTCAGGTTAATAATTAACAGTAGTAATATTTTTTGCTTTTTGTAAAATATTGTATAAAAAGGAAAACGTACTATTAAATTAAAAAATATTGCAACTGAAATTAAACCATTTTAATATAAGTATTCTGAAGGCAGGCATAGGTATTTGTGTGAATAATTCAATTAACACGATTCCATTGGTTAAGAAAACTTACTTATTTGACTTGGAAGAACGCTATGTGCTGGAATGGAATTCATTTTGAAAGTGCACAATCGAACGAGCCGGGAACACATCAACTAGTTTTCTGATTTTATGAGAAAACTAGTTGAGATTTAGAGGTATTTAGTGTTAATTTCTAATCTAAATCTCAATAGTAGAGGCTCCCACTTATTATTATATAATCAGATATGCTTTGAAAAGCAACACGTGTTACTATGGTTGGTATATAGTTGCACTATCTAGTTCTTTTTGGGCAACCATTCGATTCATAGATTATATATAAATGCAAATCAGATATTTGCCTAATATAACAGCCTTTTTTACTTGTCTTTCCTGAACTATATAGAAAAAACAAAAAAAAACGTTAAAATGACTTAAATCTCCAATAAGTATATAAGAGAAAAACAAAAAAAACCTTATATCGTAAAATTAACTAGTTCAATCCATGCAGATGTGAATTGTCAAAACCACTAGATCGTTTACGATTTTCACATCCCTAGTTGTTATTTTTTTTTAGCATAACGGTATTATCGCTATTTTTGCTAAAGTTGGTTTTATTAAGTGAGGAAACATTTCGAATTTATAAAAGTGCGTGATAAGTTATAAACTTAAATAAGTTTTTAACCACTTTGTATATATTTATATGGATGTCTGATTAAAAAAAAAGCAACCTAAGGCAGCTGGCGTGTGTTACGTTTTGCAATATATAAAGAAAGCATCTGGCACGAAGGTTAGTAAAACATTTTTTTTTTTTTTGAGGTATCACTGTTGGTATGGAGAAAAGTTTAATTCTTCACAATGAAAATTTCTAAAACACCTGTTTCTCAAGCAATTGCTTGTTCAATTCCAAATGTCAAACGCGCACTATATGTACTTTTCTAAAAGAATTATTTTTAAAAATTCTTATTCCGTTTGTAATTCAAATGCTGCACTAGGATGATGGCTGACGGTTTTTGTCAAAACTTTCTATTGTGGAGCGTTGATTATTGGGATTTGGAAGGTATTGTTGGATGGTATTTGAATGATTGCTTCACGTCATAATACATTTTCAATTTAGATTTGATTTTTTTGCCTTGAGCGTAATAATTAATTTTATTCGCTTTTGATGAATTCTTTATTATTTAATTTGCCGTTATTTCTCTTGAAAAGCCTGATGCTATTATTATTAAATATATTGGTTGTTGATTTCAATCTAAAGGATTATCCTCACAATGCACTATGTATCTTCACAGATTGGTAGTAACTGTTGCTTAATGGCACCCTCATAATCACTTTTGGCGATATAAATATGGTATTGAATATCATGAGATCACACCATATCCTGAATATATTAGTTTGAGTATAAAGGCACACCACACCGGCTGGGGAAATATCAACATTGCTAAAGAGGTGAGGACTGTGGAATAGAAATTCTCACTGGTATATGTTATGCTTGAATAAACATTAAAATTCTCTTAACGACTTCTCATTAATTATCTCGTGATTTGATTTTTGTTTTAATATGCACTTCTTACGTTGCGTTTTTATAATATTTAATTTATGATTTTTTTTTTATAAACTCAATTTCATTTTGTACATTTGTAAATTCTTCTGAGGAATATATATATATATATATATATATTTTAAATATAAGTATAAAAAAAAAAATCTATCATTACAGTAATGGCTGAGGGCGTTTTTAAATCACGTGATATTGGTTTGAAATTGCAAAAGAAAATTCTTTCGCGCATGGCCACAAAAAATATTGCAAAAACATTCATCGATGGTGCAACAGCTTCACTGCTCGACCATTTGTATCGTTTGTGTAAAATGCACGTAAGTTTGCCATATTTTAAGTATTATTTTTTCAAAATTTATAAAGAATTTTCCGTTTTGTCCTTTGGTTCATCCTAAATCAGACGGGAAATAAAGCGAAAGGAGAAAAAATAGTCAAAAACATAATAAAAATTGTTATTAAAATTGGAGTTTTGCATCGTAATAATCAATTTAATGCGGAGGAGTTAAACCATGTGGAGACATTCAAAAGAAAGTTTCAGGTAAATAAATCCATTTAATAGTGTCTCACATTATTAGTATTCAATATCATTAATTTATTGTAGAATACCCTACTATCGCTGATATCCTTTTACGAAGTCGATTACAGCTTTGACTTAGCATATCTACAAAAATCTATCGCCGAATCGCACGAGTCTCTGAAGTTATTAGTTCAGCGGCACTTAACAGAAAAGTCTATGCAACGCATAGATGATGTTTTCCATTTCTTTGGTGATAGCTTGTTATTGGAGACATCCTTTAAACCCGATTCTCCGTATCGAGAAGTGTTGGGTAAAATTATAGCCGACATTAACACTGCCTTGGATAGAGGAGATATGTAATATTTCGCTCTAACAATAAGAAAACATATCGAAAAATTGAGAACAAAGTGACGATTCTCAAGTTTTGCCCTAAAACTTAAAACGGTTAACAACAGCAAATATGAATTTATTGGTAAATACCGCACATGTATTTTTATTACTTTAATATCCGTGTTTTTGTTTAACTTATAAAAAAGAATGCAACATAGGCTTATTTTTACCAAGTGATACTAAACGCAAGCAAACCAAATACATATGCATAATTATTATAATTTAGACAATCACTTCTGCAATGTATTGTCTTAATAAACACGAATAATGCATTATTATGTAAAAATTAAATATTTACATAATTTAGTGCACTCTCTCTTCAAAGCAAAAGAGTGCGTTTATGAATTTTTTATTTTGTGTACTTAAAATATACATTATTAGCTTATAGACAAAGTATTTTATTACGATCCAAATATAAAATATGTACGTAGGTATTTTAATACCCTCTACATAAGACGGGGTGTATACTAAGTTTATCATTCCATTTGCAACACTCAGACCATACAAAATATTTATATTCTTGATCAGCATGGATGTGTCTGTTGCAATTTTTGCACTTAGATCGCTGCATCTAAATTAGACAAAGCGATCAAGCATCATGTCTACAATGTACAAAAATTTTGCTATGAAGTTTTCTTGTTAAGTAAGAAATTCGTACATACGTACATTTTCATATTTATTTATTATTTAATATAAATTTGAAAATTCATTAATAAATAAAATTTGTGAAAAGAAACCATTTCATATTCATATGACTACTCTGTTTGTTGTTTGGATAAATTTTGCTTTTTAAAAAGTTCAATTAATTTCTCTGAGGCTGACATCTCAATATCTAACGGTTGAGACGCCTCCTTATTTGGATAACTAACAGAATTATCTAAATTTCGTAACAAAAATGGTGACCATGGTCCTTGTATTGAGGGGACGTCCGTATGCCACATTTTTCGAAGACGCATAGAACTGGACGGACCTTTCTGTGTTTTTAATAACTCAATCCATTTCATTATTTCCTCTTGCGTACAATTGCGACAATTTAACCATTCACGTTCGCCGTTTACTAAACGAAAATAAAAAAATGCATTTAGTTACAAAATTTAAATATATACACATTTCAACAATTTACAATATTCTCCTACTAAGACTGGAGTGCGATGTCGGCGTGGTTTTACATAAACCACGACGCCTGGATTGTCTTTGGCAAAGTTGATTAAACAATTTTCAATAAATGATCTGGAATTGCACTAATTTTAGATATTTTCTATATAATATATATGTAACATACCGCATCCCTTTACTTGATCCGTGGTGTTTGCAAAATTTTAAAGTTACCCTTTGCAACTGGCACACGTAACGTCCTAAGCCATTTTGTAATGGGGCTCGGGGGAAACCCGATTTTAGAAACAAATGACTATTGGACATTATTTATAACGAATTATTGATAGCTTTATCTAGTTTTAATATATAAAATTGAGAAAACTTATTTTGTCTATTTATTCGCAACTTTTCTTTCATAACAAATCAACTTCATTAATAAAAAAAAAAAAAACAAGTGCTACAAAGTTTGTTCAATTATGCAAGCATATGTTAATGTTAGCATAAGAGCTCAAACATAAACTCTGCAGCGCTGAATTAAATTAAAAATACGACACGTGTGGGCAATGCCGAAATTATACGTTTTCATTTATTATATAAGTAGAAAATATTCCTTGAATACAGGAAATAAATAAATAAATCATATTGCACAATAATTTAATAATTCAACAAAATAATACATTATTGTCTCTTCTTCTTTTCATTTTACCAGAACAGTTATTTTTCTATGCAACCTTGCAAAAGAAAATAAAAGCCATTTGGATAAAAATTAAAAACTGATAAGAAAAACCGCTGGTTTGTAAATGTGGAAAAAGTTGGTGAAAATTTTATTAAAAACACAACAAAATGTTGCACATCGTGTAAGGTGTTTTAAAATAATATCTTATTGTTAAAAAAGCGTTGATGATTGCTCAATATAAACAAATGAACCGTAATAATTTTCTGGGCATTCATCTACGAATACCTACATATTTGTACGTTAAGTGAAATTGAAATGACAAATCCGAGGATTCGAAAAATAAGTAAAGGTGTTGGACTCAACAACGGTGTACAAGTTGAACAGGAAGGGATCGTAACGGATAGTAGTGAAAATTGTGATGGTTTGACACCCACAGAAAGTTTAACGTTAAGTGAAGATAATGATGATGCTGATGAGACGATTCATGATTGCGATACTAGTACCACGTTTAGTTTAGAGGAATGTATGAATGAATTCCGTGCACGCCGCATTCGGCGAAACTCTACTCAAAGCCGTCACAAAGAGGGCAAGGAGAGGTGCGCTGCCAATTGTGAAGATGTTGCCGATTTTGATTTAATTCGGCAAAATCTTACAAATAAGGAGCAGGAACGTAAGCGCAAGCCATGTAAAAATGGTTTTTGCTATTGCTTCACAAGTGACAGTGGCGACGGTGGTATATCGGGAAAGTGTCAAATTATACGTCAACAGCGGCGAAATATTAAACGAAGTGAAAACGCATTGGTATGTGCATTTTTAAGTTTTCCAACTCTATTTTTTCTTATATGAATTTTTCTTTAAAAATAGATCAAAAGCTCGGGAAATCATGCTAATGATTGTCATAATAACCCCGTAGAGGCGAAGAGCGTAAAACAGTTCGAAACTAGAACTACTATCAACAGAAGCATCACCAAAACTATCAATTATCCAATAACAGCAATAAGTTGTTTAGAGACAAGCAAGAACAATGCGCCCCTTATACATATCACACAAGAATTACGCGATAATTGTGTTATATCCAAAGTACGTGTAAACAACCAAAAAATACAAAACAATGGAAAATGTGTCAAAATGAACGGCACAACGATGACCTCGGAAAAAGTTAAAAAGGCTCATTTTAGTAATTATGCAGCTTCAGTTCCTTTAGAACGGAAACATAAAAGTTCACGTAAAGCTTCTACTAACCCCTATACGCCAACAGCACCAACTTTGGAAAAAATTTCTGAATTAGACACTCCGGTATCAACTGTTAAGGACGGCGACAGTCAAGGGTGTGTTCAACATCGTCATAAACATGGCGGTAAATTGCTTCAAAAAAGACTTTCGAAGACATCAATCAATTATAAGCGGCATGACGTTAAGAAAGCACCACCAAAACCACCACGTAGTTCTATGAGTGGTGGAGATAGGGCATCTTCGTCCACACTTACATCAACCTCACCATCCGTTCGAGAAGCGGAACATATATTGGATGAGTTTTTAGCTAAGAATGGATTTGTGGCAAACAAACGTCATGTTCAACAAACCGCACCTGCGGTGAATAAACAGAAGGGGGATAAAAATAAAAGTAAGTTGATGCAATAAATTGAGAAAGTTGGTTTTTTCCTTCAATTCGTTTACAAAATCCATCTATTTTTGCGGCAATGTTTTTTTACTTTAAAGAATTTTTTCGGTACATTTCTCTTTGTAGGTGTACAAAATATACAGGGTAGTACAAAGCGGCCTATACGAACGTACCCATCACTTACTGAAATGGAACGTGTTATGGACACAAAACGATTTCCGCAATACGAGAAAAACATCAGAACACATAATGAAATGTCCGAGAAAAATATATTCTTTGGTTGGGCTGAACCTCAAATAAAAGAAATGCTTAATTATGAAGCATCTAGCGATCAGAAACAATTTCGTTCTTTGGGGATCCAAGCTGAAACTCAAAAAGCACCGGATGGACCCGATATGGGTTGGAAGTGTGCTCCAAAAGTAGAACTCGACATGGTTGACGGCGTAGTTAAGCGCAATTTGGCAAAAAATATAGACCATAAAGGTACTCCCATTAAGATACATTTATTTGGAACGCCGACAGCTAAAGGTAACAAGTTGTCTCCGAAATCTGTTTGGTCTGAGCAATGGCGCAATTTGTCGCCTTGGGCAAACAAGAAAACACCGAATCGTAAACAAAACAATCCAAACGAAAGTGAAGTGAGTGTGTCCAGAGCATTTTTAAGGACTTCCAAGAATAAAGTTTTACGTTTAGTGTCACCGAAAAAAGAGAACAAAAATAGTACAAATAATCAAATTCGTAAAACACCTTTATGTCGCACAATTGGAATTCAAACGTCCACCAGAAACGTCAATGAAGAGTCTCCTATGAGATTACCGCCTACAACCTATAGTTATCATTCACCGGAAGAGACACCAGCAAATCGCCCCCACACCGAGAGGTTTAAAACTGATTTCAATTTTAATCGTTTTGTGCATTCGCCCCGTCAGCAAAAACACAACCTGGCCCTCAATTGTGTTACATCATGTAAAGTACCCGGCCTCACTGAGAGTAACGATTACCAACTAACAGAAAAAACATATCGTTCCTTTACCAATGATCTAGACCAAGGGGTGACACTCTCTAAGATGGGTTATATTTTAAGTAATATTCGGGCCAAGTTGGAGGCCAGTGATGATCATGCAATACGAACATTTCAGGCAAGTCTTTCAATTAAATGTATTTTTAGTTTATTATTTAGTTTATGTGATATGGTTTCCTTAACTTATCGCAAATGTCATGGCTAAGGCAAAATGATCAGAGCCAAAGGTGTGGTTGGGTATTTTTCCATTTTGCCAGCAATCGTCTATTGTGGGCAGCTTGTATGTACTATAAATTTGTATTGATTTGTCATATTCTTTGGGTCGCGATTTGAGCACGTAGTCTACTGTTATCCATTGATCTTGAAACGTTGATGCACTGTTTTTACCAAAGTTAATTGCCTCCATTTGAAATGTCTCTTCTTCGTAATCTCTAATGAATTTACGTTCAGCAGTGAGCAACTTAAATGCTTTGGTGTATGGAGTAAAATTAAAGTCACCGGACAAGATGACTGGAAGTCTTGATCCATTGCTATTCTTAGAAAAGTTATAAAGTGCTTGCAAGAGTACGTTAACCTGTGCAATACGAACATCTTCACGTCGTGGATTGTACAGCAAGTGGGTGGTAGCAACAACAAAACATTTAGTCAGATCCTCTTGTACAAGGAATTTAGCCATAACGGCAATATTTAAGCGGTTTAGAGTAGATATGCCGTCCGTATGGTATTCTAGGATTTCTTCTTCAATCAATTTAAATTTCTGTCGATCATAAATAATAGCACATCCGTCCGTACCCACGCCGGTTTTCTTTTTAAAAATATACTCCATTTGCCGGTTACCTCTTATCTTAAGGATAAAATCCTTTAGATGATTATATTGCATCTCTTGTAAGCACACAATATCTGGTTGTAACATGTCCAATTCAATTTTTAATTTCCTTAAACGAAAATCCCATCGCAACACTTCAGGTGCAATATTGGCATAAATTTGAAGATGCTCCACAAGAAGATCTTGGGCTAATACATTGTATGAAACAAATCTGTATTGTTTAGTTATTGTGTCACCACTTGATTCAGATGATTGTAGAACATTAAGGTTTGGTTCCCAATAACGATGCATTGTTCTCATTATCGACGAATTATTTGATTTTTCACTGTGTACGCTTAATATGGGTATTCGGGCCAAACTTTGTATTGTTTGTATAATAATGGTGCTCACTAACCTAGATGTTAAGATTTTGCTCATTTCAGCAAAACAGCTGACCTGGAAATTAACTGTTTTGATTACATCAACTTCATATTAGAATTCGGAATAAAGACGTTCAGTGCAATGCAATAAAACTAAATAAATTTTCAGTAATATTGTTACTAATAGTATTTTTTCATATGATATTGAAACATATGTTTGTGATTTTAAAAAACTCTACAAAAAAAAACAAAACAGAACGATTCATATGTCATTTATTTTGAGAAGAGAGTGTATAGAATCGATTTAATACTAAATATTAAATGCATGGCATAATTTTAGGAGACTGAAAAACGAGAAGGCATATCGTTGTGTCTGCAAAAGCAAAATGGGATTCGACAAACACACACCGATATGCCGCCATCACAAATCAAGACTCAGCAGCATCATGTGTGGAGCAACGAACCCATTTACTCGGAAATTGAAGAAGACAGTATGCATATACTAGAGAGTCCTCACTATGACAATCATACTGGTGTGGAAAATAATGATAATGGTAGCAGTCAAGCTTTGTATGCGAAAGTAAACAAAACCAAAACATTGCAGTGCTCTGTATCAAAACCAATTCCACGACCACAGCCTACAGGTCTCGGTACCATCTTACACGATTCTTTAAAGGAGCACAAACAGTTAACTAGATGTAGCAGTCTTGAGATGATAGAGCAAACATCGGAAGTTTCGGCTAATATTGAACGATCGCCACATAGCGTTTCATTGAATAATGTTCGAGTTATGGAACACTATATCTCACCCAGACGTCAAATCTTTTTTAATAAGTCTGATTTATCTTTACATCGAAGTGGCATATTTCTGGAAAATCTGTGGCAAAGTGAATTAGTTGTGGATGGAGGAACTGAGGAGCACAGGCAGACAATGAAAAATGTAAAATTACTTTTCACAGTTTATTTATTCATCCATAGTTGTTTAATGTATTTTCTATTTAGGATAAATCAACCAAATCGTATTTGTCTGTTACTCAACCATCGCCGGATGATAATCAAAATGCCACCACTGTGGAAGTAAGTGATTCAATACAAACAGATTCGGTATCCTATGAGTTTCCTCATGATGATACAGACGGAGTATATGATATAAGTCGTGAGGATGGCAAAGCCAGCAATAATATGACCCTAAAGGGTATTGAGCCACCCTTGCTACATAATCAGAGTACACCGAAGAAGCGGCGTTCACGTTTCATCACAAAGGTAGATTTTTATCTCGATTCTATATAATTTTAACAAAAACTCTTCACTCTCCATGCTTCTATTGCATTTAAAAATTTCATTCAAACATAACATTATTGCACATACACACATTTATTTATGTATACAAAAGGTTGCTCTTGTTTCAAAGAATATTAATAAAATACAGAAATATATTTACAGCATGTACGCATTTAAAATTATAACTGGGACTCCTAACTCTAGGTGTAAGTTTTCCTTAACTCGAAATTCAGTGCAGGGGCTTCGCTTACAAATAAAATAATTTAATATAAAGGGTGTTGTAAAATCAAATTGTTTTATGTACAATTTTGTTAACTCTATTTTACTAAATTTAAGGATATTCATCGTGCATGTGGATCAAGCAATAGCGTTTATCAAAAGAGGCAATCTCTTCTAAGCAAGAATTACGGCCAGTATGCATCTATTGATACGCCACAACAGCAAACACAAAGTCTCAACAATATTAATGGGAATCCATCATGTTGCTCAAGGCCGGAAAGCAGCACATTCTTACGCTGTCATCAACTAAAGAATATTCTTCGCAAATCATTTCATAGAAGTCGAAAATTTATAAGAAACGAAGCCCGACGTTTTTCGGTGTCGTTAAGTTTATCGAGTACAAATGGCGGGCGTTCAGAGCAAACTCTGCCGGAAGCGGATGTACCGCCAGCAGTCCAGACTGGCCGTAGCACTTACTCGGTAGAATCGAGTTTATATTTAGAAGCTTTGTTTGCTTTAGATGAGTCGGCCCCTGTGGCTGAGCAACTTGTCAAGGCCGTTAATATATGTCGTAATTTACCCGAATTGAAAGTTTCACACGAAATGGTTGAGGCCGAACGTTTATTGTTGTATTCTACATTGAAATTTGAACGACAACTAGTTAAGTTCAGACCAGTGCCAACGAGTAATCAAGCTATTGTTCGCTTTTTCATTGACGACATATATTTACAGATACAACCGAACAAGGATTACGATTTATTTTTTAATTATTTTTATATAATCACATTTGAGTGCGATGGCATCATCAAATCAACACAGTCTGTGGAATGCGAAGATGGTGTAGCCGTATTCCGGGATTGTGGCATTGAGTTTATATACCATGCAACAGTTGCACAGGAACAATTCATGGTACGCGGCAATGTTTTTATACTGCGTTTACGCAAAGTATCTACTTTGGCATTAGAACCCACGGTAAGCACACCAAATATATTTTTATAATGTAAAAATAATTAAGAAAGTCATTAATTATCTGCAGAAATGTATGGAAACCTGTGGTTCATTAACATGCCAGGAAATTGTGTCGCGTTTCCAATTAACTGATTCGTTTACCTTAACGGGCCAACACTTTGTACCGTACGAGTATGTGGCTAGAGAATCAGAAAACATGGAACGATTGTGTATTCGAGCTTCCCGTTCTTGTATCGATTTAAAGGATAATATTAAATTAAAGGCTCGAGCAGAACTGCGTTTGTGTAAAACAAGATTTAGCGGATTTTTAAATGTACAAGATCCCAATGCGCTGCACAGTTGGAATAGACGTTGGTGTACATTAGATGGCATCCATTTGGGTGTGTGGCGCGATGTCAATTGTGTAGATGAATCACCGCTGATAAACTTGAATTTGTTAAGTACTTTTGAAGGTATGATTTTACCTCTTACCATTGCGCCACCAGAACTTTGCGCCCGACCTCGTTCTTTTTGTTTGCCCTACGAAGTGGTTGCTAAACTTGCCGAAAATAACTCCCGAACGGTAGTATTTTTTTCAGCTGATTGCCAAAATGATCTTAATCTTTGGATCACAAATTTAAACAATGCATTGGCATTGATTGCCGAATGGCTGCATTGACCGGAAACTGACTGTTAAATGTTTAAAGTGCCTTATCAGATACGAATACAGAGTTCAGTCTATATGCATATATCGAATTTTGACTACTTTTTTTAGCTCTAAATATATTTTTTCTGTTAATTTTAGTTGAATTGTTTATATATCTCTCTTAAATTGTATCATTGGTGTCGGAAATCATTTATTTTTCGAATATATTATATTTATATTTGATAATAATACGTGTTACGTAAAATGTTTAAGTTTTATAAAATGAACATTCCAAATAAAATTTCATAGATCGCAAAGATTAATTTATAGATATGCAGCTACTACATGTATCATATATTTTGAGAATATTGTTTTTAACAGGACATATATTTGCATGTCGCGCACATATTAAATTGCAGGAATTTCACATTTTAAGCAACAAAACAATTGATATATAAAGAAGAGGAATAATTCATTTGCGCCTAGTGCAGTTTAGATTGGCCGCTTAGCATTAGTTTATGTTTTAAATTATACTAAAACATATTTCCAAATACGATTGTTTTTATAGTTGTTGCCAATCTCTGTAACATATAGCGCTTTCCCATTTTTACAAACAGCAATCGAGTGGGGACTTTGAAAGGCGCCCCATCGTAAGATAATAGTTTCGCTTAGTGGATTGATAATGAATCCTCGCACTGGCAATAGTGAAGTGGGTCCATTGACCGCATAAACTAAATCACCAAAACTAGCCACACCAAAAACACGGCCCAAGTCCGGTTCCTGTATAGTAGCAGCGGGTTGCCCCTCTCCTTGAGATGTTTTAAGACCAGCCCTAAACACAATAATAAAATAATGAATCAATCCATTTTATTTGTTCTGACATAAAGCCTCACTTTGGACACACCACTCTCATATTTTCACGATCTGCTATGCATAATAAATCCATTGATTCCAATAATGTAATGGCATGCGGCACTAACAATGATAGGAATTCTGTGCAAATGTAATAACAAATTTATTTATTTAAAATTATTTAAGGCATTGGTCTAAAATAAGTAAAACAAGTAAGAAAACTAAATTTGGCTTAGACCAAATCTTAAAAACTCTCCACATACGCAACGGTGGGCCTGGCAAATACTGTTAATGAACATGTATTTCTAAAAAAAATCCTTTAAAAAAAATGGGCGGTGCCATGCCCACTTATTAGATATTTACGAAAAACTAGAGAAATTTCCTAATTTTTGCAAAAAATTTGATCAAAATCGGAGCAGTAGTTGTCTAGTTATAAGCCAAGCAAAATCACATTCATTCTTGTTTGTGTGTGTGTGGTCGTCGTTTTAAAAATCACAAAAATATCAAAAAGTGTGAAAAATACCAGGCGCCCAGAAATGCTCAGTAAGTAAATGTGGATTCAACGTATTTTTTAAACCCTTATAACTTGGAAACGGCTGGTCGGATTTTGTTCAAACTTTTTGTGGACGCTTGTAAATTAATTCAGCTTTCAAATGAGGCATATTTTGTAGGCGTGGCACCGCCCATTTAGTTAATAAACAAGAAATATTAAAGAAAAAGTCTTTTTTAAGCAAACGGGCGGTGCCACGCCCACTAATTAGATATCCCCGAAAAGCTGTAGAAATTTCCTAATGTTTGCAAAAATTTTGACCAAAATCGGAGCAGTAGTTGTCTAGTTATAAGCCAAGCAAAATCACATTCATTCTTGTTTGTGTGTGTGTGGTCGTCGTTTAAAAAATCACAAAAATATCAAAAAGTGTGAAAAATACCAGGCGCCCAGAAATGCTCAGTAAGTAAATGTGGATTCAACGTATTTTTTAAACCCTTATAACTTGGAAACGGCTGGTCGGATTTTGTTGAAACTTTTTGTGGACGCTTGTAAATTAATTCAGCTTTCAAATGAGGCATATTTTGTAGGTGTGGCACCGCCCATTTAGTTAATAAACAAGAAATATTAAATAAAAAGTCATTTTTTAAGCAAACGGGCGGTGCCACGCCCACTTATTAGATATCTCCGAAAAGCTAGAGAAATTTCCTAATGTTTGCAAAAAATTTGACCAAAATCGGAGCAGTAGTTGTCTAGTTATAAGCCAAGAAAAATCACATTTATTCTTGTTTGTGTGTGTGTGGTCGTCGTTTTAAAAATCACAAAAATATCAAAAAGTGTGAAAAATACCAGGCGCCCAGAAATGCTCAGTAAGTAAATGTGGATTCAACGTATTTTTTAAACCCTTATAACTTGGAAACGGCTGGACGGATTTCGTTCAAACTTTTTGTGGACGCTTGTAAATTAATTCAGCTTTCAAATGAGGCATATTTTGTAGGTGTGGCACCGGCCATTTAGTTAGTAAACAAGAAATATTGAAAAAAAAGGAATTTTTACGAAAATGGCAGTGCCACGCCCACTAATTAAATATCCCCGAAAATAAATAGATTTTTGTTGATTGTGGGCATGTCTCTTGACTGATTTGGCCCATTTTAAATAGCGATCTGCGTTCAAAAACTTAGTGTTTGTAGTAACTTTTAACTCAATATCTTAAAATGTACGCCCGTGAGAGTGCCAACAACAGAGAGACACACCGCCAAAAATGTATAAATCGACCCAGTTTTTGATATTGATCAAGGTTATGGTCTCTGACGCTTCCTTCTGGGTGTTGCAAATGGAATAACAAACCTTGTATACCCTTGTCACTAAGGTGGAGGGTATAAAAGTAAAATATATACATTGAAAGAGTTAGTAAATGAGGGTACGCTTGTACACGCCGTCCCCACACTTCACATATGGATGTGGAGAGTATCTTATATATGTTCGAGACCAAATATTGCTGGTTATGTGTATTTTTTATTCACCTGGAGGTTGTGGAATCACTCGTAAAAGGTGCCCTGCAGCATTGAATTTCAAAACTCTCTCATTACAGTATCCATCCGCTATAAAAAACTGTCACAAAAATTTAATTTAATTCAGGTACCAACTACATGGATTCTTCACGTATATGTAAAATATTTTTTTACCTCACCAGTTGTAGCCACGGCTATAGAAGTTGGTTGACATAAATGTTTCAAGGATGATCCTGGTTGAAAGCGTGCACCGACAGTAATTAGAGGTTCATTTTGAAAAGGTTTAAACTGTTGTAAATAAAAGCTTGATTATCACAGCACTCTAGTGGGCAGTTATTTAAGAATGTATACACCAATGGAAAGAGTTGGAAAAACAATTTATTTCAAATTGTTTACTTTTTTCATCCATTGGCAGCAATCAAAACCAATGAATACCTTGAAAGCTTGATGCATTGCAACATCCGTAATCCAGTAGTAGCCGTGCTTATCAATAGTCAGGCCATGTGGCATAAAGAACATATTTTCTCCCCAACCTGTCTGTATATCGCCAGTTTTCGGGTCCAATATATAAAGTGTTCTCTCTTGAATGGGTCCATATTCAATGTAGTAAAAGATATTGTTGCTTTCATTAAAAGTGCTTTCGATAAGTTTTAATTAGTATCCGCGTAAAGTGTGCACTGCTTTAAAATGTTTATACACTCCACATAAGATGGGGGGTGTAGTAAATTTAGATCCCACAGAGTATATGTAAATATGATCAACATTAAATTATAAGTTGTTTAGCCACGTCCGTCCGTGTGTCTGTCTATAGTTGGCATTTTTTTTATGAGCTGAAAATGTGTGCGAACTTTTCTAGTTTCTGAACACCAGTTGCATGCTGAGAGCCATGCCCACCCAATCTATACAATTCTATCTATCAGTCACAAAAATTGTACTGCGAACTTGTTTTTTGTTTATTGCGATGATATTACAAAAAATATGTGGAGGTCATTTAAGATTTGGCTGCAGCCAAATCTAGTTTTTTGACTTGTTTTTTACTTACTTAGCATCCCAAAGTCTATCCGCACGATGAAAGATAACCGGATTCCCTTGAGGATCCACTGACACGGCTGTTATTTGCCCAAACTTATGCATGACTTTGGGCCATTTTTCTACCAAAACAGGCGTTGGCGTAGCTGTAACATTGAAGTTGGTTGTGGCCTGATCCCGAGGTGCATACACGATGTGGTTTAAGGAAGAGGATAAATCATTCGTCTACAACAATAATAATAAGTAGAATGATTTCATTTTTAAGTTAAGTGGAAAGTAATTCCATTATGGTCCTTACTTGAGCTTCTTCGTTCCATTTATTACCAAATAGATTTTGAACATTATTGAAAAAAGTGTTTTCTTTGAAACGTTTATTATCTTCTGGATAGTTGGCGAAAATTGGTTGCAAACTAAAAGCAATTAAAAATAAGGTAAATGTCCGCAACAATGCTATCATGACGTTCAATATGTTGCCAGTTTTTGTTGGAAACGGAAAAACTCGAGATGTTGAAATTGTGCTTTTATTTAGTTATGAACGAATACTATTACAGGTCAATCTCTTTAATTATTAACACAGGTTGTTCATCAACCAGGCTATATTTACTTATTGTATTTCTATGAACTAGATTCGGAAAATAAAATGTCCTAAAATGTTTGTTGTATATATATTTTTAATTCCAGCTATTGAGTGTAAACTTCACTTGTAGTGGTATTAGTATCTACACAATATAAAAATGTTAACTAAGCATGCGTTAATTAGAATTCCATAAATCCCATATCGCTTCGTGGAAGAACTTTTCTTTATGAGCCGTTGCGAATGAAAGCGGTACAAGTCCATTTTCAAACAAGTGTAAATATTATAAACGGTTTTAATACCCTACACGATATTTATAGTTCAACAAAATGTGTTATAAATAATAAAAGGTTGTTTCAGTAAAAGTGAGACATTGTCAAGGCATCAAAAAATATTAAGAATTGCTATAAAAACTTTGTTCCTTTCCGATTCGGACATGACTGGCTATTGATACTCATAAAGAATATATACTTTACGGCTGTGTCTTTACCTTTCTGGCACTTACAAACATACGAACAAACCAATATGCTCCCATATATCATAAAATCAAACAGGGAATCCAAAATTTATAAAATTTGTGATATTGTTCACCGTACCCTTCGCATAAGACAGGGTTTATTGTTCTGTTTACGTCAGAGACCCCATAAAGTATCAATATTCTAGCTCAATGTCCGTCCGTGAATCTTTTTATTGTGAACATTTTGATACATTTTCTGCACACATTTCTAGTGTCTGTTTATTTTTAATTTCGGTGATTACAATGTTAAAATTGAACATAAAACACATATACACACGCACACACCCCACGAAGATGCATTTTCTTTTTTTTTTTTTTTTGATTCATTACGTACAAAATAAATATTTTTATAATAATATTCCTAAATATAGAACATGATGCTTTTCTTATATGGGATGTGCTCTCTATTGCTCTCTTGAAATCATTCAATCATGTATATCGGTGAGTGATATCTTGTACACGTATGTACATGTTTTGAAATATTTTAAATATAAGATTTTGAAATTGGAAAATTTATCGTATTAAGGAAGAAGTTGAGGAAGTGAACGCATCCCTTTACATTACAGGTAAAGGTAGAAATTCATAAAAAAAATTAAAAGAGGTAAGAAAAGTGAAAGGAAATACGTACAGAATATATTTTTCTTTATTGATTTCCCTGTTTGATCGTAGATGTCCATGGTGCCTCTAATGTTTCGCGATTGGTGGGATGAACTTGATTTTCCAATGCGCACACCGCGCCTCTTGGATCAACATTTTGGTACTGGACTGAGGTGATTTATTATAAGAAAGAAACTTTAAGCATATCCTACTTATACGTATTTATTTATAACAGACGCGATGATTTGATGTCTTCAGTATGGAGTTCCCGTCCTACCCTTTTACGTTCTGGATATTTGCGTCCTTGGCATCGTACGCTTACTGGCCTCCAAAAGCAAGACTCTGGCTCTACGTTAAACATAAATGATGAGAAATTCGAAATTATTTTAGATGTTCAACAATTTACGCCCAATGAAATTTCTGTTAAAGTAGCCGATAAATTCGTAATTGTTGAGGCCAAACATGAAGAGAAACAGGATGAACATGGCTTTGTATCCCGACAATTTACACGACGCTATCAACTGCCAGGTAAGCCACAGTGGAGACTTAGCCTCGTCCAAAGAATCCTTTCATATCCTTGCACTTTACTTTAGGCGATGTTAACCCGGACACGGTGACTTCATCACTGTCCTCGGATGGTCTTTTGACGGTAACAGCCCCCATTAAAAAATTGCCACCGCCTGGTACAGAGCGTGTAGTACCCATCGCACAGACCGGTCCCTCCTCAAAGGAAGACAATGCCAAAAAAGTGGAAACCACAACTGCTTAATCATTGGCTGTTTTTTTTTTTTTTTTATTAAAAACCCACACAAATAACGTAATTTTAATGCATTAAATTAATTAATAACATAACCACACAAACTGATTTTTTTTTTTAAATAAACCTTAAAATTTAGAATAATTAATAATGTCAGTAATATTTAAATGGTGCACCTTTAAATTATCGGCAATCCAATCATCAAATTGTTGTATTATATCCATAGAAAGCTCATCCTTATAGCTGCCGACAATGCCACGGCGTACAAAACGAAAGTCATCGACTGCTGGTTTTTTGTCCTTTAATTCACGGAAATGATTACAGCTTGGATTATTCTTCATTTGATCAAAGGATAAGTGATCTATAAGTTTTCTATAATTATCCTCGGCTGGAATAGGTTTGTCTAGAAAACGGCACACATTCTCAATAACCGACGGCAAATCGAGTTTCATGCGTTCATAACTTGTAAACAAAATTTGCGGTTGATGCCGTAGATTCCAAAAGTCCAAAACATTGGGCCAAAATGGTGCATAGCTCATTTGACCATTTAAAAAGAATTTCATAAAGTCCTCTTTGGCACCTTTGTAGTTAGCAAAACCGCGCCAATGATGAAAGTAGGATACTGCTGCATCTTTGGGATTACGAAACACAAAAATTATCTATAAATACAAAACAAAACAGATATTGACAATTGATTAGTATTAGAATTGTGTAAAGGTGCCTTGGTCTGTTTTCTCCATATTTCCTTGGGCAAAAAAATCACTGGCAAGTGGGATTTTAATAGACGTGGTGATTTTAAATTATTGGCAGCTTCTATGTTATCGATATTTGCACCCAAACTACTAAACCTGAATGAGTTTAGAAAACAATTAAATAAATAGAAAATAAACCATCAACACGACTCACTCTAAAAACGGCGAACGTATTGTTATATCAATATCTTTTGCTTGAGCAAAATTGCAGTCATTCAGTATGAGCCAAGTCAATTCTTGCATCCATGTTGTGCCACATTTTGGATTAGTTACTATAAAAATATCATCGAAGCATACTTTGAAATTATAGACATGGTCTACAACATTTTTGAATGTGTCTTGCAGTGTACAATAACGTGTTTGAAAATCACCCACAATCGATACAGCGGGTGCTTTACGACAATAAAACTTTGAAAATCTCGATGTAGACAGATTTTGAGTTTGTTCAAACGGCAGGCTAATAGCCTCAAAACAACTGGAGGACATTGGGAATTTTTCTACATATTCACTCATTCCACTAAAGATTCTTTGTTCTATTTGTTCTATTACACTTTTTGTACTACTTGTATGAGATGATCAATTTAATCAATTGTCCGCTTTATAATCTTTAACATAGGATGAATGTTTTTATAATGAGACAAAGCAATTATTGCTAGCTTATGAGTTGCAGTTGTTGATAAGTTCATAAGAATATGAAAAAGATCTTCACCTTAGTGACGAGGGTCTATTAAGTTTGGTATTGTGTTTGCCAGAAGGAGGCGTCAGAAACTTTACAAAATATATATATTCTTGAGAGAGATAATTACTTAGTCAGATAAAATATTCCCAAAATTTGCAAAACCCTTATTTGAAACTATATCCGACTGGTACATGAACATGTAACTTGTTATCTACATTATTAACATGCCTACCGTTTTTTTTTTTATGGCAGGGCATTTAAGATTTGCCACAATTCAAATATAATTCAATGTACTCGTTAGATAAGATAACAGTAAAATTGTTTATAGATTGTAAAAAATGTACTAAATCTGTTTTATGCGAGATGGTTACAAAAGCCAAGAATCAAAAATTGTATATAAAAAAATTATTTTTTTTTTTATAAAAAATATTTCTTTAATTTAATTTTATTTATTTTTTTTTCTATGGTCTATAAAAGACGTGTTCTTGTACCCTCAACCTGCAAGTGGTATTAATAATATGATTTCTATCATTTGTTAATTTTTATATATGTACGCATGTAAACTGTAAAAAGTACGTACTCAAAAAAATGCATTTGATTGATATGATTGGTATAGCGTTACATACACATATATATCTGTTATATATATTCTTACAACATCAAAATGAAATTGTTGTATTTCAATTAATCTTTTTAGGTTCGCTGGAGATATTTAAGGCATTTTAATTAATTGATTATTGTGCAATTATTTACACAAAAATGTGTGTGTATATATATATAAACACTTAAAAATACATGGAGGTATTTCTGATATTGTCATTTATGAAAAGTAAAAAAAAAAATGCATCCGTATGTCCGTGACAAATATCCAAGCTTACTTACTAAATAAGTGCTGCTCAGGCATGCTCTCTTTGTTTTTACATATACGTTTATAAATATGCATATTTTTATCATTTGTTTATGCCTCTCACAACAACTGTAATTAGTATTAGTATTTTAAGTTAAATCTACATTAAAATTTTTTATAAAAATTTACTAAAAGTACATCATATCAAATTGTTCGTGTAATTGGGAAATGTATACTATAAAAATTAACACTTTTTTATCTAATCCAACTTTTATTTAAAGTTTTTTATCCACACATTTGCTAAAAAAGAGTTCACACTTACGCATAATCGTTTCGTTTTGATATACTCTTATGATAATTAAAAAACTATTTGGAGTCCAGCCCAATTAAATGATATGTATTGTGCTTAAATTGCAAGGTTGCACTATTTTGATTTCCTACTTTTTATATATATACATATCTCGCAATGTACGATATGATTATGAAATAATAAACATGGCAAAAGTGGATTATTTCTTTGTCATGAATAACATAATATCAGCGACAATTGAATATTATTTGGTGTTTTTCATTTTCCTCTTAAGGGAGAGCTGTTTGGCTTTGACATCGGATAGAGTGCGTATGCCTTGTTCTTCGAAACTCTTCCACAATTCATAGTTCGTTTGTAGGTACACCATCAATTCGGGCATATCAACAAAACCTGCATTAATATACATATGAATTGATATAGTCTTAATTTAAGCTATTAAGCAGTTTCTCATATAAGCAAGCAACTTACTATCCCAGGCGTGCATCATATCATGTATAATATATTCAATGAAACCAATTTGACTTTTGGGTATACTGCAAGTATTGCGATCAAACATGGGCATAACAATGGGCAGGTTTTTTTTCTTCTCTTCATCAGTTTGCATAAAGTACTCCTCAGCTATGCGGCGTCCCCATTCCACACTAAATGGTGTCGGTCTGGCCGGGTTGTTTATATCGGCCACCTTAATTAGCATACGTCGCACAAGTATTGAGCTCTCTTCTTCGGTATGCACCATCTAGAGTTTCGAATTTATATTTACATTATATTGAATCACAAAAAGGTTATTTTGCTGGTGTGTATTTACTTCTTTAGGCTCCAGGTCCGTACCAAAAACACTAACAAATTTAGCCAAATGCTCAAAATGTTTTGTCATTTCTGTGGCTAAAATCATATCCACTATAGTACTGCGTACCGACTTGTAGACATCTTTTTCCAAATTTTTAAAAATATTGATACTTTCATCTTCTAAATTGCAAAAAGGAGTGGATAATAAATACTTCAATGTAATACAACTGTAAACTTTAACCAATATACCTAAAGTTAATTTAAAGGTGAGCGCAGAATGATGAGACTCGAGTACTGCAACATCGTTATACAAAATGGCCAAAGGGCTGTCAGCGTTGCATAAAAAGGCAGACGAACGCCCTGGATGATCTACATCATGAGCGGCAGCAGCTATTAAAGCTGATGCTTGTTCCATTCTATCAAGTACTAAATCTTTTACAGAAAATTGCTTTAGAAAAACACCAGTTGCCTAAAATGAAATTCACACACATGACGCTTAGATAATCATTATATTGATATTAATATATCATTCAACCTGCATCACATCGGCCGCATGAGTACTATTATGATAAGAATTGTCGGCGTGATAGTGGCTTTCTATGGTAGCCAACCAATTCCGGCATATACACTCTTCAACATTCAAAGTAGCGAATACATTATACCTTCTGAACATATCCATGCCCAAGTATAGTAGTGGCTGTTTTTCTGTAATTTCTTCGAAACGGAATATGTCAAATTCCCAGCTTAGAGATTCACCAAGTAACTGGGCAATAGGCTCTTTCTCCTTAAAATGAATTACATAAATGTAATGCCTCAAATATTATTTAAATAAACTTACTTTAATTTTTGACGCGGATATGTGCGCAATTCGTGTTGGATTTTGATTAAACCGAATGAAAGAATCATTTGAACTACGCCGTGCAGGTTGCACACTTGGACCCTAATATGAGCAAAGATGACTCATTGTGATTTTAATTTACAGTCAATTTCACACTTACTGCTAATAAAGCTCCAATGAGATCTTTTGCTGTTGGGTCCTCTGTTTGAAAATCTTTCATGTGCGGTATAAATAGTCCTTCACGCTTCAAAACGTCCATGACTCTATCGATTAAACGGGCTTCGTCCTGGGAGCAATTATCTTGTACTTGTGTAAGTAAATTTATCACCTGCGGCAGGTTCATAAATGCATATATTTTAGTTTTTGTTTTTTTTATTAAAATAGTATAATTGAGCGATACTTGCTTTTGTTATGGGCGCTTCCAAAGGCAATGATGTTATCTTAGCCAAACTGGGCCGCCTTAAACCATCTGACACGGTTGAACGCCGATCTAAACTATATCGTCGCACCGAGTGTGTCGAACCTCGCGGAACTTCTTTTATATGCGACGTACTTGAGGTGATGTTTGAAGGTGATATATTGAATATATAATGTGTTGGGTTTCTAAAGCAATCAAAATGTATTTTCTTGTTGTAGATATTTCGTGCTTGTTGCAGCAAATAGTCAGCTTACCTTCCCACACAAGCAACAGGTAATATGCGCACTGGCATTGAAACTCCTTCCAGACCCTTACGTTTTATTATTAGATTAGAGTCGTATTCTCGTGTGCATTGCGTTTGACACATATTATAAATGCTCGATATATTTGAAATAAATATATCTGCTACAGGCTTACCGATTATTTCAACCTATGAAAAAAAAGCAAAAATATTGGCACTTTTTTTTTTTTTTTGAAAGTTTCATAACATTTCTTACAAAACGCATACGAAACAGTCGTTCGGCGGATCGATTAACATACTGAACGGTTAATTTATCATCCGTTACGAGTATTGCTTCCTTTATCCGATTGAGGCCTGCATAAAGTACCTGGAACAAAACAAAACCATATCGCATTAACAAATTTTTGTTTGTTTCGGATTTTCTCCAATGACCTTTTTGATTACTATAAGTGAGCGATGAAGAGACTATCACACTCACCTCCTGTGTTGACATTACATGGTTTGGTCGCACCACCGAGCTAATAATTTGTTTCATTTCCAAACAGCACAATGCTACACTTGTGGTTTCAGGTAAGCACTGTAAAGCGAATGTTTTTGTGAAAAAAATCTTTTTAAATATCAAATATTTGTAACTTTTAAAACTCACTCTATTAACGCCGGCGTCTAATAGTGCTACAATAAAATCCTCCTTTTCAAAAAAACTAAAGAAAAATAATTTGATTAAATTTTTAATTTGCAAATTTTCAGTTTTAAAAAAAAATTTAAATTTAAAATGGAAAAAAACCCAATTTAAGGTAAATATTTTTTTCTTTTTGATCGTTTATGCGTCATACTCACTTCTTTTTTACCACAGCTATTATGGTTGTATAATGATGGCCTTTGATAAGACGTATGGATCTAATAATGAGATAAATTTAGCTTGGTTTAAATTTGTATTTGGTACAACATTATTCAAATTTTAACGATTAACTTTACTTGATAACATTTTCAACATCTATGTATTTGGTAGAGCGGGCATCAATTATAACCACGTGGACATCATCTGTTGTCTTGTTTACACATTGTAATGCAGATTCTTTTGTACGTGCCAGCATAATATCGAGATTTTGATTATTACAGGTTTGTTGAAGCATCTGACAGAAATTATCCACCTTGTGGAAAACTAAAAGAGCCTTATTCATAAAATGGTACAGTTAGAGATTGATGGATCGAATAATTAAAATTATACTTGCCTTGAGTTGGGGGTTAGGCGGTACAACAGTTGGATAATTAGAGTCCATTACCTGTTTAGGAAGGAGGACAAAAATATTGAAATATTTTTAATCCATGTATAATTTATATACAATAAATATATATATAGAGTGGCCTTTCTCAACAAACAACAAATTCTGAACAAAATTTGACTCATTTCTGTAATACTCACCGAACCGTCTAAATAATCATCATCTGAGCCAAATGTAACTGAATTTTTTCGGTGCCCGGCATTAGAATCACTAGCTCCAGATGCACCAGTGCCTAGAATTAAATAAATCAATAATAAAACTTACACAAACTATAGAAGATTTTTATATGCAAAACGCAAAAATTTTCATAACTTGCGGGAAAACATCTACGAACGTATATATATTTTAATAAGGTCGAATCTTGACCGCCCACTACTTTTGTAAATGTAATAAAATTAGTGATATTTTTATATATTCCACACAGGATGGATACATTTTCGACACCATCGATCAAACGAAACTACACTGATTCCCACGATTTATCCGGACAGGAGTTAACGGTTTGCCTTTATCACATTTGCGCTTACCATAATATCTTTCGTGTATTGTTTTCAAAACATTCGGATCTATTTCAACATCATCATAACCCTCACAGTTTAAACTGGGTCTTTCCAATAATAATTCGGGATCTGTTATAATTTGCTCAAACACAAATGCTGGCGCAGATGGACGTGGTATTCGCCCACCAGTAATTCTACGATTTTTATCATTATATATCAATAATTTTCTACGTTCTGTTGTATACTTCGGCATTTAAATGGCGACAATCATCAATTTCTAATACTAGAATCATTTCTTCATGTAATCTAAAAATTGTATGCGATGGTGTCTCTTGAAATAAGATATTGGACTCCTTTTACACTTCTCACAGGCTATATTAATCAGTGTGTGCAATTTTATGAACTATACGTGTATTCCGAAATAGGTTCTTTATAAATTTTTCAAATTTTTTGTTTGCAATTTTTAGGATGATTTGAGCAATATTTTAAACGGTAGGTTTTTTTTGGCCTTTGAATTTTGAAAAGTTAATTTGAAATTTTTTTTAACTATACTAATAAAATATTGAAAGAGAAATACAAAAAAAAAAAAAAAAAAGAAAAACATTCTGAAAATTTGAAACGTTTCAATTTTCAGTTCGAAAACATAATCAAGAGTTGTCTTATACATGTTAGAATGAAGAAGTGGAATAGTTCAAATTCATGATGATTGAACAATTCGGACATGGCGTATACACTAGGATGGGCCTAAAGCGAGACAATGTCAAAAAGGAAATAAAATCGGTTCATGTGTCCATCGCGCAAGAGCGCTAAAGTTGAATGAATTCTAGAAATTTGGCTCCAACATTTATAACCCATAGAGATACTTTTCTATTTAAAATTAACAAAAGCTGTTTCCAGCCACGCCCACAATTGACAAAAATCAATCCAAATAAAGGTATTGAAAGGAAAGCGGCCACTCTAATATAAATTATCATAAGAGTGGCCGCTTTTTTCCCATTTTTCAAAAAGTTTAAGTTAAAATTTTTTGAATTCAATTAATTCCTCAAAAATTTCAAAGTTTGAAAAATTTTGATAGAACGTGAAAAACTCGAAAATATTATGTTTGTATCCTCTACTTAAGCTATAAGGCATAGAAATATCCTGTTCGATCGAAATTTATCAATGGGCAAAGAATGCGTCCGAAATTTATAAAAACGATTGTATATTGTTGGAACTTGCTGCCGTAAAGTTTGAGATATTTTTGTATAAATATTTCTAGTATCTGTACGTAGATGCCTTTCACAAAAAGGGATGAGACGGATAACGCAAACGCTCGCAATTTTTAAAAAACCCTTTTCTTGAGTAGAATCTAAGGACTAAATCTAACCTTTTGCTATGCCCTTCATATGGAGATGGTTGGATTTTTAAGATTCCGCCTAACCCAAATCTAGTGTTTTCAATTGTATTTACTTACTTCCTCTTGCACGTTTCATTACGGCCTGCGTGAAATTACTCAAAGCACTTACGGTAACAATGGAATCTTTTTTTGTACAGCTACTACCCTATTGATAATTGATATATTGTAAATATAATTTCTTTCATTATCGGTTCCGAACAATAATTTGAACACATTTTACCTACTTTATCAAAAACATTGTCGCCTTTTGTTTGCAATGTACTTAATAGCGCATGATTACAAAAATCATCTCCATCCAGAGCTGTAATGCTACTCCTTCTTCTAGTGTCAATATTTTCATCTTCTACATTTGCCTCAGACCCGTCCTGTTGGCTACCTTGACACAAAAACGATGGTCGTTTTTTAAGACAACATAAAATGTTGCCTTTCTTTTCATGATGATGAGTGTTTTTCGTATTTTCGCTGATAGTATTTGTTGAAATTGTGTCTTCCGAATGCCGGCCCAATGTGCTGGGAGTACAGCCCATATTTTAAATTATAGCACCCCGATTAACCTTGTAAAAGGTGTGCAACACCGTTCAATGCTTCATTGTATGGATGAATATAAATTTTTCTATAAGAAAAGAAAAGAAAAACATATAGGAAAAGAACGAAATACTAGGTGTAGTAAGGACGATGATATACTTTACAAAATTGGTTAAAATAATGAACCTACTAAAAATTCAAATTTTGTACTGTCTCATCTTTTTTATAGATTCCACTTGTATATAATAATTAAATTTCTACTTATTTCCATATTTTGTCCGCTTATGAATGGTTGAAGCCATTGTGACACTTGTTGAATATTAAACCGTTAAAATCACAAAATAAAATTTATTGAACAACCTTCAGCAAACCTTTACATTACAATGTAGTTTAGTGGACTCTATAGCAAAAGTAGAAAAATGTTGTCTTAAACCAAATCTGTAGCACCCTTCGAACTGGGGGCGTGACAGCTACCTAATTGAACTTTGCTTCAAAGGACACTTTGCCGGACATTGTTGACCCGTTTATTAGACGACCCCAATCAAATTTCAATATCATGGTACAATTTTTGTAGCTGATAGATTGATCATGTACATGGCAAAAGGGATGACAAACTTGATGCACATCGCATTTTATATGAAGAAACCTACAATTGTCACGCCATTGGCTAACTTTCCTGTATGCATCATAATATTTTTATCAGGTACTGAAACGCAATATAAAAATCTTCTAAATAGAGACATTGGCTTGAAAACGTAGTGCTGTAAAATAATTTTGTAGATCGAGCAAATGTGCTAATGTAGTTAATGACAGTTATATAAACAAGCATATGTTTATGTTTTATTCCACTTGTTATTTTTATTAGGTAGTTTGTTTGGTGTTTGTGTGTGTTGTATATGCTTATATGCTTTAAATTAATATTTTATGATGCGTGAGTGTGCGTAGATGACGTCCTTCACTCTAATTTTATATGGTTAAAACGAAACATAAACCAACAAACATGTGCACCATTATAAAGCAGAGACCAATTGTAAACAATCCACTGTACAAAATGTGATAATGTGCTTCAAGTGATATTTTTTATATACACCATCGAAATGCTACAATGCCCGAATTATATAGAAAGGGGTTATAAAAAAAGGTCCGATTTGATCCATTTTCAATAGGGTTTCTTTCTGAGCCAAGACATGTCCTTGTATCAATTTCAAATGCCACCGATAGCTTACACACAAATTTATATGGACAGACAGACGGACATGGTTACATAGATTCAGTTTTTGATTTTGAAACGATTGATATAATTGAAGATGTGTATGCAAACTTAAAATACTCATTGGTCCAAGTGATGCAGGGTATAACAAGGCAGCTCTATACCATGCCTATTAAAAAAAGAGATAAAAAAAATTGCACAACTTTGCCATTATATACAATACTACTCTATTCCCCATTGATTATTTTCAATAACACATCTGGTGCTATTCGTTTTTATTTTTTCTATTTTATCAATCACATAATCATTTTCGGTTGCCGGTGTACATATATACGCACTTTCTGTACATACATATAATATTTATATGATAAATGATATTATGCGTGTTGCTATTACTGTAAAATGTATTTTACATTTTTCGTTTAATTGATAAGATTTCTTTGCTTACTTTTATACGAAATTGTGGGTAAGTATTCATATAAGAAAGTTGATTAGTTGTTGTTTTTATACCTACCATCATAATTGGATAGGGACGTATATGGGTTTTGTTTAAAAGTTTCTAAATACCAGATAGAGTACAACCCAAACAATATATATATTTGATCAACATTTATAACTAAATCGTTTTAGCCCTTTTGTCTGTCCATATTTGTCCGTATTATAAACATTTTATGTTGGAATTCTTTACATATACTTTTTAAATTATTTAATTGAAAAATTTATTTCTAAAATGTATTTCTTAAATATTATTCAATTTGATCAATTTTGTTGTATTATAAGGTCTGTTAAAATTTTTGATTTGTGTCTCTGCTAATCAAATTTGCATTTACCTTCACACCCTCACCTAGGTAAATCGCTTCATGGACCTTCCAACAGATCGTACAGAATAGTTTATTACAGAAAAACCATGAGAAACGAAAATAAAATTTTGCCGGAATATTGTTTTTGTATTCATTGACAATTTATATCAACCACTCCTCCCAGCCTCCCCATAATTAACTTTTTATAGACGTTAACATAACCTTAGATTTGAAATTTCACTAGTATGAGAATTTTTTCTTTATGTCACAAACACTTTCACACACAGAGAACACCTTTTCATATATAAAACGAAATAATCAAAATGTATAAAATTAGCTTAAATGAGAGAGTCTGTCCGCTATTTTTATTGTATTTATTGCAAACTATATGAGTGAACAATTGAAAAATATTTATATTAGTACAACCAATATGTTAATTATATTGTGCTTATGTTTGAGATTTTTTTTGTTTTGTTTTCTTCTTCTTTTATTGACAAGTAATATAGTGCTGCTCCATCTTGCAATTGGGTAATTGTGATGGGTATTCTAGATTTGGCATACGCCTA
Source organism: Ornithomya fringillina (assembly GCA_963978525.1). NCBI lineage: Eukaryota > Metazoa > Arthropoda > Insecta > Diptera > Hippoboscidae > Ornithomya > Ornithomya fringillina. Next base: position 2,423,059 of record OZ021694.1, on the reverse strand, counting down.
ATGTAGCTTTTTTTTTTTACTTGTTGTTTTTGTCACCATTCACATATATTTTACTTTACTTTATTTTGTTTTTATTTTTGTGTAAAATTTACTCACTCCGTTTTCACTTTTATTTTATTTCAACGATATACAATAATAATAATAACGACAAATATTCATAAAATTATATAGTGTGCGAACAAGCAGATAAAATATTTATAATAAGAAGATATAACAGGTACAACGGATATAACGAAAAATACACTTTATTCACTTAGCACATACTCAGCTCGACTCTCTGTGCAATGTAACAAGTATAAGTTGTATAGTTTAACAAAAAAAAAAAACAAAAAAAAAAAAACAAAGAAGAAATAAATAGGCCAATAAATAAACAAACGCATGAATAAACTTACAAAACGATTACATACATGAACACTACCTGTTGCGTAGTTATAATTATTAGTTAAACGTTTGGTGCTACTAATTAAGGATGCCATTAATATCAATTGAGTCTGTCTTTTAAAAAAGTTATAAGGGGCCACGGTTTCCGTGGTTGCATATATTCTTGAAAAAAAAAAAGACGCATAATAGACTGAATACTAGCTGGCCTCTAAGGACTCCTTATGCATGCAGTTAAGGGAACAAACAAACGTATACATTATGCCCTCCATCTTATATAAAAGGTATGAATATGACGTTCTTCTGGATAACTTCATATTTTGTTACGGTCTTATGGGATCGGAATTCTATTAACCGATTCTCTTTCTTTTTTGTTGGCTTATTACATTCACCAATTCACAACTTTTTTACGCACTTTTTACAATTATAACAACTCAAAAAAAAACGAAAAAGTTCGTCTCACCCTAATGTACATATAAGTCCATACTAAACATACGTTGTACGAATTCGTTTATATGCTGAACATACGTATCTATATGCGTGTGAGCATGTCGGCATTTATATTATATGTACAAATACAAAAGCCTACTTGCCATCTATGTAAAGATTGCGTAAACTTGTTTAAATGTTCTGGAGACAAAGACAGAACTACAAATTCTTTTCATAATATTTTCGTAACTTTTTTTATGCGTTGGATTGTTTTTGTTCATTTTTAGTTTTTAACCTTAAAGTTTATGGAAGCATTTGAAATGTATTCGCTAATCACATCGTACTTGTATTTAGTTGAATAATATCTTTGCACATAGAATGGAACAGTATGGGCCTGTAAAGCTAAGCATGTGTTTGTACGCACTAATGTCATGTGTTGTGACTTGATCATATTATAAATATTTTATTTTTAGCAAAAACGTTTATTCATATTAGCAGCTTATTAGTTTACCAATAACATAATAACCGAATATTAGTAATTACAGCCATTTCCGCATTTTAATATCACAATTTAATCTTAAACAAACATAATAAAATAAATTGTACGCGCCATGCGTGCACGCTTATGTGATATTTCACGTAACTAAAATGTATTCTTCTTCTTCTTCAAGGGCGGACCTAGACATGTACGATAGATGGCACGCCGCAACTTGTGATGCATTACGCAGCGTGTAACAAAGTATTTTTCAGCGGTTTAATAAACTAAAATATTTTCGCTAAACAGCTGCTATCACGGATGCGAATCAGCTCATATCGTGAACTCCACTGAGTACATGTAGAGACCTCTAAATACGGAGAACTAATGAAACGCCCTTCAATTTTTGTACAAAATCTCAAGGCACCATGTGCAGGCCCATATCGTATGCATGAATACCGCGTATTTTATATCGTACAAATTTAAACGAGCAAACTTCTTGTATGAAAGAGACAGCACTTATATATAAACTTACGTATATTATCAAATTATAGCAAATTTTTTAACATGTGTTTGTATATATGTGCACAAATGCTTCTACACGCTACACATATTTATTAAATTTTATCTTGTGTTTGCTTTGTTTTATATATTTGTTTGTTCTTCCGCTTGAAACACCCAGAAGGCGTCATCACAGACCCTAAAAAGTATATATATTCTTGATCAGCCTCAAAAACTGACCACAAGAATGAATGTGAATTTACTTGACTTATATCTAGAAAACTACTGCTCCGATTTTGGTCAAATTTTTTGCAAACATTAGGATATTTCTCTAGCTTTTCGGAGATATCTAATACGTAGGCGTGGCACCGCCCGTTTGCTTAAAAAATGACTTTTTCTTTAATATTTCTTGTTTATTAACTCAATGGGCGGTGCCACGCCTACAAAATATGCCTCATTTGAAAGCTGAATTAATTTACAAGCGTCCACAAAAAGTTTGAACGAAATCCGACCAGCCGTTTCCAAGTTATAAGGGTTTAAAAAATACGTTGAATCCACATTTACTTACTGAGCATTTCTGGGCGCCTGGTATTTTTTACACTTTTTGATATTTTTGTAATTTTTTAAACGACGACCACACACACACAAACAAGAATGAATGTGATTTTGCTTGGCTTATAACTAGACAACTACTGCTCCGATTTTGGTCAAATTTTTTGCAAACATTAGGATATTTCTCTAGCTTTTCGGAGATATCTAATAAGTAGGCGTGGCACCGCCCGTTTGCTTAAAAAATGACTTTTTCTTTAATATTTCTTGTTTATTAACTCAATGGGCGGTGCCACGCCTACAAATGATGCCTCATTTGAAAGCTGAATTAATTTACAAGCGTCCACAAAAAGTTTGAACGAAATCCGACCAGCCGTTTCCAAGTTATAAGGGTTTAAAAAATACGTTGAATCCACATTTACTTACTGAGCATTTCTGGGCGCCTGGTATTTTTTACACTTTTTGATATTTTTGTGATTTTTTAAACGACGACCACACACACACAAACAAGAATGAATGTGAATTTGCTTGGCTTATAACTAGACAACTACTGCTCCGATTTTGGTCAAAATTTTTGCAAACATTAGGAAATTTCTACAGCTTTTCGGGGATATCTAATTAGTGGGCGTGGCACCGCCCGTTTGCTTAAAAAAAGACTTTTTATTTAATATTTCTTGTTTATTAACTAAATGGGCGGTGCCACACCTACAAAATATGCCTCATTTGAAAGCTGAATTAATTTACAAGCGTCCACAAAAAGTTTGAACGAAATCCGTCCAGCCGTTTCCAAGTTATAAGGGTTTAAAAAATACGTTGAATCCACATTTACTTACTGAGCATTTCTGAGCGCCTGGTATTTTTCACACTTTTTGATATTTTTGATTTTTTAAACGACGACCACACACACACAAACAAGAATGAATGTGAATTTGCTTGGCTTATAACTGGACAACTACTGCTCCGATTTTGGTCAAAATTTTTGCAAAAATTAGGATATTTCTCTAGCTTTCCGAAGATATTAGTGGTGGAATTAGTGGGCGTGGTACCGCCCATTTTTTTAGAAAAGTACTTGTTATTTATTAACCAAATTAATTGTGCGTCGCCCTCTTATGTATTAGGAATTTGAACTTATCTCTTAAACTGTAAAGGGTGTAAGGGTGTAAAGTAATTAGTAATAAAGTCAAGTTACACAGTGTAATAATATAAGTACTATATTTTATTATTTCATTTTAATTGTAATCTTTGTAACACTTTACTACATATTTATATCTACGTTATTAATTTGAATTACGTTAAGTTTTAGGGAATTTTCTTATTTCATATAATAAACACATATTCTAAGCTGTACACATACACACATACATACATATATAAATGCCATTTTCTGTAATGTGAGAGGCTTTTGTATTTAAATGAAAACTTTTACGTGTAAAGCGCGGGTTGAGAAAATAAATCAATATTATAACAAGTAGAAAAAAAAAAAAAGAAATCTGTCTTAGGTTAAATCTTAAATACCCTTCACCTTCGCATGCAAACAGTAGACATGTACAATGATGTCTTTAACGTTGAATTCAGCACGAAATGGTTTTTTGTTTTGGTTTTTCCGCCCGCACCCATTTTTGACACATCAATGAAAGGTGTAATTACAAATTTGTGTATCAAATATCGTGGGGGGTGGCTCTCAATCGATTTTGCCCAATTTATATAGTGTTCTAGAAGTGTCTGTACAAAATTTTATCTCAATATGTAAAAATTTACGACTGTGAAAGTGTCTACAACATATAGACACAGACGGACATGTCTAGATCGACTTTCATATTTTGATAATGATTAAGATTATATACTTTGTAAGATGACAAACTCAGTATACCCTTATCAATAAGGTGGAGGGTATAATAATACTTACAAGGAAAATGTATATGGACACGCATGTCCCATGTTTACTACTGCAATTAATACAGAAAACAAATTTTACACGGCAAACTCAAAAAAAAAACGGCACATAGTAAAACTCGAACATTACTACTTAGACTATATTATTGAATTGTTTTATCTTTATCAATATCTGATAGATTGTCTTTCACTTTTTACATGCACTGGTAACTTTAGTGAAAATGGTCTAATATTCTGTATATATGATACATAAACTTATGTATATATGTGAAAGTATTTCTAGTTAATATAATGTATGGGTAAGGTCAGCCTTATTATTCATAAATTCTTATATGTGTAGGTATTTATATTCTATAAATTACTTTTATAAATATGTGGTGGAAGATGTATTTGCGGTCTCACGATTTTTTAATTATCGATTTTGAAAGCATAGTAAGGGTATAAGTGTGTGTGTGTAATGTATGTATGCTTTCCTATTTTACTATATTTATCCTTTTTTATATATTCATTGCATTCAAAGCTGTATTTGTAGTGAAAGTACATACTCCTGTCTGTATGATGTTAGATTTATATAAAATTTTATATAAAAACAAAAAAACAAAAAAAAAAAACGATTTAAGGTAATGAAAATTTCTGCTTTTCCTTTATTTTTAATAAGGTTTACACTTTGGTATAGTTTGTAAGCGCGTCCATGCGGGACAATATCCCCAACTCCACCCTAATTACAGAAGACACCGCAATTTTGTCGCTTTTACCACCTTCCGTACAATCTTTGGTACGGTGAGAAATGCTACCGTAATTTACGATATTATTATTTCCCCTTAGGTATTTCAGTCATTGATTAATAACATACTAAACGAAAACGATTCAAACAGTCTAGTTTTATATTTGGTCGGACTGAAGTTTATTCTTAAAAAAAAAAAAAAAAAGAAAAAAGTCACAGACTATATGTAAATATTTAAACGAATATAGATTTCCAAGTACTTTTGTACATATAAGTGCCCTTCATTGTTTAAGCAGCTTGAATCATCCTATTAGTCTTCGCGATTTACTAATTAAATTAGAAGAGCCATAGCCCACCTACTCCAAATAAACAAAAGGCACAGTTTTGCTCTTTGGACAACTGAAAATTTGATGAGAATGTGTACGTGTATGAAATGGCCTTAATTATTATATCTACATAATTTAATTTGAAAATAATTGTTTGTTTCACTAAAAAAATATTGTTTAGCAGTAGTGTTGTTGGTATTCATATAAAATGGAGTAATTGGAGTTTTAAAAATATATTGAACTTTTGAATGAATTGATTTTGTTTTAATCTAGCCAACCTTAACTAACATATTATATATTTGCACAATTATCTATATTTGTTATGAATCGTTCTCTCTTTTACTGTACTGATGACAATGCTTTGATTTTCTTTTTTTTTTTTATATGTTACCTTAAGTGTAAGTAACACTGGAAGCGTACAACAAGCGTAATAATTGTGTTAGCTTCTAAGAGGTAATGAAAGAGTCATTAGAAGGAGCACTGCCGCTAGTTGAGTTGCTACTAAAGGCAGTATTCTCCTTTTTAACTGCTACAGAATTTTCTTCTGTACAAAGGGACATTTCAGTTGCTGATGTTTCCACATTTGAAATGGATTCTGATACATCCATAGACTCCAAGTTTAGGGGTTGGTTATTTGTCGTCCTGCCATTTAATGATGCATCACTGTTGTCAACATTTTTATTTTTATTTCTATTGTCTAGATCATGAATCCCGCCATTCGTATTACAACTGCTGTTATTACTGTCACCGGCATTACTATTATTGGAAGTATTCGAATATCTGGCATTTTGTTTACTATTAGCTTTAAGCACTCCAGAGTACATGACGCCATTCAATTCAAGTTTCACCATCAGTTCTTCTCTATCATTTGCTCCCATAACTTACATAATTACATATAAAATATATAAAACATTATCAATAAATTATAATAAGAAATAATGAACGAAACTCACCACTGCGCGTTATTTGAAATTGCATACCGGATAAAAGACTTAAAGCCTGTATTGCATTGGAAGCTGAATGCCCTCCACTACTTGTTCCATGGCAATCTTCATTACTGTCCGCATCCGTTTGTTGTGCTTTCTTTAAAAAGTGACCTTTTTTACTAGACACCGGAGAGATTTCAGGATTACTGGGCGAAGTAACCCATGTGTTAGGAGAATGTTCAATAGCCGAATCATCCGATTTGTCTTGATGTGTATGATTTTCTGATGATTGTAAATTTTCCAAACGAGCGGGCATTCTATTTATTTGGTGTTCATTTTTAGAATTTCTATGAGATGAGTTTTTATTGGTAGGACGTTCATAATGTTCATTAACTAATTCCCCATCCTCCTCGCCGTCATTATTATGTTTCTCAGGGCATTCATTATCACTACTTTTACAGTGGAAATTTGCCCCATTCGCTCTGGCTATATCATCAATATTAGTTGGTAGATAAAATTCGGAATCGAAGCCGGCCCGTTTGTTTGGTGGTGGCTGGTGATCATCATGTTCAAGTTGATGTGGACTAGTGTGGGGTTCGCGTTCTCGTTTAATTGCATTAAGATTTTGGGATATGTCCGACAGGTTCAGCGCCTCGTTGCTACAAATTTGTAATTTTTTATTTTAATTGTTTATGAACAATAAAAAAAATAAATTTAGTATAATTTTCTCCGATAAATTTCATTCCTGCTTGCTTTGTTGTATAATTGATACATAAATAATATATAGAATGTCATATAGATGGCACTGGCACTATTGGTTAAGTTAGCATCGTCATAAACCACTTGAACGTTTCACGTTTCAAAAAGTTGGTGTATCCCAACCGTTAGTTCAATACAACCTAAATGTTGCGAGGTTTGCATATCAACATGTGCTGACAAATTGTTTTTTTTTTGATAATTGGCGTTATTACAGACATAATTGCGAGCATATCTTACAATTTTGAATTTACACAATCAGTAATTGTCACGTTAAGTCAGTGAAAAATGCAACTTACCGATGTTGTTGTAAATTATGTACAGCATTGGTTGATTCATTGTTTATATCCAGTTGTGGAATATTCATTGCAGCAGGCAGATTGGAGTTACTATGGCATAATTGCCAAATTGCTACATTCAGGGCTTCTCGGGGGCTAATATCAGCACTTTGAGATCTTAGATATTGAGATCCCGGCGACTGTTGTTGCTGGTGCTGCTGCTGCTGATCACGTGGTGACAGAGCTGAAACGTTAGCAGAACTATTACTAATGGCTACTGATGACGCAGCAGCACTCTGCTGTTCTTTATCCGCTTGCAGTAATTTCAAGTAGCCAATCATGCGTTGCTCAATTTCCTGAGACATTGCACTGGTCACTTGGCCGAACGTGGGCGCTATCAGTCTATGATGTGCAGCGGCGGCAGCTGCCACAGCTTGAGCTTGCTGAGTATTGGTGGCGGCAGCGTGTGTCACCAATGCCAATGGTGACATTTGTTGTATGCTGCTCTGCAACGCTTGCCGTGACAATTGCTGCTGATATTGTAAACAATAAACAAATTAAAAATCGGTTTTCTCTCAATTATTTACTGTCGCTCTTACCATCGGTATTTGATGGTGCATTGTATCGTACTGGCCATAACTGGAACGACGGCCTTCGCGGCGATTACCATCTATGGCTGCTTGGAGTTCGATAGGTGTGCTCAGATTCTTTTTATCGCATTCATATGGGTACAAATATTTCATGTATCTGCATAGAGATGAAAATAATTTAATATCAGCCTTTTTTTAAGGGGGTGGGAGGCTATAAGAGGGAATAGGGCACATTTAACCCACGTGTATGTAGCATTTGCTTGCACGGATAATTGGCGATGTTTGAAGTGATGCGACAATATATGATTGCTTCGACTAAACACAGTGACATTATGTGAGCCTAGTGGGATGTAGATGAGGCATTCGCACGCACACACACACACAAACACACACATATATATGCATAAATCAACATAGAATACTTGTATTTTGGGCCAACCAAGCTGAGCTATTGTTGAATACTTGGGAATTGTTGTTCAACACATTCACTTGCTTGCTAGCGGCTTTCCTCTCATACATATACGAAGATATACTGGGTGTGTGTGTGTGTGTATAGGTGTCAGTAAAGGCCCATACATGCGAATGTATCTGCCGTGACACAACAATATGCTAATATATGTATACACAATGAATGAGATGAACAAAATTACTCGTAATATAGTAAAAGGTAACCTTTGCTCATCATTACCATCATCACCAACAACTTGTTGTTTGTTCCCTTCCTTGCCTCTTACAAATATTAAATATTTGAATAAGAGGAAGATATACAACAATACAGAGAAATGCCGACCAACAGTACTGGATGGCTATGTATGGATATGAGTGTGTGGTGTAAATTGATGTGTTCGTGGTCCGTATATGCAAATCATTCAGTCTAAGGTGAGCATATGTTTATACATGTGCATGTGTATTCATTTAAGAAACTAAAGATATTGTTTACTTATTAATACACAATACAACAACAATTGTTGTTTTTGTTTTATTTTGTTTAGTGATAATTGAATTAAAAAATGCTAATGGAAATAACACAACTCGTACGCCTTGCAAAGCGATAAATGAAAAGAAACCTGTACTGTGCAGCTTAGCCTAAACAACAATTTTTGTATAAGTGTAAGAAATACCATCTAGTACTTTTACCATATTTACATAAGCGTACACAAGGATTTAATTTGAAGATGAAAAGAGGGAAACGCGAATTGCGCGATACTTGAATTCAAAATCAAGTGATTATACAATTCAATAAGTAAAAGCGGACTTTGGATTAGTAATTCATTCAAAGGAGACTTCATCTATGGTTCCTAAAAACTAATCTATAGCAAGGAGTACACACGAAAATTGTTTTGTGTTCTCATTAATATATGAAAGGATGCAACTGTGATAATTAGCATCATCATACGAGTGTGTATTCATGTTAGTTAGCTATATGTGCCCCGTTTGCTTACTTTACTTAGTCATGCATAATGGATATGGTCGGCCAGACACTGCTAGTAAGTAATGTTTATATGTATGTGTTTATGAAATTGTGTTACTCGATAATTCACAGAATACAACATCAACGGACAGACAAACACTGAAAGAGAGAGTTATTTGAATATTTTCTTCTTTTTGTACCCTTCGGGCGTCAGTACTTCAGCATTATGATAATATTTTTATCTATTTCGATAGCCACGCCTACAATCAACAGACCGCCATCTGTCATTTACAGAAATTGAGCCTTGAAATTGAAATTTAGACGGATAACAAACACACGCACACTCTTACAAAGTACACCTAATTCTCTTTTTATACGATAGATACGTTCCCAAAAAATTCATGCAAAATATTGGCCAAATGGAAGAATAGATTGATTCTAGACCTAAAAAAAAATTGAAAATCGTGTTAAAACAAAACAATTCGTATAAAAAGAGAATATTTTTTTTCGTTTTAACTCGTGTTAAATCAAATACGCGCAAAAAGAGAATTAGGTGTATTTCATAATGGCCAGAACCTGACAAGAACCCAAAACATAAACCCACTACAAGCGCAGGGTGTTTAAGGTTTGGCCTAAGCCAAATTTAGCTTTTTTTTTTTGTTTACTTTATTGATTGTGCGTTCTAGAGTGTTTATTAAATTAAATGCAAAATACTGCATATATGCATTGATGAATTATAAACAACAGATTCAAATAAGCAAACATATCGTTTATGTACAAACGCTTTAAAAAACCTAATGTCGAACATTTCAGGAACAAATATCAAGACGAAGATGTTGATTGTTCAATAAGACTGCACTGTGGGTAAAAGATAACTTGATAAAGTATACGTTGAAACCTAAATGGTGCTCTAAACGTTAAACCGGGGAGATTTTCTTACGAAAATTTGATCCGTGGTTGCCAATCTGGCCTTGGTTTTAATGTGAACTTTTATTCAGAACCAAATGATTTAAAATGGAAAGCAAGGGAATAGAACACTGAGGGGAAAAGTATATTTGTGGTGCAGTTGGCCATTTGGTATACGAGAAAGTTAATGATATTTACGGATAGAAGTCGAGAAGTCTAAATTTGACCCCAGCCCCATTCTTGTACACCTTCCGCACTTAAACGTAAACTATGGATGTGGGTTTATTTCTCTTCAAGCATGACCATTTTTTTACTGCTGCAACGATACATTGCAGCAATGCAGCGTGTTGCGCTGAATAGTATATGTTTGGGCCCTAAGACTATTATACGACAGCTCTTATCGATATTTCCGAGAGAGAAATGAATACAAAGAGAGAATCTACAGTACAATGTGTGATGAAGCTAGAGAAAGGCTTCATAGCCAAAGTGTGCAAACATAATACATTGAAGTTAATTGGCTTTATTTTGTGCTCAAGTGTGTGCATATTGTTTACTTTCATACGCGAGAACGCACAAGTCAACTCATTGCAGATGGAATTAAGCGTTGCTATTGGTTCATTTTACTCACTTCTCTAGCTGTTGTTGCAACTGCTGCAGAGAGTCGTTACTTCTTGGAGTATAAAATACAGTCACTGTACGAATTATTGGTCGTGTTATGAAATTATGAAAATTGCACTTTTTATACGATTTTTTAACAAAATGTTTGCTTTCGTAGCTCAGTTTCTTACAAATGGCTATTGCGAACCATTTCTTTACAATATTTTCATTGAAACGTTAGGATTTAGGAACGCCCGCGTGGTTTTATTTTTCTACGTCGGAACGGATATGATGTAATATTGTAAGAAATGCACATGTGTCGAAAATATTTCTTAGAGAATGAAATAACATGAGAGGCGCTGAAGGCTCTACAGACAGTATCAAATAACCAGTCGATCTAGATTTATGTATATATGAGGCTTAGCCGTATATATTTGTTTTGTTTTGTAACGAATCAACTTTTTTAACAAGGAGTCGGCCTTTTGATAAGAAAAAGAGTTCAAAGTCGTTGTGTTAAATGAAAGACGTTTTCGCATTAAGCTAACGGCTGCGTACAATACTGCCGCGCCCATTTTTTTATCTTGGTTAAGTAATCCGACGTAATTTTCACTAAACGAGTAGGACGCATGACAATACTATTTGCTTTAGTATTTTTATTACATACAAGCCACTGCTGTATGTCTCTGGACATTAATTGCCCTTTTACCCTTTGAATAGAATTGTTGCAATGTTTGCTAATCGCGTATTGCATTAAATCAAATAAATTTTGTATAATTTGAAGAACGTCACGTCATCAACACACATACAAATGTTTATATGAACGTTACCATGTAAAACTTTGCACTTGTATGGTGTGCATAATTGTTGGAATAATGTTGGTGTTGATATATATGAAAGTTGGGTGTTGGCTGGGCAGCCAATCAATAGACCGCAATGCAATGCAAGCAAAACATGAAAAGTATGTTGCAGGGAGGATGATTGACAGTCCCTACGGAATAGCTGACAAACCCATGACGGACTTTAAAGAAACGGCAAAAAAACATAAAATTCAAACGTTTCGTTTATTTTATGTTTGGAAAATACTTTTGCACAAAACAAAGTTGCAATCATATCAGAGCGAACTGCAATAACAACAACAATAATGATAATAACTAATACAATGGTTATAAAAATAGCAGCGTAGCTGTTCCTGCCCATTGGACATATAATACGTATTCGTCGTCAGTCATAAAATGAAATGATGAATTTCTATTTTTTATTATGCTTGCAATAATTATTACTATTACTAACAGCAGACACTTTGTAATTTGCAAATAAGTTGCTATTGTACAAGCAATTGTTGTAGAGAAGGCAATAACAACAAAGATGGAATATATAGATACTGTGCACACACATAAATAGATATTGAAGCCGCAGTATCATAAACGATTGGTTTGCATTTGTGCCTCAAAATTATACGTTTGCGGTACAACAACGCCTTATGTCTGCTACGACCGTAAAATCATGTCAATGAAGTTTATATTGGTCTTTTAAAACTGAGTGTGACTAAGACACACTGCAGATACGCTCCGCCTGCCCTTTTTTGCGGTTATTCCATATGTGTGCACATTTGTCGTTGGGTTACTCCCGGCACTTCTTTGCAAATCTTTTGAAAGCCAATGGATTAAAAGTTAAATGCTAGAGGTGTACACCATATGAGCCGCTACAAATGAAATGGATGAAAACGGTGAAAGTACGTTTTTGGAGCACTTTAATTTTACCGTTTCAATTGTTTTATATTTTCATAATTTTTCAAATTTCAATGTTTTTGAAAAAGGTGGACTTGTGCCACTTTCATTCGCAACGGCTTATATATACAATAAACATTCCTACATAATGTACATTTAGTGTCTGAGGGTTTTCATTGGCGGACATTTTCTACTTTAGTATTGAATTTAATAAGGGCTCATATGATGGAATAGTGCGGATCATGTTGTATTGTTGTCGTCAAAGGTTTCCTTGTTAGACAATAACCATCTGTTTAAAAACTAATTTGCTTGTGGTTTGTTATCGTCTTCTGCCCTACCACCAACCCATGCGTTACTAAACCCATTCGTTGGGTACACATATTATATACGTATACACCTATACAGATGGATGAATACATATGGATTATATGCATCCCTCTTTATAAACTCTCAGAAAATTTTATTAGCGAAGCATTTGCACATACACTGGGCTGTTTTAGAAAAATTAGCATATTTCTGTACTTACTGGGTTCGTAGAGTGAATGCTGCACTGGTTATACTTGATGGTAAATGCAATCCCTTGATAATTTCTTGCCATAGCTTCTTGTTAATAACATCGACTAGTCCACCGCGCGCAATAACTAAGTTGTATAGTTCGTACAAGTCCAGCACAGATTTTGCCATTATGGGTAAACGATTTATGGGTGTGCCTGCGAAGTAAAAAAAAAACATAGACACAACAAGCAAACTGTTAATATTTTTATTATTCACACACACACACACAAAGCAAAAGACACAATTTTAAAACGTAGATAAAAAAATATAAAACAATTCTCTAATTTTAATATATTGTTTATTAATACAAACTATTTTTAATCATAGACTGACGCGTAATGTAAGCCTGTAAACGACTACAAGTATATTAAAATTATCTATTTGGCAATATATAAATATGTGTACAAGATTTCAACTTTGTAGATACATTTTTGTGGCCTATTTTGTTCAATATAAATTGTATTTAAAATTTAGGAATCGAACAGTTTCAACATTAGACACATGACGGACATGCCTTAATGTTTGTAACTAAGAGTCAAATGCCACATTCACATTCAAGTATATCGTTTGGTTCAGAATTAAAATCTGAATTGATTTAATTATGTCTGTCTGTCCCTCTGTCTGTTCATTCATCTTTGATTCTGTTCAATTTTGTCTGTCTGTCTGTCTGTTCATATTCAATTTTTGCACAAGGTACTGATCGTATTTTCTGAGATATATTTGCAACAAAGTCATCTCTTGACTCAGAAAGACACCCTATTAAAAATGGACCGAATCAGACCAGAACCCCTACCCCTATAATGATATTTTACGAAGAGACTTATACGGCAATATCACGCATTTACTGACACAATTAAACTAATTGTAGCATTATTTGCGCAGCTAAGTAGTGTAGGGTATTTATAACATTTCCACTTGTTTTAAACTGTTCTCTCCACCCTTATACTATTTTGAAAAAACACAGCATACGTTTGTTTGAACTTATAGATTGACACCACATCATGTTTATCAAACAAATTTGACATTAAAACGCAATCATTAACATTTGAATTCAGTGAATTCAGTGAAATAAGATCAGTTATAGGTTTAGAGTTTTGATGAAAACATATCTATCACCCTAAAAAATATTTCGAGCACATTTCTGTGCCTAAATAAGAGAGCAGACAAAACACATGTGTTTTACATCTGATTTTGTGATGTGTGACGGATAAAGAAAAACCACCTCAATGGTACACTTAGTCCGTTATTCCGTTTGTCACACCCAGAAGGAGGCGTTAGAGATCCTACAGAGTATATATATTATTGATCAACATCTGAGTTGATCTAAATATTTCTGCGCCTGAAACACGCAATATTGGTAGGTACTGTAGATTTGGTGTATGCCTAACATAGCCCTTTCTTACTTCTTACTTGTTGCTTATTAGTTTTGTATTTTTAGTACATGTGTGCATCGCATATGAATTGTGTGTTTAAAATATTATTTTATTATGAGGCTGCATTAAAAGTCATTAATTTTGAGAGGCGAAGCTCACGTGCACAGAAGCATGGGTATGTGTTGGTTTGCATTTGGATAGCAAGAATGAAGGCGTGTATATGTTTATGCGTTTGTTCCAAATATATTTATTAAACAGAGGAACATCTTAAAATAGTTTCTCTTTTGTGTGGATTGCATATAATATAAACACATATAGCATTTATATCCAATCTCACTTATTTACGATGCTTGCAATCAGTCAAGAGTGTCAAATGAATGCACTTATGTCACATTTGATTCGTGCATATGATGTGAAAATATTCCTTCACACCGTACATCATAGATTTGAATTTTTATTGTATACATAAATTTATACTCATTGTACCCATCATCATAATTATATGGGGGTATATTGGTTTTGTTCAAACGTTCCCAACTGCCAGAAAGTATACAAATTATTGCTTAGCAATCAGTAGCCGAGTTGATTTTGTTATTTTGTCTGTCCATTAGTCTGTGTGAATTTTTCTCCGGCACTCTCACGGTTTCAAAGCTTGAGATATTCACGACCACAAAAGTTAACAAAAGTCAACGACACTGTTTTTATTACGCTGTTCTCTCACGCCTGCAAAGGCAATGATGGTGGGTATCATAGATTTGGCGTAAGCCTAATATAGTCCTTTCTTACTTAATTTCTTTTTTTTTATTATCTAACGTTGGGTGAAGCGGTAGCCAAAACTATTAATAATACATTCGCTTGACATTTAAGAAAAAAAAAAAAAAAAAACGATTTTAATTTTCGTTAACATGAATGCTATAATTGTTGTTTTTGTTCAAATTTGAACTACCATGATACGCGTTGTTGCGAAGAATCGTTCAAGTGTTGATCATGTCATTAACAATCCTGTTGACGTTGATGTGTTTAAGATTTTAATGAAATACCAAAATGAATACCATTGCTACGACGACTACTACTACAGCTACTGCGTCCTACATTATAGTAGACCTTACATACAGTGAGGGGAGGGATTTTTGGTCCACTTTGTTTATTTGCATATTTTCACGTTATTTGTGTAATAATTTTTATATTATTGAAAATTAATTGATTTGTTTTAAATTATTAAATAAATCACTTCAATTTTTTTTATACGCGACCTTTATTGTAATGATTCTCTAATTGGAATAATTTTATGTGTTCCAATACTTTTGTCCTCCACTACATAACAAGCGATTTAGAGCAGCATCAAAGTATAACGTTAAGGAGTGTCCAAAAACAATCTTTGGCCAAATTAAGTGTACAAGAAAGGAAATGCAAACATGAAGAAAAATGCCGCCTTTATTGTCCATATTATCAAGAAGATTTGAAACTACATTTGGCTAAACCTTATTATATACACATACCTTCCACACTTCTACGTAAATTTACGCATAAATATATTTAAAATTTTAATTGAGCATTTTTCATTTTATACGGTAAACGCGGTAGTCAGTCTTCAACAATTCTCTATATTTAACCTTTTAACCAAATATTATTAACTCAGATATGTTTATATATTTGTGGAGACCACTGTATTGACTTTTTATATAAAGGGAGTGCGTATGTTTATTTTGTTTTGTTTCTTGTTGTTGCTTATATTAAAACAACACTAGTAAATGCATTTATAAATAATTTTATGACCAGTCATAACATTCACTATGCGTGATGGAGGGAGCGACATTTCATAAAACAAATATAAGAGTAATAGATGTTGGATGAGTGGAATTTTAAAGACAGGAATTTTAATGGTGACAATAAAAAACACTGAATATAAAAAAAATTTAATTAATTAAATCGAAATCACGATATTATTTTTCACTTACGAGGCGTAAATTGAGAACATATGCGTTATAAAGATATTCTTACAGAATCGTTCTTTAAAAGAGTGCCCTTGGAGTGAATAATTTCTTATAATAAGTTATTGAAGCCAAAAAAGGTACTTTTTAGTGTTCACGAGCTTAAGTAATATATAATATGGAAGAGCGGCGTATATGGTGGCACAGGACTAAGTTTTTTATCAAATGCCACTATTTACTATCTACTATTAATATATTTTTTAATAATTTTTTATATCCTCCACTCTTTATTTATTTATTTATTAAAATTTAGGTTTGGTGGTCGCCTAATATAGTCCTTTGTATTTTTTTTTTTTTAATTTAGTTTGTTGTTTATTTATCAAAGTTTTTAAAACCGTACAAAATGGAGGGATTTTTTAAAATAAAATGTTTCATGTGTACGGGGTTCCCTGAACTTGATTAAGTAATAATTGTTAAGTAATTTATTCTATTGGCTTAAGCCAAATACAACTTTTGCCTTCTTTTTAATTTAAATTGCAATTAACATAAATATTAGGATCGTTCTACAAGTTTACAAAACAAATAAAAGTTCTTACCTCGCGACTGCATAAATGAAAATAAATCATCCAAAAATTCTTTTCGACCCGGATCGTCATTGATCTCGTACAGCTGAAAATATATAGAAATTTTACTTCAATCACATGGGTTTAAAAAATTTGATTTGATTTTTATTATAATTATAAAATAAATGATTTTTGTGTTTTTAAAATATAATTTTCTTTATATATTAAACGTTTTGCTATTGTTTCTAACCATGCAATATCATCCGTATGATGCCTCTTAATAATTATATGTGTGTGGCCCCAAACTTACGTTGAACCGAAGTGTGAATGAAGAGCCAATGAGTGTTTTGACATGAGACAAGATAAATTTTTATCGTGTTAATAGATGTTTGTAACCAAAATAACAAAAACAATAACCATAACTGCTGCACAACAGTGGCAGTAACAACATGACAATATTAACAGCATTTATGAAAACCATTGATTATATATACCATTGAAATAAAGTCTGCAGTGTAGGCATGCGCCACGTAAACTCTATTGAATAGAACAAAACAAAAACAAAAACCAAAACGGGGGAGAATATAAAAGGCCTACCTGAAAAAAAAAAAAAACAACAACATAAAACCAAACCTCCCAATGATCAGAATAACAAGATCTCTATCAAATTGTTAACACCACACACAGAAGCCTGCTGATGTTTTATTTTATGAACATGTGCGTGTGGGCACGTTACTGTGTGAGGGAGAGTCAATGCAATTAAAATTTACTCCAAATTCACTTTGTTTACCGTTTTCTGTACCATAGTGTCACACACTCATTAAAGAAACAATGAAATCACACAAATAAACCTGTCAAAAAACCATTTAATGCTAACCTTTCAGATAGTTATTCAATCATAATGCATGATTTAATTTAATACAACACACAAAACACTTCAAAGTTATAGAATTTATAAAAATAGGCGCCGGATTAATTGGAACTAAAATTACTATGTTCATACATAAGAGTTTATAATTTTACTTAATGCACACTATCATCATAATGACAGCATAAGAGCTGCGTAGCCACCACCAACAATTAACAATTAAACGGAAGATGTTAAGAGACAAAGCTTTTGTTGTTTTGCCTTCGGCCTTATTTAGCAGAGCACACCTAGCCGAAGTGTGGTTGTAACGTAATTTTTTGCCCTAAACTTAAGACCATTTAATATATCAAAATGAATGTACAATGCAAGCATATTTGCATACATATGTAAACACCTTTATACCCCAAGTAGGTTTCGTTGTATCACTGCTTCTTGTGGGTTATTGCGGAAAATTTATTTGAAAAAAATTGCTCCTTCTTTAATTGCAATACCAACCCAAGTATGAAAACAACCAACAATTCTGTCACGTTTGGAATCGATATCTCAACTTTTTGAATTTTAGATTTTATCTTTGAATCTCAAACGATTTATGTGTATTATACCAAAGACCCAGCTATGTACATATATACATATATAAAAATCATTCTGTATATATATTTCAAACCAAAATCTCAACTTTTGTAGCCTAAACAAACTGACCCTTAAACATTTTCATTAAGAACAAAGTTCAACCATCGGCTATAGTTTATACCTTAAGTGTAATATTGTACTAAAGATTAAGTGTAAACTTAATCTTGTATAACACTGTGTGCTCCAGCGGGTAAGGACAAGGTTAGACAGATTCAGATTTTGATGCTCATCATGTATATATACATTGTGGGATCCTTGATGGGAGTTTCGGAATGACAAACACATGTACTTAAATTACTTTACAAACGTATTTTAATTACTTGGCATAAAAATGATCAGAATAATTTTTCACATATATGGTATTATTAATCATAGTCGGAGCTTTTCTAACCATAATTACTTTATATGCGATCGTGTATAAGAAGAGTGCATAGAAAAAGACTTCTTTGAGATTTTACAGTTCTATAGAACAACTTTGCGATGAAACAAGCCATGAAGAGCTGAGGTATACAATGGTATAGTAGTGCTCTTCTCTCTCTTTCTTTATACATATATGTGTCTTCTTCGTCTTTTCGGTTTGTGGTATATTAACATATAAGAATGGAATATTTTGTCTTCTCCATCGCAATAATAAGTGACGGTACGAAAGAGTGTCTTATTGCTGTTGTTGTTATTGTTGTTGTTTTGTGTATATTATTTATACCCACTACCACATGATATAATATGTGATGGAGGAAGAACAATCAGTATAGCAACAAACAAAAGCACCATGGCACCTCATCCATACGTATAACACCACGCATGTGTACTGCGGTCATGTAACTATGACCAGCTTTGGCTGGAGGAGGAATCTCCACATTGCCGCATCCATTCACATATCCACCGATTTGTTTTACCACAATCACGAGATGTGGGGCGTTTTTTGAAAAGTTTATCATTTCGCTTCAAATATTTTATAACTATTGCACTTTGTGTTATGTGGGCGTGACGTGTTGATATCAATCAAAACACGACGGGCAAACTTGCTTAGAAACGCGCATACATTTTCATACACATGCTGCGCACGCATACACTTAATACATATTATTTGTACATTTACCTCTGTTTTTATTTGTTCTTCAGAGGACATGGCAAAAATGTTTCTCAAAATTCTTCAACAACTCTTCGAACTTTTCTGTTCTCTTGCACGTTGCACTTCTTATATGTTACAAACAGTTATTTTCTATTTTCTATTTTTCAATTATATAAAAACACCCTTATTACACAATGGAATCTTAAATTCAACTAATTTATAAATTTCACTCAATGTATGATCTATCAATATCAAGGGCCTTTGATCAACTGAAATTTGAGAGATGCACGCACAATCAATTTTACAAACATAGTTAAATTCATAGTTAAATTGAAAACAGCTACAAAAACCTCACTCACACACACACACACCATCTACAGTAATCAATTATTCTTTCTCTCACTCTCTTTCTATAAAACAATCGTTGGCTACTTGTTCACGTTTTTACAATAAAAACAATAACAATGATATACAATACTTATGCCTTGTCGTACACTCTCTCTCCCTTTCTTTCTACATCACTCAACAGCAATGCCATATCTTTTTTATACCCATCATCTTGAATTTGGGGTATAATTGAGATACTCTATATATATATCTATAAACAAACCGTAGGCGTGGCATGTACATCATTACGCCCATAGTAGTGTATGTATTTTGTGTCAAATTGTAAGTCAGGTTCTGCATCAGGTATAATTTTTCGTAAATTGTGAATGTACCCGTTATTCGATTGCATCTATTTTGCCACATTGATAAATGCATTAATTATAAAAATGTATACCAAATTTCAGTTAATTATCTTAATTCTTATGATCGTAACATTTATAAAAATTTTAACGATTTAAGAGTATTTTTTAAAAGATGGAATTCTTGGCATTTTAACGTCATAGGTTTAATCGATATATATCTAATTTATATATACATTTATAAATAATATCATCAATAGCATCATGTGGCAACTTTCAAATATTGTCCTGTACTCGCAGGCTCAAACACTTGCTTATTGCTATTGATGCGAAATTACAAAAAAAAAAAATGTTGTGTGCATTTATTTATATGTAGGTTTGAGAAGATAATGTTTTTGTTATTGTTTTTGTATTTTTCATTTTCATATCTATATATATCTAGAAAGCGCGTCCATATTTGTTATTCTCTTTCCCTTATTTAGTCAGGAAGATGCACAAAAGCAAACATATATAATGTGACATACAGAGAAGTGTCCATTCTCGTTGTGCATAGAACGTCACAAAGAGAGACAGTGACCGCTCTTCAAAAGGTACCTATTTGCTTTTCCTTACGCATACAATACCAACGCATAACCATATGTGCAACATACCTTGGTAGCCTTTATATATAAGTTGTTAATATATATATTATACATTCATAAATCTTGCCGCACAGAAGTTTAGATAGGTAATACAATACATCAAGTATATACGATAACAAACCAAACAAGGTCGCAAAGAATATTGTAATTACAGATATCGATTTAAGATGGGGGAGGCACACACTTTCACAACTCAGTGTTTTATCTTATTAAATAAATATAATGAAAAACTTCAAAACTACAAAACTTGAACCTTGACCTTCTCCTCTTTTAACACTAATATTTCACCCTCACCCACATAATTGGAATATATTTATTGGAAATCGCCTCTAATATATACCTTCGTACATACGCTGGCCATGTTATAGAGAAACAATATAAAATATTTCAATTGAGCGTACATTCATATGAATTGAATATATATATAAATATTTTCAGAACTCTGTTGTATGCATAAGTACATACATATATTATGAACACATGCAAGTACATATGTTTTACCATAAACGTCTATAGATGTACGTACGCACAGTACTTGTATAATTTCTTTGAATAAATGACACTTTTCCCAAGAAGTCCTAACTATTTTCGGTACGTAAGAACATATGGATGTCCACTTGTAATTATTGTTATTCTCTCTACATAAAATAGGAGGTATACTGAGTTTGTCATTTCATAGGCTACTACCGCAATGAAGCTTTAAATCTGAGTTGATATAATGATTGCCGCATGTCCATGCGGTTGAAAAATTTAATACATACAGTTGAAAATTGTTTATGCAGGCATATACATAATTTAGAAAGAATACTTTTTGGTGCAAAAAATTGACCATTGAGCTATGCAGACATATTAGCTGTCATTAAAATTGGGCTCAGCCTTATTCGTGCCATGTCCATAGTTTACGTAGGAAAGGGAGCGTTTCTAAGCCAAATGTAGCGTTTACTTGTTCATAATTACTCTGGTAGACACCCACTCATGTTGTGTTGTTGCTTTAAAACATCATTTCTTACTCCATATATACGTTCTTTAATGTTTGTTGTTGACACTTATTTTACATATATTTTTAGAAATTTGAGAAGTCATATAGAAATGTTTTATTTTAACAGATTTCATTCTCTCGACACAATCTAATGTTTTATAGATGACTTACTTTTATTATTGTATATATATTTATAACATAACATAACATATTATATATATATGAGAATTTGAAAATTTGTTTAAAATCCCATTTTCAAACGTCCTTGGTTGTATAAGAAACTTCCAAAATATATAAAAGTTGTGCTCTAGGACTTACACACTTTTTAAAAACCTTATTTAATTATTAATGCACGTGAACGTGTAAGGTGCTGTTTATTTTAAAACATTAATTCACATACAATTCACAAACAAGTGCGAGTGTGTATGTAAAATAAATTACTTGAAAGAGATTTTAGGATCGTTTTAGCAAATATTAGGTTTATCCTTAAAATCTCCTTCTTTGTGTATATTTGTCAGATATGATTGTTTCAAAAGAAACGTACCTGCGCTATCGTAATGTTTGATTCAGACGTTGTCTCTAACCGTATCAGGCTTAGCTTTACTATAGTTTCACAGAAAAAGGGATAAGAAAATAATTTAATCCGAATTCATGTCGCTTTCCACGTACATAGGTATAAGCATTATAGAAATGATTTGAAAATATTGCATTGACCAACTACAGCATGAAGTTTTTATTATCTTTGAAGGTTTAGATTAAGTACAGATAAACCAACCCTCAACTCCCACCCATGCATATGGATTAATTACAATCCTTTACGGATTAGTTTATAAAGAGAATAGGCAGGATCGATGGCAGAGGTAATAATCATCATGACGATCAACATCGCAACAGTAGTTTTCTAGTTAAAAGCCAAACAAGTTCACATTCACTGTCGTAATCATGCAAATGTTAGGATAATACCAGGCACCTAGAATAGATCAGGAAGCTAACCTTGATTATAGATATTTTTTAAAGTTATACAACTTTGAAACGACTGCACGGATTTTGTTTAAACTTTTTGTGGAAACTTGTAAATTCACCTTTCAAATGAAGTATATTTTGTGGGCGGGGCACCGTCCATTTAGTTAATAAACAAGAAATATATAAAAAACATCCACAAACTTAATATACCCTTTGACACAAGTGGTGCAGTGTATAAAAAGTTCAAATTTGCGGTTTGCCAACAAACTGTGGTCATTTAGCCAAATAAAATATCCTTTATTTTAATTGCAAACCTATTTTATACAACTTATGATTCAAGTCGTTCCCAACCTCTTTCTCACATAACATATATGTACGTATATGAGTTGGATAATATTGTATGTAAACGATGTACTTGTGTGAAAACGGCAGATAACCCTTACCTATACGAACCGAGGCTACAGCAGTAACAATGTCAGCAAACACTTGATAGAAGTGCTTAATAAGTCTTTAAATACAGTTCGTTACAGTTAGATTGTGCTGCTAATTACTGGTTGCGCCATTCAACCAACAAATACACCAAACTTGTGCTGCAGCCTCATTAAAACTGAAATACTCACAATATTCATATATTGTATAAGTATTTTTTATCTGTGAAATACATATAACTAACAAGCATCATATTGAATCTTACGCACACATCGCTGGACCCACTGATCACGTTAAACAAGTCTATTAGCATCTTTCTAGAAAATTTTCCCTCAAATATTACAAGAATAGTTTTTTTTTCTAATCCATTATAATTAGCTTCTTCAAAAAATTAATACCAACAAATTTAAGAAGGAATGCAATGCAAACTCCTGCTTTTTTACACTCTCTGCCACAACATTGTCGAAATAACTTGAATTCAGAAGTAAAGTTGAGCTTAAAATGTTATTACAACAAACTCAGCACCTTAACACTATTTCAGTTGTTATGATCTTCTTTTCTACCCTCCACATAACATTCATAAATATTTTTAAAAATGTTTATTTGTGCATATGTCCACAAACGTTTGTAAGAAAAATTTTAAAAGAAAGTGAGGTGCTCTCTAACCCTAACGTATTAAAATAACATTTTTGATATGGAATTGTGACTCAAGAAAAGTGGGAAAGTCTTAAATGGAAAGTCTTTAAGTGAAAGACGGCTTAAAAACCTTGTTTGCCCAATTGATTTATACAGTGGGAATATAATTATGAGTCCTTTCAGTAGTTGAGTGGACTAAGGCTTTGTCTTAGTAAACTCTTCCCGCTGTAAAACACGGGTTCAAATCCAGCTGAGGAAAGTAGTGAAAGAGTTTTTTTCAGCTGGAATTTCAACTCATCTGTCGCGTTGGATTGGTAGCCCACCGACAGTAAAGAATAATACTATGAAAGTCGAGGTTGGTTCGATAGGCGAAAGAGCACTTAAGCTTTTAAAAAAAAAACGCCGATAGTTTTCTTCAAAAATGCGCCCCAAGATAATAGTTTTAACGACCGTCCGTATTTTAACAACCGTATTTTATGGACATTATTAAATTGAGTCAGATTTCAATGGATATAGGGTGCTTGAAACTTAATTCTAAACTGCGTAATGGAATATATTTTTGAGATATTAACTTACCTGTCTGACCTGTTTGTATTGTTCCTCAAAACTCCAACCGTTACTTTGTTGGGGAGAATTAGAAGCATCGCTGGATGTGGAGGAATTAGAGGCAGGATTCACTAAAAGAAATACATATATATATATATAAAACCCGATTAGGTAAAATTAGGTAAAATCGCTCAAGAGTCATCGACTAAAATCTCTTAAAATCATAAAATTAAAGCTAAAAAGTTGCTATTTGTTAACTATAAGTATAATTAGCTCATTCATCGCTTTGGCTAAAACCTTATTCAGTTTAAAATAGTATACCGCGGACACAATTTATGCACAAATGCAAGGTGTGGCTCAAGCCAAATGTTTTAACACTTTGTACAATAATGCAACGGACATGCATCCTGAAAGTTCAGGACATAAAAGAACATATTTTTAAGAGCACAAGAGCAGCCTTTAAATTTATTAGAGATATATATTGTTACATAACGTAAAAGATATAAATAATATAGGACTTGTTACCATACATACCATCTTTTGAATTTGGGGCGTTGGGTGATGTAAATGAAAAGTTTCCATTACTACTGCTACCACAACCATTAGCCATGGATGATGTATTCGGTACGGTTGTCATTGTTGCAGTGTTTATGCGCACATTAGCCGAATTACCAGCTAGAGCATTATTATTGTTGCTGTTAGCCGCCGCCTCATGACCAAACGATGCCATCGTCGTGGTAGGGATGGTGAAAGCTGTATTAATGGAGGTGGGCAATACATTCGACCCGATTGTAGGTCCATGATTTATATAATCATGTTCCTATTCCAACAGAATAGGCATCACGTTAATAGGCGAAATTAAGACCAAAAGCACAACTTACCATTAGGCCCACTTTCATATCACGCACTTGCATTTTTAATTTCTCCAACACATCGTTATGTTGCTGCAAATTTGGAATGTTATGCAAACCACCAATACCCATAAAATTACCCAAAGCATTTAGTGGGTGATTGGGTGGAAATTGATGCTGATGATAAATATTTTGCTGGTGACTATTAAAACGAAATTTACAAAATGCATGTAAATACAAAATGTTGTTAAAAACTCCTGCGCATACAGACAATACAAGAATACCTGATTTTCATTAGGTTGGCATGATCGGGACTGGGCGGACGAACTGTTCCCGCCAGCCGCACCGAATAACTCATATCTACACCATTACTTGTTGTCAGACCATTCAGTCGCAGAGCACTTTGTGTCACGTGCTGTTCATTGTCCGCAGAATCACAATCGCGCATTTCATCATCAGTATGATCTTCAGGAGACTGTAACAACAACAACGACAACAATAATAACAACAATAACAAATACGTGAGTGTGAGAAAACTAGTGTATTATGATAGAATTGAGATTTAAATTGAGAAAATTATAATGCAAGCGTTATTAATTGGTGACATTAACAAAAACACAAGCAACAACATTTCCTTAATCCACCAGACAGCAGCGCAGCCCACTCTTATTACAAACTAACATGAAGGGCTTATTGCTTGCTAGGATCAAGTAACTATTGCAGGTATAGCAGACATCATCTGAAATGCCCCTAGAAGACACAGTGCATGTCGCATGCTGTGTCCACTTCATGAGTATCATTTTTTTTCTTAATTCTTCAATTATATAACATAAGAATTGACTTTAATGCCATTTGTATGATTACTTTCCTTGTCCTCTACGCTTCTCTCCCACAAGCAAAGGTGCGACGTACAATTCTTAAAGCTTATGTTCGCAGGGAATAGGGTTTTTTCATGATTACTAATCAATTAAATGCGTTAACATTTAAGGCTACCAATGAATAGATAAATGATTCTGATTTTGATAAAACAAGGAAAAAGATTTGTGTGCAAAACACTTCTACAATGAAAATAAATGAACGGAATAAATGCTTAAACAAACACAAGCCACTTTTGCCCTTTGCATCATTGTTTTATTCACCCAATTTATTATATATTACAAAAAGAACATTTATGGATATCGATTATACTGATAATTAGCGATGATAAATACATGTCATCTGCATATAATTCAACTTAAGTCGAAGTGCGAAAAGTTTGAAGTAGATTTGGAATGATTTCAAAATGAATTCAAAATGGTTCCAGAGTGATTTATTCATTGATTTTTGGTTCAAAGGCAGTAAAATCATCCTGGGATTAAGATAAATTTGAATTTGAATTTGAAACATCCTTAGTTTTTTTTTTTAATTTTGTATAACAAGCGACTGACAAATATTTTCCAGAGCTACAAGAATCGAACTATATGGACAGTTGAGATTTTGCACATTTATTTATATATATAATCGTATATCCAAGATAAAGGTTCATGATTGCTTGTGCGTGCTTAATTGAACGCAATTTGAAAATTTTATTATAGAAATATTACACTTAAGGCGTAGGCAGCACGGTTATGCGCCATGCAAGCTGTGACAATATTGCGGTTGCTGTAAAGTTCAAGTTTAACAAAGAATTATGGCAAACCTCCGCATGAACATCACACCTACCCCGTACAACATAATGTTGCGTTTTATTAAAATAGGAGACATTTATCGTTTAACGTTACGCCATTGAAAATTTTCCAAGAATTCTTTGATGTTGGCGACCATTCGATGAATTGCATTCGCTTGCATTACAACCGGGGAAAGGTGTAAAGCGTCTGCAACATAAGTAAGAGAATAACACTCACACATTGATATTTTATACACCACTCTACCATATAGTCGTGAACAATTTTATTAGAACGTTAATCGATATATTTCAACAGCAGTGTTGTAAATGTTGATTCATTAAGATTTGAATGTGAAATGTTGGAACTGGATGAAGAATAATAACAGAGATCGAGGTGGAGGTTCACTTAATGAAGTCAGGTTTAGATCTGAAATATTTCAAAGTTTTTCTGTCGTTCCAATACATTTGAATGGCACTGTGTTTTGCCAGCATACACATATGTTGCTGATAATAAATTTATATTTTTTGTATAAAAACGACCAAGCAAATGCTTCCCGCAATACATGGCAAATATAAATTATATAGTTGTGTGCGTGTGCGTAGAGACATGGTAAAATTTACGATCTACCATTTGAGAGTCAATCGCCATAAATCATCTTTCTCGTCAACACAGATTTTAATATTAATGCAGAAGATTTCCAATATAATGAAAAACTCTACTTTTTAACCCACAATGTAGCGTATCAAAAGTAAGACTTTCCAAATGGCCTGGGCGATAAAATATCGAATATTTCTCATATATTTTCAGACTGAAAATATCACCTAAAGCTGAGTCTGATTGCTAGAATTTGTAAAGGAAAAAATGCATCTGAACCAAAAATCGAAAAAGAAAATCGCTTACATTCTGCATTTGTGTGCATTCAAATGTTTGCCCGTGGCATGCACGGGCACATAATTTGATATTTTTAAAACTGAACCATGGTTTTGGGCACACATTTCACTGCATGTGCACCTGCACGTATGTAAAACATACGCAATCACATAAAAGTATTTTTCTATGAACGGTTTTAATTGAATTTTTATCGCAATAAGTTTGTTATTATTGTTATAGTTACTACATTCATGTAGGCGTCAACACAATGTTATAACAATTCCATTAAAACAATTGGTCTACACCAGTGCAATAAAACTTCCACCCATTATGTGTGTATGTGTGTTGAAAGTATATTCAATTTTATAAAAAAGGCAAACACGAGGCTAAATACGAATTAATTAATTACCCCAAACATGCTCATAACATGCCATTAATTGAATTTTATTTGAAATTTGGTAGAAATAATTTCTTTATAACCAGATATCTTGGTGGCTGGTTGAAGGTGGGTTAAGACGGTTCATGGATCAATAGCGAGTCGTTGTTATATGAGTATACAAGAGGTTCTAAAATGACTCCAGTTTGTTCAAAACTGCAATAAATGCTTAAACTTTTGAGAAGTGTGACTTTTCGTTATATACAGATTCGTTTTGGGAAAACGGGAAGTAGTTCCAGAAAATGGTTTAATCGGTTCAATTTAGCACAGTTTTTCTCCAAGAGCCCCTGCATCAAGTATCATTTTCTTTTCTAAAAACTACCATCGTTTGAAACAACTTTGTCATTCAAAGTCCTTCACAGTTATTCTAAAATAATGCAATAATCTGTAGTCCTGTAGTATTTACCTGTGTACAATTATTAAAAAACCAAATTATAACTATTTAATGATCACTTGTTTACCATATTTAAGTTATTTTTTAGGTTTTGTAATATATCACAATATTATCGTATTGTATGTAACATTGTATGTATGTTGATTATAATGCTTTATCCTCTTACTTATATTTTTGCCGATAATAAAATAGTTTTCTTAATGAGTTTTTTTCACATTATCAAAATATTATTGATTTAGAGACGGCACAAATAATAAAAAAGCAAAAAAAAACAAAATTAAAAAAGAATAAAACAAAGAATGAATAACAATTACATGTTGATGTGCGATAAGTAAGCAATATGAGCAAGTATAGGTACGACTACAAGGCGAAAAAGGAGCACAAAAATAGAAAGAACTTCTATTGGATTGTAAGTGCAATTTGTAATTCTTATTATTGCGTCGCATACTTACACGTGTTTGATAAGTTTACAAACAAATTATTTTTATAAACACACTTTGTCAAAACGTTTGTAACATTCCAAGCAAAGACAAGACAATTAAGTAAAAACTAAGGAGGGGCCAAAAACTAATTCAGTTATTGATCCGAAAACTGATCTTCAGGTTAGTCTATACAATAATTATTTTCATCACGGCCACGTATGATTTACATCCTATAGACAATAGATTGTTTTAGTAATTTATTCAGAATATTTGGTCAAAAGACGACGAAAGAAGATCTGATACTTGAAAAAAGCATTCATTTAAATGCAGATACTTTTCCGTTGTACGTAAAATACTCTGCATTCGTATTGTATGTCTATCGAGACGCAAAGTAGTGCTGGACTATTTTGCAAATGGGCGGGCTGATGATGAACATCCCACGTTTGGCAAACACCTAACGTAGTCTTTTGTTTTACGTTTTTTAGTCATTTCCGTGCAATGTCTTGTTAGGTATGTTTATGAATCTGTTATAAAAGTCTTCTTTTGACCATACCCAACATAACGAACATTATGAACATTTCACGAAAAAATTATTAAAATTGCAACCGAATAGTATAAGTGTGAGAAGATGACATAGTAAATATGCAGATTGTGCACTCGAATCGGTCACGAACTGCTAAAACTATTAACAACTCAATCCCAAACATCATGTGTTCTGCTACGCCAAGCCACCTCAGCATGATGTGTAGTACGTTTATCTAACACAACAATAGACAAATTCATTCACAATTACCCGCACAGATTAAAGATGAACAGGATATATTTTATATGTGTATTGAACAAACAAGTAGTTTGGTGACTGCTACTTAATAAAAGAAAGAAAACCAGTAGAGAAAGAGGGACAATGTTGCATGGTGACATTTATTTACCTAAAAACATAGAACTGGAGATTTCCAGTAATGCCTTCCTTGTTAATAATACCGAGAAACGCGCCCCGACTGAAGAATGTTGAATGCTTAACACACATAACTAATACAAATACTTATGTATTAGTGCGTGTCAGTCATAATCCCACAAAGGTCAAAGGAAAATATATCATTTGTTTGTGTTATAGGATTTATTCATCTCTATGTTTTGTCTCGTGCTCGAGGCTACTCAATAACACGCACATGTATGCGACCATTGTTTCCAAAAATGGAAAATTGTCAAACACATACAATACGATGCTATATAATGATATGCAGTGCATTATGAAATTGTAGAAAAAATTTAATAATGTATGACGAATTTTGCCAATTTTTCTATAACTGCTTAGGGGGTAAGGTCTGTGAGGGAAATGTGATAAGTCGCTTCAATCGCATTTTCCATGAAGTAATTAAGTTGTAGTTGTATCATAAATATCACGGTATAGTATCTCAATTTTATTTATATTTATATTTATGTCCATAAATGCCAGCGGTATTCACGATCTCAAATATTCTCAGAAACGAATATTGCTGTTAAATCAAATATTTACTAAACTATAAATTCTGTTCAAGGACAGGTAAACTAATTACAATACATTCTTCCAGGATATTACAAAAAATTCAATTTTTGAAAAATACATCTAATTCTATTTTTACGCGATAGATACGTTCCCAAAAAATTCATGTAAAAAAAGATGTTGGTTCCCGACCTAAAAAAAAAAAACAATTGAAAATCATGTTAAAACAAAACAATTCGTGTAAAAAGAGAATTGTTTTTCGTTTTAACTCGTGTTAAATCAAATTCGTGTAAAAAAAAATCGGGTAAAAAGACAATTCGGTGTAGTTCGTCTTAATTTGGGACCGATTACAATTTTTCCAATTCAAATGATATGATACATTGTTAAGGACATTCCCACATGAGAAAGAAAAAAGCAAAATATGGTTTAAGCCATATTCTAGATACCCTCTATATCTATATACAAGCCGTGGGTGTGATATGCTTTTGATTGCGTCCTTGCTTGATATGCATCGATTGCTTTTAGCTTAAGACTCATTTCTTAAGCAATCATAATGAAATTTCGCACAGAGGTACTGAATACGTTTAAGAATATTATAGACTAAATAAAAAATTCATTGGGTAAATGGCTGGGGCAGTACCTCTCCATTCCACGGAGATAAACAATAAAAGTTTGTTGACAGGCGCTTTCCCTATGAAGCATAACAAAGCACCGACCAAAGCCGGATACGAAACTAGTATCTAATAGAAACAACATACATTTGATTCAATTGGTATCAAAGCGAGACATATCTCCTGTGCCATTTATTTTCTTTCCCGATTGTTTTTATTATTATCGCACTTTTTTGTTTAGTTTGTGGATTTGTGCAAATGGGTTTAGTTTGGTTTCACTCTTTGTATGCATTTCTCATAATGTATTAAATTTTCCTATATGTACACACGCTATATATATGCGCCATCATGTGTACTAATGCAGTGCGATAATTATTGTGAAAGTTTTCTTCGACCATTATTTGTTATATTTTACACGCATTTGTTAAGGGCCAGTCCATTAAAAATACTAATACGCCATTATGGGAACATATCTATCATCGCTATCATCTTAAGAAGAAGAACAAATAAACAACGCGAAAGTATTTCTACAAGTCTTTCCAACAGTACTTCTCATTCCATTGAATTATGGGTGTAACGCTGATTTTACAATTAATTTAGAAAGTTTATGCCAAATCTTCTTTAGTTCTACATTCGCAGGTTTTGATCATTTTAGGATTTCACTTAAGGACAAAATTATCTCCCACAAAAAATTAGCTATAAAGTTGGAATTTGGTATACAATCTATTATAATTACCCCAAGTCGTCGTAGAAAAAGAGAAACCGCACTGAAATTTTTTACAGACCTTTTTACTTTTTTAAAATAGAAAAAAACAGATGACAACCATGCCTACAATTAAGAAACATCGTTTGTGGCAAGAAAAAGAGGCCGGGGAATATGGTAAGCGTGCCCGCCCACAAGTTGAATAAAAATATTTTTAGTACAAAAATTAACTGCTATTCCAGATATGTCTTGAACAAAATATTGCGTTTTTATTTGTACCAATCGGTCATGTGTTAAGGCAAATCACTGGAAGGTTACTGAAGGCCGGCGGCAATAGCACTCAGGCTTGAAAGCTTTTGAAACTATGAAAAAGATCAGTTGGCTTATTGTTTATGTTATATACATGGACTACCACTGACTGGCACAATTTTGAAGATGAATTTGTATCGCATCTTACTCTACTTGCTGTTTAATAAAAATTGACGATATTTGAAGTTCATTAACCGGCAACGAATCTATTTGTTAATTGTAATATGTCACGCACACCACGTTTCAATTAATATTTTTCTATAATGGATTTTTCATCGGGATTTTTAATTTTAACTTTAACTACTCGAAAGATTTAAAAAATTAAATTAAATTACCGAAGATACCGATAACGTTCAAATTGGACAAAATGGAACATTTCATCTCTGAACAATGGATTTGAAATACGCAAAATGAAAGCTCGGTGTATTCTGGGTTTAATTTCTATATGGCATGATTTGCACCCCTTCACCACAGATCATATTGAATTTAAATTTAAAATTTTATTCGCTATTCTCAATTCATTGAAGCCAAGTATTTTAGCTTTTATATGCCGGGTATGACAATGTGTTGAATGGTAGTGAAAAGAAATACGCATGGAAAGAAAAACGATCGTTAATTAAATGCTGGTGAATGCTTGTGCGGCAAACCTGAAAACCAACTGCAGTTCAAAATGAAATCATTAAAAAAAGTAATTATCAAAATGCTAATAAAATGAACATGCATCCATATGGGCGTGACCAATAGGTGAGCACACAAAGCACACACAGTCCAACAACAACACACAACATACAACATTGTACACACACTTTTTTATTTTGAATCGCACAATATGTACATGACTACATATAAAAATGTGTGTGTGTATGAGTACCATGTATACGAATGGTGCATTAATGCGCACCGCATAACCACAATAAAAAGTATAAACTTAATTTCTGTACTGTTTGTATACGTTTAGGTGCGTATGTGTAAACCACACAAGAGAGCTTGCTTGCATAATAAAAGCATGTAAGTTAATATGTAAATGTGAGCAATATAAGTCGCTGTGAGTAAAAATGATACAAGTCCGCTCAAAAAATCATGAAGATATACGTCGTGCGAAATAGTTAAATTGACGTGTTTCAATAATTCACAATAGCTCATTTTGAGGCTATCGATGCAATGTGTATGTAGACGGTACAATTTCAAGTCCAGCAATGGAAATTGTTTTTACTTATACTAAAATTATATGGAAGCTGGGGGACTTACTGTGGTCCCTTTTTAAACGCTTCGCCTTACAATGGGGGCCACTCTACTCAAACCACTCACTAACAATGTTTGACCAACACATGGTAACAGCAGGGTTCATTGCTTGAGAACATTTAAAAAATTATAGAAAGCAAATGAAAACTTTAACTCTTTCTTAACCCCAAGTAAGATTGTCATGTATCTACAGTAATTTCGTTGACTGATAACTCCACTACATAGAAAGATTTTACCGTGCGACTTCTGTGAAAGTCGTTGTATATGGCTTATAACACAACGAGAGAGGCACGACCATTATACAATAATACTGATATTTAATAATCGAATAGGTACTCTTTTAAACACCTCTTGTGGCACAACTAACAATGCCCTGTGACAGAGAAGATATTGTATTAAGTATGTAAAGAACATGTACACTTGTACGAACACATTTTATACATATATTTGTATTAACAGATTATGTTTGTTTGTATATGTTTATATATGTTTAGAAGAAACAATATTTTCCCCACACTAACGTGTGAATGTGTCTGTGTGCATGAACAAATACAAAAAATGACTTAAACAAAACAAAAAAATTAGAAATTCCACTTAATAGTCGTTTGGGCTGCTAACAAATAATTCAAATATTTGAACAAATAATTTGCGCGTGAACATCAAATAAAATTTTGATTAAACTGACAACACAGCACTAACAAAATCAATGTGGATAATGTGACTTAGGTGGATGGCTCCTATTTTCAGATTCAAGAATGGCCCCATCAGTGTGAAAACAACAGCATGATTTACGAACTTGGATTTTGGGGCATTGAAGTCAAGGATAAACGTACATATTAAGTTCGTATGTTAGCCCTCTCCACATGTTGCTATAATAAGAAAAGCTGGACTAAGTTTTTATATCCTCCACCTAGGTGTTGAGAGTAGGAGTTTTTATTGTCTGAGTCGTTATAGATATCATATATATCAGCGTTTTTAAAAATATTTGTCTTAAATGGACTTCAAGGATATTCATGTATGCGAGCAAAGGATTTCTCATGAGCGACGCTTCATTTTAAATTTTTCAGAGAATTGCTTTCAAACTATAAAAAAAAAATTCTAAGAAAATGGGCGGTACCACGCCCACTAATTAGATATCCCCGAAAAGCTGTAGAAATTTCCTAATGTTTGCAAAAATTTTGACCAAAATCGGAGCAGTAGTTGTCTAGTTATAAGCCAAGCAAATTCACATTCATTCTTGTTTGTGTGTGTGTGGTCGTCGTTTAAAAAATCACAAAAATATCAAAAAGTGTGAAAAATACCAGGCGCCCAGAAATGCTCAGAAAGTAAATGTGGATTCAACGTATTTTTTAAACCCTTATAACTTGGAAACGGCTGGACGGATTTTGTTCAAACTTTTTGTGGAAGCTTGTAAATTAATTCAGCTTTCAAATGAAGTATATTTTGTGGGCGTGGTACCGCCCGTTAAGTAAATAAACAAGGAAAAATTAAATAAAAATATATTTTTTAAACAAACGGGCAGTGCCACGCCCACTAATTAGATATCCCCAAAAAGCTAGAGAAAATTCCTAATTTTTGCAAAAAGTTTCATCAAAATCGGAGTAGTAGTTTTCTAGTTATAAGCCAAGCAAACTTTCACTCATTCTTGTGGTCATAATTTCAACAAGTAAGAAAACTAAATTTGGCTTAATGGCCAAATCATAAATACCTTCCACATTTACAATAGTGAGCGTGGCAGATATGTGATTACTTTCTTTAAAACATAAATATAATTTTAAATGCCGACGGCCGTGTTATGTTTTACGCCCCTTTACCCAAATATTTCGCGAATTTTTTTATACAAGCTTACCATCTCTTCGCCTGATTCTGTATCACGAACAGCAGAAGTATTTAAACGTCCCGCACAGTCCATAGCATATACGTCTATTGCATTATATATCAAAACTTTTGCATCACTTTCATTTCCATTGTATTATAATTATTTTTTTTTTTTTTTGTCAATTATGTATTATAGATTAGGCTTCATGTAATGTTATATTTATTATTACAAACTATTTCATATATATACACATGGTTGATTGATTGCGGAAGTTATGATCTATGCATGTGTGCTTCACTGATTTCTAAAGTTATTATTCAATTTACAGTAATATTGTGTTAATATTGAATTGACAAAAAATTGTTAAAAAACAAATGAGATAAAGAAAGTACGAAGCAGTGCACAAAATGCAATCACACCAATTTCATTCTTTCGCACCAAGGTTTCTCTCCCATAAACACAGGATCGCAGTTAATATTGTGGTTGTTATTATCAAACAAGAAAATAATCATTAAAAAATAATTCAATTCTTTTCTTTTTCATATCCCGAACATTTCTTTCCTTTTCACAACACTTGTATCACTTTACTAAAAACATTTTGCGCACATTGTTTATAAAATTTGTCAAACGAATATAATTCGAGTTAATTTTCCGCGAATTAAAATCGTAAGCGACTTTTCCCGGAATTAACACAATAAACAAATTATAAACTGCGACGCACACACTACACAACTCCACAAGCGACAACGATCAAAGACCGAATGAATACGGACCATCATCACAAACCTTAGAGAAAACGAGAGACAAACGAAATTGTGAATGAGAGCACAATGACAAGAAATCAAATATGAACATGAACACGAGACAAATATTGCAGCTATAGCTAAACGTGTGCATGTGTATGTGTGTGCTTAAAACAAAATAATTCAAGCTGGAATCACATTGAATTGAATCGACACGATTCATATCGACTTGACTTGCATTGTAATGTAAAGGAAGAGCGACACATGTGTGCATGTGTGTTGAGCAAAGAGCCGTTGTTCGGAAGTGATGATTATTGTAGTCGCAATACTTCTTAAATGCACTTCTGCCAAAATTGGACAAAGATTGGAAAAGAATAAAAAAGAAAGGCTGCATAAAACGTAAGAGATGATAATTGTACGGTACGTTTTCCCTGTTCTAAGTACAGCTTTATTGTTTTTCCCAATAATTGTAAAGAAAGGTTTGAATTTTTTCTTGCTTTATCGCCCACACAAACAACGTTTGATATGTTTCATTTTAATTCCGTTACGTTTCTGCACTCGTTTCACTTCAATACGTTTTGATTGTTATTTACAAACAACAACAACAACAACAAATACACGTTATGGAGAGGGCTTTTGATTCGAGCGTATGTGTGCGTGTTTTGTATAACGGCCTGTTATGAAATTAAATATATTTAGTATGGTTTTGTTGTTATTGTTCTTATGTTTGCAATTACTACTAATGGTGGTTGTAAAGTGTACGTATACGTGTATGTGTATGTACATTTGGGTGTATATCTACAGAATTCTTTCATATAAAATGATTTCTTGCTGCTCTCTCGCACTTATATACATTATATGGTTTATACATATAAGAAGTGCTTGCTCTCTCTAACATCATTGCTGGGGGTTTTAATACTTATTTCATCGTCGTCCAATAAGCGACGCCGACGATGATTTCCTTTTTACCAGGTGGTTAATGTAGAGTTTCTTTTATTCAAATTGAAAATGTTTGTACACGAACGTTGTACAATGGCAATAAAATGGAAGCGAATAATAAACTCGCTGTAGATTTTGCGCTCCGCTTAGCGCTCGATGAGTAAAAAACGTCGTTCCAATTACACGAGAATGTATTATTTATTGTTTAATTTCACATTCATTTAAACAAATATAATTATCGTATTAATTAAGCATATTTGCGATACATATACTCGTATATACACAACAATTATTGGTTATTGGTCGACTATTCGTAGATATGATGAACGATGATATTTATTAAGTGTTGTGAATGGGCGTTGTTGTTTCTTTTTTCACTCGATTCACAATTCAATAGGGGCGTTGCCCTTTTATTTACACAATTATAAAGTATATAAAACACAATTCTAAGGATTTAATGTGATACGATAACTACCTAACTGGTATAGTTATACACTATACCAATAGAAATTAATCCATTCCCAAGTACTCATGTATTTTAAAAGTATTGTGCTAGCGGCTGCTTATTCTCATATACGTATGTGTACATGCGTATGTAAATAAGAAACGGTGGTTAGTTAAAATTTCCAACTTGATATTAAAAATTTAAATGAAAACAACAAACGTTGATTAATTATGTGAAAGATAAATTGCTTGTCTTTACTTCATATGCTTTTTTAATCGCTCGCATCATTACGAAGGGTAATACACGTCAGCAGCACCAAAAGCTTTCAAATTATAAGGAAACATCATTTTCACAGTGTTACACCGCACACACCATGTACAACGAATATATATTAATGTATGTTTGTATGTATATATGTACAATAAATGCCTACATACTAATGATGCGAATAAAAACGTTTAGCGAAAAACCTAATCAAACAAAAATGAACAAATCAACGAATTCTAAGACACAGAATAAATTAATTGCTACCGCGTCCGCCAATTTGACAGGTATATATTAAAAGGCGTTCATTTGCTCATTGTAATAAATGAAAATAATTAATTTTATATACAATTTAACAAAGAGCAACCTTCGGGTACAAAAATGATCTTAAATTAACAAATTTTCAATAGCAAAATAAAATTATTCAGATTATAGCTGACAAACACGACAATACGTTAGGCTTCCAGATAATGTTTACAATTGAATTTAAAAAAATCAACAACAATCATAACAATCGCGGTAGGCTACAATACTACGATACAGTTTTCGTAACGTGAGACATAGTAGAGATTGATTTGAGTCCCCAAACTCAAGAGTGTTTTCTAGAATTCTGATATCAAGGTTAAATATGGCGCTTCTAGAAGAGTGGAAAAGCGTTGCCTTACATCTATTCCAGGAGTTTTTCTATGCTAGAGATACATTAATTCTAGTTTCAAGTGTCGCACTGTCGTTTACTTCGCATTCGCCAAGTGATTGTCATGCGCATATGCAGATAATTTGCAATCATTATGCACTGAACTTCTTCTTTTAAATATCTTGCACAAAGTGACTATGACAACGATCGTCTTTTGTGGAAACAATCAAACGATATTTTATGCTTTAATTAGCAAAACCTATTCACCTTAATTGGGCATGGGCGGAATATTTCCAAAAACATTTTTGGGGAAACGTTTGCTGGGGTGTAATATTTGAATTATATTTTATGGGGAGGGTCAGTACGTTCAATTCTGTGAATAAAAAAATACATCTAAATGTACATACACATGCGCACACATTTAAATTTCATTTCTCTTCAATTTGATAACTCTCCGTTCTACTTCCATCTACCATTTCCTTGTTTACGTTTACAATTTCAAAATACGTACATTTCAGATTTCAGCTGTTTGTCACTTAATCAATCACGCACAAAGTTTTATGTGTGATTGACAGAAATCCATTAAATGCAGACATATTATGAAAATCATAAAGTAAAAAAGATAACATCAACCACAACAACGTTTATATTGAATGTAGATCATCCTAATGTATTCGGTGTTGTCGATTACGCGGTGCGATTTTTCCTAGTAGATTGCGCAGCAACCTCAATAAAACTTCCAAATTACTTTTACATTATTTTTCGAGAATTAAAAAATGATATTAAAATACCCCCCATATATGCGTGTGATATAATAAAAAGTATAATAATTTCCTTTTTTCTTTTTTTTTTTGAATCCTACACACAATTATGCGAATTTGATTTATACCATAGAAAAAAGTAAATTTGTCTTAAGTCAAATTTTAAATACCCTCCCAGGGATGGGTAATATATATTAGTAGGCATGGCAGGTACCCGATTTCTCCCTTTGTAGTTGTGGATTAGGATCAACTAACCACTCGGATTGTTATCAGATAAATTGGAAGCGTGTTGTCAATCCAGCCCCGCTTATGGATAAATGAATTAATCCTAAATATGCTAACAAAATTATAGAATAACTTCATAGCTACATTTTTGTGACTGATGAATAAATTTGTACAGATTGTGTCTTCTAATGTAAATGGGAATCTGCAAGAGAAACTGTCTTGGAACTTACAAACAAGGCGAGAGCAATGTAGATTTTACTGCTGATCAACAAGCATCTCCTTCTAACTGTTGCCAACGCAATGACAAGCTTAGTATACTTCCATCTTATTTAGAAGGTATAAAAACCCTCCAGGCATACAATCGAAATTCAATCAAACCTGTTCTATACATATACCGTGCATGCATGTATGTAATGCCTAACGCCCATGTATTTGCAATATATGCCAATCTAGAATATTTCACCGTCAGATATTAACGATTGCAATCATTAATTCTTCACCACAAAATGTATTAATTCATACATATACATGTATACACGTATCTAACTAAACCAAAAAAAAAAAAGGCGGCTGTCTTTCGTTGTGGTATATGATTCGTAAGCCTGGCTTTGCCTATTGCGACTTTGGATCCCACATAAAGACTGCGTGTGATAGTTCATCAAAATGAAACTTAATTAGAATTACTTCATATATGCAATATTTACTTATTTACGCCCTACATTACAAGGATGGGTATACTAAGATTATTATTTTATTTGCACTAGCCAAACATTGTTGAAAGTATGAATCGGTCTAACCGTGTCTGCCTGTTGTTGGAATGATGACGTACTCTTGAGAGCCATAGCCACAATGAACACACATTATACGGCACAAAATTTGATCCAAAATTGATCTATAAAGTTGAAAACAGAAAGGAGACACGCCCATAATATAAAAAAATCTTATTTAGCGCCAGTATTTGACACGCTTACGTTTTGCATGCAGATTCGGAAGGTGTTTAAAAGTTGGCCAGAATATTTTACTTGTTATTCTTTGCTATTCTGAATTCATTTTTAAAAATATAACTTTTTCCTAAATTCATTGTAGTGCCCTATACTGCCCGGTGTTGTGAATAAAATTGAAAAAATACAATAAACATAATAAACGTTTTGGCTCTCTGACTTAAATTAATTTTTTTTTTTTTATTTATTTCCCGAAAACTATTTAGCAGTAAAAACATTATACCATCACCTTCATCAAAGTTATCAATCAAGGCGAAATTATTCAACTGATGCGGGGCATTTATCACACACAGTGCAGATACACGCAAAAAACACATAATTAATCAAATCTTAGAAATAATAAGGAATGCTGCTGCAAAAAAAAAAGAAAATGAATAAATGAATAAGAAAAACTTGTACATACACGCACACACACATACACACACACACAGAACAACACAGTAGAATGGGCAATTGTATGTAAGGGAACTGATCTATACTGAGTTGACGCGTTTAGGTTCAAATATAAAAAGCTCAACAAATACACACTATGTGTGTATGGATTAAGCACAGGTCTGCTAGTGATGGGAAGAAGGGGGACAATGCCATTTAATGAAACAAGGAAGAGGTAAATTAATTTTTAACAGCAACATCAACGAAATATAAAATCTTTTAAAGAAAACATAACTAAACAGTTGGCTGTGTTCAGTAAATAAATCTCTTTGTCTATTTGTCATAACATAGATGTATATATAAACCAGCTACATCATCACTATAATATTTTCACACAAAATAAAACAACAATCAAAAGTAAATGTCTACGAATTTTAGGTACAAATGAAGTTCCCAATAAAAGAAAAGTTAATTCACCTCAATGGATACCTTCTTAAGCCTTTCTTTCTTCTTGTTAAATTGGGAATTCTACAGTTAAATAAAGTTGATCAACAAGCGAAACAGACACCAGAGAGATCTTAAAAGCAATAAAATAGCGAAGAAGTTTATGCCAGAAGTTGAAGTTCGCACATTCGTACACTTAATAGATAACACTTAACTATACGCTACAACACATTGTTATTTTTGTAAAAATTAATAAATGTAATTATGTATCAACTTGCTTGACATAATTGAGATGCGTACTGTAACCAGTTCTCATTTGTCATGTGTTTGACACTTCCGCTGTCACGTTCCGACATTTATTATTCTAAACAACTTTCGTAAACACATTTCTATTTGTGCATGTATTGTACATTATTATACGCTATAACAGTGATGGCGAACCTTACACCCTAAAAATAAATCTTTATACCAAATTTCAACTTTATTTTTTTTAGTGTCAGATAATAACATTTTTTTAAATTGTGGGTGTAGATCGTGACATCTTAAAAATGACCACCGTGGGGGTGGCAACAACAGACGGACAGAAGGACGACATATCAAGATGGAGTCCGTTTTTTATTTATATATATTTTGTAGGATTTCTTACACGTCCTTTGAAGTATTACAAACAGACTAAAGTGCAGAGTATGTACAATAAAGTATAAAAATATTTCAGAGTCGACATTTGCTAGCATTACTGCACCTGTATGCGGCGTGCATGGCCCATGACCCACCTACATATTTGTTTTATTGTTGAACGGAGGCATGTAATATAAAGGCGTCACCTAGTATAGTAATTCATAGAAGTCGACCTCAGTTTTTTACTCTTCACTGGCAAAAATAAAAGTTGTAAAAACGGAAAAAAAGAAAGTTGTGCTTTTTTAACCATAGTTCCTTCCCCTCCTCCAAATGCCGCCACTGACTTAGTGGCCCACAAGCTAGTACTAAAATATAAACAAACAAAACTTGATCCCCTTCTCAGAAAGGTTCGCTACCACTGCCCTATACCAACATTTCGTCTCATATGTTTCACACTCATACTGCCCCGCGTTAGGTCTCTCTGTCTCTCCTCTTCTCAATTAGATGCTGGCATTCCATCATAGGTACAGAGTACGTGCATACACATGTAATGCATATGGATATTTAAACGAAAAGTTCATTGAATGGCAATCATGTTTATGGCTTGTATTGAAATATGTATAAATGTGCATTTGAACCTTTGTGTTGGTTGGGTGACAATACAAAGTATTCAACGTTTAGGTGGTTTAGAGTAAAGATCACTCTGGGATTTATGTGCCAATCTTTAATACGCATTTATTCTCTGTGTGAATCCGCACGTGAACATTTTTTCCCATAGAGGCAACCTGAATGCATATTTCGCCTTCAGTACTTACAGCAGGATTTTTGACAGATTTTCATGAAACGCAAAACATTATTCAAAATATATATAAACAACTCCAATAGATCGTGTGTTTCTTAATACTAGAAATTTCAAAATAATTGACGTTAGAGACCCCACACACACAAAGCAAATATATTCTTAATCTATATCAAAATCTGAGACAACCTAGACATGTTGTTGTCACTTTCACACTCGACAATTTTGAGATATTGAGATGGAATTTGATAAAGACTCCTCCCTCTAGATGTAGCTTCTGTAGCTTTTTTTATAGTCTGCACACAGACTGATATTTATTTTATGCGAAATCGACCAACTATACCGCACACAATCGAAAAAAATCTGTCTACCTCCCAGAAAAATTGAAATCATGTATCGATGTGCAATAAATGGGCGTGGTCGGATAACAGACACATGCACAATTTACTAAAAAAAATTTCAAAAATATACGACCGCGAGAGAGCCATCTAGATCGAGAATATATATATAAAATATTTTGTTGCCTTTTTCTAAATGTTGAAATTGGATTATCTCCCAACTTAGTATGGGAGCATACTGTGGAGGGTATAAAATCGAAAATCGTTAAAATTATATCGATCAAAACTAATCTTCCCGGTCGGTCATATAAGCTTTAAAATTAGATTGTTCATCTACAAGAGAGATTAGGTGGTTGGTCAATCAATATAAACGTTTTTCAAAGTTGCCCTTTGACCTTAAGATTATGCGTAAACGGGTGCACGAAGTAAATTCGGGGTCTGTTGTTTGTATCGACCTGAAACTAAAGGTGAAGGGCATTTAATATTTTGTGTACTGTGTCTGTGTAGGTAGCTACGGTAATAAACAATAATTTTTTACTTGTTTTTACTTCGTGCACTCCTTTCACTTGACGGATTATATTTGAAAAAATGAAAATCCATTTACTGAGACGAGAGCTGAAATTCACAATTTAATCACTTTATTTTCGATAATTAAATTTCAGTTTTAATTTCGTTGAGGAACATAATGCCATACACACATACCGCAAAATCGTATAGTTTTGTAGGTATAATCGGGTATGCCAAAGTCGGTTTTATTCGAGGGGCCGCTTTACATGCATTCATGTGTCGTAAAAGTTTTAGTAAAATTGAATTTTTAAATTGAAACAATTTCTTTAAACAGTTTTAAACAAAAACATTTCATTTCAGTTTTTTAATTTTACTAAATAATTAACGTTTAAATTTCAAAATCGTAATTGTGACAATGGAGTGTTGTTGGTTCCATACTCATATGACCCCGGCCATATAAAAGCTGCTGTGCAGAAAAGTGGTGCAAGTTCATTTTTGAAACACATCAGTTTAACTATTTCAAACTATTTCATAAATCTTGTTAAGTTTGATGTTTTTGGAAAAGTGGACTTGCACCACTTTAACTTTAATTCACAGCGGCTCATGTGTGGGTAATATTTCCCGCCTGTATTAACGTGAATCGAGTCTCGTCATTGGCAAAAGCTTATTTGCAGTAAATTAAAAAAGATAAGAAGTTACACAAGCACATGTACATGCATATACAATAATATATATATATACGCGGATATTTCTCAACTGGTATATATACATATATTCATATATTTTCAATTTTATTGCGATTATTAATGGCGGCCTGTATACGATCCCATCAAAATGGAAATTCATCATTGAGCCGCCTCGTCTCATAATGTAGAATCTATAGCAATAACATTGCAAAAGCGCACGATTAGAGCACAGCACAGCACAGCAACAATAGTGATAGCATCAAGAACAGACTCTGCTCAAATGGCCATGTTGCTTTATACATATATATATATATAATATATATATACTGGCTGGACCGCAAAAAGCGGAAGACAGCTGGGCTGGCGAATCTCGTATAAATGATTTAAACCTTTTGCGGAGACTGTAAGGCTTGAGATTCGCTTTGGCTTATGAAATGTAAAGTTAAGCG
The DNA here is from genome assembly GCA_963978525.1 of Ornithomya fringillina. Lineage (NCBI taxonomy): Eukaryota > Metazoa > Arthropoda > Insecta > Diptera > Hippoboscidae > Ornithomya > Ornithomya fringillina. The sequence continues at coordinate 2,378,710 of OZ021694.1, read as the reverse complement.
CAAGCCAACAGTTTATGACTATTGACGCCCTCATCATTTTGTATCTTCCAACACACACACACTCAATTTTACCTACACACACGCACACACTTAATGCAATGTGAGGCTGATGTGTGCACAGATCCTCTATTAAAAATGCTTCTCTTTTATTCTCTATCCACTCCTATAATATTTTTTATCTTGGAAAATTAATTGTATTATAAAAATGACTTTGGAATGGTTTCTACACACTCCGATACCATGCACTTAGGACAAGTAGTGCATTCCTGGTCATCATGAAATTTTGGTACAGTCATGTCATTTAGACCAGGGAGTGACATGGAAAATCGACGCATTTTTAACATTCAAAATTTACGACAGCAACAGTGGCAACAAGCAAGAATGAATTACAAGAAGTTTGAATATCTTCCCTCTCTGCTCTTGTCACACATCTACATTTTTATACCCTGCACTAGTATATTAAGTTTGTGGGCTTGTTTGTAACTCCTAAACGGTAAATGTCAAATCCACCTTCATATGTACCGATTGATTACTTACTTAAAAACCCTTTCCACCTGAGGTCCTTTTACAAAGGAAATCTTTTCTTTTTTATGGCAAAAATTCACAATTCTTAAAGTTTTTTAACTAAGAATTGTGTTCAGTTATTAAGCTATTATTAGTAAACGATTAGCAAACAAGTAAAAGTGATACAACTACTACTTTACCATAACTTTAAAACCAATCAACCAGGATCCAAGCACCAAAAAATGAAACGATATCTAAGCATACAGAGAAAACCGTCCCTGAGGCATGGAAGATGAGGTTGAATTATATGAGAATGTCGCTTAAAGTCCACTTAAGCATATTCTTTCATTACTTTTATTAGTGTTTATTTGTTAGGAAGCCAAATTCAATTACATAACGACACACACCATTCCATAATAATATTTCGGTTTCATGTGGCACCCACAAGACTAGAATCGAAGAAAGGTAAAACAAAAGCACAACAATTTTCACTGGCAATCACCACCTTGTTTGTTGGCATGTGACGAGTTACATGCACACATTATAAGGATTCCTTAGTGTATCCTTTTCCATTACATAACCATTCTCTAACATGTAATAATCTATACACTACCGAAGCTTATATTAAAGTGTCAATTTCTTATAAAAAGAAAATCAATGCCTTGTTAAGGACAACTTATAATATGTCTGTTAAGCTGCCCTCCCCCAAATCAACAGACGATTAGTTTTGTAAGGAAGAAACATTTATTTGAAAAAAGCTTGTGGTAGATTAACAACAACTTAATGTAATACATACAATTATAATACTCTCTGTGCATTCTTTTTGACAATTCTCTGTGTGGTGGGACAATTAATTGATTGAAGTAAACGCAAAGATAAACTTCAATAAGAGTATTAAAGGAAAAGCGTTGGAATCATTAATGGTCATTGTCCTTCTATAAAAAAATTAACTTAATGTCCGCAGTTAAAGAGATTTTCTATTGCAAAAATATTCCTGCCGGCGTCTTTTAGTGTCAAGTCTAGTTTTTTCAAAATGTCTGGTAGAGAAAAAAGACTTATGTCCATGAATGTGTGCAGAAAGAGAGAGTGTACGAAATTCGTTGTAAGCTGTACATGAATGTTTCCATTAAAATCGATTACTGTTATTATATTCCCACCTCGTTTTAAGTTCACTCTTGAACCCGAGCCGAATGCGTTATGTGATAGAATAGGGTACCAAATATAAAATATAAATTTAGAAGCCTCATAACTGCAATTTGCTTATTATATTTATAGTAAAATAGAAATGTTGAAAAATAATGCAATAACTATAAATACTAGGAAATATAATATGCGACAATTATATCCACACAAGTGTACAATGACAGGTAACACCCTGCCAAAGAGATATGAAAAACAAGTGAAAATGTTATATTCGGTCAAGCCCAACCATTTAATACCCTATACCGCTCAGCTCCTGAAATTATGCCGCAATTAGTTTAGCTGTGAGCGAGGCACTGTCATACAAGTTATTTCCTGAAATATTATTATATGGAAAGAGGTTCTAAAAATGGTGCAATTGATTCCAAATTGGGTACAGTCAAATATTAAGCCAAGTAACTACTTTTTAAACGCCTTTGACATAAAATATTAAGAATTGCAATTTTTTACCAAATAAAATCCATTAGAGTAGGACATTTTATAATAGGTAGAGGTCCTTATTCGGTCCATTTTTAATAGAATTCCTCTTTGCACAAGAACGTTTCATCAAAATATCTCAAATTTAATTCAAGTTTGCGTTCAAATTTACATAGATGGACAGACGGATATGATTAAATTGATTCAGCTGATTCTCAATGGAACGGTATAATTGAAAGGGGTGATGAGAGTTACAAACGTCCACATACACTTAATGTACTTTTTGGTTATGTGAACATGTTATATCAGTTCAAAAATAAATTTTCATAACCTTCATCTAACATGGGAGGTAGTTGAAAGTTCCCTTTTTATCTGGTAGTTAAAAAGACTGTAGCAGCTGTACAAGGTACATATATACCTTAAACATAGCAGCAGCAAATTCTAAGTCGATCTAACATGTATCCATATATTATACGAGCACTTAATGTATGAAATTTTGTGAAACATTTGAATCGTGTGCACATATTTATTTGTCTTGCCATTCATCTATATACGAACAATGGGCGTGATAAAGAAATCCCTTTGTAGCATTTAACCATCTAAGCCGTTCTGAATGAATTTGAGCACTTTTAGAAATATATTACAATTGAATTAGTCAAGTGTTTGTATTTCATTCACAACGTCTCAATTATGAAAAACGTAACACATTCTGTAGTAATTAAAGGCATAGATGGCGCATGATTTATGCCACTATGCAATATCAACGTATATATGCATTCGCTTACAAATGAAATTGCATTAAACCAAAATATGAGTGAATGCGAGTCAACTCAAATGCAAGGTAATGCTTTTGTACTTGAAGGGCTTTCTTCACTTCTTTCTTTTTTCATACACAAAAGTATTTCGTAGTATTTCAGGGATCTCAAAATGTTGTGAATAGCGGGCCAAAAACTCAAATCGGAAATTATGAGGCGGGCCCTAACATATCTAATTAATTTTGTCTATTTAATAAAAAAAAAATGTATAATTCAAGTAATCATAGAAAACAAAATAACGAATAATTAAAAAAAATTTACATGTTTTAAAGAGTTAATGTATGAAGCTTTGACATTTAACCATTTCAGGGTCAACTTAATATCTCCATTTATTAAAATTGATTCCAAGTGTTGATCAGACAAACTGAATCTATTAATAGAAAGATGTTCTGATTCGCAAATGGACAGTGATGGTGGGTATCGTAGATTTGGCGTACGCTTGATACAGCATTTTATTTGTTTTTATTTAAGATTTTATAGTTTTCACCCTTCCACATAGAGAACTAAAATAATTTACCAACTAAGCATGTATGTACATAAGACAGATGTTTACCTAATAAGAGGAAAAACTTTTTTCTTTTCTTTTTTTTTGCCAAATTAAGAAGAACTACTTCATTAAGTTTATAGCAATTTAATTGATCTGTAAGTTGGCAGGATGAAGATGCGGCATAAAAGAAGAAAGCGGTTATAAATATGCTGGGAATCAGTGCAGCTTGTAAGCATTTAAGAAAAAAAAAAAAAAAAAAACAAATAAGAAAATTAAATTTAGCTTAGACCAAATCTTAAATACCCTTTACTTCTTTAATTGGGGGATGTGGCAGGTCGCCTAAGGTTGCATTTTGATAGTTTCAAACGGAATGACAAACTCGGGTGTACCTATTTTATGTTTAAAGTAATATTAGCTGTTAAGTTGGAGTTCATATAAAACATGTAAAAGAAGCATAATTTGGCTTAGATCAAATCTTAAACACCCTCCCCTTCCAACTCCATATACAAGCAGTGGACATATTGTTTTTGTATTTTAAAAAGTCGATTCGTTCAATTTCAATAGTAACCTCCCTACAGATACTATCATTATTTATACAAACTTTCAGATCAATGCCTTAATACTTGCAACCGTGAGCTTTGTAACAACAAACGAATACAAATCGAATGCTTTGTAGGGTCCCTGAAGCCTCTTTCTGTTGCAAACAGAACAAAACACTTGATGTGCCCTCATGAAAAAACAGGTGTTTGGATGTGACTTTGATGATATACAGAATAAAAAATAAAAAATCGGCTATTTTTTGCGTCACTTATTATTAACCAAACCCATAACTTTTCATAACTTTAAAATGCAAAAAAGTTTCTTGCATTTGTTACTCCTGGAATTCCAAGTCAGTTTTATTAGTTTATAATTAGATGACTACAAAGAGTCTCTGATGCCAATGTGTACAGTTTTCATTTCACCAAATACACTTTAACCACCATTCAGCTCAGCAATAAAGTAATATCGCGCCTAGTACATAAAAGAAAGGAATGTATGGTATGGTATGGTATTCTATGTTGAATAGAGAGTACTCGGTTTTTTATTTTTTTTTTCATTTTTAATATCAAACAATGACAAACCAAAACTGTGAAACACTTCTGACAAAGATTAAGAAAAACGAGAAAGATTTTGGAATGTTTATTTACGGAATAAGATACAATTGCACACAATTATGTATGTACTCGTATATACATGTATAGAGTATTTATTGTAATATTAACTTCAGTCCTATCAACAAAACGATCATTATTAGCATCTATATTGTCAGTATCATCATGATTGTCGGTCACGTTTAAATGAAAACAATTTGTCAAAGTCAAATACAATATTTGTTAAAGTTGTTGTTATACCTTCCAAATAAGATGGAAGGTATACTAGATTTGCTGTTTCGTTTGCAACACTAAAAAAGAGGCGCCAGGGATATATACATATATATATATAAATTTTTGATCAGTAGTTGTGTTGTATAACAAATTAGAAACACGAATTATTAATGAAATGAATTAGAAAAAATCCATTTTTAGGTTTTGGGCTGTAGTTTAAATATCTTGTAATTTTTATATAGATCATAAAAATCAAACTATAAGTTGCTAAGTAAATAAATAACACCACGTAAATATATTCGTTTTATACTAAGTTTTTATACCCTACACCACAGAGTGATAATTTCAACTTCATGATGTTGATTGGGAGAAATTTTTTGTTAATTATTAACTAAACCGTTTTAGTCTAATTTAAATAGAAACCTATATACGTACAACTAGTAGAAATATTTTTACTCAATTTTTACAACAACAACAACAACATATCTAGACAAAGTCAAATTTTTAAACATATATAATTTGTAAAGTCTCTGATGCTTTCTTGCAAACGATTCACCACACTTAGTATACCCTTATCACTAAAGTGAAATATACAATAAGTAGAAGAGCTTTATTTAGACTATACCTAATGTAGGGAGAGACACATTTTAACATAAACTGTAGCTTTGTTTTGTGACATATCAGCGAAGTCGGACGGTCGAATTTGATCTTACATAAACTATATGAATATCTTGAAAATTTATTACAATGACAACATCACACGATACAGCAGCAGATATACAATAGTTACATTGGAGATATAGATTATGTGGAGAGTACAAAAAAAATTATAAAAAATTATTCAGTAAATGTGAGAAGAATTTTGGATTAATATCAGATTGGAATATTTTATTTTCCCGCTTTACATATTGTATAATATATATCAAACATTTCTATTATTTCTAATTGCTTTTCATGGTCTTTTTATAGCATTTCAATATCTTCGAATACTATATTGAGGCCCTTTAAAAAAAGAAACAATCAAAAACCTAAAGAACCGAAAACAGAACAAACTTCTTATGAAAAAGATTTGATGAGCTCAAGTGGCGCTCGGTATTCACTCGGTGAAAAATGTTGTTTGATATAAAAAACAATTTCCATAGAATCTTAGAATGATGGTAATTTTGCTAGAGGCCTGAAAAATATTCCCAAGTTCGTTAATTCTAGGAATGCCCACAATAATTACCCATTATACTACATTAATTTTCCAATAAATAAGAAAAAAATTGAGAAAAAGTAAGACATTACAACTTCAAGCTCATAATAGTAAAACTCAGATCGTTTTCTTTTTTTAAAATTTGTTTTACTGGAATCAATTTGATTGAAAAATTAACTTAGCATGGCAAACTTTGTCAAGCTTTGGGCCCATTTTGCCCAATTGATTATGTGGGTATGATATATTTTCTTTTAATTTTCCCATCGCCATTTATTCCATAACTCAACAATCATTAAATCCAATTCAAATGTCAAATGGACAACATATTAATGTATATACGTACGTAGTGCCTTTACGATTTAGGGATAAATTTAAGTCCGTATACTCCGCACGCCAAACAAACAGAATAAACATATAAATGAAACTCGCACAAAAGAGCAGCATTTTCAATGAAGATGACAATTATAATGTACAATATAGGTGATAATACAATATCATTGTTATTGAAATTGTGCCTTTATGCTAGGGTCTTCTCTCACATCCCCATTGTCATTTAAAACATATATATCGTACATTACTATTGCATACAAACATTTATTCACGCATACCTTTCATCTTTAATATCCCTCTCATTTGTCATGTTGCCAACTCAATGTTACATTATTATGCGATTAAATAAATAAATCGGGTATAGGCCAATGATCATTACACAGATCATTAAAATATTATACACAAGTGAGAAAATTAAATTTGTATATTTTAGGTCAATTCTTAAATACCTTTCACATCTATATACGAACGTTGGGAATGGCAGGTATATGATTACGCCCTCTAATAGTGTTTGTATTACGTAACAGCTTACAAGTAGAGTTTACGCTGTGATGGTTTTTTGTAAATTGTGGGCGTGTCTGTTTTTCTTCTACGGCCATTTTTGGTACATCAATGGAATATCTTGACCGATTTTGAACATTCTTTTAAAATATTAAATTTTAAAATATTGAACTCTAAACGTTTTTCAATCTGGGCTACATTTTATTGTTAAGTAAAAATGTCTAATAGTAAAAGTTCTCGGTGGAGTATATACATCCGACCCTAGTGTATATATTTTAATTCCTTACAATAAAAAAAGCTAAACTCTCTACTTTATTATCAATAAGTTGTTGGAGACCTGTCCCAATTGCATTTGATTAAGCGACGGGTTCTTGTAAGTATAACTTAACTATTGATAAACATTGATTTGAAAACTTTTCTTTAATATATTCAAACACTTTCTTTGTACAATCAATTTTATATGAAATAATAAACAAACAAAACATTTACTAAACATTAAACGTTTCGTTGTTCGTGCTGTTTGTAAAATTTTAAATTAAATGAAGCTTAACGAATTATTGGACATTGTGTGGGTTTCGCCATTATTTTAACAAACAATTATACAAATAATATTTGCCAACCGTCTCAACTCGACAAACATATACTTTGTACACCGCAATTCATATGCGTGTTAAATGAGTTGCACGCATGCGCAAGCAAATCTTCATAATTAAGTATTACGAATTATGAACAAAACAATGAAAACCACTAATATGTATGTATATATATATATATATACAACATGTAAATGTCAAAGTAATAAACAAAAGTCTTACAGAAAAGCAAGTAAAACGTTATAATCGGCTTGGGTCAAAAAAATCTTAGATACCCATTTATATGTAAAGTATAGGCGTGGCATGTACACAGTTGCCGTTTTCGATCCTAATTTTGAACAAAAGAAGGTTTTTTGTAAATCGTAGACGCATGATCAGATAGAGATTTTGATGCTGATCAACACTTTGTGGGCTCTCTGATATTTTGTGGGTGTGGCAAATGTAAAAAACAAAAAAATACATTGAAAATCTTATAATCAGTCAAACCCGAATTCCATACTTCCTACATTATTGGTCAACTTAAGAAAATTTGTTTCAGAATCCCTTTCGTTTTTATTAAATAATCATTAAAAGTTCTGTTGTAAAAATGTGTCCAGGTTTAAATAGTTTTAAAGTTCTAATATCAAACCTGGTTCCTAGAACGAAATAATATTGAAAATTTTGATTTGAGCGTGACCCTTATGAGTGGATACAAAAAGACATGGGAAAGAGTTTTAAATTATATCTAATCGAGATCACATTCTACACACTTTTACAATTATTATACCAAAAAAAAAAATATTCTATAATCCAATAATTGGTTCAAAATTTGCCAATTTTCAACACGTAATGATAAAAAAAAACGTTTTTATATATAAGTTGCAAGTGTTGACATCTTTTGATGTTATTATTATAGTGAAATAGAAAAACTTACATGAACATGTAAGAAAAAGACAGACCAACGGATATAATTACATAATTTTGAACTGATCAGTAAAAGTTCGGATATATTTTTAACCATTTAAGCATTATAAACATCTGCTCAAACTTTATATATATGCTCTATACCACAAGAGGTTTATGCTTAAACATTGTATTCATGTAGGAATAGTTTATGTTGATGCGTATGATGAACAACCCATGTATATGTATGGTATATAAATTTAATAATATTTCAGCATTTTTGTTAATATGTGGAAATTTTTTACATATTTATTTACACATATTAAATAATATACACACACAATCATATGTACAGTAATACAAACAATAAACAGAAGTGTTTATTATCAGAAATTCGTCAATACGTTAACACTAAAGATGTGTTTAACGTTAAAAGATTTATGACAGTTATATATTGCATATATGTACGTTAAGGTGTGTTTTTTGTTTGGTAAACGGTCGAGGACTGTGAAATCTACTATAATACCAATAGGCGGATCTGTTGGTGTACACGATTCATAAAGTACGCACACTTTCGTCGCGGGGATAAACAGAGGGGATAAAGATATCGAGCAAGGTTTAAAAACGCGTACCTAGCATCTTAATGGTGTGGGGGTATATTGTTTTGTTTTGCGTTTGTAAGTGTCAGAGTCTTACTCCCAAGAGTATATATATTCTAGATCAGCATCACTAGAGTCGAGTCGGTTTTGTCGATTTAGCTCTTCAGCCTCTTCGAATATCTGTGTGAATTTCCACTCATTAGGTTGCAACTCTCACGGTCGCAAGAATTAAGAATTAAGATAAAATATATACTTGAACCACTGATCTTATATAATGAGATGGAATTTGACTATAATACATTTTTCAATTATGAGCGTGGCTGGTTTATGCTTGTCCGATCATGTTAATGTGTGGTCATTGTGTGGTTGTAAGCCAAGCAATCGTGTGGTCGTCATTTTGAAAATCATGCCATATTACAAACACCATGCCCCCAGAATTGCTCAGTAAGCAAATCTTGATTGTACATATTTTTTAAAGTCTTACAACTTTGAAACGATTGCGCGGATTTTGTTCAAACTTTTTGTGGAAGATTGTAAATGAATTCATCTTTCAGACGATGCGTATATAAAGCTATTGATTTGGCGTGTAAAAAAATCAATGATAATTATTTATAAAGTATAAGAATGCAAGAATGATATGTATGGCAGTTGGATAACATTGTGTTTAATAGATATTTTAGTTTTTCGTGGAAGCCATTATTATATGCCTGCATATGTGCACATGACCCAACAATTACAATTCAACAATATGGGCCATGAGATCAAAGCTTTCAGAATTGCCATTGACATTATCTTGAAACCCATCATAAAAACGGATAATGGCTAAATTTCCAATATTTTCGTTACATTAACATTTCGCTTTGACTTATTCTCAGAATAATTGAAGGCAGAACACTATAAGAGACCATGTAACTAAAACAATTCGCATAAAACAAGCAATTCAAACGTTGAGTAAAAAGTATATACTCGTATATCCATACAATGCATTTTTATATGAATAAGAAGGAACGATGAGTAAGTACCGCATTGTAATGAACTATTCAAGTGGATGCATTCGCCAATATATCGTCACCTAAAGGTCTTGTGTACGCATGCGTGCGAAAACGATGACGTTCAAACGAATCAATAATAATTTAGCGATTAATATAAAAAAAAAAACTCGCTCAACTCTGGCACAATATGTGTGCGTATCTGTGCAAATATTTTAATGCAAACCTATGCGTAGAGTATTAAAACTGTTTAGTTGAAGGGTAAACACTTATGCACACACATACGTTTATGCGCATGTTGATAATACGTACACATGTCCAATAATATATATGAAATACTCATGTAGACGCATAAAAAATTGGAAAATCGCATTCACCGAAAAGTACATAAAAGCTTATATTTATATTTTAAAGGCACGCGGCATCTTTTTGCATAATTGAACTAAACGGAACTCCGAATTGAAATCTTAATGGGAATAAGCAAAACATCGCCAAATTCACTCTTTTTTATACAACTAGCACCGCCAACACGATTCTATATTAAAATTTGCAACATCTTTATGTTAAGTATGCAGCTAGGCAGAGCAAAGCAAACTACATTTTATGACTTTATGCATATTTGCAATACAACAACGGCAACAAAACACATTGTACGCTGATCCGCATTTGAATGATGAATTTCTACACTTATGTATATATATTTTGTAGATGATCGGCATAATAAATAGACGATCAAACGTCAAGGCTACCGAGGCTGAGTGTTCCTTTTCAAATTTCATACTGTACAGTGGCTGGCAGGCACGGTTGCAAAGTTTATGACGCCATTGGCATATAATTGGTCCGATTTTGCCCAATAACAGTAAGAAATCGTAGAAAAACTCGAACATTGCAAAATTCACACGGTCACATAGACGGACAGAAGGACTAAATTGACTTTTCTATTGATTTTGATTAAGAATATATATAAACTTGGTGGTGGGGTGGCTTGCCCCCTTCTACTATTTATAAACCTTTAAACAATAACAATAAACAATATACCCCCATATCATGAGGGCGATGTGCATACAAATATTTTGATATAAAGAACATAGCTGACTAAATTTTCTCATATATGTATGTATTTATGTCACAACGGTATTTATTTTGTATTTACGAAACCATAGCACCCAATGTCAGTGTAATCGATTGGTTTATATAAATCAAACCAAATAAAAATCATTTATTATTATTAATTCAAACTAAAAAAGAAAAAAAGGAAATGTTTTGGGGATTAAGTGAAGCTTTAGATTTATTTGAAGAATATATCTCAAATATAGATTTGAAAGAAAGACAAAATGGCCGCGGCAGTGATGAAAAAGGCATCAAAATAAATATACTACTATTTGGCGCAAATGATCCCCGACATGTTATTAAAACTTTGGCCAAAATATACACTCACAAAAACCATGATATAAAGCCAACAATTAACTTTTATATGTTGGATGGTTGCATTGAAGTAGTGGCTCGTAATATTTTGTTATTGGCCACAGCTTTGGAAAGTTCCGAATTTATAAATTTGCATAATAAAGTGCATCTCTTTATGGATGTATACGGCAACAGTCTGTTGAGACCCTCCTCCCATCAATATTTGGTGGGAAAATCCAAAATTTTATTAAAACTCATTACCGATGATACGTGCCGTGAACAGTTAGCGCCATTTCTTCATATGGATGATTTAAAATATAAAGAACGTGACATCTTGGAGAATACCTTCACGTTTTTGTTACCTAAAGAGGGACATACTTTTTCAATACAAAAGTATTGGTCTGATCGAGTGCGAAAACTATTAGGCGTACGTTATGATTACAGAGACGGTGCTTTCGATTGGGATTTAAATATGGTGCTCAAAAACCGGAAAGGGCAACAAATTTGTTCGCAGGTGAGTAACCTCTAACATATTTGTGGGTTGTTTGTATTTGTTCGTAAGCTATAGCTCGAGATATTTCGAAGAAACTTGATGCAGGGACATGTACTGGTCGAGAGAGGAATCAAAAGAGACTGAATCGAACTTATATAGCAATGTAGCATAATTTGTGGAATTAAGTGGTGTAGGTTGTAAAAAATAACTACAAGAAGAGGTTCTAAAAACTCGTTTCTACTTTAAACCACATACATAAACTTTAGGCAAAGTATATAATCGTTTCGAAATATTGGGTATTCAGTATTTTTTAGGGAAAAGGCTTCCAAAAATAGGATTAGGTTTAAAGCTTTAACTAAATAAAGTCACACTTACATTCTTCTTCTATTTATCATAAAAATCTTGGCAGGAATATCGGTATTGGCGAGAGACTGGCATCGCATTTACTTATCCAGAGTATGAGTACAGCAAGCCCAATAAAACTTTAGCAGCAGGCATTATACGTAATGGTGATAAATTCTACCATAGAGGTTATATCGGCGATATACAAAGTGGCCCATTTGCTGCTTTCGGTTTAGAAAGTGCCGACAAACGCTTACTTAAGTCGTTTAATGGTGAAAACGAGTATCGTTCTACCGAGATAACCGAATATAATTTACTTGAATTGTTTCATGAACTAGCAACTGGGACATCGTACCTACACGATGTTAATCAATCCCGTAAATATGGTTCTGTTCGTTTACTGTTTGGAAAATGTCTTTCCCATGATGAAGGGGATATGGAAGAAATGCTCGATTATAATAAAACTTGGCTCAAAATGGATGATATAAATATATATTTTCTATCAGTGGACGAAATACTGTTACTACAAGAAGGAAAAGAGTGTTGGCGTAATTTTTTCGATGTAGTTTTTGTTGGGCACAACTATTTCACCTTTTTAAAGAAAGAATTTGCTCAAGTGCTGCGTGAAAAGGCTCTTTTGATAATGGAAACCAAATTAATGACAACTTTGAGAAACGAAGAAGTTGCAGCTTTTGAAGAAAAATTATTAAATTATGCAAAAGCTATCGGATTACTGGGTGTCATCAATTATAGTGTTGTGAATGGAAAAAACTCTTTACTTAAATTTAAAAGAGACATTGCAAATACTTAAGGAATATATAGGAATTGTATTTGAATGGTTCGATGTGATTTGAAATTTTAATAAATTTTTACCCTATAAAAACCCTACAAGCGAGAACTTTCTTTTAAGTGATGAAAAAATGAATGTGAAAAATTTCATTTAGTTTAATGAAAAAACAACTGGTCTTATGCCAAATCTCTGATACATTGAATCTGCCCCAGCTTCAGGGCTCTCTCCTCTTACTTTTGGCTCGCCGAACGATGGCTCCTGGACTCGCGCAATGGCGGAAAATATCCTAAACCCGTACTCGAACGAATAACGCATATATTGAGCAGTAATTTGGTGCACATAACCTTTATCTATCTCCAGTTTAATATTGAAATCGGTCCATTGGCGCCTCACAGCTTGATAAATTTCAACATGCTCGAAGCTATGCTGTGTATTTCGATTCCAGTTAAGCAAGTTTTTAAAAAAAACTAAATCAGTCCTTTCTTTAAGCTTTTTAACGGCACCAGCCATTATTTCTAGCTTGAAGCAGTTAAATGCCTTTAACAGCATTTATTGATGTTGTAGCTACTTGAATACTACGGTAAACTGGCCGAACTCAGAAATCTTAGATATCTGACTTTGTTATTATTTCGATATCTTTCACTTCAACGTTACTGCCTTACCTTGCTCCACAATATTTTTAAATACGTTCAAGCAGTTAAAGTCTTTCTAATGCGCTTTACATTTTGGCTAAGTGAAGCATCTGACCGTACTTTTTTTTATTATACTCACATAAAAAGATGGTCCCTCCTTATTCAAATTGATAATTAATTACCCAGTCATGTCAAAAAGTGTGCCACTTATGTGAAACTTTCTTAGAAGTTGACAAAACCATTGCATCATTATCAAAAAAACATATTCTGTGAATTTTATAAAAATTTATTTATTCGCCTTGTACAAGCAAACATTTATTATATCTTCCACTTAAGGGGTATACTGTTTGTGTTTCTGTTTGCAACAAAAATAGACGTGTCAGAACCCAAAATCTGTTCATATCAGTTCGTATGTGTCTGTCGTTAGCACTCTCGCTATCGTAAAGAGATATTGAACTGAAAATGTAAGTTTTTGCCCGTAAGATGAAAATCTCTCACAGCCATAAAAATAAGGCTACAAAGTCGACATTTCGTATGTACTTATATTTGCTAAAAATAAAGCAAAGCTCATAAATTTGCAAAAAAAAAAACCTTATTTAATTGGGATAGCATGTATCACATACATTAGTAATCCCTGTATATGTGCCACGCTTACAAATTATGAATAATTATGGTGGTTATGCAAAATTTAGAGTAAACTAAATAAAACTTTCTACTTTTATAAATATATATATATATATGAAAATGAATTATACTAGACCTCGTTTCTTTTTGGAACCCCAGGTTTCTAAATTGAATTTGAAATCATCTTTGTAACAGCGCACTGAATTAATAGGCTGAGAAGTTTTGCTGCTTGTATTGTCAGACATAATTTCATCTTTGTGTTTGTTAAACCGAATAGGTCGCTTATTATATAAGTTTCTTAATTTCTCCGATTCCTGGCTAAGGTCAACTAGTTTTCGTCGCGGTACGTGCTTTAAAGCTGTAACCCAATCATTAGTTTTCTTCAAATCCAACAGTATATTGGTTACTTGATTTAATGTAAGAGATTTGCCAGATCCTGATCCCCACTCTAAATATTGATCAAGTGGTAAACGTGCCATGCGTAAACCTAAACGTTTAGCCTTTGCCAATGACACTGGATTGTTATTTACCTACAAATCAACACATATTAAAAAATTTCTAAACATTTTCTTTCAATTTGTGAAATATACCATATCAACCACAGCCCCTATTATATATATATCATCAGGATTATAATGCTGGAGATCAGTACGACAATGTGGTGTTAAGTACACTAAATTCTCTTTGGGAAATAGTTCCGTGAAGCATTTAGTATGAACGTTTAAAGGAAATTCTGGATTTAGCATTGTGGGTACGAAACGTTGAAGACTCTTCATGCAGATACTTTCTAAATTCACATTGCAATAGTGCATATCGAATGGATCGTCGTGAGCACGATTCTCAGCAAAGCACAGCATTAATTGTTTGGCAGTATTTTCTGCTTCACGTTTATTCATGCAGTCATCATAGGAACAGTCTAACACAATTTTTGGCGAGAACTGCATAGCTCTTATTAATCTGTGAAAATATAAGATACACAGAGTTTATGTGATTAAGTGACGCTATTAATGCTGATCAATAATATATATCTATTTATATATCCCAAATCATGGTAATGGGGGAATAAAAACATACATATATATACCCCCCCTTGGATGGACAGACAGGTAGGAAGAAATTGGTTCAGTACTTGAAGCTGATTTTGTGGGCCCACCAAAACCTTTTACTAAACATTGCAAATGTTTGAACAAAGTGATGACTGATGGTTTAAAGTATTTACCTGCAATTCATCCAATGATTTATAGCTGCATCATATATTCTTAAAAACATTGAAACATGCCCTAATCCATAAATAATATGATCATTTTCAGCTCTTTCTTGCAACACTTTGTTTTTACATTCCTCGCCCGAAGCAGCCTTTTCTTCTTTTAATCGCTTTCGGTTTTCTTTTCGTATTTGCACTTGCCACAAATAAGCATAATATTTTAGGCGCGCACTTTTCGATTGAAGTGTCAAAATGTAGTCCCAGTGATTTTTTTTGAAAAACATTAAATCCGGTACGCGTCTGCCCTCTTGCCGAGCAATATCCACCTCCAATTGTAATACTTTTAAACGTTGTTCACACTCTTCAGGATTCAATTCATTAATATTATTGGCATTTTTGTTCAGCTCATCTGTGGCCGCATTTGTTGCTTTTACAAATGTTTGTTCATTTGAGAAGTTTTTGGACGAAAATGGAAAACCACAGAAGCGTGGGGATCCATTCACTTTCAGTACTGGCCATGCTTTCGTAAATTGGTACAATTTTCTCAACATATTAAATTATTTTAATAACTTTTTAACATGCGTTCTTGATTTAATGATGTTACAAATGAAAATGAAGTATTTATTTAAAGAGCTAAACATATTCACTGCAACATGTCGTGATTCGGAATTAGATTGCAAAACTTAACAGAAATATTTTTACATTTTTATAATTAACAAAAATACAAAATGTTAAGCGGAATTTTTTCCTCACATAATAAGAATAATTTATACGTCATTATTAAGCAGAATACTGCTTAAGAAACTGAGAGAGTTTCAAATTTGGCAAGTTCTCAGCAGCAGCAATGCAGCGTTGCAAGGATGAACTGCAAAGTATATGTTTGGTTAGACATTCTATTGTGCCATTCAGTTAATTTCGATATTAGATCTTGAATCGTGAAAACAACTTCTTGATTCGAAAATTGCTTGATTTTTTCGAACAGAGAAGAACGCATAATTAAGCGTAAAGTACCGCACTGTATTAGTTAATTAATAAATAATCTAAAATAAGATTTTATAAACAATGTCGTTAATTTGCGCAAGTAAGTAATAAAATTTTAATTCAAGTGTTGTTCAAAAACTAAGGTTAGGTTTAAAAAAAAAAAAAACTTTTAATTGTCAATGTATTCTAATTTAGTTACCAATGAAGTTCCGGACACACCTGTTATTTCCCCACATTCTGGTGCAGTTTTCGAGAAACGAATAATCGAAAAGTATATACTAGAATATGGCTGTGATCCCATCAGTGGGAAAGAATTAAAAGTGGAAGATCTAATTGAAATTAAAACGCCTCCCATAGTTAAACCTAAACCGCCTAGTGCTACCAGTATACCAGCTACATTGAAAACAATGCAAGATGAATGGGATGCATTAATGTTGCATTCGTTTACGCAGCGACAACAATTGCAAACTACACGGCAAGAGTTATCTCATGCTCTATACCAACATGATGCTGCATGTCGTGTGATTGCACGGCTTAATAAAGAGGTAGCAGCTGCACGTGAAGCTTTAGCTACTTTGAAGCCTCAGGCGGGTATAGGATCTACAAATGCTTCAATTACAACACTGCAGCCATCTATTGCTGCGGATGCTGGTGGAAATGCTACACAACCGTTAGAACAGGCTGGTATGAATGCTGAGATTATACAAAAGTTGCAAGATAAAGCTACAGTGTTGACGCAAGAGCGCAAAAAACGTGGTCGCACTGTTCCTGAAGATCTAGTTACTCATGAACAAATCAAAACCTTTATGACAATCGCTTCTCATCCGGGCTTGCATTCGGCCTCAATTCCTGGCATTCTAGCGTTAGATATAAATAGTGCCGATCACAGTAAGATTCTCACGGGAGGAAATGACAAGAACGCTACTGTTTTCAATAAGGACACAGAGCAAGTGGTGGCCATTCTAAAAGGTCATGCAAAAAAAATCACCAAAGTTATTTATCATCCTAATGAGGATACTGTAATAACCGGTTCTCCGGATACTACCATACGTATCTGGAACGTTCCTACCTCACAGACTCAGTTATTACTCAGATGCCATGACGGCCCTGTTACCGGCCTCTCTCTGCACCCCACAGGTGACTACATATTGTCAACATCATCAGACAAACACTGGGCATTTTCTGATATACGTACGGGTCGTTTATTAACAAAGGTTAGCTAAGGCAGTTTAGCTATGTATTTGCACATATATATATATATATTAATTTTTTATTATTTTAATATTTTAGATTATTGATACGGCCGAAGTAGGCCTGACCACTGCTCAATTTCATCCGGACGGTTTAATCTTTGGTACTGGAACTGATGATTCACAAGTTAAAATCTGGGATTTAAAAGAACAGAGCAATGTAGCCAATTTTCCGGGGCATACGGGACCTATTTCGGCTATTTCTTTTTCGGAAAATGGCTACTATTTAGCAACAGCTGCCGACGATGCTTGTGTGAAATTGTGGGATTTGCGGAAACTGAAAAATTTCAAAACACTCCAACTGGATGATGGCTACGAAGTTAAAGATTTATGTTTTGATCAAAGTGGAACATATTTAGCTGTAGCTGGAACTGATATCAGGTAAATATGTCTTCATTCCCTTTCTAGTACATAGAAATCATTCTTGAGATTGCTGTAAATGCTTCTTAAAATGTTCCATCCAATTGTGTAGGCGAATTTGTTGGATTAGAGCCTTGTGAGACTGTGTCTTATCTGTTTGACTGCGTTTTCGTACATCTCTCTCTATTCGCTGCCTCTGATTCACTGATATTTTCTCCAAATCTTGTAAAATTTTCTACAAATGTATAACATTTCTGTTAGAAAAGGCGTCATGAGTGGTTCTATTTATTGCTACTAATACCATAACATGCCATTGTAATTTTTCGACCATAACTAATACACTTTCATCAGCATTGGCAGTTCTTCTTGAGAATTGTTTACTACCGGAAGATATTCCAGGAATTCCTCTTGATCTATTTTCAAGTTTTTCTACAACAACTGGAACAATTGCATGCAAATTCCTTTGCAATTTACTATAATTTTGAAAAAGAGATTAAATGCAAAATTTTATAAGGAGATGATTGCTTGATTACTCTGTCTTTTCGTTCTTTTCAAATTTGTCCATTATTTTTAAGGCGCGTTTCTTCAAAGCTATTGATCTTTCTTTAAGGAATTCGGATTTTTTAAGTATTACCGGTTTTTCGGTCATCTGCTGGAAACTTTTCTCCTAAAATTTTTGTAAATTCTTTAGTACAAACACACATATATATATATATATAAAGAAAACTAACCGATTTTGTATGCATTATAAATATTAAATGATTCAATAGAGCTACTTGTGTCCATCCCCGGTAATAATTGAAAAATTTTTGTCGTGAAAGTTCAAATCCCTGAAGAAATTTAACGAAAGTAATTCGAGTTTTTTTTTTTATCATCTAAGATCTTACCTTAATCCATATATTTGCATTCAGATGATTTCGTTTTGCTAAATATGGACGAATTGTTTTATTCATAAAATCGTTAATAACTGTCAGATCTCTTTGCCCAAACTGTGTGAGATCAGCAATTTGTATATGAAGTATGTCATCCATTGTAATTTTTAAGCTGACGCCATTTTGTTCAATATCTTCCGGATCAATAATATCATCGAAATAACACTAGTAACAATAATATAAAATTAATAAATTTTACATATAAAGCGCACCACCTTACGATTAGTTTAAGAAGAAAAATAAAACGTCCGAATATTTCTTGAACTTCCATCATAACGCGTTGATGTTCAGCCATTGCTTCCTTAAGTTCGTCAGCGATTTTTACCTTTTGTAATTCTTCTAAACGTCTTTGAGCATCTCTCATTTCGTTGAAGGCTTTTTCCTCAATTTTATTAAGTGACTGGGCTATAAACTGTACAAGTAAAAAGGTTTGTATTCTGGAAGGTAGCCAGGAGGCATATTTTTCATTCACCTCGCTAATATTTATTAAATGCTGATAAATATGCTCTTGTTGGGCTTTTTGTTGTTGCTTTTCCAAACAATATTCTTTAGTGGCAAACACCAAAAACTTGGTCCGTACAACTTCACGCAATTTTAATATATCACTTAAGGAAAATTCAATATTATTCAAAGCATTGAACCATACGATAAATATGATATAAAAAAAAAAAAGAAAAGAAAACTTGCGTTTTTATGCGAAAAGGTTTTGAACGGTGTTGCAATCCAGCGTCCTTGGAATAATTTGGATCTATGGCTGTAGCAAGACAGGGGGCCGGTGGATTCCTTACAAGACCTTTCTATAAATTTTAATAAATGCAAGTGAAAGTGCAAGCTTTCTTAAACGAAACAGAATTCACATACCGCACCAAATTCATTTATGGTCAAATTGAGCGTCATAACCCGTCCATCTTCTTTTAAATCGGCACGTTCATAGGAATCTTTAAAAGAAAACTCATTCCTTAATGTAAAAGCAAAATGCATAAATATTAATTGAATGTACCTTCATATTTATGATGAACTTTATTCTTCAATCTACGCATTTTTCTATTCTTTGTCAAGAAATGTTGTTTTGGTGTAAATATCTTATAGTCATAGTTACCACCACTTGGAATTAAATGGTTTTTCTTTTTTCAGAGTATTTTTATGTAAACAGTGGCAAGAGTTGAAAATTTTTAATGACCATACAGCACTGGCTACAGGTGTCAGGTTTGGCAAACATGCTCATTATATTGCCTCGACTAGCATGGATCGTACGCTAAAGGTGTACGCCGTGGAATAGATGACAACAAATTTCATAAACGCGTTTATTCATTTCAATAATATATATATAACTCATAAAAACAAGCAGTACATACAATAAATATAAAGTTTATTAAGAATAATTAAATTAATCATAATGAAATTGATTCATGAGGTGGCAATTTGTTTTAGGGGGCCCTCCAAGTATGTGGCCAATGCCATAGCTTTTTGTTTAAGCAATCCCAAACCAACCGTCTCTTTAGCATACAAGCATAATAAAATGCTGGCCACCTGTATAATAGAACTGTTACATTATATATAACGTTTAGGGGGGTATTGCTAGAACGTACCTGTGTAACGGCCACATGGCCACATTCACAATCCAGTAATACAAAGGTTAAGCGGTCTTCTCGGAACGCATTGCGGCCGTGTTTTTCATAAGCTGCCCATATATTACTAGAGATGGCCGCTGTCACTCTAGCATCTTTATCCTTATCACCATAACCTGAATAGGCCAATAGAGCTCCTTCTTGACTCAGCAGCCTAAAAACATTAAGTGTATGTGTAATTAAAGAAAAACAACATCACTCTTCATCCATACAAAGTATTTAGAACACCTCCCGTATTAGCTTGGCTAAGAACTTGGGACAAAGCTTTAGGTTTTAACATTTTTTCGATTTTTCTTTTTTGTTTAGTTATTATACAGTAAAAATTTAAGCAAAATATATAATTCAGTGCAAATGCAAATGCAAATGCCTTTTATTAAATACATAATGCAATATTTCATGAACCTAGGTGGCGCTCAGCTCTTTGGCGACATCTAGAGAAAATATTTAAAAGTTAAAAATTATACAAATAATGTGCGATGTTTTTATATCATCCACATAATGGCGGATACGCTAAGTTTATCATTCCGTTTGAAATTTGGTATGTATTCTATAAATATTTATTACATGGCAGGTCAGACACGCCTACTATATTCAAAAAAACATATTCAACGTAAAACTAGACTTGCAAGATGATACATAATACATACACTATTTTTAGAGGGTGCAGTATATATATGTATATGCCAAGCCCACACGGAGTGTATTTAAGCTGCGGCCTAAATTTAGTTTTCTTGTTATACATGCATGATTTTCACAATTATGACCACAAGAATGTTGACGAACTTGCTCAGCTTATAACTAGAAAACTACTGCTCCGATTTTGGTCAAATTTTTTGCAAACATTTGGAAATTTCTCTAGCTTTCCGGGGATATATAATTAATGGGCGTGGCACCGCCCATTTGCTTAAAAAATTACTTTTTTTAATTATATCTTGTTTATTAGCTAAATGGGTGGCGCCACGCCCACAAAATATACTTCATTTGAAAGCTGAATTTATTTACAAGCTTACACAAAAAGTTTGAACAAAATCCGTCCAGCCGTTTCCAAGTTATAAGGGTTTAAAAAATACCTTGAATCCACATTTACTTACTGAGCAATTAAGAGCGCCTGGTATTTTTCACACTTTTTGATATTCTTGTGATTTTTAAAACGCGACCACACACACACAAACAAGAATGAATGTGATTTTGCTTGGCTTATATCTAGACAACTACTGCTCCGATTTTGGTCAAATTTTTTGCAAACATTAGGAAATTTCTCTAGCTTTCCGGAGATATCTAATTAGTGGGCGTGGCACCGCCCGTTTGCTTAAAAAATGACTTTTTATTAAATATTTCTTGTTTATTAACTAAATGGGCCGTGCCACGCCTACAAAATATACCTTATCTGGAAGGTGAATTAATTTACAAGCTTCCACAAAAAGTTTGAACAAAATCCGTCCAGCCGTTTCCAAGTTATAAGGGTTTAAAAAATACCTTGAATCCATATTTACTTACTGAGCATTTCTGAGCGCCTGGTATTTTTTACACTTTTTGATAATTTTGTGATTTTTAAAACGACGATCACACACACACAAACAAAAATGATCGTGAACTTGTTTAGCTTATAACTAGACAACTACTGCTCCGATTTTGGTCAAATTTTTTGCAAACATTAGGAAATTTCTCTAGCTTTTCGGAGATATTTAATAAGTGGGCGTGGCACCGCCCCTTCTTTTTAAGAAAGGAAGTTTCTTATAAAACATGTTGTTTACCAACGAAATGGGCGATGCCACGCCCACGGAATAATATATATTATTTATTATAGGAAATGAGTTAGGTATTTAACAGCAAAGCCCAATAATGTGTTTAGTTAAGTAGTTAAATTTTAAAAATTTTATTTAATCATAAGCTTGTTATAATGTTTAACGTGTTTAATAAAGTATATATAAGCAGAATTCATTTTTGTACTCGCATTTACGTTGTAGTACTCCATTCTGTGATGCTGTTTTGAAATTTTGGTATATCTCTCTCAAAAATTATTTAAGGTTACCTTAGCGTTACTGTTTCTATTAGCTTGTCCACGTGGTTACGTTTACATGTATCTTTTTATATCCTACACCGCAATGATACAAGGGTATGTTATGTGGATGTTTTTAACTAAAAACACACAAATGTTCCAACCAAATCCTTCTGTCCGGCCATGTATTTATTATAATCACCCTACAGATGTTGGATATTTTTAAACGAAATTTGGCACAGAAACGTCTTTTGAGCCAAAGACGACTAAACTAATAAAGGACCTGAAATGTTCTATTTTAAAATAAAGTTCGATTCACCATTTTTTAATACAATACAATTTGATAAATACTTAATTAGCTAAATAATTGACTGTGCCAAATGTGGACTTAATCGGACTTCACGTTTAACGTTTTTTTACAAGTGATTTATATATGACAGTCTCTCATTTAATGATACAATTCAACTAATTGTAAAAGAAATTGTGGAAGTGGGGCAGAGTGTTAAATGGTCAGCCAGTACCGACTATACTATTTTTTCTTGTTGATTTCAATTTTATAGGTAATAAGAAACCAAAACAAATCTGTTTTGAAAAGAACTTAGAATAAATGTTTAGCTAACAAGAAGCTTTCCCTATCTAAAGATAGCGTTAAAAAAGCCAATTTAATAAAAGAAAACTGGAAAGTGCTTATTCAATCCCGAGTAGTCTTCCAGATACGTCTGGGGTTTGCGATTGTTGAGATTGTTCATTTTGATCGCGTTGGGGTGGCAAGCGATTTACGAAACGTTCAGGTATGCCCAAATGAAGTAGGGTATCTCTATTATATCGGTGCAGATTGCTATTATAAAATGTTATAGCATCCCAACACATTTCGGTAAGTTTCGGAATAGTCATCCACATCTTGAAAAGGTCATTGCGTCGACGCATATCTTTTTCGCTATACTCGATGCCACCGAATATGTACATGCAACCATTGTTGGCATGTGCGGCCGAATGGAAATATAAGGGGCGGGGAAGTGTAGCACTATGTATTTTCCACCATTGCTTTGTACGTAAATTAAGCTTCCATATATCATCGAAATAAGTGGTAACATCACCCTGAAATATAAAGCGCAAAAGGATTTGCTTCTATTTTTACAAGATCGTAACGTGTTATACCTGCAAACCACCTGTAATGAATGCCTCTACGTCGCCATATGACGTTTTGTATTGCACGCAAGAGAGACATTTGCGTGGTTTAGGGAAGCCTGCATTATGGGCTGTTGAAGCTGTTCGATCGGGAAGCGTATCAATATATTCCCACTGGTTAGTGTGCAAATTAAAAGCAGGTAATTGTTGTAAAGCAAACACAGCGTTAGACGTTCCACCGCCCAACACGTATATATAATTGCCATCATAAACGACTTCATGTCTATAGCGACCTTCAGGATCGTCGCGCACATCTGGGCGGCATATGTACACATTCTCCCAAACTCTATCCAATAGATTTAATCGATATATGTCACAAGTGTAGTCAAAGCCAGTTGTTCCACCAATTGTATACAAGTAATCATTATGTATCACAACGGCAGGTCCATACTGAGCGGTTGGAAAATCACCGGACGTTTCTAAACGCATTACTTGCGGTTTTTCATTAATCGTAAATATATGGCAATCATTTGAACAAGTTTCACCAAAGGGATATCCCGTCCCGCCGTGTGACTAAAAGTAAACTTATTCAATTATTACAAAAACTTTTTCCATATCAAGCGGTATTAAGTGTGGCCAATATCCCTTGTTGCCTAAACAAATTGCTTTGTAACTTAATGTAAAAGACTCACCAGTAAGACGTTGTTGTACAACACCATGGCATGAGAGGCCAACTCCTTGGGCATATTTACATCGTCTGCATTTAATAATAATTTCCAACGTTTCGTTGCAAAATTGTAGGCCCACAGTTCTTGAAATAGCATATAAGAATTACGACGCGATATACTTGGTGGCCTATTCGGATTATAACCGCCCAGGGAATATAGGTGAGATTCCGAGGCAATAATGCGATGTCCACTGCGGGCTGTAGGATATTGGCTGGGATCACATATTGACTTATAGTTACACTTGTACAGATGTAATGGCTTAAACTTATAAATCTGTTCTGTACGATTTTGCACAAAATAACGATGGAATCGTTTTAAAGTGCAGACACTATCTTCTTCACCGCCATCAGTGTCCATCCAACCGATGATGTCAACAGGATCCAATCCATAATCTTCATCATCATCATCAGTCTGATTATCCACGTCGCTACCATCTTCATCATCATCATCAGCATATTCTTCGTCAGAACTATCCTCTGTATCGGTAGCATTTGCAATATCCATTGGTATGTATTCATCATTAGCAACCACATCCAGTTCCTCATGTAAATCATCTCGTTCCACAATTTGCTGCTGTTGCCCTTGTTCTTGCCCTTGTTCTCTGCCATCATTATCCATAATTGGAAAACCTCTTAAGTATGTGTATGTGCTATGTATAAAGGTAGCAATATGGCCTTCTAGATTATTTATAAAATTCAGTGCAAAAATAACCACTAAGTTTAATATTTTCATCACAAGTAACCCAACCCGTCTAACAAATTTTTATATATTATTTTTAATACATTTAAAGATGTCGAAAAATTTATATATT
The DNA here is from genome assembly GCA_963978525.1 of Ornithomya fringillina. NCBI lineage: Eukaryota > Metazoa > Arthropoda > Insecta > Diptera > Hippoboscidae > Ornithomya > Ornithomya fringillina. The sequence goes on along the minus strand of OZ021694.1, from coordinate 2,353,528 downwards.
TTTTTATCAAGATTTTCACTTAGAAAGAACGTAATAAATGAAAACATCTGGCAAAGTTACAATGAAATAATGAATAATGTGTGTGAGGTTGTCAAAGAAGAATAACAAGGAGAAAAAAAAAAGCATAAAGGTCCAAACTAAAATACCCACCATCATTAAATAGACATTTCCTATCCTAAAACGCATCGAAAAGGACACAACTTTGAACAGACTGAGACGAAGACGAAAAAATTCCCATCTAAAACGATCCATTTCCACAGACGACTTCCTTACCTTTATTTTTTAACTTTTTGATGGAGCAATTGAGTGATTTCTTTCAAACTTTAAGTCAAAACTTTTTCTTTGCGCCTACTTTCTTTTCAAAATATAAACTTTTAAATAAAAAATTTAAAGTTTTTTTTTTTTTTGTTTTATAAATTAATAAAAGCCAATCAACGTTACTTTAGAAAACTTTTAAAAATCAATTTGTAAGTTTCTTTTTTTGGATATTTCTATTTAATATATATAAATTATTAAATTTTTTTGGGTCTCAGCCATTTAAATAACTTAATATTTTCTTCGATGAGGTGTCAACTCCTTAATAACTCCTTGTGGGGCAAAAACTTGTTGATAAAGTTCGTTGATATGTTGTTGTATATATTAATATTATGCAGTGCTGCAGTAATGCATTCAAACCCAAACGTATATTATGCAGTTTATCGCTGCACTGATATCTAAAAATAGTAAACGCGTATGATGAAGTAACAAATTAAAAAATTAGGTAAAAAATAAATTGAAAATAAAAATATATCTAAAGAAATACAATAAGTTTTTTGTAAAAGCAATACTTGTAAAACAAATGTCAACATATGCGTTGCGTTGCATAGATTGTGCTTGGGCCCTAATGTATCGACTCAATGCGTTCATGCTATTCAACTCTCTTTTTGCCAGGGGCACAATTATACGTCCCTATAATATACTTAGTTTTCTTGGAAATTGTTTATTCAAGTGTTTTTCATTACACAAGGTATAAATTAACCAATGTCTTGGATGTTAAATTGTAAAAAAATAATAAGCCAGAATGTATATTAAGGCAAAAGTTCTGTGTATATATTTATGTGATTGCGGTGTATTTAAGTTTAGTTGATCTAGTGTAAAGGTAATATAATATCTTTAGTGCTTCTTTATAATCATGAGTAATTTACTTTTTTATTAGCTTCCTAATATTTATTTCTAGATTGTGTTAAAAATGGGAAAAAATCAATTATAACCACGTAATCGTAACCTTAAACAAATACATTTACCAATACTAAGAGGAAGTAGAGCTAACCATCATCACGTTTATAAAATCTTTCCCCAGTTTAACATAATTAATAATAATAGTAATTACTAACGGTAATTATAACAAATTGACTTTTATATATAAATATTGTAAATTATTATGTTCCGTTTAGTAGGTTGCAAAAATATAATATGGAAAATAAAATAGTAAATTATATTACAACAACAATGACCCCAAAAATGGCAAATGAAGATTCAAATGAATCGGGAAACACGGTAACAAATACTACTAATTCAATAAAAGTGAAAAGTATAAAATCGGAAAGTCCTCGACGTAATCTACAATTGAGCAAAATTAAGAACGGCGACCAACATAAACGTGTATATAAAATAGTACTTACAGGAGGTATGTGTTGTGTTATTGAATCACATGTATAAAATTTATGTGTGTGTATAAACTTATTTTATTTTATTCAATATTCACACACACGCAAAACACAAACGGTTTCTTATTATCTGCACTACGTATGAAAGCTTCTATACATTCATACGCACACATGTAATATACATATAATGGCAATGTCAAGGTCATTTCAGCTTACAGAGCTGTTATGCAATGCAATGTTCAATATGTTTATATTGTAAAATGTTAATCATGCGTATTAAACAAAAGATATCTTTATTTAAAGGTCCTTGCGGTGGCAAGACTACTGGACAATCACGGCTGTGCACGTTTTTTGAAAATCTCGGTTGGAAAGTAAGTACGTTTTTTTTTTATTTTTTTTTAATGTTTAATAATTTTATAGAATAACATTGCAAAATAAGGAACACATGTACTGAAGTACCGCTATTAAAAATTATTTTTATCAAGAAAGAACCAATTAAAAAAAAAACAACAAAAACAACAAAAAACAAAAACAACAACAACATTTACTATAATAAATTAAAAAATTTTGCAAATGCAATATATATTCTTATAGTACAACAATGCTTGTACACATATATACTATGTACTATGCATACAGACCTATATCTATGTAGTTTTTAAAGGCAAAACTAGGACACAACCAAGAAATGAGTTTATTCATATTTTCAGGTATTCCGTGTGCCTGAAACGGCTACCGTACTCCTCAGGTAAATGTTGTCATTATAAATGTCTTAAACTAATTAGAAGTCAAAATTAAAAAAAAAAAACATTTCCCAAACTCACAAGCGAATGTGGAGCATATATAATTTGATCATAACAAGTCTTGTTTAAGATGTTGCTTATTCCTTCGTTAAAAAAAAAAGAAAAAAAAAATTGGAAAAATTTGGAATATGAGTTAATTTTTTCTAATCTTTTTCTTACTCTCTTATGTGTAATTCCATATAGTGGTGGAGTGAAATTTTCGGATCTCACAGAGAAAGAAGGTAACCACTGCCACTCTTATTGTTATTTGTTCCATGAAAAAGCAAACTTACTCAACCTTTTTTTTTTTTTATATTTAGCCTACAAATTCCAAGAGAATCTTATACGGACCATGATTCAAATTGAAAACACATTTTTCGAGTTGGGAAATTCCAGCAAACGCAACTGTTTAATTATATGTGATCGCGGTATAATGGATGCAAGTGCTTGTGAGTGAGAATGTAGTACAGAGCTTTGATGGAATTAAGTTACCTTTATATATATATTTTCTATATAGATATTTCCAAGGAGAAGTGGGAAAAAATGATGTCCACCAATAATTGGAATTCAATTGAAATGCGTGATAATCGCTATAATCAAATATTACATTTGGTTTCAGCAGCCAATGGTGCTGAAGAATTTTATACAATTGAAGTAAGTGGAGGGTGTTTAAGAAATATCGGCGTTAGTGTATCATATTTTAGTCATTATTGTTATGTATAATTTATATGAAATTTAGTTCGTTGTGTGATCATTAATTAGTAAAAATATAGCTCGCGATAATCATAGCTAATCATAGAAGCTGCCGAGAGATTCCTCTTTAAAAATATCTCTCCTTCTAAGTATAAGATATGTTTTTTTTCTTTCTGAAACATTTTGTTTTTGAACTCTATTTGAAATTAAAATATGAATTATTTCCACGATTACTTCAAACATATTGTAAGAGATTGGAAAAACTAATCAAGGTAACAATAAACAACAGCTTTATATATTCCGGATTTTATTTGGTATAAAGCTAGTCGTCTATTTATACTCACCATTATGTATATGGGGAATATTGAGTCGATCTAGTCACATTTGTCTGTACGTCCGTGTTCGAGTGTTCGGTGGTAATCACTATCCTTATCTCAAAAAAATATATAGAAATCTATTGAAACTTTCAAGAAGTGTTGGTAGTTTTCATACCCAGTTTGATATTGAAATTAAGCAAAATTGTTCAATTACAATTTAACAACTGAAAAAGGAGCATTTTTTTTAAGTAAACTTTCCGCACTTTTTATAAAGTATAGAAGATGCATTGACATTCTATTCTCGGGATAATGTGGTGGGTGTACAAGATTTGGCGCAAGCCAAACATATTTTTTTTTACTTATTAATGCTTGTTGGTTGTCGTGTAATTCAAGCTTCGTTCAAGTCAAGTTGGTTCATTGTATTTTATTTACAATATTAAAAAGTCATATTTCTATTACATATAGGAACATGCTTGTCGTTCAGAAGGATTAGATTTAGCTCGTGAGCTGGATTATAAAGCTGCAGCCGCTTGGGTTGGCCATCCGTATTTTGATGTAATTGACAATTCGACCGACTTTGAAACTAAAATGAATCGTTTAATTGAAGCTGTCTGTCAAAAACTGGGAATCGATATTGGTGATCGTTTGTTGGCCACTTCAAGAAAATTGAAATATTTGGGCAAGTTTTTAATTCCTTTCTTACTTTTACTCAATTATATAATAATATAAAATATATTCAAAACAAAACGTTCGGCGATGGAGGCCACTTGATTGTTATTATTGTAGTATCTTTGACGTCTTTATTCTTTTATCTAATTAAACAATTAATTTACAGTTTCGTCACTACCACCAGACACGGCATTTCCACCCTTTCAAGACTTTGATGTTGAACATCACTATTTGCAATCATCAGGACCAAAAGTACAAGCGCGACTACGCAAGCGTGGCCAAAATAATCACTGGAGCTATATACATACTATACGGCGACCTAATGTGCACGGCCAGTCACGTATCGAAGTCAAAACCCAACTAACACAACGTGATTACATTAATTTGCTGGCTCAACGAGACGATGCACATTTTACAATTTATAAAAAGCGTCGATGTTTTCTTGTCAACAATCAATATTTTCAGTTGGACATTTATAAGGAGCCCACCCATCCACGGTGCATTATTATTTTATAACTTTCGCTGATTTGTTATCTTTATTAAAAGATATTGTATTTTTTTTTTTTAAATATTTTTTGCAGATGCAAAGGATTAATTCTGTTAGAAACGTATTCGTCGTTGTCGGGTGAGGTTTTGAAAAATTGTTTGCCAACATTTTTAGATATTGTTAAGGAAGTTACCGGTGATCCCAACTATTCTATGTTTAATCTGTCATTAAAAGAAGATTGGAGTATAACAAAAAAATTTTGTCACTCTCTGCATGGTAAGGATAGATGTAATCATTATGATAGCCCCAACGAATAGAGCAGATTCATTTGTTTTCTTTGATTGAAAAATAATGCCAATTGGAAAATTGCGTCCATCAAAGTGCATTGAGCGTTCACATAAACTAATCGAATACCAAAGTCAGAGCAACGTTAAAGCAAAATTACTTTTACATAATTTATAAATTTTTAGTTTATAGCAACAATAATCCCAATTGTACATTTTATATAATTTATAAATTTTTAGTTGTAGCAACAATTTTCAAAATGTATTTTTATATTATTTCACATGTATGTAACAGAAAGAGGCGTCAGAGATTCCCTAAATTATATGTTATCCCGATCAGCATAAATTATCTGAGACGATTTAACAATGTCGTGGCGTCTGTCTGTTGATTTAACGTTAATGGTAGCAATAGTTGAGATATCAACAGATAGTCTATTTAAGCATTTTCCTAAACGATAAAAATCTGTTTATTATTCAAAAAAGTTGAGCTATGAAGTTTTGTGCACTTGTACAAGACCAGTCCATTCATCAATGTTCTAAAAAGGCGGGGGGCGGATAACAGGCGCTCACAATTTACAAAAAAAACCTTTTTGGACACCGCAGCCCACTTGCATGTTCATACGCAATACATGCTTTATTTGAAGGTGTAATCAAATACCTCCAATGCCAAGGACTTGCGTTTATATGCAGAGGGTATCTAAGATTTGGCCAAAGTCAAATTTACGTACAAATTTACTTGTTCGTTTTCTGATTGTATCATAGAATGTAGTGATAGCTTAAAATATACAAATACATCCTTTACTAACAAATACTATAAATTCATTTGTGTAAATTAGTGATAGATAGTCTTTGGTCTTTTATTTGACATTAGTCAACACAAACCTGGATCATTTCGTCGAAATGTACGTAAGGCTGAGAAGGAAAAGGAAAAGTTTTTCTCTTAACGTCTACACTTTGTAATCAATCTACATAAAGATATATTTACTTCACCAAGAATATGGCGTCGGAGATGCTACAAAGTGTATTTATTCTAAATCAGCATCGAATCTAGCCAAGTCTGTCTGTCCATATGTGTGTGTTTTGTGCTAATAATCACTTTCCGGTATAAAAGATATATTGATTTATATATATACTCATTAGAGAGCTTTGGTATCTAGTTGGTGGGCTTTTTTTTTATTTGTTTTTAGTCATTAACTTAATTTGGAAACGATGTTTTTGGTTTACATGAGTTGTGTTCTTTTTCTTATAGAACAATAAATAAAAGAAAGAAAAAAAACATTATAAAATAAAAAATAAAACAAAATCATTATGGCCCTATGGCCTTTCCTTCTTAATCATACTGTGCAAGCGAATCTTGATTATTCTTTTTTTGAATATAAAATATAATTTTTTCAAATTAAAAACTTTCATGTAGCAAAAGAAACAGAAAATATTGTTAACTGTTCGCTGAATTTTATGTCACTCAAGTGCATTTTTTATACCCTCCACATAATATGGAAGGTATACTAAGTTTGTCATTCCATTTGCAACGCCAAGACGGAGGGACTCTACAAAGAGTATATGTTTATTTCTGACCTAGACATGTATGTCCGTCTGTCCATCTATTGTTGGCATTCTTACCGTCGTAAATTTTGAAATATTAAGCACAAATTTTGTACAGATTGCTAAAGAGCCACGCCTACAATCAAAATCAATTTGTCTTCCACAAAAACTTTGCTATAAAGTTGAAAATTGTTATACATATTTATAATTACCCTATTCATTGACGTGCCAAAAATGGATGCGGTCAGTATTCAGCGCAAAAATCAAGCTTGCAAACTGATGATTGATGATACATACACCATATTCAGGAGGGCGTATTCAGGCACTTGCCACGCTCACCGCTTATATGTAGATGTGGAGGGTATTTAAGATTTGACCTAAGCCAATTACAAAGTTTATACTCTTAACAAAAATTGTACTTAAAATTCTTTCTTTTTTACAATTAATACATTACCTATTTATGTTGTATATATTTAGTTTTGTTTATAATTGCAAATGATACAACTACACATATATCTCTTCGTAGAAGTCACTTGATTTTATTTAGCTTTACGATTAGAGTGTCGACAGCTTTGTGAATACGAACTGTTAACAGGTAGCCAATAATGAGAGATGGTAAGATAACAAATGTGTTCAGGGCTTCGTAAATGAAACGTGGCGCAAATATTTTCCATACCATCAAATGTCGACAATGTACTGTGCACGCTAACATAGAACAGAAAACCTAAAATACATGATAACATATTATTAAAACATACATAAAATAATGTAAAACAAATTAAAATAAGTTAAAAGGACACCCACCCATCACAAAAGTTTAAAAAAATGTGAAAAACACTTGGTGCTCAGAAATGCTCAGTAAGTCAATCTAGATTCAACATACTTTTTAAACCCTTATAACTTGGAAACGGCTGGACGGATTTTGTACAAACTTTTTGTGGAAGCTTGTAAATTAATTCAGCTTTCAAATGAAGTATATTTTGTGGGCGTGGCACCGCCCATTTAGTTAATAACAACATAAAGAACAGCCCATTTTTGGGACATTGAACGCACTATTTATAAATATGGCACCTATACTATATTTTTGTGCCTGATAGATGGACATGGCTAGGTCGACTCAGAATATTATACGTTTCCTTCTCGGTGTTGCAAAGAAAATGACAAATATGAAAAATCTTCTACACATTACAAAATTCTCACCTTTAAGCCTTGTAACATAAATATTTGGCAGGCCAGTTTGAAGATGGCCCCGAGGAAAACATATTCTTGCTCGAACAGGACCAGTTCACCTCGAGTCATATCAAAGCCAAGATATTCATATGAAATATCACTCAGGGTTCGCTCCGTCAAAGATATATTTTGCTTCGTTAAACGTTGCGTAAACATTTCGGATTTGTGCTGGTCGCAATTACTTTTTATGAGTTTTGGAAAAAGCGCAAATATTGAAAATGTTTCTGTGCTAAGCAAGGTGTACGTGCAAGAGAATAATATCGGTCCGCAAAATGTGTTTAGAATAATTAAAATGCCAGATATAAAATTTGACTGGCCAATGCCGGTACTGCGGCCTACGAAAGCAGCACGCCAATCAATTTGAGACAATGTAGTTTGATGCGAAGTAACAAAAAAGCAGAGATGTGATAGCAAAAACCAACTGGTGATCATGGTAAATGTGGGTTGTATGCAGGATTCTATAAAAAAAGAAAAAAAAAATGAAAAAATTATAATATATTCCCTACGGAGATGCTTTACAATAATTTACCAAAATTTGAGGCAGTTCGAAAACGTAAAATCGAATGTACATAAAGCAGTACGGTGGCGACGCAAATGCTTATAATTATGCCTATCGAAGCCTTCGGCTCTAATAGGACAATCAGTACCATGGCTAGGAAAGTGCTAAACGATAGCACAACCGATGAATAGATGGTAGCCAAACCATACACCACTGGTATGTCGTGGTTATGTTCGGCATCGTCACCATCATATAAACGTTTCATTTTCTTAAATAATTCCGGCACAATATTATCTCCAGAATTGAATGCGAATGTTTTGGTTTTCTTTGGAGGTAAAACATACACCATCAAAGGTGCAAAGGACACAACAATAATCTGTATAGCCAGCAGGGCGTATATAATTAATGCTGTGGTATCGATATGTGTCCTCTGTATACTTTTAATTGCACTGCTTGTCAATATTATGTGACCGCCAGCACAAATGCTGGCTACGGTGGGACCATAACGAGCTATTAAAACGTTAATGGAATTACCCGTCAAGTTGCCACATGCTCTCAAGTAGAGGCGGGTCAGGGTTGTGTACAAAACAATTGCTACCACCGAGAGTACATAAGAGTTGCCATTAAATGTGCGTTTTAATGAGAAACTCCTTGTCTTGTAAGTATTGTTGATGCTGGTGCTGCTGTTATTTATGTAATCCATACAGTCTCCTTGTTCTTCGCGACAACGTAACAGCGTAAAACCAAAGCGTAATAATATGATAGCTACGGCACAAGCCATACATGATTTAAATGCTGTAGACTGAAGTAATAACGAAATTCGAAACTTTGGTTTCATTTCCACCCGTGCAGTCTTTTGCAGTAACTCGTACAATATTAGAAATATCAATGCCACCAATAGATAGGATAGTATTTTAGCCTCATGAATGATGAAACTGTTCGAGAAGTACACACTAAACATAATCAACAGAATAAGCCGTGTGAACATATTGTTAAATTTCTTTACCCTCGACCAATTAGTAGCAATGGCCTGCCAGTTTTGCGTGATGTGAAAAACCATTACCATTGTACTAATGGCATTCGTAAAGAATATAACGCCATGCTCTTCCGTCTTAAATGAAAAATTCCTATAGTAACGGTATCCGAATACTCCAGCAGCAAAATTTAATAAGTACGTGTAGCCAACTTCTTTGGGGGTGAATATCCGATAAAAATCAAGCGGTTGCAAATTATTAATTAGTAGAAATATTAAAAATATCGGTAAAAACGTGGCTAACAGGCCTTGAGACATTTGTGTTGCATCGAATTTAACCCAAATTTTACGGCAGGTGTCCAGAATTTCTCTCAAATACTTGTTCAAATCAGTTATAAATGATCTATAAGCGGCTTCATTGTACACAGTTTTTGCACGATGCGTTAACAAAATAAAGGCGGATTCCATTTCTTCCAATTTTTCCTCATTAAACGTACGTTTATTCTGTAGAGCATAACTGTGAAAATATGTATAAATTTGCTTTGCATTTTGCCAAGCATGCAGTAGAACGGTTTGATATTTGGCAGCATACGGAATGACAACATCGGGTACAATATTGAAATTAATCAGACCCAAGTTGGAATAGGGAATTGGTATGCCAAGGATGGTAGCTAAAGTTGGTACAATATCAATCTAAAAAAATAAGCACAAAACACAAAAAAAAAATGTGAAACCAACTAAAAAAATTATCAAAATTTTCCAGTGGTTTTTACCTGTTGCAACAAGTTGACATCTGAACCGAATTGATTTGTGAGAAATTTTTTTTGTTTTGAATGTGCAAAGAGAAGGGATATAGTTTCATCGTCTGAATCGCCACCATGATCGCCCGAAGCAGTCATGCCATGATCACCCATCACAAACAATGTCGTATCATTATCCATACGCTTTATAACGTTCCTAAAACGAAAAGAAAAAGGAGCATTTAACATTTGACTGCGATTCTGATATGTAGTTACCGTATCACATCATCCATTTCAGTTAATTTGCGAGCCATTTCTATATGTAGAGGACCATATTTGTGGCCACAATGATCCACACCCAGAAAATGAGCTATTAGTACTTGCCAATCAGTCTTTTCCATTTCATCGTTTAAGTGCTTTTTAACATTATTATCGACTGTATCCAAATCGAAAATATTAAAACTGGGAAATGCGTATGAACGTAAAAATTGTCTTGGATATAAATCTGTCCATGTGGAATCACCTAAAAACACTACCGGCACATGATTGCGTAACATTTGATCGATGATGTTATCTTCATTGATTTCAGGCGTAGCAAAATTGGAACCAATATCAACAAAGGTGGGCAGGCTACCGGTCGTTAAACCTTTAATGCGTTGCAACGTTGTGGTCGGTGGATCTGCTTTAAATTTTAAGAGACGTGTATGCTCCGGCATTAGTGTTAACAGTTCATTCATAATACAAAGTTTGTTTACGTAAGGTAGTGGTTCCGAGAGGTTTTTATCGCATAATCCAAACTCATACTTTAGTGCATCTATCAATAGTATAATAACTTTGGATTTTTTTGGTAAACATAGCTCCGCTGATGAATTTACATCTTTGAATATTTCTTGTACCACACTCTCATTTATGTAGGTTTCCTTTAAAGATATATATATTGAATTTATATAAAACATTAAACTTATTACTTACGCTACTATTAGGTGGGAATATAGGTCGACAGTTGCTTATATCCAATTTGGATATCCGTGACAATAAGAAACCTCTGGAGAACAATAAAACGCCGGTCGCTATTAGATATGCTAACCAAATCAGCACGAAAGCATAACTTAATGCAAATCTCATGGTCTTAATATATTTGCAGAATTAAGAATGCTTATTATTTTATAAAATTACTAAAACGCCCACTTATCTCTAACAATTTTCTTTCTAATATTTTTATACATTCGACGCTGATTTTTAATAGAGAATACAACAGAGATCTCCAAACTAACGCGAGCGGCTCTCGTTGACATTTTATGCGAACTGTCAAATAAACAGGTATATTTTACATATAAAATAATTTAAATATATAAAAATTTATTTTTATATATAATAAATAATTCTTTCACTCTATTCCCCAAATGAAATAACTTAATAACTCGTTATTTCCCTTTTAAAATTTTTCTCTTCGGAGTGTATCTCTTTTTTCCTTCATACAACGTTGCCACTATGCCAAAAAGAATTTCGTGGAAAATTTTTGTTGCTAACTTATCGTACGTTAAGAATAAAAGCAATTGTTAGTAAAACACGAGGTCGATCTCCAACAGATCATTTAAAATAAAACGTTTGCGGCAATATTATAGCTCGTAGGCTTTAATAATTTATCCATTAATTAAAAAAAGTGTTTTACGAATAAAGTATTAATAAAATAATTAATAAATTTGTGTTATAAGTGTAAATGTTTAAAAGTAATATTATAAAATTATTCCAAAAAAATTTAAGCACAACTTGCATAAAATATACCAACGGAAGTGTGAACTGAGATATTTTGTCTAACGAAATATATGGACAGAAAACGCTAGTAATTTCTAGATTAACAATGTGAAAAAGTGTGATCATATATATGTATATATGAAAGTCTTTACATATTGGTGCATTTTTTTTCCTTGAAAATCGTACTGAGTTCAAGCTGACATGGCGTACGTAAATATTAACCAATACTAGTGCATGTGATGTGTTCCTGTTCCTTTGTTCCGCTACTGTGGTTCAAGTCAACATCTTGTTTCCGTTATTTATGTATAGTTGTTTGTATCTCTGCAATTTTTACTTTGTTCCTTTGGTTGCTAACTTATCGTACGTTAAGAATAAAAGCAATTGTTAGTAAAACACGAGGTCGATCTCCAACAGATCATTTAAAATAAAACGTTTGCGGCAATATTATAGCTCGTAGGATTTGATAATTTATCCATTAATTAAAAAAAGTGTTTTACGAATAAAGTATTAATAAAATAATTAATAAATTTGTGTTATAAGTGTAAATGTTTAAAAGTAATATTATAAAATTATTCCAAAAAAATTTAAGCACAACTTGAATAAAACATACCAACGGAAGTATGAAATGAGATATTTTGTCTAACGAAATATATGGGCAGAAAACGCTAGTAATTTCTAGATTAATAATGTGAAAAAGTGTGATCATATATATGTATATATGAAAGTCTTTACATATTGGTGCATTTTTTTTCCTTGAAAATCGTACTGAGTTCAAGCTGACATGGCGTACGTAAATTTTAACCAATACTAGTGCATGTGATGTGTACCTTTTCCTTTGTTCCGCTACTGTGGTTCAAGTCAACATCTTGTTTCCGTTTTTTAAATACAGTTGTTGTTTATATCTCTGCAATTTTTACTTTGTTCCTTTGGTTGCTAACTTATCGTACGTTAAGAATAAAAGCAGTTGTTAGTAAAACACGAGGTCGATCTCCAACAGATCATTTAAAATAAAACGTTTGTGGCAATATTATAGCTCGTAGGCTTTGATATTTTATCCATTAATTAAAAAAGTGTGTTACGAATAAAGTATTAATAAAATAATTAATAAATTTGTGTTATAAGTGTAAATGTTTAAAAGTATTATAAAATTATTCCAAAAAAAATTTAAGCACAACTTGAATAAAACATACCAACGGAAGTATGAAATGAGATATTTTGTCTAACGAAATATATGGACAGAAAACGCTGGTAATTTCTAGATTAATAATGTGAAAAAGTGTGATCATATATATGTATATATGAAAGTCTTTACATATTGGTGCATTTTTTTTCCTTGAAAATCGTACTGGGTTGAAGCTGACATGGCGTACGTAAATTTTAACCAATACTAGTGCATGTGATGTGTTCCTGTTCCTTTGTTCCGCTACTGTGGTTCAAGTCAACATCTTGTTTCCGTTTTTTAAATACAGTTGTTGTTTGTGTCTCTGCAATTTTTACTTTGTTCCTTAGGTTGCTAACTTATCGTACGTTAAGAATAAAAGCAATTGTTAGTAAAACACGAGGTCGATCTCCAACAGATCATTTAAAATAAAACGTTTGCGGCAATATTATAGCTCGTAGGCTTTGATAATTTATCCAATAATTAAAAAAAGTGTTTTATGAATAAAGTATTAATAAAATAATTAATAAATTTGTGTTATAAGTGTAAATGTTTAAAACTAATTTTATAAAATTACTCCAATTTAAACACAACTTGCATAAAATATACCAACGGAAGTGTGAACTGAGATATTTTGTCTAAAGAAATATATGGACAGAAAACGCTGGTAATTTCTAGATTAACAATGTGAAAAAGTGTGATCATATATTTGTATATATGAAAGTCTTTACATATTGGTGCATTTTTTTTCCTTGAAAATCGTACTGAGTTCAAGCTGACATGGCGTACGTAAATTTTAACCAATACTAGTGCATGCGATGTGTTCCTGTTCCTTTGTTCCGCTACTGTGGTTCAAGTCAACATCTTGTTTCCGTTATTTATGTATAGTTGTTTGTATGTCTGCATTTTTTACTTTGTTCCTATTCGGTTTTTTAACTTCCTGTGCTACCATATAATGCAACCAATATTAAGCAAAAATTTAACAAGCAAGTAATATAAAGAATATACAATATTTAACAACCAACAGTGTATTAAAATTAATTTTTTGAACGAATTATTACCGTTACTCGTTTTTATATAATTGAAAGAGAATACGAAATTGGAAAAAGAGATAAGCATATGTAATATTCGTTATCAAAATGTGATAAAAATGAATCAGTGTTCAAAAAATCAATTTTTTAACTCTAAACTTTGGAACTCCTCAATATTAGCAAAAATTCACCAAAGAATGCAGCTTACTAATATGTTAAAATTGTATTTGGTTTATGTACGAAGGATATATGCACGTAAGTTGTATTTTAATATAATGTTTTATGTAATTTATACTCTGCATGAAAATTTGATTTTTATTATTATAAACTAAACTAATACAGATAATAGATGAGTGACTTAGGAGTCAGTGCATAAAAGTCCATTTTTTCATATTTTCTGGTTTTCTGTAAATTTTGATGGCATAAAATAATATTTTTGGTCATTGGTCCATCTTAAAAAATATAAATCAAGTGTTGTAAGGGTAGAATGGTTTCAAAAGAAACAAAAACAAAGAAAGAAAAAAAACGTTATCAATATGTGATTATTATACCCTCCACATAAGATAAGAATAAGTTTGATATTCCGTTTGCATTGACTTCTAACCCACTCATATATCGATTGAAGCGATTTTTTTTTTTCTTTTAATTTGCTTTAAATCTATATTTTATACAAGAGTATAAGTATGTATAATCCGCGAAATACAAGCTGGGGCTTGTTTTTATTGTATCTTTACAAATATAATGCTTAACTTATCTAGATAAATACTATACGTTTTTTGTGATACATATTTATCTGAAAGAATAGTTTTTTCACCGACACGGACAAGTAGAAGCGAATGTTGTTGTTGCAGGATAACATTTGAACATAAAGTCGTCAGAGGTTCAAATTTTTTTTTGTGCAACAATATGTGTGTTGTGTATAAAAAAAATTGTACATATAAATTGAAAATGTTATGTATTATGTAAAATATACTTACACAATGACATATATATCAATTGGACTCGTATTTTAAATACATATATTATTCTTACAATATAACTATTATTACTAATTAATAACTTTTTAGAATAGTGAATACAAAAAGTAAGAAGGATAAATACAATGTTTAGTTGTACACATTGTGTAACATGCATACTTATTGTTATTTTTACACTACATATTCTGTAATTGCATTGAAACGTGTACTCGATTTTTTCATTGTTTGCTTGACAATTTGAGATGGAAAAGTTGGGATTTTTTAATTATTATTTACAATTGTTGCTTTGTCGCTTTGTTCCCCACGGAATAAGATTTTCTCTGGCGTTAATGTTGGCGATTGTTATACTGACAGTTAAACGTTTTGTGGTATTGTGATAGTATTTAAAGAAGGCGTCACCTTATTGCTTGTTAGTATTGCTGATGGTATAACGCTGTGTCACGGTGCGGAAGTATAAATTATTTATCAGTACGCTTGCGCTTCCTTGTAGTCACTCTGGTCGGATGTATAAAAGTCCTCCAATTTCCATTGCAATGTCTCGAATGTGGGTCGTCTCATTGGATCTTTATGCCAACATTCTAACATAATTTCATATAAACGTTGATCACAATTGGGTGGTTGGGGCATACGATACCCATGTTCAACTTGTGTCAGTACCTCAGCATTCGTCATACCTATAAAAGAGAGCATTTTTTTTTTTTTTTTATTATTTTTTACTTTCATTGGATTGAATTTGTGCCAAATTTTTCGTACCTGGATAGGGAATTCGTCCATATGTAACCAATTCTGTTAATAATATTCCAAAACTCCAGACATCAGATTTAATGGAAAATTTAGAATAATTGGCAGCTTCAGGTGCAGTCCATTTAATAGGAAAACGAGCACCTACACGAGCCTCATATTCATCCTCTTTGATGAGTCTTTATGGTATTATAAAAAATATATATATATATATATGAAGCGTAAGGTAAACAAATCGTAGATCTTAAATACTCTACACATCACAACAGTGGGCGTGGCAGGTATATGATTGAGCCCTTTAATAGTGCACGCATTACGTATTAAGAACTTGCAAGTCGATTTTTACACTGAATACGATTTTTTTTAGCTGCGGGCATGTCTGTTATCCTACTGCTCCCATTTTTGGGTAATAATTAAAGATAATCTCATATCAAATTTAAACTTTGTACCTCAACTTTTGTGCCAAATGGATAGATTTTTATAGATTAGGGGCGTGATTCTTGATTGATTTTGCCCATTTTTAATAGGGATTTATTTTATCGTAAACAAAAAATGACTGCATAAAATTTCACCTCAATATCTCAAAATTTATGACCGCTAGAATGCCAATAATAGACGGACACACGCACATATATGTCTAAATCGAATCAGTTTTTGATGCTATTTCAGAATATATATACTTTGTAGAGTCTGTGAGGCCAGGGTACAGTGTTTTAAAAGCAATAATAACGTGAAATTTTTATATTTACCTCGCTAAACCAAAATCAGCTATTTTAACGATATTGTTGTCGCCAACGAGAACATTTCGTGCTGCTAAATCCCTATGAATGTAATTCTGTGACTCTAAGTACGCCATACCAGCGGCTATTTGTGCAGCCATATCAATGAGAACCGGCATTTTCAAACTGCGACCTTTACCTGCAATTGCTATAAGATACATAAACTGACAATATTACGATACGTATGACGAAATGAAATTTGAGTGTGTTTTTATAGTTAGATAATGCTACAGTTTATAATAAACAAATAAATATGTTATAGTCGGGCAAGCGCGACCATTTAATATCCCAGTACAGTGGTGCAAGTAGAACGGTGATATAATCAATGCTAACTGGTTTTTATAATATTCGCATATTAAGTGCGAAAATAATGCTAACAATCGTTAAATTTAAGACGAACAGATGAGCAAAAGACGCATATATTCATAAAAGAAGAACAAGAACCAATTTGAAAATTCCGAGACCACTTATACCTTCAAATTAGTCTACTTTATCAAAATATTAGGCATAAAATTTTGTGGAATTTTTTTTTTTTTTTGATCAGTGTGATAATATGATACAGGACGGGAGTATTTTTTTGATGGTGATGTATTTGTACCTTGTAAGTATTCTAGCAAAGAGCCATGCTTCATTAATTCAGTGATAATATAAATAGGCTCTTCCACAGTGCATACAGCGTACAATTGTATTAGTTTATTGTGGCGCAACTTTTTCATTATTTGAGCTTCAGCTAAAAAGTCTTTTGGATCCATTGTGCCTGTAAAAAAAGAAACGGCTTATTATGCAGCAATTTAAATTGGTGATTTGCTTTTACCTGATTTTAATGTTTTTATAGCTACCGATGTGGTATTGTTCCAAAGTCCCTCCCATACCTCTCCAAATTGACCAGAGCCAAGTTTACGTACAAATTTCAGCGATGTTCTATCAATTTCCCACTGATCACGTGTTCGATGTGATAGACCCTCTGTCACCGGTTTTTCAATCTAATAAAATTAAATAAAAGAAACTATATTTGGCTGAGAACAAATCTTGAATATCCACCATGTAGGCATCAAAGCTCTCTAATGAGTATATATGGGGACTCTGACGCCTCCCTTTGGGCGTTGCAGACATTTTAAAAAAATGATATATACCCCCATATATATATGTGATGGTGGGTATAAAAATAAAATATTTTTAAAAACCTTAATGACATATTTGGTGGCTGACTTCGATTATGACATAAAAACTTTTTTCCTAACACTTTATATCAATGGACGGTGGGCAATATGTGATGATTGAATTTAGCATTAAGTTTATGACGGATTGATAATGATTGCTTATAATGTTCATTTGATGAAGTAGAAATTGTTAGAAGTAGTATTGAATGGAAAAAAGAATCCTACCTCGAAAATACCCGCAAATTGACTTGTCTTGTAATTATTACAAAAAGATTGCATACATTTAAAAAATATTAGTAAATAGTTGAGAATTATAAATATAAATTACATTAAAGTATTAAGAAAATGATTCAAATTGCCTGGCAATTTGGAAAATAAAGTTTCTGAAAGAAACCTATGTTTACTTGTTAGTGAATTAGATGTAAAAAGAGAGAGTATTCCATAAATTAATCAGTTTTATACCCTCCACATAGGATGGAAGTATAGTTAAGTTTAATATTTCGTTTGCTATAGTCAGTATAGAAGCAGGCGTCGGAGACAATACAGAGTTCGGTTTAAAAGTATTTTATGGCCTTTTGATTAGCTTTCCTTTGATATATATATACTTTTTTAATCGGTTATGTATTAAGAAGGTAAAACTTTGAGACCCTCCCTTGCACAAACGATATCGGGATCACGCGATTTTAATGATCATGATCCCCGCCAAATGACATTTCTTTCCAAATTTCTCTACACGAATGTCTCATAAACTTCTTTTGCTCCATATATGATTAGCAGCAAAATCTGAGTCGTTGAAGATACATTCGTCCATGTGTATTGTTGCAATACTTAGGGTCATAAATTTTGACATATGGAAATGAAATTTTTTAAAAATATTTCTGGCATCTGTTTATAGATTCATATTTGAATTGGGCGAAAACTTTTTCCACATATAAAACATACGCACAAATATGGAGGGTATTTAAAATTTGACTTAAGCCAAATTTTGTTTACTTGTTTTTGGTATCTATTAGTAAGCTTACCTGAACACATGGTTTACATAAATTAACACATAAGCCATCAGAATCCTTGGAATAATGTTCAACGAGCTCTTGAAGTGTTCTGTTAATTGATGGTTACAGATTTGTTGGTAAATAGAGACGCACATGTAGGTAATTATGATCAAAGAAAAAAGAAACAATTAATAAACATTTTCACTTAAAATTATTTATGTTAGTGTCCTAAGTCATATATAAAAGATGTAAAAATGTTATAGTCGATCAAGGCTGACCATTTAATTCAATTAGGTTAGTTATGTCAGTAAATATGAGGTATTGCCATATAATTCTCTTCGTGAAATATTACATGAGAAGGGGTTCTAAAAATGGTCCGATCGGGTCCAAATATTAAGCCAGTTCACTATTCGTCATCAAATTTTACGAAAATATATTAAGAATTAGTTGCTGCATACCTAAATGTTGTGCGTCGGGCTATAAAGAAGCCCCCTTCGTCCAGTTGTCGTATTCGATAATGTTTCACAGTATCACCATCACGAACTACAAAAACAAAAAGAGAAAAAAGTTAAAATGTTTTTCCAACACTCTTTAGAACATTGCAATAACTTAGACGCAACTGTTTATATTTAAACCAATTTAGAATTAATTTGCGACCTAGGTCTAGGCTAGGCCAGAAAATGGATATGGAAGTGAAATTTGACTTACCCGATAGTGAATAATCATTATGACGGCTTTCAGAGTCTCTAATCAAAAATGCTCCATGTTCGTTTTCTGGCAGTAATAGTTTCTTTTCAGCTTCAATACGTTTAATTTTACGGAAGTACCAACTGTAAATATAAAGAGATATACACCAATTATAATAATAGTAAAATATTTTTGATTGTGACTCCTATGAACAGAGATTTCAATTTTTCTTAGTCAACTATTCAAGTTACCATCGGTACTGATGACAAGTCTTTACATATATTTAAGAACTTTCAATGCCTCTATAGTTACATATGTTACAATATAATACAAAGTAAAATATTGAGTGACTGCCAGAGACACTCCATACAGAACTACTTAAATAGTAAAATTTTTAATGACTTAAATCACACTTAATTCAGTTTTTCGTTAGCAAATATCAGAATTTTTATGAATGTGGCACTGCCTGAACGATGGCGGACAGTACTTAATTGTATAGTTATAATATTAAGCAAATATTTTGAATTTTCATTCTTATTTAAAATCCGCAATCAATTAGTTGCCACTTCAATATACTATTTATATAAAATTACACTTAGTTGAACTTATTTCGCCCATTTCCGTTTTGACAAAATCAATATGACCTTAAAAAAAAAATTTTTGTTAGTTGTGAGCACGTCTGTTGTTCGATGCCGCCTATTTTTGATATATACCCATGATTTTTAAAGTGGTCGAAATCAATTTTTATACTCTCCACTTAGTATAATAAGTTTGTCCTTCCGGTATACAAAGGAAGAGGCGTGAGGGACCCCACAAAGCATTTATTGTTGACCGATATCAAAATCTGAGTCGTTCTAAACATCTGTCCGTTCTGGGTCTATTGATTGATAGAGAGATTTAAGATATTTTTGTACAGTTATTTGGAGTATTTTTCCGTAGGTTCTTATTTAAATGTCTGAAAATTCTGTTTCGAGTAAAATCGGTTAAAAGATTCTAAAAAATGTAGGTTTCGTCAGTTTTTGTTGTCCTGACGAAGTCTATTTCTACCGATTTTTGTAGGAATAGACATTTTATTATATACACTGAACGTCGACACCTTAACCAAAAGCATTACTTTAACAAAAATTAAATAATTGTACTGTTTTTTAAATAAGTTTAGCATTTAATTCTGAAAAGAAAAAACTAAATTTATTCTTAAAGTTACATCAAAAGTTGGCATTTTTAGACAAAATTTTCAAATGGTGAAAAAAAAAATATTCATTTTGAAAATAGATGCGCTCGAATAAAAGGTACGCCCATCATTTAGTTTTAAAGTATTTTTTCGTTATACGTCAGCACACAGCTTAAATACTATGTATACCAAAGAATTTTTATGGTCGCATCTTTTATGCAACCACGCCCAAACAAATCAAAACTATATAAAAATGAATTGATATCAGAAAAGTATAACTTCTGGACCAAGATTGTAGGCATATAAGAATCTTTCGTTTATAGTGGGTAGATTTTAAATAAATGTGTAATGCAGTCAATCGGCAACAAATAATGTGTGTGTTTGAATTGGGTCGCTCTAGACATGAATGAGAATCAAAATAAAAACGTGTATGTAAATAAAAACAGCTATGAAGTAAACTTACGGTTTTTCGTTTAAAAATTCACCCCGCGTAAATTCCGAAAGTCTTCGCGATTTGCCTCTTTTAACCGCAATATTTGCATCCGCTGTTGTCGCGGTTTTCGCTGTATTTGCATTATTTATGTTATTAGATACTAATTTAGGTTTTGACGTTGTTTGATTAGAATTCAGGATAGATTTGTTTGCTGAGCACGGACATGAACAGTCCGATAATAGAGGAGGGGAGCATAAAATCCGATGTGTACTTGTATTGCTATTTTTTCCCTTTTCAGATGTCTTGTCATTTAAGGGTGCCCATGTTTTGGGCCAAATTTTTAATGATTGGGCATTTCCTTCAACAGATTTCACCGATTCTTTGCAGGTGCATAGTATAAAGCCATTGTAAAACTTCACAGGGTTGCATTTCTCCATTTCGAAACTCTCCATATGTGTACAATTGCATTTTGGTGGTATTCTATACATTTTCGTTACTTTATCTTTTGTGGCAGGCAACAGTTTCGTATCATGTTTTGTCATATTATCATTAATAATATTATGAGTATAAGATGGTGGATATTTTGATGCATTTACTGTAATCTTTGGGGAAATATCATCGAGAGAATTCGATTTGATTATTTGCCCATGACTTTGTGCTACAATTCTTGAGTAGAGCTCTTCACTACCAAGTGACAATAGATTGGAACAAATCACATTACAAGCCGCTCCACTTGTTTTAGAAGTTTCCTCTATTTCCAATTGATATGCGAGGTCCACAGAATTATTTAGTGTCATAAATGGGCTTTTGCCAGATAATATATTTGACCATTTTCTCATTACATTTAGTTTCTCCGTTTTTGCCACTATACCTTTATTATCGTCTATTGGTATTGTTGTTGTTGTTGTGCGTATAAATGGCAACATATATTTATCTTCGTCATTTGTTTTAATAGGTGGTAGCACGCTAGTCTCATCGACTATTTTTACTGTAAAACGATTCTTGGCGACATCGTTGCTAGCGCTGCCAACGGTTTTACCAAATTTCATGCAGTTGACTGTATTTGTTGCTGTTGTTGTTTTCGTTTCAATATCAGTTGTTGCTGTAATTGCATTCCATTTCTCCTCATGTAAGATATCATAAATCGTACCATATCTTTGTGCCCTTATAACAGCAGCCGTATCTCCATAAAAGCCTTTAACAATGATGCCTTTATTTGGCATTGTTGTTATAAGTTGTTGTTGTTGTTGTTGTAAATTTCTTTCTTTATTCGTAATTTTTTTATCATAATCTTTTAATTTATTTTGTTGATGTTGTTGCTTTTGTACAATATCATAAATTAAGCCGGATTTTTGAAATTCTCCCATGGTTTTCATAGTTGCGCCTTTCTCTACAGATGATGCTAAATTTTCTTGTTGAATTTTTCCGGTATAACTTGATGTTATTGATACCGATGTAATAGGAGTGGAAGAATGTGAAGTTCTTCGATGCAAAATCTCATAAATGGTACCATAAGTCGTATACTTGTCATAACGCTGGCAGGTGACATTGTAAATATCATTCTTACGCTGTATAATATCATAAATAGTTCCGTACACTAACTTATCGTAGATTTTAAAGTTGCGCCTGCACGTCTCATCCACGCAATTCGATTCGGGCACAAACGCTGCAGGGACATAGGTTTGCAATTGGGACTGTCCATTACAATGTTTGGACTTCACCAGATGCATATCGTTTTTGACGCTGGAACACTTCAATTCATTTGATAATTTATTTCCATTGCAATCAACTTTTGCACAGAGATTTGAAGGGATCTTACGGGGTCGAGAATTTCGTCGTTTTAATGGCGATGCCAGATCATTGTCACTAATTACGTCACATTCACGCACTAAACGTTTAAATTCTTCATACGATTTTCGGCGCGTGTTCGTTTTTTCTTTTTCTTTCGTTGCATATTTTTGATCCAGAATTTTGGACAAAAAATTAGAATTTTTGCGAAGCACATCTGAGGTACTACTACCGTTTGTATATTGTTCTTGTTGTTCTGCGACCGATTCATTAACTGGAGTCGCTTTATTATTACCATAAATTGCAATTATTGCTGTATTGGTCACATTAAACACATCAGTTGTACTTGGCACGAAGGAAAACTCGTTTATGATAGCCGGTTTGGCACCAACACTAAAGTTGTTAGAGACGTCAGCAACATCATTACCCAAATCAACAAGTTTCTGTTCATCTGCAACTTCTGCCGTAAGCGCTACATTTGTCTTTTCCTTTTTCTTTTGATACGATAATTCTAAACGATTGAGTGCGGCAGCAATTGCGGTTTCAGTTGCTGCATTTATATTGCTTTCTGTTGCGGACATTTCGTATAGTGTTTCTCTTTTCTTGTTGTATGAATTTATAGCATCATCTTGAAAGATATTTTCACACATTTGCTCTTTAGCTGGTGTGGTGTTATTGTTGTGATGGTTGTTTAATTGGACTGTTGCTGGAAGATACTCCTCTTTTGTTGCAAACATGGCCTTAAATTCTTCATAAGATTTTCGACGATTTCGTGATTGTGTTAAACATTCCTTGTAGTCCACTCGTGCTATTCTTTCGTTGCTTTCAGTCTCATTGTGATAACATATTTTATTTGCAGTGCTTTGCCTTGGACTGTTAGCCCCAATCGAAACATGGGCTGAATTTTCAATTTTGTTTTGCATTTCAATAAAACCTGAATCCAGGGAACTTATAGTACACGTCGAATCGAAACTCGTTTTTCTACTAGAACCACTATTTGCTTCAAGTGGTAATTTTGATGCATAGTCATTCATCAACGGTACCAAATGTGCCTCCTCATTGTAGAGGATCGCATGAGAGAGTGAATCTCTGGTTAAACTATTATCACAAGATTGGGACAACAGAATGTCTTTGCTATTGTCGACACTCGTAAAGTCTTTAATTGTAGCAGGAGAAGGTGATGTTATGTTATCACAGTTAAGTTGACTTTTGGCATCTGGCACAATTTTGAACTCGGTGTGAACGGTCTTCTGAGAACCACCAATAAATGCACCGACTTTTCGTCGCCGGTTTTGCTTGAAGTATTGTTCGCTTATTCCCGTTGAAACAACATTAAAATCCTTTGTAGTCGGTTGTACAAGTTTAACTTCCTTACGATTTGTTTTTTCTCTCACCTTTTCGGAATTTTGTCTCGTTTTGAAAAATGTGTCAGTTTGTTTGGAATGGACTTTAATTGGATAGTTCGTTTTTTTATCACCGGTATTTATAAACATATTCTTACGTCTAGCATTGCGTTTGCGCGGATTTGGTTTATTTCTTGTTGACAATAAGTAACTATTGAAGCGGACTTTTCGAAAAGTGCTGGGTCTAATTATATGAGAATTTTTGCGTAGGTATTGCTTCATACGTCTGTTGCAAAAGTTCAGTTCTAAATCATAATAACAACCTGGAGACTTTCGTGCGAAAATTTTAAAATTACGCTGTGATACCGCTTGAGATTGCATTCTACGATGGGCAGCTCTAGCAGCTAACGGCTGATTCGAAAAACATTGTGATCTTTTCGTATTATTCATACATCGAGCACAACAAAGAAATTCGTATAAAACGTCATTTTTTTCTTTTTCATTTGAGTTTGGTGGAATGAATGAAGAGTGAATTGCTTTTTGATTAATTTTCTTTTGAGTATTTGATAATAAATATGATTTTTCGGCTATACTATGGATGATATTCTCTTTATAATAATCATCCATAACTGTAGCTTCAACAATAGAACTCCCAATGTGAATACCACTGCCATGCAATGTAAAGGTACCGTCGGCAGGTAGTATTAGACGTCCCTCCGCTGCAGCACTAACCAATTCTCGTAGTGCACAGACTTGCTTTTTCGTGACACTGCCTTGTAATTGTATGCCATGTAAGGCAAATGCAGTCGGTTTTTGGTTTAACGCTTTAGGGTCCGCACACCACACAACGGGCATCGTTGTCATGCTTTAATATTTATATGTTCTTTTACTAGCTTCTATCCGCTTATCCTAGAAACAAATAAGCTTATCCGTGCAAAAAAAACAAAAATAAAACACTTGAGGGATACTTTTGCTGTTGTTGCCCCGTTATTTATACATTTAATGAAATTTAATCTTAACTACCATTTTCACTTTAGTTTCAGAAGCTCATAATCAGATTAATTTCATAAACAGGCATTTGTCACATTTAGCGGTTATTTCAGATATACAAACTATCTTCCGAAATAAACAGAACTTATTCAAAATAGAACATTATTGTGGCGCTACTTACTGGTTGGCTGTCTTAATAATGAGTTATATCCTTTAATAACATTCTGTTATCTTTTCAATACCAGTGTCCGATGTGTATTTGTAGCTTTTAGTAAAAAAAATTATACATTTTAACAAAACGCTTCAGTTGATGAGTTTTATCCCGAAGGCCTAAATTATGATCAAAAAATGGGTCAATCGAAATTGTCGATAATCGAATCATCGATAATGGGAACTTTGCGTGTATTCATCAAAAACTGAAATTATCAAATTATTGCATTTTTTTACCAAAATTGGTGAATAAAACTGATTGTGACTAATTTTTTTCTAAAAATATAAATTTTCTTTACAAACTACTCATCTAAGTACTCAAACGAGAAGATTTCATGAAGTGAAACAAGAAGATTAACCAAAATGTTTATACCCATACATAAATAAATCGACTGCTAATTGTTGCGGAGTCAACTCAAGCGTGAGCATAAAATTATATTACTTTGAAAAAGTTCTGTTTACTTTGAATGACACCTTATACTATTTGCAAAACCACAATTTACTATTTTACTTCCCAGAAAGAAGCATCGAAGACCATACAAAGTATATATTTATTTGACCAGGATCAAATTCTTAATCGATTTA
This sequence comes from Ornithomya fringillina, assembly GCA_963978525.1. Classification (NCBI taxonomy): domain Eukaryota; kingdom Metazoa; phylum Arthropoda; class Insecta; order Diptera; family Hippoboscidae; genus Ornithomya; species Ornithomya fringillina. The sequence goes on along the minus strand of OZ021694.1, from coordinate 2,327,865 downwards.
GATATGTACGTCTGTCTGTCTGTTTATCTGCCTGCAGTAAACAATCTGCTGGCTGTTAAAATTAAGATATAGACTATAAACTTGACAGAAATATTGGTTGTTCTAGATTTAACTCACATTCAATGACGAAATTTATCCATTTTCAAATAGAAAACTGTTATTTTAATAACAAACTGAAATTTTTCATTTCCTTTTAGGAATTATTTGCAATGTCAGTCAAAAACTTATCCAAAATATAAATGCTCTTAACTGATTAATAAACCACTAATACTTTTTTCGTTTATGCCTTTAGTTAGTTATTAGACGCCGAGTCATGCTATACAAATTGTGGTTAACATACATATGTATTTAATATGATTCAAAAATAACAACAACAAAGGTATTACCCAGAAAGGAATATACACATATTATGATTAAAAAAATTTTTTACACTCTGAATTCATATGCAAATGAATACATTTTGTACTTGTTTAAAATTCTCACAATGGTAGCAAAGAAAAACTCGTTTAATTTATATTTAATTCATTAACGTTTGAGAAAACGTTTTTGCTTTAGATACTTGTACACAAATACTACACATATAATGTGCTGCATATATTGTACCCTTGATATGGTAATTGGCCTCTTTAAATGCATTATCACTTTGATATATTGTCCATTGTGTAATCTTGAAAAAACTAAAGATTTTCTTTTTGTGGGGACGTAACTCTGAAGAGCTGAAAACTATTCTCGCTCGCCGCTTAGTATTAAATGAGCGCAATTACTTATTTACGTATAGAAGGTTACTTTAAATGTTGTATATTTAATTGAAAATGTTAGTTATAAATAACTTCCATATAGTAAGTTCAATGAAAAATACAGATAGAGAGTTATAATCGATATTATTTTTGAGAGTAATTGCTGAACTGAACTAATTCCTTTATATAGCTCCCATTATTTATTTCAATTAGTTAATGTAAAGAAAAATTAATAAAAAAATTAATTTCTATAAATCTATATACAAACTGTGGGCGTGGCAGGTAGCTGATTTATTACTGCAAGTAATACGTCGAATTCTGTTTAAAAAAATGTTGTTGTTTTTTGTAAATTGTGTCTGGGGTGTCTGTCCCATTTTTGGAACATCGATAGAAGTGATGGCTTAAACTTCCTTCACGAAATATATCGGTGATGAAATTTGAAATATATAATGTGTGTTGGATTTTTTTCTATTCCTTAGATTATATTTTTTCAATTATTCGTATTTAAGTACGATAAGTACGATTCTGTGCTTTTTACGAACTTGCGGTACTTGTGTAGAAGCTGAAACAAGAAATTGAAATTTTTTTCTAAGCATGGTTTTAGGATCAAGCTTTTGTGTAAACGGAAAGCTTTCTTCAAATTCTTTTGATACCACGAGTCTTAAGGATTCAAAATAATAGTTTAAGGTGTTTTCAAAGTCTGTGCTGTCCATATATTTTTTTTTGTTTTGCTACACGAATCTTAAAACATATCTGTCTGGTTGATTCTAAAAGCATGCTAAGAAATTTTTTTTTTTTCTTGTTACACTACATGTAGTAATAGTTTCTTCGAAATCGGCAAATACAACAACTTGTCTCAATTATACCGATCGGATAAATCGATTTAAGCATGTCTATCAAAATAAATGTTTCGAAATTTGGAAATTTGCTAGAAGGACTTGTCCCCCAAAGGCGTACACCACTGAAATGGTTTAAATGGGACAATATTTAGGGCGCCCTTACATAAAATAAGTTTTTTTATTTGCACTAGTATACTTATATTAGACTTTTGTTTTATTATTGTACCATTGTGAGAATTTTAAATATTTTTTCAAAAAACTTTGCAAAGCAATTTTAATAAATCTTCATTATAAAGGAAATCAGTCTATACGCAATTCTTAATAGTTATTAGTACAAAATTTTAGCTCAATATCTCAAAAAGTCTCCCAGTATACAGACGTACAGACTGACATTACTAGATCAACTTAGATTTTGATACTAATCAAAAATATATATACTTTGTAGGGTCTCTCACTCTTTCTTTCTTATATGGAGTGTAAAATTAAAAAAAAAAATGGTTACTAACACTAGAACCCCGTCATAAGTTATTTGGTTTTCATGAATGCGTAATTCTTATCTAATTAGTCAGACTACCGTGATTAAAATATTTCCTTATTGAGAGAACTTTTTAAAATAAATAAATATTAAAATATAACAGTAAGCTTTCCAAATGAACACAAATGTTTTAAAATAAATTAGTGATTATTGCAGTTTAGCGAAAGTAACATTTAAATGCTTAATTTCATAATTTTTTAATATTATCTCGCATTTGTTTTTGTTTTTTTTTTCTCCTTTTTTGAGTGTCAGACCATAATTAATTGAAACAAATCTTACAGTTATATTTTTAATATGTTAAATTGATTGAGGTGTAAAGAAATTTTTTTTACTAACTGTGTCCGTTAAACTTAACAAAAACTGTTATTAATTTGTGTACGCGTTTCATATGTACTTGAGATGGCTTTGTTTAACCAATTAAAGTCAGGCATTGTTGTGTACATGAAAACACTCTCCAAACACAAATTTTATTATCACTACTACATTAATTGAACTCAATACCATGTGGTTAAAAGGTGTGTGTATTTGCAAAAATATTGCGTGTACTTAAAAAAAAAACAGTAATAGAGCGCTCGTTTTTATTTTATATATGTACGTGCTCACAAACAACGACATAGCGAAACTCACCAAAATAGCTTAGATAATTTTCTACGCAGGTATTACACATGTTATATATTTTATCTCCTATACACTACCTTTAGATAATATTTACTACTTTTGTCATTCCGAACTCTTCACAATTCCCATCTCAACTCTCTTGCAACGCCCAGTAGTCAGACAGAACACAGAACATTGTATGCGAAATATGTTCTGAATCAGCGTCGAATCATCGTCTGAAAGTTAATATTCCAAACTTGACAGAAATGTTAGTGACCTCTGTAGGCTGATTTGTATAAAATTGAACAAAATCGCATAAACGTAATGACATGCCCACTATGGAAAAAGAGGCTTTTTTTAAAAAATACTTTTTCCCTATTACTCACAAATTACAGCTGATCGAAGAGATAGAAAGTTAAAAATGTACCGTTAATCTTCTTAGAGCGCATTGGTGTATCGGTGTTAGGTGTTCAAGCTTTGTGTGTGGCCTGTGCCATATTTATCTTTTTTACCTGCTTAACATTTATTTATAAATAACAATTAGATCAGATTTCATACACATAAGCCTTCTAATTACATAATGCCTCTTATTGCATCGCAGTGAAATGATATTTTTCATTTGAAATTTCATTTATCATGGCGATATAGCGTGCAATTATTACACATACACACAAAAGAATCTTTACTGCACTCCTTCGCAGCCACAACCAAAGAAACTTTTTAGAAAAATACAAGAATGTAAGTCACTTAAATTTAAATTCATCCTAAGCCGGATACGGCTTTTTCACGTTTTTTATTTTTATTTTTACAATACATCTTTTTTTGTGTGTGTTTGTTTATCCAACGGATATATATTATATGTACTTTTATATATGTATGTATGTATTCACACTACATAATTACAAATAAAACGCACAAACAAGTTTCTGTTAAATGATGATTGTGCGACGATTTTTCATTCATATGTTACAAATTTACTTTTAGTTTAAAAATCATCGATTCCACAGCAAACAACAACGATTACAATCAATGTTATTTAATTTGCATAAAACTTAAAAAAAAAAAAAACTGTATACTTGTTTTTGTGAAAATATCACGAAAAAGGTAGCCAACACAAAGAGGCTTTTGTTAAACCAATTATTCTAAAGAATAACGCGCCTAACACTGTATTTCCTATAATACGTTTCACAAGCAACTGATTTGTCGTTGTCCAATAAGCAAGTGTTTTACTCGTGAAACTTTATGAGATTCAAACCAATTTAACAGCTTAAAAAGTTTGGTTTTGCAAAATTAGCTTTTTTTACATTATTACCGCTTAATATTATTTTTTTCCGATAATATGAAAATGTATATCGATTTATTTTACTAACAGAATGAAAATATCATAACAAAGAAACAAGTTTCTGAATCTGGCATTAATTTCTACTACAGGTACATACGGTTTTAGGTAAATTTATTGTAGAATGTATTTTAGGCGATCGTGTTGCTTATGTTAAGTTTGCGTAAATAAACAATGTTTGACAGTACAACTAATATTGTCACACAATTATTTACTCGAAAGTCTTATTTGTGTTAGTTAACATAAAACGATCATCATTATACCCTTCACCTTAGTGACGAGAATATACTAAGTTTATTGTTCCGTTTGCAACACTCAGAAGTATACGATACGGGTCACGTAGTGGCAAGTTGCTGATTTACTGATTTTATATGGAGGGTATTTAAGATTTTGTCCTAAGTCAAAAATTTTAAGTGTTAAGTTACTTGTTATATCAACCATCACAATGAGATCGCTGAGCAAGCCTAGTAGTCCTATTGAAAAGACTTTAATGGGGCACATATCTCTTTTATCTCTGCAGAACACAGATCATGGAAAAATTTATACATAAACGCAGTACAGCTCACAAGTGTCGAGAGAGTTGGACACTCTTTCGTTACCTATGAGCAGCACAGCTCTTCGCTGCTTGCGTATACGTATGTAAATACTAGGAATTAAGCCACATGTTCAGCAATAGCCGATTCGATTGAGGCTTTCTGTCTATAGGTGAAAATTTTTTGGCAAGGATCGTTGACTTATAAAAAAAAAAACGATACAAATGTTGTTACTTAGATGGAAGTGTTACGGACATGTGTCTTAAAATTTACCCTTTAATTTTCTTATTCTGTTTGTAACACTTCGTCAGATACCCTATAATTTATATATATTATTGATCACCCTTAATTTCTAAGTCCATCTAGATTCCGTCCCTGTATCCGTCTGTTATTGAAATGTTCACAGTCTTAAATTTTGAGATATTTATCTGAAATTATTTACGAATTTTTATTTTTACTGTATGCAGATCGCTATTTAAATTAAAAAAAAAACGGTTAAGACACGCCCACAATCTCTAAAAATTTACCTACGAAGTTGAAATTTAGAATAAAATTGATAATAATACTACAGTCCCTCTCATACACAGTTCAACTACAAGTAACTTTGCATCGCTTTGGTCTATGCCAAAAAAAAAATTATATATATATTTTAAAAATACTTACGGTTCGGCTTCGATCGATTTTAACTTTGCCACATAGTTTGATGGTATGTAGCCCTCTTGGCGAGTTTTCTTGCTGCGTGCCAACCACCAATCGCCCTAAGGAATAAAACATAAATATATTTTATTATTATTTACTTTATTTTGTTATGGGATTTAAAGGAGGTTCTCTCTTAAACAGGTGAAATTCTAATAGCAGATAAGTCCATTTCTAAATTGTTTTGTTTACTCTTTTTCATCAAGAGATCATTTTTAAACGATTTCTTCGTTTTAATAATGATTTGCAAGATAAAAAAAAAAAAACTGAAAATTATGGCAAAATACATAAAGGAGCCTCATTTAACTACAAAATTTTGACCTATATCTATATAAAAAAAACTTGCCTGTGTATCATTTAAAATTTCTAAATGTTCTCCTTTGCGGAAGCTCAAATCTTCATCAGTGCGAGCATCATAATCGTATAAAGCTACAAATATTTTGGCATTTGCATTTGAAGTTTCATTTTCAGGAATTTGAGGGACTGGGCGTAATTGCTCCTGTGGTTGCCCAATAGGTATTGATATTTGTGGAACGCCTGTTACACCGGCAGCAGTTACATCGTCAAGTGGACTACGTTGATCTATGTGATTTTTATCAATATCTGGCTTCTCAGTACGTAAACAGTTGCCCATAATTAATCAGTCTAATCTTTTCTAAATCTTTAATGCACTTTTTAACTTTGGATTAGTCGCGAATTTCTGATGATGCCGAATTAAACAAATACCAAATGTGTACTTGTATAATAATTGTAGTCCTTCATGGACTATTCTTCATTTTTATGTGATTTTAATGTTATTGCAATCGTATGTAATTCATAGGGTATTTTTATAAATTTTGATGGTCCTATCTCAATATGAAAAAGCATGAATAGATGTTTATGAATATAACACCGATTTCGCTTTTCTCACAAATATAGAAAAAGATGGCACTTTATTGATTCTATATCATAACATTTTCTTTAACTCAAATGATAATCTTATTATCTAATTATTATTCTGTATATAATTCTTTACTATTTAGAAGTTATTTGTAAATAAAATTTTAATTACTGCACCCGTTTACAAAGTATAATATATGTATTGATAATAAAATGAACAATACGAAAACTAATCGTGGAGTTTTCCATTGTATAGACATTCCATTCTGTTTGCCGCTATCTCGCTCTAATAGCTGCTTTTACCAGCAATATCTTTTGTATTATATTTTTATTCACTCATTTTCATGTCTTTTTATATCAACACGTGCACCAACTTATCAACGACATTTTTCCCGACAAAATTGGGAGATTCGTCTGGTCAAAATGAAATATAAAATTAATTTTTACTAAAAGGCAATTTAAGTTCATATTTTTATTTTTAGTTTTTGCATAATTTTATACAGAACAGGACATATATTTAAGATGTTAAAAGGCCGTTACTATTAAGGTCTATTGCTAAATTATTCTTTTATATATAGTTTCAACAATTGAAACTGTAATCTATGTGTGCTTCATTTCTCTTTGCAAAAACTTGACCCAAAAAGGCATTAACCTATATATCTGGGTTAGACAAAATGGGCCGCCAATGTGAGAGACTACAAGAATATATAAACTATAGCAAGAATGTAAAAGTAGAAAAAGATTCCGATCTCGATCACAAAATAGGTGTTCAATAAAAAAGTGGATAAATTTTTCCATTCATAAACTCGATCTCCATCACCTGAACTTTTCTGGGCTTCATAACCTGTTAATAATTATAGATATTATGTGATTGAAGGGCACGACACTCGTGTATATTAACTATAAAATAAAACACATCTATGTACAACTGCATTTTTAATAAATTAATGTTTTGGCGCTAATGTATTATTTACTTCTGTTGACTGTTGTTGTCATTAGTACAATTTATTTTGGACGACACTGCCATTGCTGTAGGCTCCACTAAACCCGGCTGATCAAGAACTTCACGATTTTGATCAGGCATTACTTTATCTACAACATGTTTGTATATAAGACCATTATTTCCTAGATAACACACTGAAAAGCCATCCAACCAAGACTCCTGGTGATCGAATACACCTTTGAGGTCCCACAGTTTAAATTTCCAAAAGTTAAACATTACTTTTAATCCTGAAATGCCCCTAACGGTCCATCTTATTTTAATTGTAAAATCTTCAGGATGTTTGGTGATCTTCAATATTTCAAATTTAACGTATGCGTATTTTAGATGACCGACTGTACGCAGCAGTGCAATTTGTTTTACGTAATGATAGATTCCAATTGTATGTTTTCCGCTTATATTGTTCTGGAATTCCAAATCTGGACTATAAATTGAATAGTCTAAAGGTTGTATAAATAATTTAGGTAACGTCACGCTAAGCACATTGAACGCATGCTCCAAATCTTCTATGTTAGGTGGCCTTGGTTTTTTTACATTCTCTGTCTCATTATTGTGCATTGATCTAAATGCAGTCCCATAATGGTTGCCTACCAATCCTTTTAATAATTGGTTGCTAAGAAATCGACGATTTACCAATCTGTAGCTTTTATATATAATTCTGCGATGATGGATATAACACATTAAAGAAGATATAGCTTTTAAATGTATGTTTTGTTCACATCGACTTCCATATTCTAATAATATACGCGAGCATGAACAGCTTCGCAATAACAGATATGACAATATCATAAAGATTATATTGTTCTCTTAATACAACTTTTTAGATATATGAAACAATATTCTCAAAGCAAACAGCAGCAAAAACTTTAGCCATAATGTTATGCATTTATTTAGCGTAAAACCACAATAAAGAGCCAAGCAGAAATCTATCACATGTGTTCTAATGCATACAATTATCATATATGCATGGTTAGAGCTCAGACATAATTATAATCTGATTATCAAATTCGTAAACACACACTTTGCATTCCATTTCTCCGGCAGTCAGCAGATACGCTTATCAAGGAGTTTTTACCCTGTTAAGCGGGAGTTGCCACCTAGTAAAAGAAAAAATAAATAAATATTTACTAAGATAAATTGTTAAAATATTCAAATAATAAAAATTGTAAACTACTTCTTTCGATCGCGGGTTCCCTTTTGTAATTCTCTCTCCAGGAAATTACTCTTTTTAATCTTTCACAGCGTTGCCACTAAAAAAATTCCCTGCTAAGTTAGCGCACGCTCAACAATCTCCTTATGATATTTCTTTTTTGCCCAATAATAGGAAAATTTCGTTGCTAACATATCTTGTTAACATGGCGTATGTATGTTCCTTGATAACTAAAACAATAAATAGAGTAAATGATAAGTAATGGCTGAATCGATTGTTCAGGACTGGTTAATAGACTTTCAACGTATCCAAAATCAATCCGATGAAATAAAAGCTTTCGCCATTGAACATGATTCCGATTCTGATATAGCTGAAGCTATATTTACAATATTAAGTGAATGCCAGAAACATGAAGTTCTCGTCTATAATATATGTCAACAGTTATTACAATTTTACCGTAGTACAGAGAAGCCATTGCAAACATTTCCTTTGCAGTTTATACCTGTCCTTATTTATACGTATTTACATGGTGTGGCGAATGGTAATAAAAAAGGTGTACGCTGTGTGGAGACTTTACTAATTTGTATATACAATGGAGAAGTATCGACGGAAGAGGGCTTTGAAAAAATTTTACAATTTCGTATGCCCATATTGGCTCAGACGTCAATTTACCATGAAGAGAAATCACTTCCAATGACTGATCTTCGGCGCTGGGAAGAGAACTGTAATCGGGATGTAAAGTGGGGACCACATCCCCGTATTGAAGCTATAACGTCGAATAATCGCATGAAAATCATGACAGCATTGTTATTTTGCTACAATCGACAAGTTAGTCAAACGCAAAAGTCATCATTAATATATCTATGCAGAGTGGCATCTCAATTGGTAAACGAAGGTTTTTCCAATAAATCTCAAAACAGGCTTTCTTATGGGTAAGAAAGTGCCTTACAAGAGAAATTTGTTTTTTTGTACAAGTAATGTTTTAAATACCATATATTGCAGCACTGACCAAACTGTTGCATCTAAGTCTGTAACACCACGTATTCCTCTAAATTCTGCATTCCTCGTCGAATTATCGCATGCTATATATTTTGCTATGTTTAATGGATTTGGCACCGTGGCTATTCAGATGTTTGAAGAAATACACAATCGTGCCTGTTTCGAATTGTACACTGAACTGATACTACTAACAAGTGCTGTGAGAAATTCGCTGCGCGCGAATCCTTCAGGTCAGCCCAGTGACGGTCCCATGGGTCTTAGCGTGGCATTAACTCCATCTACTAATACTGTGACTACTGCTATAACAAAGTCGATGATAACAAACGCCTCATTCCGTACGAAAAAGCTTCCAGATGATATACCAATACAGATCCAAGATTTGCATAAACCTCAAACTATGCATCAACTCGTTAGCGTCAATGAAGAAATGCCCGAGGCAACGAGAGATCAAAAAGACACCATGCAACAAGGTCAGCGTAATTTAATTATTCGTCCTAGTGTAGAAGGTATTAAGGCTCATGCTCACAAGGCACTTATAGCTGGGTTCAAAAAGGCAAAAGACAAGGATATAGGAAAAATCAATTTACCATCAAGTCCTAATACGATTAATAGTTCAACTACAGATCCACCTAAGCCACCGCAAAGAAAATCAGACAAACATCTGCAACGACACTCTCTATTGCAATTACAAATTGATAATGGGTCGTCCACGCTTGATTACGAAAATAGTGCATTGTCCTACAGAGGTAGAACCTGTGATCCTATAGAGACTACGGAAATGCTGCCGATGCAGACTTTAATTGTCAAAGAAAGCGGAAGTTCTACGCTTAGTAGTGACAGTGACGCTAATTGCGGAACGGATGTAAACAATAGTGTTCTTGTAAATAGTAACAATAGTACCACCACCACAATATCAGTGATCAGCAGCGATCTATTAACTACAAAAAGTTTCGAATCCAACATTGACATATTTAACACTAACGGAGTAGGTGTAAAAGCTAGCGACTCCCTAATGAATTAATATATCAATAATTGTTGTAATCTTTAAACACCTAATGGATATTATTTTATGACAGCATTGAAAGCATATATAAATATATTAAATTCATTATTAAACGTTAAAATACCGATAAAAGCTTATATAATTACAAAGTCAAGGGGTTAGGGAGGTCAGATTTCATATTACGGTTATTCAAAAAAATTCATTCTTGAATATTAGGGTCCACCCTGAACGGTAGAGAAACTAATTTTATTATGGGTCTAATGATTTCGTCGTCTTCGTTATCTTACCTAATATCCAACTGGAGAGGGGTGGATTAGATTCCTTTACTAGGACAACATCTTCAACATTGAAATTTGGTGTTTTGCTATTCCTTTTGCGACGTTGTTGTAATGCAGTTAGATATTCTTGATGCCAACGTTTCCAAAAGCCGATTTAAGTTAATGGATGTGAATGCTCCTTTCGCTACGACAACATTTTGTCTGCCAAGTAACAAATGTGATGGGAATGTGATGGGTAGTTGCAATTTAGGTCAGATGTAATTCCCAGTGGTCTAGAATTAACTATTCCTTCAAATTAAACCAAAACTTTTATAAACTTTGAAAAACACAGACACCCATCCAATTAAAAAAAAATTTGGTCAGGTTTTATTTCGAGAGAATATATATACAAATAAATGCATATATGTGTGTATTTGATTTGCGTATGTATACCTGTGATGGTTGATAATTATTTTTCGATTATTTTTAAACATTTTTAAATAAATTTCAATAAATTTGCGGCTCTCACTGCTCAACTTTAGCATTAATGGTCATTAGAGCCTAACTTTTATCATTTCGTTTATTTTGTGAAAATCAACCATACTCACGTGTGTTTGTTTATTTATTTGTTTTTCTCCCAAGCGCGTTCATTTAATGGTTTCTGGGTTCATGTTTTAATTTGTTTTGATTACATTTTCTCTAAAATCCATTTTTTTCTGTTCAATAAATCATACAGCTCGTTATAAACATACATACTCGTCTACATATTTGTGTTGATATAACATCATTAGATATATTTTGATATTGGGTTGGTTGGTCTAATGGGCGAATCATATGTATGCATCCGTTTTTAATTTTCTGCACACAACAAATGAAAAACAAATAATAATACGATAACAGTTGCGAGTTAGCGTTAGCAGTTTGTATTGTATCAATATTTGTAATGCTTTTAACAATTAAATTTCAATATGTACGAGTATATATGTGCGCATGTTTTACGTTACGTATAGTACACTTGACCAAACAACTCATTAAAAATACTTTCACCGCAATTATATTTGATTAAATAAATGCACTCACACAGAGTTTGTCCCCAATTGCTATATATATAAATGAGTACAGTGTGTCATATTTCCGTAATAATATGCTTATAATTATATTTTTTCAAAATCATATTGAATCATATGTATGTACATATATGGGGGTATATGTATATGACTCTGTGAAAACATTTGCAGTTGTGGTTAAGGCTTCATCTTGATAAACTTTGAACATGAGTTCAAATCCAGCTAAAAAAAAAAAGAGTTTTTTAATTGAGTTTTGAACTGATCTGTCCTGTTGAGTTTTTCTTTATGGAAAATCCTTTAAATTAGACCGCTTCCAATATAATAATAATAAATTAAGTCCTTATTTTGATAATTTTTTATAATCAATAAATTGCATTTTATTCTATTAGAATTAAGTGGTTTAGAGTACTAAAGAGGCGGGTTTAAGACATTTTTCCAAATAATTTATATATAAAAATTCCAAAATTCATGTTTTGCCATCACTAAATATGATTTACTCAGATGGACGGACAGACTTAATTGGAACAGATTACCGTGTAACTTTGATTGAGTATATGTTTGTTTTATATTTATATGCAAAGTATAGAAAAATCTAAATTTCGGTAATATATTCACTAATCGAACATTAATTTGAAATAAAATTTCGATTAAATCATCATTTTATTGATTGTTCAACCAGCACCTGACTCTAATGGCATTTAACTTAAACTACAATAAAATTCACAGAATGTAACGGATACAGTAAACAATAACGTTATTAAGGTTAAGCATTTATGGCACAGATGTTTTTAAGCTTTTTATATATGTAGGTATGTATGTAACAACAACAACAACAATAATAATCATGGTGTATAATGTTAAGCATCAAATGAAAAGAATATTTGGCTAAGAAATATCTTGGTACTACGTATACGTATAATGGGAAAATAAATAAACACGTTAATCAATGCAGCTTGTTTAATACTCTACATCACTTAATACTGGTTTACAAGGGAATAAATTGAATGGATTTAAAAAGAAAGAAGTAAAAAACGAAATTGGGCTTTAGGGCAACCATAAATATCCTACGTAGAAAAAATGGGCGTGGCAAATCGTTCTAATTGTGTATGTATTCAACTTATAAGTTAGGTTATAAACCTAGTAAACTTATTTACAAATTTGAAGGCATCCGTTATGCGACCACGCCCTGTTTGGGTAAATCAATTAGTAATAAATAATTGTATAAAATTTTTACTTTATAATCCAATTTTTGTGGATATATTTTTGTCAATTGTGGGCGTGTCAATTGCCTGAGTTTGCTGCTTTTCGAACAAGTTTTTAAAATGTCTTAACAATTTGGCCTATTTTTTAAAAAAATATCATCTCTGAACTCAAAATATATTTTTGTATCAAATTGTCTTGTATAGGGTAGGGTATAAAGGTTCATCGAAAAATATCCTAAAAACGATCAACATTTTTATTGCTATAAACTATAATGTGCATGTAACTACAATACAAAGGTAAATAGACAGTCTGACCGACATGCCCAAGGTTTAGAAAATAATTCCGAGTTGATTGGTTTTGTGTAGAAGGATATAAAATAGCTTAAATGTAGAGCTGGTTATAAAAGATTTTACAAAAAAAAAAAAAAAAAGAATACATGTATGTGTGCCTAGTTACATAAATCAATTCTTATCAAAAAAAGTTTACAAATAAATAAAATAATAAATATTTTAAATGTTGCAAAGGACGCCCCGTTGCTTGAACAGTTTTACATTACAAAAATTAAGAAGAACAAGTGTAACAGGGCTATATTAGATGTACACCAAATCTAAGGCACCCACCCATCTTCTTTTTAATATAAATATAGATTAATTATGGATTAGACTGCTGGAACTGAAATCAAAAAATCACAGACGAACATACGGACGGACGGACTGAAGAGCTAAATCGTCCTAAAGTCGATGTTGAACTGGAATATAAAATCGTTTGGGGGTGTGGCTCTTCCCCATAAAGTACTTGAAAAAAAATAGGAACAAAATCAATATAACTCCAGCTTTATTGTAATGGTGGGTACAAAAGAAAATATAGGATTTTTGTTGCTTCAGGTTATTAACATAAAGATAAACTTTTGTCCCGGTTTTACTTTAAAAATCATTTATCACATATACATGACAACCTTACTTATAATTTTTTCGGTTTTTTTAGTTTTTCTTTATGGTATATAAGCCTGTAAGCAGAGTTGAGGCCGGTACTAGATTAGGTGTGTAAGCAGTGTAGGAAAGTAAGTAAGTACTTATACGCAGTGTTTTCTATCACTGTGTACGTATATCACACTCAAGTATGAACTTTTGCTATATACTCATACAATCTGATTTATGAGGGTAAGTGTTTAAAAGTATGTAACTTATGGTACATTTCTACCAGATGGTACTGATGGTGGCGTATTGTCTGGTATTGTTGTTGCTGGTTGTTAATACAGCCTCAAACTTTAACCATACATTACATCTTGTCTCATTATTCGCTTAACACAACAACAGCATCAGCAGCAATAATAATAACAACAACATTATTATTTTACCAACAATTTTGTGTGTGCATGTGTGCTATATATATTATATCTTGAGTGAAATTTACCGCATTACCTGTCATCGTACAATGCGTTAACAATTCTGTGGAAATATTGCACTTGAAAAAGTCAACAACTATGTTAAGAATACTCTGACGAATATTGATATCTGGAATCTTAATACACTTCAACTTAGTGTATGTTAAGTTTGTAAAAATATGTTTTAAAACCTTCTATATACATATACACAAAAAAAAATAAAATAGATTAAAAATTTCAATAAAATCAGCTAGATGCCTGTATGTCGGTACGTCTGTCTTTAATAATAATAATTCCATACAAAGTACGTACATCCTATCGCTTTCATCATTCATATCTTTGGTATAAATTTCAAAGTTCATCAAAGACAAAATTAGTTGTAAACGAGTGGGTAATTAAATAAATTATGCTGGGAAAGCAAATCTAACGAAAAGCTCATTTATATTGGTGTCTTTGCCGTTGACACGCGTGTTTTGTCAACTGTCATTTACAGTTAATTTATATGAAATTACAAGGATCATATAGTAGATGATGCCATCGTTAGAAGATCCGAGGGTGGTTATGAAACATAAAAGAGGAAAAATGAAAATTACAAAGCTTACGCAGAATTTATATTATGTATAATATAAAGTGAAAAGAGAGGGGTAAAATTCAGTTTATCTATAATTTAAAATCAGGTTCGCGTTTTTATTTTATACCCTCCGTGTAGTGGCAGATGCCCACTTTTAACAAAAACTTATCAGGATTTTAAAAATACAGCCATAAAGTTATAGTTAAAGTTAAAGTTAGTTTACAGTTGTCTATGTACTCATTTGAATTGATGGGCCGTTTCAAATAGTTAACACGCCCACAATTTATAAAAAAACTGTTTGTTACGCAATATAATCTTCGAGTTTATAAATATTTTACATATGTTTCAGTAGAATCTGATCTAGAATTGTATATTTGCCACGCCTACTTCTGTTAAAATCCTCTCAAAGTTCCAAAAAAACACAGCCACTTCAAATTGAAATGTAGTTTAAATATTTCTATCGATAGGTTGAAAATGGGCCCTTTCGATTGGCAGACACGCCTTTATTTAACAAAAAAAAAAGACTTTAGTTTAGAATTTAATCTTGGAATTGATATGATATTAAAAGAAATTGATTTAAAATTTTATGTTTGCCACGCCCACATTAAAAAATTAGTAATTTTGTAAAGTATTACAAATTTGGTTTAAGCCAAATATAATTTTTTAAAATTTTTTTAATTTTTACTATTTTTGTAAATGACACGTAAAAAGTAAAAGTTAAACTAATAGTAAAATGTTTCAAAAGTTTTCCGTGTAGTTATAATTACAACCAAATATATACACAGTATATATTGTAATTAAAATTATTTAAATAATTTCAAATAATTTTAATCAGTCTGGCATACCCTTGCAAGTTTTAATATCCCAAAGGTTTACAAATTGCAATGAAAACTTAAATGAAAACTTACACTTTCGATAGTTCGCTCTAATAATTGCAATGTGCTGATGATGATGATGTGTGTGTTTCATTTCTAACATTTGTACACTTTGTGTTGCTTGACAAAATTCAACCGTTTTATTAAAATTGCACCAAATACGAGTACTCATGGCCACATTATTAGTGGCAACGTTTAGATTGGATTGTTTGGCAAAAATTGTTGCTTAGAGATTAAAAAGTGAAGATTGCTGCGCAGGGGTAAGGGGAGTAGAGAGTTACACTTGAACTTATTTCACTTTTGTATTACAATTCTTATATTTCACATGTAACTAAAAATAAAGTGAAGATGTTTAAGTCGTTCCAAACCGATCTTATAATATCGCACAATACATAACTTGGTAACATACTCGTATACGTAAAGTTTAATTAAAATATATTTAGTACATGCATTGATGATGTAAATTTTCTTTGTACATCTCTCAAACGCAATCATAAACAAATTAGGAAAATAAATTTGGTTTAGGCCGAACCTTTGATTGATCGATTTTGCCCAATTTGAATAGCGATCTGCGTGTAGAAACTAGAAGTGTCTGAACAAAATTTCAGTTTAATATCTCAATACATACGATGATGAGAATATCATGTCTAGATCGCCTCAATTTTTGATGCTGATCGAAAATGTATATACCTTGTAGGGTCTCCTCTGATGCATTCTGACAAACTTAGTATACCCTCCAATTTCATGTTGAGGATATAAAAGTATAACTAAATAGAGCAGTTTGTTATTACAGTGTTTGATAGAAAAAGAATCTAAATAAAGAAATTGTGGTAAAGTTTATTACGTTCGTCATACTATGGTCACCCACATAAAACTTTTTCTTTCTTACTTTTTTTTAACTTTTTGATACTTTAAGTGTACTTGTATAAATGGTATAGATGAAGGTGTTATATGAGTGCTTTCAAATATCATTTTACTTGGCCTACATCTGTAAGTCAACTTTAAATAAGTTAACAATGGCAAAAGTTTATATATGATACCGCAACCCTGTAGTACATATTCCAAAATGGAGGAAATTTTAAACCAACTGAATTAAAAAGTTTGCTTTATGAATAACAGAAACAAAACAATATAAAAATACATAAAAGTATAAAAAGTCAACAAATGTTTGGATGTATGCACTTGATCATGTTATTGTTGTTGTTGCTGTTATTGCTGCCTTTTGTGCCTTAACCACATACCACAGAATAGCTAAAACCATTAATCCGGTTTATTTTGAATATTGTATTTTTTTTTTTTTTGTTTCGTAATCTATTATGCATATGAGTGACATAACACAATGTAATTAAATTATAATCAAAATTTTTGCAGATTTTTTTTTTTTATTGGATAGTTTATTACGAGTAAGTTGATAAATTTTGTTAACATAAAACAATTAAAAAAATTGTATTTGGTTTAGGCGAAATCTGAAAATAGAGGGCGTGCCATATATCTGATTATGCCCTCTATAATTTTTGTTTTAAGTGCATATTAAATAAATATAAGGTTTTTGAAAATTATCAGCGTTTTCACGCCTATTTCTGGTATATTGATGTTGCTCTACTTAGAAAAATTTCCAAAACCACAGGTGAATTTTTATGGCTGTAAAAGATCTTTGTCATCTATCTATCTGAATTTGTTCAGATTTTGTTACTGATCAAGAATTTTATATACTTGATACAGTCTGCGATGCTTTATTCTGAGTATTACAAACGTTTTGACAAAGTGAGTATACCCACGGTGCTGGAAAAATTAGTATATTCTTATCAATGGGTCAGTGAATTATTGAATTTTGTGGTTTATGTGTTATTAAACATATGACTTGATTGATAATTTAACTTTTTATAAAATATTTCCTTTTAAAATTCTCTCCATTTGACCAATAGCTACATTTCACTTTGCTTATTTAATAGGAATAAATGAATCAATATTAATAGTTATTGTGTATATGCTGCAGTGCTGCAGTATTTTAAAACTAACTATATTAACGTAGAAATCTTAGGCAAACCATATATAATCCCATCAACAACAGATCTTCAAAGACGAAAATTTATGATTTTTATATATTTTCTACACAAAACACACATTACTCAATTTTATATGATATTGCTGCTAGCAGTGGACATATGAACGGAGAAGCAGAGGCAAGTAATATTCATTCATTCATGAAAACATAATTAAGGGCAAAGTCATTAAAAGCAAGGAACAGTTTGAATAAGATTTTAATTTAAATAACACTCATACGCCGTAGGGGAAATTAAATCAAGTAGTGATTAAGTTTGTAATGCTTCAAAAAAAAAAAAAAAGCTAAATTTTATTAAATTAATAACCATACAAATAATGGGCGTGGCATGTACCTATTACACGATCTAATAGTGTATAAATTATGTATTTTTGTGGGTAGGGTATAGTAACACGTTGATTGCAGTCACATTTGTTTATGATAAGTTTACATCCAGATAAATATTGATTGAGTATTACATATAACAAATGTGACACGTTCAATATTTAACAATACAATAAGTATTTTATATGTTTGTTGAGGTAAATATTCTTTCAACCTGGTTTTACTACTCTATCTTACTGGAATTGATTGTTCGCGTAAAACATCCGCAAAAACACTTTATTCATACATATATTTATATATATATGTAAATTCATGTGCATCCGTATGGGTATGTGTCTGCATATGTAACATATTGCACGCATATCAAAAGTCATAAAACGTAACGATATTCATAAAATCTTACGAGTATTTCACTATCTTTACCAAATAAAAGAAAGTGATAAAAAAGACAAACACTGAAAAATGAATGTATGGAAGTTAAAATACTTTAAAAGTAAAGTAAAAATTTACTTTAATTAAAATGTTGTTATAATGTATGTATAACCAGTACTGGGTCGTTTTAATACCATAAAAAGAAAGTAAAGTTAGTGTGACACAACGTATGAGTCACGCGGCTAAGACATTTTAAAAAGTGTAACTCAACATATATGGCACGTGTTAGAGTAAAAAGTAGGGTCTGTGTATGGCTGAAACAATTTTTTTCTTATCATTTTACAGTAAAACGTAAGCCATCAATCATATGTTTAACAACAACAAAATCAACATTAATTGCCTTCAACTACGAATGAATAGAACGAAAGAATGCTGAAGCAGATAAACTGAGCTATAATAAAATCTTGAATTTGGCAAATTATACAATAGAGCTGGCTGTCTAATGAATGCATTCCTTAAGAATACTTGTCTAAAGTTTAACGGTACATTAAACAGTTTTGAAAAAAAGACCTGGTCTCAAAATGAACAATAATAGCAACTACTGCGACACCAACACCTGTTCTAAAATATATGCTAATAATGCAGAAGCATTGTTAGGGCTACTTTTTTTTTTTTTACTCTAACCATTTCTGCTGTTATTGCGGCTGCTACTTAGCTGGTTCGTGTGTTTGCATTTAGTATATAATGGTTGCCAAAAACCACCATTGCTGCTGGTTCATTAAAATTTCTGTTTTTTTCTTTTGGTTTTTTTTTATACCCTCCACTAAGATTGTCATTCTGTTTGCAACATTTAAAAGGAGGCGTCAGAGACTTTACAAAAGATATATATTTTTGATCAGCATCAAGAAATGAGTCTATGTATGTCCGTGTCTCCGTCTGTTGTTGGAACACTCAATTTTGCGATATTAATGTGAAATTTTGTACAGATATTTTTAGTTTTTGCACCCACATTGTTATTTAGAATGAGCAAAATCGGTGCGTACCTATTTATATGCCAAAAATGGGAGTGGCCGAATAACAGACATTCCCACCATTGACAAAAATCTTTAAATCTGCTACAAAAATTTACCTATGAATTAGAAGTGTATGAATATCTACAGTTATCCCATATATTGATTTGTCTAAAATGGGCGTGGTCAGATAATAAACACGTCCACAATTTACAAAAAATCCACCCTCCACATAAAATTCGACTTGTAAGCTGCTACGTAATTTAATTTATTATTAGAAGGCGTAAACATGCCCATCGTTGTAGATGTGGAGGGTGTTTAAGTTTAAGCCTAAGCCAAATTTTTTGTTGCTTACTTGTTTTTTTTTTTTTTTGTGATTTAATAAAGTATAAAGTATACGTACCATTTCCCTTACGGATAAGAAAACCTACTTATTCTATCAAAAGCGTTACAGCAACACATTAAAAAAAAAAAAATGAATTCTTCATTGTTGTAATGTTTGTATGTATACTTTAGCTGGTGGGGCTTAAAAGCAACTTGGACATTACAGTTATGTGTCTATATAAGAAGTATGTACAGTTATTTGTATACTTTTATCTTTCTTTGTATTTATAAAAATCTTTCTTTTTGGTATGCTTTATTTTCTATCACTTCTTATCTTAACTTTCTCATTTGTTTTATTTATTACTCAGACAATGTATTGTTCATTTTCATATCATTTTATTACAACATTCTGAGACAAATTACTTTGGCTTTATAACCATTTCAATGTCATGAAATCCGTCACAAAAATTTAAATATTTCCAAATAGTTTACCATCGTGTCGATTTAAGTATAAATTGCGGTTTTAAAGTCATTTCGTTTATTTTATGGAGAACATGTACCTTAAAAAATAATGATATAATAACAATTTACTTACTTTAGCAAAGACATGACCCATATAAATTATTTTTTTCCATTCAAGTTCAAATTTTTGACAAGATTTTACATTTGAATATTTATTAACATATGTATAGAGATATACATATACGAGTATGTAACGTAAATGTCAGGTGTTCACATTATTTTGGCTAACCCCTGTATATAATGTGGTCGTCGTGGCTATTAAATGATTTTGTCCAAACGGTATGCAGGAACTTTATAAATATAAAATTTCTGCTCAATATAACAAAATTTACAACCTCAACAGAGCTAATAATAGACATACATACGCATGAATACAAGAACATTATCACCATCTCCATATAAACAAGAAATATTTAAACACATTTCAACTAAAATCTCTATTTTAAACATCGAAATCTACTCAGACTTTACAATTATTTTTTATAATATATGTGCTAAAGGTTTTCGAAGACAATCTTTAGTAGTTGCAAACGGAATGACAAAAGTAATATATTGCTGTCCTTAGTATATATTTCTACAAAAGAAAAAAAAAAAAAAACAGCTGCTGTGTTGCGTGTCCTACATAATATGTGTTTATATGGTAAAGAAAAAATACATTCTGTCGAGTTCATTAAAATTTATGAAAAATCGAAACGTTTGTAAGTTTGTAAGAGTAATGCAAACACGTACACATGCAACAATATTTTTAAATACATATAATGAGGAATGTATTAAGTTGGTCATTCCATTTGCCACACTCAGAAGGAGACAACAGGGACCCTATAAGTATATATTCTTAATAAGCATAAAAAGGTCACTCCATGAAGACATGTATACACTATTAAAGATTGTAATCATGTACCTGCCCCGCCCACTAATTGTACGTAAATGCGTAGAGTATTGAAGATTTGGCTGAAGCCAAATTTAGTTTTCTTACTTGTTATGTTATAACGTGCAAACAAGTGATTCAAACAGCAGTTGTGGAAGGTTTCCGCTTAAAGGGCATTACAATCAATAGATGACTTATAAAGCCGGTAATACTTGTAACAATAAACCGTTATATATTGCTATTGATTTATCGATAATTGCTAGCATTACAAGTATTTTAAATGTATAAGTATTCAAATGATTTTTGTATGGGTTGGTGTGAGTTTTATTTATTTTTATTTTTTTTTTTTTTAATTGTTTAATTGTTACAGTGAACATCATGTGTCGTGAATTGATAAATGAATTCAAATTATTTGACTGCATTACAAACCGCTGCAAAACTTTTGCAAAAACACAAACCATTAATCAATTGGAGCGATAACTAAGTGAGAGAGGAATACACATTAAATTATTAAAAAAAAAAAAAAAGTTTCATGTGGTTAAATATACAGTATGTGTAACTATAAATAAAATGCTCCTCTTTTATTATTTGCTAAAAATTAAAAAAAAAAAACGACAACCATTCTCTCCCTCTCCAGGAACAGTACAATGAACACATTATGTTACGTTATCATTGCATCTATATAGAGCAACAAATATACATACTTAACAACTGTATCTTGTTGAATGCTTCTGTGACACTTGAACACCAACACATATATATACGAGTATTTGTATAAAAACATGTAGTTGTGCATACACAAAGATTTAAACATCGGTAAACTGTATTTCCTTTATCTTACAAAGGCATCCCAAGGACATTGATAGTGTATTTTATATTAAGGTAACTAAGGCAAGAGCATCATATAGCGACGCAGTATAGTATATATAGTGTTGCTCCATATACGCAATTGTTTGTTACCTTAAGCATGGCAGCATACATAACGTGTACGAGTATATGGGTATCAAAGGAAATCCCTTATAAACTATACACGTTCCTTTTACATTATTAAACCACTTAGAATAGAGGGATTTAAACATTGTGGTTATTGTTATTGTTGTTGATTTTGTAATAATCAATCTTTATATAACATAACAGGTAAACTAAATTTGTTATTCTATATGAAACAAGATGCGTTTATATTATATATTTTTAATCAACATTAAAGTCTAAAATGAGGTCCGTCCGTATGTCTGTCTTTTTTTTTTTTTTTTGGTATTTTTATAGTAGCAAAAGAGTAGTATATTCAGTTGAGACTTTTCACAAATACCCTTAGATTGCTATTTAAATTATGTGTAGTTCAAGTGCCACGCCCATAATCAAGAAAATTTCCTTTTACCTGCAAAATTCAAATTTGTTGTTTCTCTTTATACTATATAATCATTAGATCATATATGATGTGTCAAATATGGGCAGGCTCCGCCCATAATTCACACAGAACTTTTTACATTTAAGATAAAATCTAATATATCTTATAGTGGGCGTAGTTTTATATGTAAATAATCATAGCAATATACCACAAAGCTGATAGAGTGTCTTTGTCAGTCATGGACAAACATGATTAAATCGACACAAAATTTTATATTGATCAATCTTATTATAGTTGCAATTGTTGTATTGACAAAGTGTAAATACATACATATATAATTCCGACCCCATGACAGTGGGGTTGTAAAAACAACATTAATTTAAGTAATAAATGTGTTTCAGGTGCAACATACCGAAAAATTAATTAAGAAATTGTAATGGCGCAACATGTAGCAAATATCACAAAGTTCATTCCTCTCCACGTTATGTTTACTTACGTACACTTACAAATGGCACTTTAATATTTTGCTAATTAACTTAAGGTAGAAACGTTTGACCATCATAAACAGCGATGACAAATCGGACAAATACTGTGTGCTCGCTATATATATAGAGAAATAGATGAAATGCTGTTCAATTGAAATAATAAACGTCACTTATGCGGTATAATATAAAGAGATTGTTGTGGCGTTAGGGTTTCTTAGTAAACATTGTTATAATTTACACTAATTAACTTTGCTGCCTTAAAGTTTTGAGAACAAATTTTAGCAAATGTTGAAATGATAAACTAAAAACATATAAGTAGTTAGTATGAAAAGCGCGATAATTTCGTCAACAGATATTTATGAGGATCGCCTACAAACGGCAAAAGTTTGCTATAAAATTGAACTTTGGTACACATATTTATAATTATTCCAATTATTGATGTACAAAAAATGGGCATGGTCGAATATTCGATATGCCCACAATCGACATAAGTCTATATATCTGTGACAAAATTTGACCTATGAACGTTAAATTTTTACACATATGTATCATCTTATCCATATTATAAATATTTGTATAAAATGCGAACTTTATAAATCGATTTTTTATCTGATAGATAAATTTTTAGAAATTATGGGCGTGGCTCTGAAACAAATGTCTTTTAGGTGAATATCTCATACGGACGCACCTGACTCTATCGATTCAGATGTAGAAGCTGATCAAAGATAGCATAATTTAGAATGCCCTTCTTCATATATGCAAAGTATAAATATGATATTAATTTTTTATTATGTAGAAAGACACATTCAAACACATAATCGAAATAAGTTTTTTCTTTATGGTAAAAAAAAAAAATATATCAATTGAATATAATTATAATTCATTCATTATGTACATAACACGAATTCAAATGTAAAAGTGGACAAAGATCCAATACAATTCCATTCAATTTCAAAATCCAACTTTTCGTATAAAAAGGAAATCAGTTTGAATGGTGTGTAAGACACAGCCATGTAATATGGTTAAGCTGTTGCCAAGGTTTCTATTTATTTATTATAGATGTATAGAAATAGTACAAGTACATGTAATATAAGAGTTAATGCTTTTTATGAATCTATCGTCACATAAATAAAATTCAATTTCAGTTTTCAATTTTTTTTTTTTTTTTATTACACTTTTCACATAAGATAGCAGGGGGGGGGGGGTATACTAAGTTTATTATTGTGTTTGCAACACGTAGAAAAAAGTATTGGAGATCGACATCAAGCCATCAAGACAGACAGACAGACGGACAGATGTATAGTAAGGGATGCTTCTTTTAATGAATGGTTTTTCATGTTTTTGACTCTAAAATTATTCAGTTTCTATACTTACTAACTAATTTATTACTACAGACATGCTAGTGTAGGGTATAAAGTTTTATACTATTGTATATTTTAAGAAAAACTCATAATCATTGATATGATTATGTATAGTAACATATAACAAATCCTCTTGCGAATAGTTTTCTTACAACCATTCTCTGGTTAATATGAGTTTGTGTTTAACAAAGAAAACCCTATTCAGTGTTAGAATTAGTATTAAGTATAAAATACACTTTTATTTATATTCTTGATCATATTATCAAAACGTGAGTCTGTCCACATGTCCGTTTTTCTTTTGTTAGAACGCTTACAGGTGTAAATTTTAAGATATCGTGTATAGTATCTGTAATCAGGTTATCATTTAAATTGGATAAAATTGGCCAAGTGCCATGCCTACAATTGTTAAAAATCTGCACCATTGTAGATGTAAGATTTGTCTTAAGCAAAATTTACTTTTCTTATGTGTTTTTATGTAATATTGAGCATTTCCAAAACTCACGGACTTACGGACAGAATTAAAGTCAACTTATCTTTGAATCATAATTATAAATATTTATGTATTTTATAAGTTTCTGTTATTTCCATATCGAATAATAAACATCATATACAGCCTCCTATAATGTGATGGCTATAAAAAAAAAAACCATTGCACCGGTCACTTGAGTTTTTAAGCATTCTTTCGAGCGAATGGATAAAAAAATATATATATATAATTTTATTACCAATTTCCTGATTGGTTGTGCGTGCATTTTATGGACAAGTGTGAAAATAACAAATAAATGGAATTTAATGAACTTTTTTTTTCCCCTGTTTCGTTAGTGTTGGTTACTAAAAAGAAAAATAAATTAAACTTGTCAACTCATATAAAATTTAAGTGAAGCTGTTAAAATATCATAAAAAGAAAAAGAAAAAAAAAAATAACTGAACTCTGTCATAAGTTCTGAATTGTTTTATTATATGTGTAATGAGCAAACACTACAAATAATTTTGAGAAGACGCACAGCAGGAAAGAGGAAAATAAAGATAGAAGAAAGAAGAAACTTTATAACATTGTGTGCACCGAAATGATAAAGTTACAAGCAAATATTGTCATGGAACATATTGAAAAAATAATTGGTTATTACAAAAAAAAAAAAAAAATACATTCTTACATACACACATACTTGTACCAATTACAAAGTAATAACAGAGAGAAAAACAGACATTAACGTACATTAATGTAATAAAAAAAAAAAAAAATGCCAGCACTAAGAAAAACCACTATAAGTATAAAAAAATTTAAAAAAAAAAAAAAAAATAAATCCTGAATAATTCTGACAGCACAAAGAGATGCAGCAGATGAAGCAAAATATCATTTATAATAAATTCTTATTGGGGCAGTTCGTGTTTTTCAAAAGTAATAAAATGCGGTGGAAAAAACTCCTTGACTTTTATAACTAAAACATTTATACAATATAAACAATACTCGTACATATACAAGCTTCTATTTCTATGGACGTATGGACAGATGAATGATTTTGCTGACATAGATTATATAATCCTCTATATTTACTTAATAATATCTCTAAAGCTTTCTCCTAGTAATGGCAAACGATACGATAAATTTAAAAAGTAAGAAAGTCTTTAAAATGCAAATTTGATTAAAAGGGAGAAATGTAAAAACGTGATAACTGTGGAGGAAAAAAGAAAAAAACAAGCAAGTAAACTAAATTTGACTTAGACTAAATCTTAAATATCCTACACATTTATATACAAATAGGTATGTTCAAATCAATATTTTAAAATGTTTGTTTGAAAAACAAACACACTTACAGGCCACATGGTTGAATCCATTCACATTTTTATGCTAATCAAGAATAGAAAGACTTTGTAGAGTCACAAACGCGCTTCTTTTTCTATATTGCAAACAAAATAAGAAGATTAGTATACTCTTCAATGTAAAGAAGGGGATAAAAACATCTGGGCCTTATGTAGGTAAGAATAATATGTAAGTAATGTTAACCTTAAGCACTGTAATCAAAAAACTTGTCATCTTATTGGCTGCCAAAACTCTTATTCCTTCTTTACTATAGAAAATTTTATTAATAATGGTAATTTATAAATGTTGTGATTGTTATTTATATATAAACAACATAAATATTTTATTATTTATTTGTCTATTCCAATAATGAATTGTTTGGTAATGACAAGCATTAGTCTAAGTAATCAATTTTCATAGCATGCGATATATTTTAAGATGTTAATAAACTAATAAATATTATATATATATATATATTATATTTTGTTAAGTACATATGTGTTAATACTTTGACAAGAAGATTAAGATTAATATTAAATAATAGAAATTATATACACATTAATATTTCTCTCCTACTCTTGTAGGATTAAGTTATTGTCAGAATATGCTTGATAATCAAAATGTCATTATCTGTATTAACAAGTTCCAATATTAAATATTTGATCTTCTTATTTAAATTAAGTAGCATTATATGAAATTAAAAATGACAGCTAACTAAAAATGCTGATTTACTTATTTTATAAAATATTTTTCATATCATTCGAACTTAGGCGAAGCATTCAATAAAGATTTTGCTTAAAGATTTAGTTCTTTTGACAATTAAATTTTGTTAAATATATTAAATATACAAAATGGCGGCGACACTATCAATATCATTACCGTCTATATAAAATTGGTGTTTAATAAAAGAGTTTGACAATGAGAATAAGTAAGTTCCATTATGCTAAAAGGTGTATGGTAGGCGCGCAATATGGATTTCTAAAAAGTGCTTACGATATGAGTGTCAAATGAAAGTATAATGTTGTAGCTAAATGCTGAAATGATAATGGGCAGGTCTAAATTCTTCCTAATCTATTAGATATGGTTGTCAAATGAAAGGGCTTGATGAGAACAATGCTTGTTTAGTTCATCTCAAATGATTACCGTGAACCCAATAATATGGAAGATTAGCAAATTCTTTATTATCTATATGATATGAGATTCAAATAAAAGGGTTTGATGAGATCAAGGTTATTAGCTAGGAGGTGTTTATGTTTTAAAAATAATGGTGTCGATAAAATAATAGATCACTAAACTCTATTCATACAAACTTTTTATATATAATTAATCTTCTTCAGCTTTGAGCTAAAAAATCACATACCAGTTAAGACTGATTACATAATTTCATACAAAAAGTATTTTTTTTTAAATTTTTTCTCCTTTTTTTTACTTTTTAAAAAATCAACTTGAGGAACCATTATTTAATGCTTAATAATATAGTTGGCGAACAAATTTCTTGTAAATATATATAACAAATATACAACTTATACTTGTAAAAGGATCAATCACTCAATCAATCAATTCAGTCAATCAATTTGTAAACGGTGTAAAACTAACAAGCTGCCAGATCCATATATAAACACATGCCAATTTACCAATACTACAAATGTCAATGTTGCATACATTTACATATATTGAAGTCATTTTTAAGGAAAATGGATATACGATTACATGCATACTAAGAAGTATGTGATATTTGTATATCTTGTTACTTTGCTATGCGGAGGGTCGCGGGTTTGATGCCTACAATAGTCAAACGTGTACAGGGGGTGTTGGGATGTTTTTAAAACGTTTCGTTTCTTCATAGGCGGCGTAATTTCTGTACCTGGGAGGCATATGGTCACGGTGTACACATATACAAGATCTGGCTACTTATACGTAATAAATGTAAATAAAATTATTTTTATATCAATTTTGCTTTATACCTGAGTTTTTCAATATTTACAATATTATTCTTACTCCACCTAATCTCACTTAACTTAAGCTGCACTCATTAGACATCATTTATCAATAGAAGTGAAATTTGTTGCATTTACAGCAATTTCAAGCATGTGTACTCTACACATATGTATACATTTGCACATGAAGCTGTCTTTTCACTTGTAAGCTGTTGTTACTTAAAATTCATTCGAGTGCATACTGAGAAGGATACTTGGTGAGAAATAAAAAAAATTGTGTACTATATGTGAAAGTTGTACTTGTGTTAATGTATGATATGAACTTGTGTGCGTTGTAATTGTATACATAACATTTCAACGGTCATATAAATATCTACGTCATAAGAAAATGAATGCCACAAGTGTGGCTGATGGGAAGTCTCTTCTGATGGCCATTGTAAATGAATGAGTAAAGAGAATTATTGAGATAATATAGATAGGAAAGTGTACCGAAAAATGTTATTGCTAAGAAAGTGAGAAGAGAGATAGATAATAATTGGAGACTTTAAATATTCTTAGTCTCCACTGCGATGTTATTTTGATTTTTACAGTGATGCTTATATTTTAGATAAAAGGAAATGTTTGTTTGGGAATTGTTATCTTTTATATGAGGAGACTTATTCTATGTTAATATAAAAGAACTGTTCTTATAAAGAATGGTTAATTAACATAATCTGTATAGTTACAGCAGATATATCCTTTAACAAATAACAGAATTAGAATTTATAGCTTATGAAAAGAGTTTGTTCACTTCACTGATATTTATTAAACAGCGTGTGTTCTAATTGCTCTCTATTCAATGTTTTTTATGAAAGCTTTAAAAAACAAAAAAGAAAAAACAAAAAGAAAAAAAACGTGACACATACGTCGTGTCACACTTTTTAACATTTTATATAACTCATATGTTAACTCACACTAACTCTGTTAAACTATAAACTATAAGAAAGAAATTGTTTTGAGCACAGGAATCCCATTTTCTAATTTTACATTTCGAGTATTAAAATTCTTTTAAAAATTACTGCTCCTTAGAAGTTATGATTTATCTACAGTTATAAATAGATGTTAATGTTTACATAAATGTTAAGAGCTATGTTGAGAAAACTATTCTTAGGCACACATAACAGCTATTTGGAGACTTGCAATATTCTGTTGGTATTAACAGATCATAAAATTTAGCATACAAGAGCAGTAAAACTTACAGAAATGTTGGAGACAACATTAACATCTGTTCTCATGTCTCTCAATAGATTATTTAACATAACATACAAACCAGAGATACAAACTAACGTTAGCATCAACAACAGACAACTGTAAAACTTTAAACAAAAATCCCCAATATACTTTCAACAAAATCGGTTTCATTTGGGTGCTCATAAAATTTTAAGAATATATGCAAACTGTTCTCCAATGATAAATAAATAAACATTTTAAAGTCTACCATTACTGTTAGATAAATGGTAACATTGGGTAAACGCACAGACAATGCATAACCTTAGGCACCCACAGAGCATGTTATATACATATGTGTGTACTTATCACAGTCATTGTAAAGAATCACTTGTTAACGATAAATATATCAATTTTATCATCAGTATGCTATGCGAAGTGCACATAATTGGACGCGTTTCTTAATAAATTTCCTTATACCGACATTTGGGTATTTTGGTGTTTTTTTTTTAATATAAAATAAAAATTAACGTCGTCACGTGAAGTGCTTACAAAAGGCAACCAATTTTTTTTTTAATGGAAAATAAATTGTGGAAATTATTTTAATATATTTTATATGTGGGTAGTAATTATATATGTACATAAATTATAAATAAATAATATTTAAAAAATTATAATAATATTCAATAATTAATTGTTATTAAAAAAAAAAGGAATTGTATAAAACTAATTAATTAATTACGATTGCATTTATGTATTAAAATTTTTTTCCTAAAAAAAAAAAAAAACAAATTCATTCATTCAGCAGGATTAACCGTAATGTGAGATTAAAAGGTAAAACTTATTAATAAATATATTGTGTATACAAACACATTAAAAAAGTACATATTGTGTTTATTTATTTTGGAAATACAAGACGAATACAGAATACTTTTCTAACAAACCACAGGAAGAATAATTAAAAAATATTAAAAAAAATAATAAGTGGAGAATTCATATAAAATAACGATTATTTATGATTTTCAGATTAAAAAAAAAACAATAATAACGATCATTTCTGATCTTGGAAGTTTATAAACAACAATCTTAATTACACAGACTGACCGACATAAAGATAGACGAAGGCGTTGTAAATGAAAAAATTATAAAGACATTCAAATAGTGAAAACATTATGTTCCAAAAATGGACTTGCATCACTTTCATTTACAACGGCTCATATGTTCTTATTAGTCATGCTATTAAGTGAACACAAAACGTCTTAAAATGTTCAATGGTTTAAATTTTTATGGTATGCACTTTCTCTAAGAAGATGCAATATTTTAGTTTTGCTATTACTTTCACTTCACCCCACAACGATGAGAAACACAACAGTTTATTTTTGTTTTTTTTTTTTTTGTCATTGGAAATGTATGCACCATTACGTACGCTATGTATGGATATAAATAATAAATTTACTCAATTGTTTGTGAAGGAATATAGAAGCATAAAAAAGCTTTTTTTTTTATGAACATCACACCGAATCTATAGTGAGATATATGTATATGGTCCATATAAGTTTATGGGATAATATAAATAGTCATTTTCCTCAATGTCTAGTAGTTAGTAATCTTCCCAAGGAGATATGGTTTAGTTTAGTTAAGAAATAACTTATGAATAAAGTGCAGTAAGTGATTTCGAAGAAAGAGGGTTAATAGCTGAAAGTGCTCAACATCGGCTGAGAACATTATTACTGTATAAGAAAGTGTTTAAAACAATTAGCACCGTGCTCAAGATCTTGGTAAACAAAGAACAACCTTGACTACAATTATTTGTAAGTATTTGGATTTGTTTCCATTTAAGATTCAATTAACTAAAGAGCTTCTTCTATAAGACTGTTTAAGCCTTCATATATTGTATATAAGTACAAAGATTTTTTCTTGAAAAACTCGTAGTAGTTAACAATATGCATTTTCATTCGAATGAACATGTGAACATTGTGGCCAATGGAAAACCCGCAAAATTATTCATGAGTTACATTTACATCTACTAAAAGTGACAGTCTGAAGAGTCGGTCAGGAAAAAGTTATAAAAGACACCGAAGAATAAAGAAAATTTGATAATCTTTGAATAAGTTTGCCACAGAATGCTTGATATAAAAAAATTCAATTATTTTGCTGACGGCCAAAACGAAAATGTGTGCAATAAAAAGATAATCTCTTCACTTACGATAGAGATACTTTCCCTAAGCTTAAAACAAGCAATTTTTTGCAGTTTGCAGTATGTAAATTCTTTAACAATTAGCAAAATATGCGAATATGCAACAAATACACATTTACTTGTAGAGGTTCCAATACAACCACAAAAAGTGACCATATGGTGTATATTTCAGGACGAAGGGTTAGTTAAAGCATCATTTTTTCATTTCTGTTAAGGCAAAAGGGTTTTGTCATGATGTTTCATTAAATGTAATATGTATACTATACTTGAAATAAATTTCACTCCAATATCTCAATTATTTTGTATTGTATTTAATTACAAAAATGTTATGTCCTTATGGAAAAAACTCTTCATAAAAGTAATTTTCTTCTTCTTTTATTCTACATAAAATATACCTTACTCATCATTTCTGTAATTGATATGCATTTGTGAACTTTATGAGTATGCAATAACCACATTATTTACTTTACCATATTGCTTATGGTATGTACATACATACACATATAAAATCGAACTTTAATTTACAAAATTCTCAATGTACAATGTGGGTCTATGGAATCAAATTAAAATGTTTAACAATAAAGAAATACAAAAATATTATTGTAATAAATTGTTTTTCAAACATTTATAAATTGCTTCGATTAGTCAACAAGTCATAGGCTTTTGTAGTATATACATATAAATTGTCTAATAGTATTTAGTAGTCGATATCAATTGTGCGGTAATCCAGAATGAATTTGGCAAAAAGCCAACATATAATAATGTACACGGCTACATAACATATATACTTTTTGGTGTTTAGCAAAATTTATGCTAAAATGTTAAGGCAAAACTTAATATAGGAGGTTTTACTTTGTGAAAGTTGTATAAATCCACTTGCATTAATTATACTTTGCACCCTGGTGGGAATGAGTTTGTATTTTAAGTTTGTGCGGATGTTTTGTATCTTCTAAGTGGATAAAAAGGCAGATCAAGCTTTTATTATAGCGATCGATTTAAAGTTAATATCTAAAGCGATTTAACCATGTCCGTCGGTCCTTACAAATGTTTCTTCAAAGGGCCTGCTTTGGTCCAAAGATGGGCACTATTGAAAATTATTAGAATTGTATTACTTTTAGAACCCCTCCTCTAATGCTCTAATTTTTAATAAGTCTGTATATGACGAAAATTCGTATTTCTTATTATTTTTGGACAAAATTTGGTGAATAATAGTTGACTTATATGGCCATGCCACACGTTTAAAATAATTGTAGATACCGCTTAAATAAAATACAGTTACAGCAATTTTCCTATAAGATTTAAATGCGTTGGACAAACATAAATACATATATTCCCTAGTCTATAACAAGTTTTTATTCTATATTTATATATAAAATTTTCGTCAACTGAAAAAGCATAGACATTGATAACTCGGTTTTAGTGCAAATTATAAATACACTCCTGTTGGCGTTTAGTTTCTTAGTAACAATGAAAAAAGAAATCCAAGAATCCAATTATACTCCAGAGAGCAATTAGACCACACATCCGGTTAGCATTTACTATGGACGTTATATACAAATAGTAATGTATGAAAATTTATGAACAAAACTTATGAAAAAATAGAAAAAAAAAAGAAAAAACTTTTCATTTTCTTAAGAGCCTAACTACAGGGAAAACTTGAACATTTTCATAATTTCTTTATTGTTATTGTTGTTATTGTCATTTTTCGTTTCTTTTTGTTTGTTTTTCTATGGCTGTGGTTCGTGCATTCTCTTGGTTACGTATAAATATGCAAACCACACAGGCATACAATGTAACGGAAAATTATATGCACTTATGCGTTATGGGGGAATGTTCATCAAACAGTCAGTGTTAACTAAGTTGTAAGTAAATATTGCATGCATTCATATTGCACTTCATTTTAAAAGTCGTTGAAATCTTACATTCTTATAATTTGTGTGGTGAGCAGAAATTTACATGTGTAGTTCATATTGAGTCTGAATGAGCCATTACCTGACTAATTACATATGTATACAACATAATATAATACATATAAAAAACTCATTCCATTACTCGATGGCGTTGTATGAAAATCATTCATTACGTTTCTAAGAAAACTTTGTACGCTTATATCTCGGAAACGGTAGGTCCTAGCGCTCTGAAAATTTTTGCGCCCCTTTTTCTAAATTCATTGAAGAATCCATTAATCGAGGTATCGAAATTCTAGGATCACCCATTTTTGAGAAAAAGACAACATTGTGAAAAGACTTATAATTATAAAGTGGGAAGTGCCATGCCCATAAAACATATGTCATTGTGAAGCTGATGAATTTTCCAGGTACGGGCAGTTAGTTTGACCAAAATCCGTTCAGCGGTTCAAAAGTTATAAACTATTTAATACTGACACTGTGACAAAATTGTATAAAAAATATTTCCACAATTTTTGCCAAATTGTCCAAATAATAGCAGTAACAACAACCACACTAAAAAGAAGCCAATATTGTTTTGTTTATAACTTTCCAATGACAACTTCGATTTTGTTCAAATTTTTTGCAAATATTTGGAAATTTCTGTAACTTTTCGGGGATATATAATTAGTGGGCGTGGCACTGCCCATTTGATTAGAAAAGGTGTTTTAAAAAATACATGTTTATTAACAAAATGGGTGATGCCGCGCCCACAAAATATGCCTCTTTTGAAAGCTGTGTTAATTTACTTAAAATTCATCTAAATACAGAATTATACGTGGCCCATTAAAATTGAATCGAAAAAAAAAAAGATTTTCTTGGTAATTTAAAATCATAATAAAAGTTGTTAATCAATCAAGTTTAAAGTTGCGCTATTGAATTTATCTGCGAAAGAATTGTATTATCGATATGATTTATTTGAAATATCGATTTTATAATCGTTACATCTAGTCTCTGATTTATTACCATTCAAAACCCCCCTGGCTCAGTATACACACCAGAAACGCTAAAAGAAATTAGAGTTATGGTGTGTATGATATTCTCTTATACTCTGGGTCAATACATTATACATATACATGTACATTTATATACATGTATGTATGTAGTTTTTGAAACTGTAATCAACAGAATAGTTATGGAACATTTTTAACATTTTTCCTAAGACATAAGTGTCATAATATTGATAACTTGGCAAAACAAATATGTCGAAAACTTAGTACAAACAAAATCTATATTTGGCTTAGATCATAACTAGAATATATTACACATTTATAGAAAATTTATAACCATGGCACGGTGTTGACACCGACTTCTTTGAAGCACTGTAAGAGAAACATTTTATTAGAAAGATTGAAAATAATTTTATGTGGATATTTTTGTCAATTGTAGGAGTGGCCACAAAACGATTTAGTTCGTATACATAATAATAAAGATATCAAAGGCTATTTTCAATTTTTGTTAAAAGAAGATGCGGACGCACGTACAAGCATTGCTAATTTTATTGCCAAAGCGGTAAATATGTTTATATTTATATTTTATATAAACATCTTATAATAATTTATGTATAATAATGTTTGTCTCCCAATAATCACAAAACTGCAATATTTCAACAATTTTCTGTGCACCATAATTTCTATTGATAACTTTGAAAAACCAATCGAATACTAAATTTAGCTTAAGCCAAATCTTAAATACCCTCCACATCTACGAGATAACTAATTGCGTCTTTTAATAGTACATGTGTGATGAGCTTTTTAGTTACGAGTACGGTTTTATGTAAATTCTGTGAATAGCATGGATTCATTATAAATTTGTGTACCAAATTCCATCTCTAGAGGTAAGTTTTGATAGCAAATAAATAGATATTTGAAAATTGTGGGCGTGGCTCTTGACTGATTTTACTTAATTTAAACATCAACTAGAAGAACTTGTATAACATTTCAGTCCAATATCTCAAAATTTATGACCCTGAGAATGCCAACACTAGACTAACATATGGAAGGACGGACATACATGTCAAGATCGACTTGGTTGTTTATGAATAAGAATAAATATATTTATATATTTATATATATTTTGTAGAGTCGCCTTCCATTGTAGCAAATGGAATGACAAATTTAATAATAAATAAAAATTGCCATATTTTTTTTTTTTTTTTGTAAATTTCTAAATGTTGGACAGACGTGTTTGTTTATTTAGTTTTTCTATTTATGTCACATTTCGTTGGTTGTTTTGTATGAGGTGCGGACATACGCATACAAGCACAAACACAAACACATAAGAAGTGGTAATAGTGAAAGAAAGATATGAAATAAATGACAATACAACAATACTAACAACAACAACAATAACAACCACCACTGCTACTACTATTTATGGTGAATGGTCAAAAAACCTAATAGTAGCAGCATGGACACTCAAACAAAAACAAACACAAAAATGGTGCACATGTGTCCTTATATATGGTTTCGAAGTTCTATTTTCCGGTGGTTTCTATTTATATGTATATATCCTCTAAAAAAAAAATTGTTTATTTGTTTCTCATTCCATTTGCAGCAGAAGGCTTTAGGAACTTTTTAAAGTTTTTTTTATATAGTTTTTATTGAAATTCAAATCGGATTTTATCGTATCCATCAGTTGAATAACTCAATGATGCTTTTACATATATCATGCCAGGCCCAAAATTGACAAAATATTTGTTATAACCATAAAAATAAGAGTAAACAAGTAAAAACTAAACTTAAGTTTAAGGCCAAATCTTAAAATGTCCTTTATATTATATTCCTTCGTTTACATTCATCATTAACGTCAATAAACACTAATACCTCTTTCCTCCTTCCTCTAATCCTTTCGAAACATCATCGTGCTTGAAACTTATCGTGCTACAAATTATGGGCGTGATCTTAAAGAAATTTTTATGTGAAATATTGAATTCATGTTATTCTTCTTCTTTTTAAACGAAAAGCATAATTTCTTTTAAAACATTATCTAGTGGGCGTGGCTAATCCTCCCAATTTATCTTTTGAAATGCAATAAAAAACCTAAATTTTAAAAAATATGTGAAAATGGCATTTTTGTTTATGTCTTATTTAAGTAGATGAAAGGAAATTCTCTAAAGCAGGAATTACTCATTAAGTGTTCTATCTTTCATTAAAAGAAAGGCACGCCTTTAGTAAAATCTTCTATATTTGCATCAAGCTATGGTAGCTATGTAGCTTATCACTTTTATTTTTGTTGTTGTTGTTTTTATAACTGTTGTTTTTAATAGAATATCATTCTGGTGCCAACATGTACTTTGTTTCGAAAACTTTAATAAAAAAATTTTATAATTTTTTTATTTCTACTAGAATGAAAACACTTTAAGTAAATGTTCAAGATTTGAATCGTTTTTCTATTTCACTATCGACTAAACTACACTTGGTTTCTTTCTGCCAATATATCAACAATACTACCACTCGATAGCTATAACGTGTAACACCCCACAACCATGTACTCAATTGAAATATTTCTACAAAAAAAACTTCAAGGATTGTATTCATAAATCTAAGAAGTGTATCATATTTTAAATGTGGTTTGTATCGGTTTGCAATCATTCACTTCCTATCGACACGTTTGTGCATTTTATAAGCAACACATTCTACACAAGAGTAATCACTTTCTCGAAATGTGAAACCATATAAAAACATTTCTATTGATACCACATGCTATGCAATAAGTATGTGACAATATATGGAATAAAGCGGTCGGTCTCTCGGTATTCAAAGCTTTTCTTCTATTTTATTTAGGAAGCTTTGACAAAACTCTATGGGTTACAATTATTTCTTGCAGCACTGTTCAATATATTTGTCGGTCTGTTAAATAAATAAATTTATTAGATGCGTGTAAAGAATATATCGATGTGTACGATTCTTTATAAAAGAAGTGCTTACTTAAAATATATCTTTCTTTATGTTGTTATTTTAGCCAGTATCATATTTGTCTCTGTTTCATGTTTTACTTCATGTTTCGATAACTGTTTCCGTTATGCTTGGCGGCACTGCAAATCGAAGACAATCGGTTAATATAAGAAAAAGCAGAGATAACGGCCTTTCTTTTCTTTGTAATATCACAAAAAATGAAATCCTAGCTGGATAGTGTTGTTACAATATGTATCATACCATAATTCTTGTATTGGCATGAACATTTTATAAAACACAACTTTCTTCTTTGCTTTAGAGATTTCTTTTTTCTTTTTTATAACCTCCACATAAAATTAAGGGTATACTAAGTTTGTCATACCATTTGTAACATCCAGAGATCCTACAAATTATATATAATCTTGATCAGCATCAAAAACTGAGACGATCTAGATATGTGTGACTGTACGTCCGACATTACTAGTTCGTAGATAGCTATTTAAATTGGACAAAATCGGTCAAGAGGCACGCCCTCAATTGACCAAAATCTATTTATATGTTACAAAAATTGAGCTGTGAAGTTGAAATTTATAATTATCGATCGACGCCCATTCATTGATATGCCAAAAATAATAACAGACGCGCCCACAATCTGCTTAACTACCAAAAAACCATACTCAGAGTAAAACTCAACTTGCAAGCTGATACGTAATACATATACTGTTAGAGGGCGTAATCATATACCTGCCACACCCACTGTTCTTAAGTACATGTGGAAGGTATTTAAGATTTGTTTTTAGCCAAATTTAGTTTTTTTTTACTTGTTTTTGATTTTTTGTTTTGTTCGTTTTTGGTTGTTTGGTTAAAATATTTGAAAAAGAATTTGGAGGGCATCTGGAGAGATTATAACGTAAATATTTCCCAACGTGAAGGAAGGAAATTGAAATGAAAACGGAATTACATGTGTTTTTGTGTTATTGCATTTTTTGAAATGAAATGTTCTGTGTTGAATAAAAATAGTTACAGTTACAGTTAAATCCATAAAAAGGAAATATTTTTTAGTTTTAGCTTACTTGCTGTGCACGCCAAGCCATCTAGAATTGAATGGTAAAAGAAAATAAAAAAAAAAACATGTTCTATGGAATATTTACGCGATTATGTTTGTATAATACAAATAAGTCAACACATATTTCTTAGGTTGTGATACAAATTTAAGTCCTTTATTATTGCCAATATTCATGGTTTTGCAATAACATGAAAACTTTTCTTAAAACAAATGAAACAACTTAATTTGACTTAAGCCAAATGGTAAATCTCTTAACTCTTCTCATATACAAATACTTTCTATAGATTTTACTTTATCTATCAACTAACATGTACAAAATTTCGACAACAAAAAATTAAAATCTAAAATTTATGAATTCGAACGTTCTAGCAAACTTAATCACTAAGGCGAAGGTTATAACGGGATGTTTTCCGATAGAATAAAAAAATTGATTATCACTCCTTTCATTTTCAATTTATAAACTAAATGATGGCTCTACTGTTAGGCGCTTTAGGCTTTAGTGTTAGATCGCCTAATTAGACAGACGTATGGACATGTCTTAATCAATACTAAATTGATGATTATGAGTCGAAAGAGTAAATTTTTGTTAAATTTCTTAATGAAACATAACCAGGATGTCCCTTATACATATATATATACATTTTTATTTTATTTTTCACTTTTAAATGTTAAAGAAGATTAATTGATTGCTTTATTCAAATGGTCAACGGTACGTATGAGTAACTTTTTTTTTTTTTTTTTTTTTTTATTTCAGTGTTTTACTAACAATAATAATGTATGTATGGTTTTTATTTAAGTGAAAATAATGATGATGTGATATCTAAATTGAAATCGAAATCGAACTTAATGAAAAAATGGAGATTTTTGGTTTTAGTTTTGTGTGAGTGCAAATGATGATGGTTTTGTGTGTGTGCACAGATAAATCAAAACATTTAATTTACTCCATTACCATATATACCTGAGTTTCATTTGAAATTTATATTGTGTTAAAAGCTATGATATTCTTCTTCCCCTTCTACTATTAGATTGTTAAGTACAAGTAAGTGAGAAAGAAAAAAAGAACATTTTCACAAAAATTTAGTAAACACTGCACTCTATTAACGAAACTTTAACTTAACTAGAGAGAGAGGGAGAGAAACAGCGAGGGAAGTAGATTTTTTTTTTTAAATTGCAAATCCATTCACCGCCACAGAACCACACACGTACTCGCCAGATATCAGCAAAAGAAGCAACAACATAAAATAGACAACACAACACCATTGAGTTTTTCGGTAACATTCAAAAGTATAGTTTAGTAGAGTGTGTATGTGTGTCACTTTTAATGTTTCTGTTTTCATAGTGAAACAACTATCAATACAGACAATGACCGCAACACTTGGTGACAATTTGTCTAGCAAGCTACAGATTAGAGCACATTGACTGAGCAGAACCTATTAAACTTATAATAACATTAAAAAGAATTTCAACAAAAACACAGTGTGTTGTAATTGGTTTAAGTCAAATCCTAAACATCCTTCATTCATATAAAACGTACCAGCTTGCAAATTGAGTTTTTCGTAGAGTGTAGTTTTTTATAAATTTTAGGAGCATCTGTTAATCGCGTGATCGATTTTTAACACATTTAACACATTTTTAACACATCGATGGATGAGATAACTATAGATGAAGGTCCAGAATTTAAAGTTCATAGGCCAATTTTTGTGGGCGTGTCTGTTATCCGGCCACGCTCATTTTTGGCAAATCGTTGATTGGTATAATTATAAATGTATGTATCAAATTATTAACTTTTTTGTAACAGATATATAGATTTTTATTGATTGGGGGCGTAGTATAAGACAGATTTTGCCTATTTTAATAGCGATCTGCATGCAGAAATTAAAAGGTCCCTAAAAATGCCAACAACAGACAGACACACGGACATATCTAGATCCACTCAGTTTTTGATGCTGATCAAGAATATATAAATTTTGTAGGGTCTCTGAGGCCTCCTTCTGAATTTTGCAAACGGTATGACAAACTTTGTATGCATTTTATGTGGAGGGTTATAATGAGAGCACAATTATAACGGTTTTTTCAATAGAGGCTTAACTAGCGGTTTGGGAGGGGGAGTGACCTCCCGACACCAGTGAAGAAGGCCTTAAATACATCCCAAATATTATCATTCACTTATTAGCACTTTCACTAATATTTTAAGCAATTTGTTGTATTTTACTGTCCACTTTATTTACTTATATTTTATTATATACAACTATAGTTGCTCTCAAGTGTCCATTTTAGAATTGTTTATGATAAATATTATAACTTGACTTGACTCGACTTTTGAAAATGACTCATGCACAGCCCATATGTTGGGTTGTGTGGTGTTCTGTTGGTTTCTTGTAATTTGATAAACTTTACAAGTGTTAAAAGTCTTAAAGCAACAAAATTGTTTTGGCTATTACGGCCATTAATTTTAATAACAGCTTACATTATGTACAAATTGTTTTCACTTTTTCTTTTACAATTTTTTTATTATGTATGTAACGTTGTAAATGTTTATTATTGTTTTCTTCAAAGTTGTTCGTGTTTTTATGTTCATATAAAAACACAATTATTAAGAACGTTTTTTGTTTTCTTTAAAATTTTACAGTATGTTGAACAATGTATTAAATCACAATGTGTCCGTCTGTCTACAAATATTTTTCATTTATACTTTTAACTTGTAAGTGGGTCTTGAAGCTAAAGTGTAACACTTATAAGTTTTATAAGATAGGTTTTTTTTTAAGAACAATTGGATGAACTTGACATTAGTTATATAAGATGATACTACTTATTGCATACTTGATCAAATAATTGATCTATTAAAGGGGAAGTTTATGCGATTTAAAGCCGTTTCGTCTATTGTAATATGTTTACTATACCTGGAATAAATGTTAACCCAATATCTCAATTATTCTGCTTTTTATTTATATAAAAAATTGTTATGTTCTTAATGAAAAGTTTTTATATGTAAAACCAAAAAAACCGATAAGTCGCACTGCTTGGTTTAAATTTTCAACATTTGAAAACTCCATTATGCACATCTGACATTAAACCAAACATCGAACTTTTCACGTTATCCTCACAATATCATAACACTCTCATATGCATAAATTGGAATTTAAATATCTAAGCACTAGTTCTAGGTAAATATTATTGTTTGGTTTTAAATTGTTGTTGTTGTATATTATGCAGATTATTGTTCATAATTATTTTAGTTGCCAGTGTTGTTGTGATGTTGACTGCTTTTGACATGCAAAGACCTGCACCACACACGCATGCCTTTAAACAACTTTTAATAGTATACATACATACATAAGTTGGCTACATATACAACTGGTGGATTGCGTTGCGATGTACTAAACAAGCATTGAATGTGTGTATATGTTCCGTTAACTTCGGAAATACTAACAAACTCATAAAAATGAAGATGCAAATGGTGGATGTTGATGTTGTTTTTGGGGCAACCAATATAATATAGAGGTTATGTGTGTAATTGTGTACCTGTGCACAGGAACTGTTTGGGAAAAAATGTCATTTAATTTAACGATATATACTCAAGTAAAGTACTTGGAAGTTATGAAATTTCTTCTTCTTTTTTTATATAAAATTTCTTATATTTTTTTTTTTTTTTTTTTGTAGTGGTTGTTGTCAATACCAAATAGTTACGACTTTGTTGTCTAAAATATTTAGATTTCATATGAAAAAAAAATTAATTTGACTTACAAATAGTGGGCGTGGCATAATAATGCAGAGGTGGAGAGTGAAAACTTGAAACTTTTACGGCGTTTTCTAAATACTTTGTAATATAAACATAGCCTCCATAAAAAATGTACAAATTTGACCCTAAGACACATTGTTCAAAAACTATCAATTTGTACTCATATTGAGTAGGAGTCAGCCATTTTTTTGTGCAAAATTTTGACTAATTTAATATATGTAAAAAGGCCTTTTATTGCTCGAAAGCGTTGTGCGGAAACCATTCAGTCTGTTTCTATGATAACTTTGAACGCTTATATCTCGGAAACGGTAGCTCCTAGCTCTCTGAAAATTTTTGCGCCCCTTTTTCTAAATTTGTTGAAGAATCCATTAATCGAGGTATCGAAATTCTAGGATGACCCATTTTTGAGAAAAAGACTACTTTGTAAAATGGATTATTATAAATACGTAAGCAGTGCCACGCCCCTAAAACATATGTCATTGTAAAGTTGATGAATTTTCCAGCTACGGGCAGTTAGTTTGACCAAAATCCGTTCAGCGGTTCAAAAGTTATAAACTATTGAACAGTGACATTATGACAAAATTGTATAAAAATTATTTCCACAGATTTTGCCAAATTGTCCAAATAATAGCAGTAACAACAACCACACTAAAAAGTAGCCAATATTGTTTTGCTTATAACTTTTCAATGACAACTCCGATTTTGTTCAAATTTTTTGCAAATATTTGGAAATTTCTGTAGTTTTCTGAAAATCTGTAATTAATAGGCGTGGCACTGCCCATTTGATTAGGAAAGGTGTTTTTAAAAAATACAAGTTATTTATTAACTAAATGGGTTGTGCCACGCCCATAAAATATACTTCATTTGAAAGCTGAATTAATTTACAAGCTTACACAAAAAGTTTGAACAAAATCCATTCAGCCATTTTTAAGTTATAAGGGTTTAAAAAATATGTTGAATCCATATTAACTTACTAAGCATTTCTGAGCGCCTCGTGTTTTTCATAAAAACCCAAGTGACGTCTTTCCTTACAGTTTGAACTGCTATAAGAATTTGAATATATGTTATAAGCATGTAAATCTAAACTTAATCGAACCTTAAGAATGTATTATATAATTTGGTTGTAAATTAGTAAAATTTTACCCATTTATAAAACCGTTAATTAACACTTTTCTTTCACTGATTTTTATCTAAAATTCTTCTGTGCCAGTTGATTTCATTTAAAAGGAAATCTTACGTATATTATGCGATAATGCGATAATACCGTAATAAGCCCAAGTAATTAATTTTGACTTTTTATACCTCCGCTGGGTTTTATATTAAAGAAGAAAACACTGCATCCCAACAAGGAAGGAAATGTTGAAGTAGTAAATAGAACAAATGATTTATATGAAGGACACCCGCTGCTTTCCTTTCTTTCTTCTAAACATTACACTCTTTTTCATTATTTTCATTTCATTCATCAGTTTTAGTTTTTTTTTTTCTGTTATTTTCTTCTTCTTTGTATTTGTATTTATTTTCCCAAATGTTCAACTTTGGGTAACGGTTGTGCAAATAACATTTAAATGTAACATATTGTGTCGTGTTGTTGCAATTTTTTTTTTGGCTGTTGGATAGTTTTCGACATATAACATGTACGTCGCATATATACATACATTCATTCATACACATTTTGATATAAACCGTGTTGTTTTGTTTATTTCTATTTTTTTATACTTATTTTTTTTTTGGCTGTCATTCTTGATAATACAATTTCTTGTAGATAAAACGAATACATTGGTAGAAAATGAATTTCTTAACTCTTTTTCTTTTTCTTCTTCTTCTATATTTTCCACAAAACATGTGTACTGAAGTATACTCAGTTTGTGATTTGGTTTGCTATATTTTAAATAAAAAAAAACTAGAAATGGTACAAAATAATCTTGATCTGCATGAAAGTTTTTATTGAACTCATGTCCGTCGATTTGTCTGTCTGTTGTTAAAGTTCTCATAATAAAAAAGATTACATATTAAAATGAATTATTTATAGTTTTTGCATGGATTTTTTAAATAAATTTTATTATAATTATTTAAGTGCCACGCCCACTATGTTAAAAGCATTATGAAATGAGCGAAATTTTCGAAATTTTCACTTGTACTCTTCACAAAAGTTTAATGTGTAAATAAAAATATAGATTAAAATGACCACGCCCCCCAAATTATCACAAGTTGTTTATATCATTTTTTATAAATATTTTTTCTTTTTTTATTTTTATATAAATGATATGAAACTTTTGCAAAAAAAAAAATTTACTTTAAGACCACGCCTACACTACAGTATTAGCATTACTGTTAGTCATTTAAAACTTATTTTTAACAGCCATTCAGTTGTCGTTTTAAGTCATTTGCCACATTTTATCTTGTTATTGAGGTTTGAAGACACTAAAGTGTGAGTGTGTGTGGGTGTATGTGTTGATGGGCGTTATTGTCGAATTCGATTATTTGGTATTGGTATACCATGGAGTATTAAAAAAAAAGTAATATAAAGAAATCTCCAGGGTGATGTTTTTCAATTTACAATTTTATGGCTGATAGCTGTTATTATTTAGTTCGTTTTATTATATCCTACACCTCATACTGGTATACAAAGTTAGTCATTTCATTAGAATTAAAATTAAGATTTCACATGATTTTTGTGTTTATTAGTAAAAAACTTGGCGTTGAGAAGAAATTGAAATTTTTTAAAAACATCTACAAGTATGGAAAAGGTTTTAAATCGGTAGACAGCCACGCTTACAATT
Organism: Ornithomya fringillina; assembly: GCA_963978525.1. Lineage (NCBI taxonomy): Eukaryota > Metazoa > Arthropoda > Insecta > Diptera > Hippoboscidae > Ornithomya > Ornithomya fringillina. The sequence goes on along the minus strand of OZ021694.1, from coordinate 2,282,957 downwards.
GAAAAGAAAATCCTCTAGATTTTAGCCTTTGCAGTTTTAAACCTTCTTTTTTTACATATATTGTTTAAGAGTGTAATCAGGTACCTGCCACGCTCTTAGAATATATATATATATATGTAGATGTGTAGGGTATTTAAGAATTGATCTAAGGCAATTTTAGTTTAATTACTTGTGTTTTCTGTTCTTCTTGTATACCTCCATCAATATTTGAAGAAATCAACGAAAAGCAAAAAAAAAAAAGAAGTTTACAAGTTAAAAGTTTGATGAGAAACTTTTTTAATAAGTTCAATCAATTATGCGAACAATCAATTTCAATTTCAATATATATATTGTTTATAGTATACAGTTGATATTTGATATTTGAAAAAGTATGATTATAAAGGGTTTTTCAATAAGGACATAACATAATATAACTTAAGTTTCGACTCTTTAACTCATCAAAAGGTTTCAGTTTTTGAGATAATTTGATTTTTTAAGAGTAAAAGTTAAGATTTTTATACAAAATTTGCCACATTTTAAATTGAGAGATTCACAATATCTGGGGACATTCAATTGCAAATATGTTAACCCGAATTATTTCGTTTTAGCATACATAGCTTATGGGGTGGGACGATTATTAGGAACGAAAATTGAAGTAAAAGGCTTAAAATTAATGTTAATAGTGTCCAAACATTGCTGGTATGTGAACTTTATCATCATAAAAATGTTAACCTTTGCATTTATTTTAAAATTTAAAATACAAAATGTTATGTTCCTAATGAAGAAGTCTTTATAACGCTCTACTAACCAGGGATGTAAACTCTTAAACTATATTGATTGTAGAAAATTTCTATTTATTGGAAAATTTTAGTTTATAAGTGATCAAATAGAATCCCTTTTCATACAAAGCACTGCATTTAATGCTTACATCCTCTAGAACTGATTTAAACATTATAAATTTTTTTACAGCCCCTCAGATATTTGTTTAATGGAAAACAATTACATTTTCTCTGTGCTCACTTTGTGTACTTCTTAAATCGATAACTTGTACGTATACACCCTTAGTCAATATAAATAAATAAAACTTTTAAGGCAATCATTTACGCACACATATATATACCTTCTATCAATATATATGTGTTTGTTTGTGTTAACATAAAATTAATGATTGCTCTTAGCTTTAATTAAACACAAGAAATTATACTCATTCACTTATATCCTTATGTGCGTGCGTGTGTGCGTGTGTATATGTTGATAGGTGGTGTGAATCAATGGACCATAAACAATAACAATAAAATAACCAAGTACTCGTATACAGACACGCATGACCCACACATAATAAAATCAACCGACATTTAATATTCAGAGAGAGAGAGAAAGAGAGAAAGAGATAGAGTTATATACATAGGTGTTGAAGAAAAAACCAATTTTACACTTTAACGAATACCTTAAAAAATTTATGAAGTACTTGTCACCTTGTTATGGACACTTAAGCAACCCCTTTCTGTGTCTCTCACTAATTTATTACTAAATAATAATACATAAGGACTTGAGTTATTTTTGAAATATTATTAAGATGGGTGCTAAGAAGAAAACTTTGCAGGACCATACGTAGAATTTCAACCTTAATTTTTCCTTAAAATTCAGTTTCAAGTGTTAGCGTTTTGCAAAAATTAAAACTTCACCATTACAGATTTTTAATATAAAGCCTGTTTAAAACGTCACCTAAAACATCTCCATATACTGAAAAGTGACAAAAAAATAGTAAAAAAGAAAAAATTCTAAAAATTTATCCTTCCATATCTCTCTACAAACAGTGGGAGCGATTATGCCCTTTAATAGTTTATGTATTTCGTATCGGGTCGTAAGTCAAGTTTTACGCTGAATATAGTCTTTTGTAAATTGTGAACGTGTCTGTTATCCAACCACGCCCATTTTTGGTGCATCGATGAATGAGATATTTGTTAATATAAATTCCAATTTCATAGATCAATTTTTATAGTATATTTGTAGATTTTTATTTAATGTTTATCCAATAATGATTGAGTTAATGCAGACAGACAAATATCAGCAAAATTTTCACCATGAAGTGAAGAATTTTTCGCCTTTTTGTAAGAATATATTATTGGCAAAAGCAAAAAACAAACAAGTAAAAACAATAAAAAAATTACACACACACATATACACACATATCCACATCCAGCGGGCTTAAAATAAAAATTTATGCATAAAACGTAAAATAGAGCGGAAAGAGAAAGAATATCATATAAAAAATAAAAAAACAAACTGTTAAACAGTTAAAATCAATCCCCATATAAATAAGTATCCCCATATATACAAGTACCCATGGAGAAAAGTCAGAGAGTGAGATGAAAATAACAAAAAAAAAAAAATCAACTGCACAAATAAATGTAAGTGTAAGTGCAAGAGTGTACATACTGTAGATATAGAGTAAACTTTAAGAATCGTTCAGGCGAACTCAGCCAGAGTACACTTCAGTTGTTGTTGAAGGCGAGCAAATTGTGAGTTACTGCGGTCATTAAGTGAATCAGACACTGAGAGAGAATGGCTTGACTTCCGTTCCGTTCGATACTCTTACACTTACTGGTATTTATAGTGGCACAGCCTTAATGCAGCATTTAGTACAGCAACACGTTAAAGGGCTGAAGGAGAAAACAATAAAAACAAAAACAATCCAACACTGAATTAATACTTAATACATAACTTTAATACCAATACAACTGCTATGTACAGTATATATAATAATTTCAGTTAGAATGTTACAACACAGTCTGTAAATATTTATATATGTATGATGGTATGCTCAAGGCGTTATTGGGCATTTGAGAAGACATCAGATAAAATATGTAAAGTTCTCGGCACCGTTTGTTACCTTGTTCCCGACATACCATAAAATCGGTCAGGTGAAAATAATAAAATCAATTTTATGTTTGCCTCTTTACACCAATCACAAAATACACTTAAAGCGAAATCTACGTTGATTTTATTTTTTATTTTTATACACATGGATACGTGCTTACATATCCAGAACGTGTGAAGGACAATTTTGTATCATAATTTCATTTTATGTGTTATGTGCTTGCTTGTGATATATAAATAATGTACTAACGTACCTGTAAATGTGGATAGTGACCCTGCAACATATTACACATATTAAAGGAGACTTATATGACCAGTCCAACAATAAAGGGAATAGCCTATAATGGGTCATGTTGTTCACCTTTATTTTGTACAACTTCTACAATTTTACGATTTGATAAATACAAATACAATAAACGAAAATTTTATTATACTATACATCAAGGAATTATCCTCAGCATCCAGAATAATAGTTTCAAAAATTTTTTTATAATCTATTTGATATGGGTGTCATACTAAAGGGTTTGACCATTCGAATGTCATAAGCTACTTATTATTTTAATAAATTCAAAATGGCGGCTTCTTGAATATATTATATGTTCTATTATTTACACTCTATGGATAACAAATGAAAGCTTTTGATGAGTAGAGTTAGAAAAGTGAAATAAAATTACATTAAATTAAATAGAGCATCATTTTCATTTGAATTCTACATTTAAATTTACAATTTTCCTTATAAATTCTCAAATGTAGTTTAGGTGTTTAGTACGATAGATATTATAAAACAAAATTATAGTAAATCGAACAGAATACAATAAGCTAAGTAACATGTCACTAAACTCAACATGGCAGCCATTATTTATTATTCTTTAGAATCATTTATCAAATTAGAAAGATTGAGAAATAGAATTGTCATAAATCAAGTATGCCAATTCGCCACAAAATGACGGATAAGCATTTCTGTTACAATGTCCTTGATATGGATAATATATGAAACAGTTCAACCAGAAGATTACAATGAGCTGACATTTCTTAATTGAATTTTTTATATAATTATGTGCTTCAAAGTGTTATTTTGTTACAAGTATTTTAAAATGTCCAAATTTTATCTCTCCACATAATGTTGAAATGTTTCACACAACTAAACTTACAGCCTGAACTATTTCTCAAAATGCTAAGCTCATCATGACAATAGTAAAAGCCATAAAAAGAATTGTTCAACTTTAGCATTATCAAACGACTAAAAAAATAAAAAAATAACCCGATCACATTATCCTTGAGTTAATGGTCCAAAAAAAAAATGAAAAAAATCCTTCATTATAATACCAACTTTTGCAAAGAAACCAAAAAAAAATTTACTGACCACCACCGCAACATATAATTTCATTTCATTTCATTTTTAGCATTTTATGTTTTCAATTGAAAAAACGTCGACAACCACAAAATTACTGTAAAAGTCCACAAACACGACATTATACTGTTTGTGAGTAGTAATGTTGGTCATACTATAGGTATAAACAATAAATACTAATTTCAGCAAAGCACAACTATGAATTAATAAAAATCAAAACAAAAACAAAAACGAAAACAAAGTCTAGTAAAATGAGAAATGAGAATTAATGAGTAGGTATATAATGTAGTATACTCCTCACAACCAAGCCACATGTTGAATTTAAATATAAAATCCATTTCCAGACCACTTGCCAATTGCAACAAGTTCATAAAAACATATACACACAAACACACGCATCTACATACACTTAAAACACAATGTTATGAACAATTTTTATATATCCTACACCACTTGTGGTGGTAAATGCACATGATAATATAACATATATATGTACGAATGTATGTATATGACAGTTATATTCGCTATATATATAAGTAAATGAATTCTAGCTTTATATGCATATGTGTTTTAGATGTATTTGTAGATGTGTGTGCTGCATAATATAAATTGTTCGTATGTATATAATGTACTTTAACAGGTAACAAGAGAGATATACATATTTTCAACTATTCCAACGGAAAAATACTATTTTCAGAAGCCAATTGGCTGAACTCTATAAAGTTATATGAAAAGAATAGATGTGATATGATTGCTTTAAATTTAATTAAATCACCTTCTCAAATCTATGTATTTTCTAAAAAAAAAAAAAATTTTTTTACGGAAATAAAAAAAAAAAGAAAAAAATTAGAAATGGATTTAATCGTTTTCACTTGTGATCAGTTTATATATATGCACATGATTATGTATAATTATTAAATATTTAAGTATATATAAGCTTTTTAAAGGTAAATTGTAAACCAAAGAACACAATTTTATTAAGGGTTCCATTTGTCCTACAGTTCTTTGAATCATTGATGTTTTTCCATATGTACAATATAATATACATGTTAAACTTTAACCAAAGTCTGAGCAGTACTTTTCTAATTATAAGCCAAACAAAAATCACAAAAACATTACAGACGCTCACAACATATTTTTTAAACCCTTATAACTTGGAAATGACTAGACGGATTTTGTTCAAACTTTTTGTGGAATCTTGTAAATTAATTCAGCTTTCAAATGGGCGTGGCATTACCCATTTAGTTAATAAATAACTTATATTTATTAAAAACACCTTCCTAAACAAATGGGTAGTGACAGGCCTATAAATTAAAGATTATTGACAGGCTAGAAAAAATTCCAAATGTCAAAAAAAAAATTTACCATAATCAGAGTTGTATTGAAAAAGTCACAAACAAAACAATATTACCTTCTTTGTTGTTGTTATCTTATATAAGAATTTAACAAAATCAAGCGAAATATTTTTATCGCCAAATGTCCTTTGATGAAAAGTGTGCCGCAAAAAAAACAAAACAAAATTTGACAAATTTCTTAAAAATTTTATTTAAAAAAAATTTAAAAATAATTTTTTCATGTGAAACTAACTTTTCTTTTGTTTAATTTTCAACCGTTTTAGATGCGTTGTAAGAGCAACCAACAAATGTAGGGCCAAAAAGGCCCCAAAGAAAGACCATCCCCGTTATTTTATTGGGCACTCTATCAGAAAGTGAAGAATATATAATTCAATAAAATGCTTTAAATTATTAAAAGCGGCAATGATGAGTGGATAATAGCTAAACATTTAGCGAGGAGAAGAGGAGAGCATCTCTCATAGAGAGTTTATTAACAATTCGGCATTGCTGTTTATTTTTATTCCCCACATATGTATGTATTGTACAAATAATTGTTAAAAGCAATAAAAATAAAACTAGCAACAACAACAAATTAATAAATGGACGAACAATTGTGCATGTTTGTGTTGTTGTTTTGGCAAACAAACGGAAAAACCTGCAAAAATATTCCAAAACATTATTAGCACATAGTAGAATAAAGGCAATAAAATTGTAAAGGAAAGAGAGAGATAGAGAGTGGGAGAATGAAATTACAATTAAAACAATAGAGCACATCTAGCCGTACTTTGGTATTTTTATTGCACATTACGCTTCCAACAACAAATGCTTTGGATTGCATGCAAAAACCATACACACAGCTAATGAACAAAATTGGACTAAAACAGAGTATGCTGGTATACTGCTAACCGTTATAATACTTTTTCAAATAATAACAACAACAATAATAATAATAAAAACGATAACAGCAACATTTTACAATGCAGTACGAAACCGTACAAATATGAATGGAAAGTATTCAAATGCTGCCAAAAGCACTGCCACAACAACTACAACAACTAGCAAAACCAAGATAAGCAACAGCAGCAGCAGTAACAACAACAATAAGAACAACAGCAATAGTAACAGCAATCACATTATTAGTTCAACTACAATGCTCACATTAATGGCTGCTAGCAACATATTCGATGGTGGAGTGGGATTGGGATTGGGTTTAGGATTGAGTTTCTTTCTTATTAACGATACCACCACCTATTCCTCATCATCCTTAGTACTGTCCAGCGATACTTTTAACTTGAGTGAAATAACGGGAAATGTTACCGGCAATCTAACAAACCCGGAAGATGTTGGCGAACTAATACGTATGGCAGCCACTTCAGTTATTTTGGGGCTAATGATACTGATAACCATTATTGGTGAGTTGACCTATACTACACATATACACATGTCTCTAGCCATCTTCTCATATCATCTCATCAACATTTCATGCATTTAACATTTCTTCTTAACGTACACACATACACACATACATACATAGTTAGAAGTCAATAACATTTGAAGGTATTTTCGCGCATAAATAAACACCTCATTATATATTATATATACCTACGCACATTCACACTTTATGTGATATTGAATAGCATCGCGCGTATCACAGTGAAACACACAAGGCAACACATTCCCATTCGCATGCCAACTAAAGTGTTTGCTGTTGTGGGATTTCCCTTCTAAACACTACGCAATACATATTTAACAGTTTATTATACACACATATACAAGCACACACATACATACATATATACTACACCACATAAGCATGCAAGACAATACTCGTACTAGCTTAGTTATTTTATATGCTAACGACACTCTTAGCACACACACGGACAAACATATATACAAACGAATACATGATTGTTGCACAGCTAAGTGCAGTGTGTGCGTATGGTAACAGCGAAAACATAGATTATTCGGAGGCATACACTCACAATCACACAATGCACATGTAGAGAGAATTTATGTCATTTGACAATCATGGAAATGTTTGTGCACGCACTGTAAATGGAAGACTGAATGAATGAACAGCAATAAGTAAACAAGCACAATTGTAAAAAGCAACTAAACGGCCCAACTCCAAACTCTATACACAATATATATGCAGTATATACATATACGAGTATGTCTAAATGTAAAAAAAAAAAAAAATTTATTTAAACAAATTGTTAATAAACTTCAGAAATCTTCGCCTGCATTAAATCCATCAACGTGTCGTTGTTTATACTTTTAACTTATAGTCTTTAACCAAGTGGTGGATTTTAGCTATAAAAAAGTAATGTCTGTGTCCTAAGAGCAGCTTTTCGCTACAAGCCTAATTTCAAATTATCACAGTGGTCCGATCAAGCTCAAAGTTGCACCAATGAATTCTTACTTGCAAAACGTATCGATTGGTGTCAAAACTTTTGCAAAATCTTTGAAAATAAATTTGACAAAGGCTATAACCTTTGTTAAAATTATATGACTGCCACGCCTATCATTTATGTGTAGATGCAGAGGGTATTTAAGATTTGGCTTAAGCCAAATTTAGTTGTCTGACTTGTTTTTTAAATAGATTTTAAAGTATGATGATTTGTATGTGTGTTCACATATCATTGCATGTGTGTGGGTGTAATAATTTTTCGTGAATTAAATCCAATTTCAATTATATACACAAACAATAGTTAATGAACGATTCTTATACTTATTTTACCATTCAACTCTCATCACCACCTCCGACCACATTTTGATATTTTGAACAACATTTCATATCATTTCATTTCATTCATTGTGCTTCACTCTCTAACTTTCCACATATTTAACAGATACATATAAATTTATTAGTAATTCTAATTGGAATTGTTGTTGTCTGCCATACAGGCTGGCATCATGGAATTTGAAACTTGTTTTAAACATTTAAATAATGTCACTGTATATGTGTGTTTACCATTGAATGGCAAGGAATTTGTTTTATCACATAAACACATATATACGTATATATACATATACATGCTATAGAAAACTTTCTAATTTCGTTTGTAATTCAAATAAATAAATAATTTAAAAGACGAAATCTTACCAAATCGTAATATTATCACATCCAGTAGAGGAAAAAACGGGTTTTTCCAATAGCAACATAACAATTTTGTATTTAAATGCTAATGCACCGTTGAAAGTTTCCCATGATCTGAGAACGTTATAAAGTCAATTATAGTTAACATTTTTAAAAAGTAAATTTGAAAACAAATCAATGTAACAAAAATTATTGTAAATTTGTACATATAATCTTTTCCGAATAATTGGCAAATTCATGTGTAACCAATCACCACCGCTGCCACCATCATCACCGCTACCGCTATCACTTTTTTTTGCCGCTAACTAAATACTCAACGTTACCAAATCAAACGTCATCATCGTCATCTCTCTGAAGGCAATGTTTTTGTGATAGCTGCCATCATACTGGAGAGAAATTTACAAAATGTTGCGAATTATTTGGTAGCATCGCTGGCAGTTGCGGATTTGTTTGTTGCATGCCTAGTCATGCCTTTGGGTGCTGTTTACGAGGTAAGTGCATATGTGTATACACACACCTTTTATTAAAACTAACCATTTGTATACATATTGACATATTCACTGTGCTAATACTAACTACAAGTACCTATAAAGCATATATGGTAAACACATGTATTTGATTGTATTGGTTGCCTACCCTCTAGCAATCTTTTTTGTTGCTCTTATTGTTGTTTTTGTTATATATACTTCAGGATTTCATTGATTCCTCTTGTGAATTTTTCACATCATTCACATTGCTTTTTTAGCAACAATGATAACAACAAAAACAAAAACAACAACAGCTTTCAATGCAATTTATTTGTCATCAATTGTTTTTCCCCTTCAGTATAGAATATTTCACATACCCGCATACTATTTCAACCTGTTAGTTAACTAAAAACATAATTCCTAGGCAACAAATAATTTTCACAATACAGAGCATTTTGTATGATACTTAACTTTGACGTTAAAAGTAGAAAAAATAACATTTATAAATACTATGTGTGGCCAAGTCTTGGCTACCTTTTACATTAACATGTATAATGTAGGCGTGGCATTCTTTTTTTCTTATCGACTTTTAAAATATCTTACATGTCAATCCGAAAGTCAAATTCTATCCAAAAAAAAATCATTTTTGTATAATGTAGGCGTGTCCGCTCACTTTTAAAATATTTAATAAATATTTAAAATATTATTATTATTATTTATGTAAAGTGAAAGATTTTTATCAATTGTGAGCGTGACTGTTTTTCGATATAGATCATTCTTGGAAGGCACACCCATTATCGATAAAAAATCTTTCTATTAACTTACAAAGTTTGAGCTATAAAGTTAGCCTTTATTGAAATTAGACAAAATTTTATAAGAACCGCGCTCATAATCGACAAAAAAATTTCGATTAATCATAAAAAAAATTTTTTTTAAATGAAATTGAAATTTGGTATATATGTATATAATCACTTCATCCAGGGATGCGTCAAAAATGGGCGTTATCGTTTAATAATTTACCAAAAATTTCACTTCAGTAGAAACTTACAAATTAATATGTAATACACACACTATGCGCAATCTTTGTTTGTATATAGACACGCCCACATTTTGTAAATAAATGGGTAAATAGAGTTTATCTGAAATATTTTATGTCAAACGATTGATTGAGTTTAACATAATAATTGTCTGCGTTAAATTTCGACCGCGTTGCTCTCTTACAGTAACCTTTCCCTCATAGAGGATATATGAAAATTTCAATTTTTTTTTTAAATAAATTTATATTGGGTATAAAACAAAGTAGTGTGTGGTATAAAAGGCTTACATACATATTGTAAATGATTACGTTTAGCTTGTTTGGCTATCAAGGGATAATCGTGTTATCCATTACATGTGTTATAGGGATAGTGTGCTAATATTTTAATCATTCTTTATAAATAGGATTTTAATTTTAAAACTGCATCACACACACACACAAATACTTTGTGACAAAATCATTAACACTAATATTAATGTATGTAAAATAATTAAAATGACAATTTTCACACAAAGATTACGTACGTAGTGACGTATGCGTATTCCGGTCAATTCAGCTGTTCTGGAGATCATTTCCTCTACATTATACTTAATAATGCAAAAAAAAATTATGTTTAAATATTAAACGGTTTTACTTATCATGCTTAATCGATTAAATGTGATTCACTTTATTCGTACTGCATGACATATAAATGCAACATGTAAATTTTATATAAGATGGAAAGTATATTATGTTTACTAAGCGGTTTGAAACATCTAAAATAATGTGACCGTGATCCTACAAAGTGTATATATTTGATTAATATAAATCTGAAGCGATCTAGTTATGTACGTTTGTACGTCCACCTGTCCTCACTTGTGCTTTCTGAATTATACATTCACTATATGAATGAAAGCCACGCCCTATAATCGATAAAAATCTTTCTCTCAAACATAAAAATTAAAAAAATTTGTTAATACTTATTTGAATAGGACGAAATTAGGTAAGAGCTACGAGCTATAAAGTCAGCATTTATTTAAATTGCACGAAATCGGAAAAGAACCACGCCCACAATCGACAAAAGTCTTTCTACTAGTTATCAAAATTGAGCTGAGAAGTTGAAATTGAGTTAAAATATATATAATTAGGGTATCCATTGAAATGCCAAAATCACGTAGACTAAAATAACAAACGTGTCCACTACTTGTAAAAGCCTTTTTTTTTTTGGGGCAGAATCCATCATAGAAATCAACATGGTATTTAAACTTTGCCTTAAGCCATATTTTTTACAAAATTTTTTTTTTGTTTTTTTCGTTCCCCAGAGTACTTTACGCGAACATTTATTAATTATTCTTTAATTACACTTGATGTGTACATTACTATAAATACGCATAAATTGGGTGTGAGGGAGACAGAGAGAGAGAGACAAAGAAAGAGAGAAAATAACGCCATTTTATGCCATTAAATGTGGTTATAATTTCTCTTCCGACGAAAGTCATGTAATTTTTCTTATTTTAATTTTCTGTGATCTGCTTCTTCTTCTTCTTTATGTTTTCTACTTTATATTCTATTCTCCTTTTCATTATTACAATAACCAGATAAGTCAAGGCTGGATTTTAGGACCAGAATTGTGCGACATTTGGACATCGTGTGATGTTTTATGTTGTACAGCCTCAATACTGCATTTAGTGGCCATAGCTGTTGATCGGTAAGTTGTATATAAACTTATATATAGTAAAACAAGTGAAAATATTATAGTTGGTCTCTTGTCTTTAATATGATTTCAAAAGACGCTTTTCGTGATAGTTTTAAATTATCACAGAAACTGTGGTTACAGTGGTCTGATCAAGCTCAAACTTGCATCATTTTATTTGTTTGGTTATTGTCTCTCAAATGTCATAAAATGTTTTATAAATTTGAAAAACTTACCAATTTACTCTTACTTGATGGAATAGCAATAAAAAAAAGCGCACTAAAAACTAGATAATATTGTTTTGTTTGTAACTTTCCAATGATAACTCCGATTTCGATCAAATTTTTTGTAGAAAATTTAGAAAATTCTCTAACTTTTTTAGGATGTATAATTTATGGGCGTGGCACGGCCCATATGTGTAGGAAAGGTGTTTTGAAAAAATAAAAGTTATTTATTAACTAAATGGGCGATGCGACGCCCACAAAATATACTTCATTTGAAAGCTAACTTAATTTACAAGCTTCCACAAAAAGTTTGAACAAAATCCGTCCAGCCGTTTCCAAGTTATAAGGGTTTAAAAAATGCGTTGAATCAATATTTACTTACTGAGCATTTCTGAGCGCCTGGTATTTTTCACACTTTTTGATATTTTTGTGATTTTTAAAATGACGACCACACACACACACAAACAAGAATGAATGTGAATTTGCTTGGCTTATAACTGGAAAACTACTGCTCCGATTTTGGTCAAATTTGTGGCAAACATTTGGAAATTTCTGTAACTCTTCGAGGATATTTAATTAGTGGGCGTGTCACCGCCCGTTTTCTTAAAAAATTACTTTTTTTAAATAATTTTTGTTTATTAACCAAATGGGCGATGCCACGCCCACAAAGTATGCCTCATTTGAAAGCTGACTTAGTTTACAAAATTCCACAAAAAGTTTGAACAAAACCCGTCCAGCCGTTTCCAAGTTATAAGGGTTTAATAAATATGTTGAATCCAAATGTTGATCATATTATATATAATATTTTATATATATTATATATTCATATATAATGTGACAAAATATTCATGCATATAATTATTTGCCTGCTAGTATAATAAATGATCAAAGATTTTTCGGCAATTGGGTGTAATGAGGGTGGATTTCTAATAAGTAGGCCACAAACTTTCATAACTTATAATCGGGAAATAATAAAATGTATGTAGTTTTGCTGTTCTTATGTAATGTATACATTATAACATATATTTCATTGAAATGATTTCCTGCCCAATCTTTCATACACAAGTTAATGTTCCTTTGCAATACATTGCATTGTCTCACTAAATTTAGAAAATACATATCAAGAACTTTGTGGCATATAGGTTTTATAACCTATATAACATGCACAAACACATACACACACACATATGTGTGTTGCATCCGACACATTTTGTGTAACAGCAAGATTGTAACATGAAGACACTGTTTGAGATTGAAATTACAAATGTCGGAATTGGTTATATTTTTTGTTGTTGTTTTGGTTTCGTTTTGTTACCACTCTCTGTATGTACATATGTAGCAACAGTTTATTTTATCACCCACATGAGGACTATATACATATATTTTGTATCAGTGTAATATGTCAAAGGCAAAAACTTTTCCATACTTTGCCTTTTGTCCCATTTATTTATTACTTATATTTATACTTCTACTTATACGAATGTATTAAGGTTTATATACACGTACTGTATGTTTAATAATCATAAACTATTACATTACATACAAAAGTTTCTGTTGTACTTGTTAAACATATTCTGTGTACTGTAGAACGGGAGCATACATCTTGTGCTAGTTGCTAATATTCTTACATCAATACAGGGCGCGTGTCTGGTAATGTGTAGGTGCATGTATAGTGCCATAGTAACAAAATGAATTTAAATAAAGTCAACCATGATAAACATTTTCATGTTTTTTCATGTACATGCCTACACAAGTACACATTATTATTTATTAACTTGTCCTTTTATAGACAGACAGACCTTAAATTACACTTCAATTGAAGTAAGTCTTTGAAAGAACAATAATAATAATAATAATAATAACAACAACAATAGCAACAACCATATAAAATGTTGTTCAACAACCATGACAATTGACTAAAATGTGTCGGAAGAGGATGTCATAAGGAAGGATAACTTACTCAGTCAAGCAAGGGAATAAAATCGAAACAAATTTTATACTCTTCACATAAGATGGTTAAGTATACTAAATTTGTTATTCCGTTTGGTAAATCCTAAAAAAAAGCTTAAAAAAGTCTTGATCAACTTGAAAATCTAAACTATAGCCGCCTGCTGTTGGCATTATTAGGATCCAACATTTTTTTAGGTTTTGTGTTAAAATTTTATACAAACATTTCTAATTTCTACACGAAAGTTGGAAATTATGGCCCAACATTTTATTAACAAATAAAAAATTGTGTATATGTCAGGTGTTCATATTATTTTGTCCATCAATTGTATACATATTTTGTTATATATTATTGTATATGTAAAATTTACAAAATCACTTTTTTTTTGTAATAAATTGTACGTTAAGCACGAAATAAATTGATCTCATAACATGAGTCAACAGTTTTTGCTGCTTTGCTTCTTACAATAATAGAAAACATACAATGGGTATAATAAAGCAAAGAACTGTACAATATGTAAGTGATCACGTAGGTATATGATAAATGAAATGGCCAATGAGAAAGCAACGCTGCCATATTAAATGGGGATGAGATGTTGTATCATATTTTTGTGTTCAGTCATTTCCACAGTTGTAGCTCAAATTAGTGAAAATAATTTATTTTGCACCATTCTCTGCCATATATCAAATACAAACATACACTACATAATATATATATATTGCAGTTTTTATATATATGATACATACAATATATCATCGTTACTACAAACCAAATTGAGAAATGTGCGATAAAAAAAAAAATTATATGAAAACTTTGACAATGTGTTGCAGATAGATTGTATTTGCATTTTTGCAACAAAATTTGTTGTTGTTGTAATTCGTTCTTTTTTTTTTTTTTCCTTTTGTCTTTTGTTTTTTGTTTATTGTTTGTTTGTTCATTTTATCGTTCGTTCACTTGATAACTGACGACGTTGTAAACAGAGTCGTAAACAATGTACTCATTATTGGCGGTGGCGTATGGTGAGAAAGCGAGTGTAAAATGAAAAACAATTACAACAATGAAACCACAGAATAATGATAAATTGCTATTTATGCATTGGTGCATAATGATACATGTATGTACAACATACAGTACATATGAGTACAAGTTTCTTTTATATGAATAATGAGTTTTTTTTTTCTTTTTCAAAGTTTGTCTAACTTTCACCAACAGTTTAGAAAGTACTATAATAGAATGGATGGTGATAATTATAGATGATGAAACTTAAAGCAGATTACGTTAAAATATTTAATCATATTTTTAAAAGTATCCACCTTAGTTTACACGCTTAGCTTGAAACACAATAATGCTTTAGTTTTATAAGTGTCTGTATGTCCATGTTGAACATAACATGATTGCAAAACTGAATTGAAATTTCCTAATGATCTTTCTAAGGCAAAACGCTAAGTTGTTATTTAAAATACGTAAAATCGGTCAACTTAATCACGCCCCCAAAATCTATTCATCTGCCACAAAAATCTTTATTAATATGAAGTTTCTAAAAGAGAAGCAATTTTTGCAGCTGCAGAGACACTTTACTTTACTTTTATATCACTTCACGTTACTGAGATTGCACTAATTGCTTAAGTCACTATTATTGTAGTTTGCATTGCTGCTTATTAAGTGTTATTACGTTGTGAGGTTTTCTATTTGTCTTTTTATTTTCATAATGTTATGCAATATATTTTATTTGTGGTGTTGTCTGGTCGCTAAACACTTATCGTATAATGTGCTTTTAACGGTTTATTATTATAAATTAATTGCTTTGCTTTTAATTGCAAATGTTGCATTGCAGACAACATCCATTGAAAGGAGACACGTGCAAGCACAAGAAAACGTTTTATTTGTTACTTATCAGAGAACATTTTAAAATAGTTGAATTTAATAAATAATTCTACAAAATGCAATAACTGAGAATACAATTTAAGCAATTAAAACATTCATTTCACAGCCTACAATACAAACGCTTCGAATTTAATTGAGTTTTGTGACTTTACGAAATTTGGTAATTTTTGCTGTAATTTAAGTCGTTTAAGCTTTAATTACATATAATAATAAAACAATCATACGCACCCTGATAACTTTGCGGAAACATTCCCTCCTCGGTAAAACTGAAAGGTTTCCTTCCTTATTTTGTCTTTTTGTCTACAACAAATCTTATAAGAAATATTTATTGTTCGGTTGCTATGGTTTTAATTTTTGCATTCTTTAACTTTATCAGTAACCAATAAATTGATTGCATTGTGTATTGGGAATCACATGCAAGAACGAGTAAAGACAACAAATACAGTTGTTGTGGTCAATACTTTATCTTAAGAATTCCAAGAAATTCATGACAAACTGAATTGATTAAGTTTATATAAAACCCTACATCAGTTATTCTTAACTGAACACAACATAAATTCAGACACGTACTTGAATATTAAAATTTTGCAGAGATAAAATGATTGTTAAAAAGCGAAGAACTAACTTTCTTGAAGGGGTAAAATGGTAGATATGTCGAAATTTTTTTATCGATGCCATTTTATAGATGTAAACGAAAAAAATTCAATGGCGCAAGTTTAAGATTGATCAGATCATTGTCATAGCTTCTGTGATGATTTTTTATTTTTAAGTGAAAATTTTTTTGACCAATTTTTGGTCAAAAAGTGTTTGACTTTTTGTGGAATCTTGTAAATTAATTCAGCTTTCAAATGAAGTATATTTTTTGGGGGTGGCACCGCCCATTTGGTTAATAAACAAGAATTTTTAAAAAAAAGTCATTATTTAAGCATCTGGGCTGTGCCATGCCCACAAATAAGATATCCCCGAAAAGCTAGAGAAATTTCCAAATATTTTTAAAAAAATTGACCAAAATCGGAGTTGTCGTTGGAAAGTTATAAACAAAACAATATTGGCTTCTTTTTAGTGTGGTTGTTGTTACTGCTATTATTTGGACAATTTGGCAAAAATTGTGGAAATATTTTTTATACCATTTTGTCACAATGCCCGTTTTTAATAGCCTATAACTTTTGAACCGCTGAACGGATTTTGGTCAAACTAACTGCCCGTAGCTGGAAAATTCATCAACTTTACAATGACATATGTTTTAGGGGCGTGGCACTTCTTACGTATTTATAATAATCCATTTTACAAAGTAGTCTTTTTCTCAAAAATGGGTCATCCTAGAATTTCGATACCTCGATTAATGGATTCTTCAACGAATTTATAAAAAGGGGCGCAAAAATTTTCAGATCGCTAGGAGTTACCGTTTCCGAGATATAAGCGTTCAAAGTTTTCATTGATTTCCACACTACGCCATCGAGTAATAATCTCTTAATAAATTGATAATTTTTTCGAAAATTTTTTTTTTTAATTAGCAAAAATTTTAATGTCAATTGGTATAAAATGAATAAATAAATTAAATGATGCAAGTTTGAGCTTGATCAGACCACTGTAATAACTTCTAAGATAATTTCAAACCACCTTGAAAAGCAATCGTTTGAAATAGTGTTAAAGGAACGTGACAAAGTGTCCCCAAAAACTTAATATATTTGTCATATAAGATGTAGAGTATAAAAGTAAACTGTAAATCTCTGCTTTGACCAATTCTTAACAATTTATAGAAGAAAATCCTTCTCAATGGTGGCTTGCTTGGCAATAGAAGTTTATGTTGTTTTAAGAAGTTTGATTACTTTCTTTGGTTTTATTGATTGTTTTTGTTTTTGTATAAGATTTTCCATTTTATTGCTTTTCTATTAACCACAAAACTCTTTCATTTTATTTCAACCATTTTCTTGATCATTTCTTTTCATATTTTATATGTGTGTGTGTTGTAGACCATTTTACTTTTTGGTCCAGAGATAATTTAATAAAACATTTATACATAATATGGAGTATATTCTAACTAATGGTTTGATAGTAAAATGTATTTTAATTTTAATTTTTATTTATTTGTTATTAAGAAAATGTTAACTAAAAATTTTGAAGGTTGAAATTTTATATAATAGGGTCAAAAGTGGCCAAGTGCTTATAAACTGTAGAACAAATGAAACATTTTTGTTTTTTTTGTTTGTTTTTTCAATATAATCTTCACTTAACACTTATGAAAAACAATTCTTTAATTTTTTTTTTTTATTTTTACTTTTTTTAGTTACTGGGCCGTGACGAACATTGATTATATACATTCGCGTAGTAGCCGTCGTGTATTTCTTATGATATTCTGTGTATGGACGGCAGCTGTTATTGTTTCGTTAGCGCCACAATTTGGCTGGAAAGACCCCGATTATCTACAACGCATCGAACAACAGAAGTGCATGGTTTCACAAGATGTTGCCTATCAGGTATAATAAAAAAAAAATTCCTCTCCCTTCAACATTATCTCTATATAGAATAATCTTAATACACTTCCTGTACATATAAGTGTTGGTGTTAATATTAATTGGAAAAAGAGAATCCATCAAACGATATACACACAAACACACTTTCCACTTGATGAACATGTTAAGAGCCAATACGTGCACATGTTTATATTCCTTCACTTACTGAAACTTACCTTGCCTTGCCTTGCCTTGGTATTTGCTTCTATTACCACTTTAAAGTTGAGAGTATAAATACTTGGTTAAGAATGTATATAACACCTCAAAAAAAAGACTCTTCAAAGTATAAATATGTATTGATTGGTATTAAATTTTAAAGCGATTATCCATGTCCGTACGTCCACATGTCTGTTTGTCTCTAGTTAGAAGGCTTATGAACACAGAAATTTATACATTGAGCTGAAATTTGATATAATTCACATCTAGCTACAATGTTTTCTTTATAATATGTACAATAATTATAAAATGTAAAATGCAAAGTAATCGAGAGTCGACCAAAGCCAAGTATAACTTTTGCTTGTTTTTCTTTTATACAATTTTCTACTTTCAGGTATTTGCCACTTGTTGCACCTTTTATGTGCCGTTATTGGTCATTCTAGTGTTGTATTGGAAAATTTATCAAACCGCCCGTAAACGTATTCATAGACGACGCCCCAAACCCACCAATACTCCCAGCAACAACAATCAGGCAAGTAGTCAACAATCGGTTATTTGTTTTATTTTGTTTGCTTGCTTACTTGCTTGTGTGTTTGTTTGTATTGACACACGCATGATGCCAACATACACCCCAACAAAACGATAAACGTTTTCTATGCATTTATGAACAAAAACAAAAAAATTATAATAATAAGAAAATTGTTCAATTGTGTTAAGAATCTCTTAAATTTTAAAATGCACTCAAATTCATTTTTATTCATTCATAATTAGCAAAATGAATGCTAAAGGGTTTTAATTATAGAATAAAGTAAATGTAAAATGTCGATAAAAGTAACCAAAGATAATGGTATGGCCTGTGTATGCTGTGTAAGGCCTGAGGTCATCATTTTCATGCCACAATAATAGCGTCATGAAAACTTTTTAAGTAAATTGCACAATTAACGTTTTATGGTGTGCACTCAGGTAGATTACACACACACACACTCTCTTTCTTAAGTAAATGAAAACTTGTACGTTAATGTATGAAATCTTTAGTTATAATAAAATCAATGGATAAAAGTAGAGAACAGAGAAAACAAATTATCTGAGACAGTTTCTTTCTGTTCCTTCCCATACGTTAAAACGTTTTATTACGTGCAGATAGCTTAATATTTAAGTATAAATGTGTATGTGTGTATATGTATGTGTGTGTATATTAATTATAATACTACTTAAAAACCAACAAAACGTGCACTTCTTTCACCAAGTGCTATAATTACACACACAAAGTAGAGCATATGGCCCTTTGCCCATTGTCATACAATTTGACCAAATTTGTAGCTTATACACAACTTGGGTAGTTTAAATATTTGAAAAAAAGTTGAAAAAATATTAAGTAGTTAGTTGGTTGTACACACGTACCGCCTGAATAAAGGAAAACTTTATAAATTAAAACCACACCACTTGAACGTGTCTTATATAAAATTTACGCTAGGGTTAGCAATTGTCAAAAACATAATTTTATAATCTCTCCATAAAATAAGAGATATACTAAGTTTATCATAACATTTGGAATTTTTAAACCGCATTAATATATGAATTTATTTAGCCACCTCCGTCCGTACGTCTGTCTATTGTTGGCATTCTGTTGGTCGTAAAGTTTAATCTATTGAAATGAAATTATTTATAAACATTTCTAATTTAGATTTCTATTTGTAAATTAAGTAAAATCGCTTAAGAACCACGCCCATAATCGACAAATATTTTCGCCATTAGCCACAAAATTTAAACTATAAAGTTGAAATTTGGTTTATATGTTTATAATTAGCTTATACATTGATATGCCAAAAATAGGCGGAATGGAATAACGGACATGGCCACAATTTATAAAAATTTCTATTTGGTTTTTAAGCTGACTTTTTAAAAAATTCATATTGTATGACATTTAACAAAAAAAAGAAGGTAATAAAGTACCTGCCACGCCCACTGTATATTAATTTAAAAGATTTAGATTTAGAATTTATTTAGTTTTTTACAAAAAGTAATTCTTATAGTAGTTGATGGAAAAGGAAAAGATTTTAAAATAAATTTTTAATTATAGAATAAAATTCAGTTCCACCTAAAACTTTAGAGACATTATTCAGTCAAGTAAGTTATTAAACATAATTAAGTGCCTGTGTATAATCATCATATTTAAGAATCATTTTATCTTTTTTCTGGCACCTGTATAGGTGCCACTTTGAGGCCATTCATATGCTTTGATTTTAAAATCTATCAAATTGATGGGCTCTCAATGACATTTTATTGTTATTTCGTAAAAGCAATATTTGTCGCATCAAGTTTTGAAATCATTTACGTTTTTCTTTAACGTTACGGCAACAACAATAAAAATGCATTAATTTCTTATCAATTTCTTTGCCCACAAACTGTATGGAAAGTTTTATTCTCCTTACCTATGGATTACCTTTACATTTTCTATCTACATTCTCACATATATTTTAACGTATATTTGACCATTTCCATTGGATGTACAATAGGTTTTGTTACTCTGATAGTGCCTTTCTTTGGTGTATACCGCTTTTTTTTAAATGCTTTTCCTTTGCATTTACTTTTTGCCTTTGTTGTTGTATTTTTAATTCTCCACTGTTAATGTAAATATGTGTATATATGTATATGTGTGTATTCATTTTCGTTGGTTTTTATTGTTTTTCCTGCAGTTAACCTTAAGGCCACAGAAGAAACGTAAACGTCTTCGTTTACGTATAGGTAGACAAATTATTGAAGGTGAAGATGGTGTCACCACTACCACCGTTGGTTTAATAGACGGCAATTCAACCAATACAGTCAACACCATGGAAGTTGAGGATACCGAATTTAGTAGCAGTAATGTGGATAGTAAAAGTCGCGCTGGCAACGAAACCGCCATCACTACTAATATAGACACTAATGAAGAGGTATGAAACGCATACAAACGCACATATTAAAAAAAAAAAGCAAGCAATACAATATAATCCTCAACTAATGAAGTCATATCCCCACAAGCAATGGTTGTAGTTATTATAAAAAGTTTTCTTTTACAATCTCCACTTCCACTTCTCCATTTCTCCATTTCTCATTCAATTTCACTAAACTGCGACCGACCATTTCGTGTTAAAATCATCACAACCGTAAATAACGCAATTTACACAAAAACGTGAAAATTCATTCTAAAAAGAAAAAAAAAAACAGAAGAACAATAAATTTTATATAAACAAGAACAAAAATAAAAACAAAAACTTTGGATCCTTTCAAGCCAAACAAATTATATTAATCCGTAGATATTTAAAGGAATCAGAACGCTGAAGTTTTTACTTTTTATACCCTCCACTTAAATAATGGGGGGGTTTACTAAGTTTGCAATACCCACAAACAACACTCTACAAAGTATATAAATTCTTAATTAGCATCAACAACTAAGCCGCTCATGTGCGTCCGCTTGCTATTTAGCATTCTCACGATCATAAATTTTAAGATATTGAGCTGAAATTTTGTTCAGACACTTATAGTTTTTATTTGACTTAGAATTCGATGTTAGTTGATGTATAATATAAAAGCTATGGAGGGTAAAATCAGATACATGCCGCGTCCACTGTTTTTGTAGAGAAATGGAGAATATTTTAGATTTGGCTTAAGCTAAATATAATTCTTTTACTTATTTTACTTATTGTTTATAGGGTTGACTTTATTAAAATTCCTTAAGGAGCTTCTGTCAAATCTTTTTGTTAAATGAATTTAAGGAATAATGAACAATAACCCATAACAGCAACAGCAATCAAATTGCTGCCCACTTTTCTTTTATATTCCTTCCTTCCATTGTAAGGTAACGCTTTCGTTTTTTAATTACAGATACCGACAACACCATCGTCTAGTCAAATAGCAACCGTTTCCCACCTTGTAGCTTTAGCGCATCAAGAACAAAAACAACATTCCCTAAAAAGACAATCTTCTGCGGAAGAGAATCCTTTAGTAAATAATAATAAAATTGATATAACAACTGTCGTTGCAACTACTAGTGATAATAATGGGACACCATCAATGGAACTAAATAGCAATACAAACACCGTACCTAATGGGGCCACAACAGAACAACAAGTAATAGAAACAATACAAGTACCGGAAGTAAGCGATGTCGAGGTGAAGAATGCAGACATGGGGGAAGTGTACACAAAATCATCAACTATTGCAGGAGCTGTATCATTACAAAGTGCTGCAACAGCAGCAGCAGGTGCAACCTTGGCAATACAAGAAGGATCTGCTAGTACATTGGCTGCTACATCTAGTGCAATACAAAGAGCCCCCGAATCAACAATGGTTGGTGGTAGCAAACAGAATCTACAGCAACAACCGTTGGCAAGCGTAGCGAATCCTTTACACAGGGTAACGAAAAGAAAAGAAACCCTGGAGGCCAAACGAGAACGTAAAGCTGCTAAAACACTGGCCATCATAACGGGCGCATTTGTTGTCTGCTGGCTGCCCTTCTTTGTAATGGCTCTCTTATTGCCGCTGTGCGAAGTATGCCAAATCAACGATAATATCGCTTCTCTGTTCCTCTGGCTGGGCTATTTTAATTCCACTCTAAATCCCGTCATTTACACCATATTCAGTCCAGAATTCCGGCAGGCCTTCAAACGTATATTATTTGGTGGCCATCGACCAGTCCACTATCGCATTGGAAAAATCTAAATAAGCATGTAAGTAATGAAAATGGGGCGATATAGGCCGACCCCGAGTCTATGCCTTTTAATGAATTTTCTTTAACTATTTCTACATTTTTTTTTACAGGCAAATACTGATGATGCAGCCATAATCTACAAACTAACACGAAGAATTCTACAACACAGGGACTTAAATAATAAAAGTAAATATTAAATATAAGAATATAAGAAAAGGGAGTACAGTAACACATATACACATATGCATGTACATAAATACACTAAAAAAAAAACATGTTACATTGAAGTCCGGCCACTTAATCACCACTTAGCTGCACAAAATTATGCTATAATTAGTTTAGTTGGGTCAGTATTGCTTTATAAGTCTCTTCTGATATATATATATGAGAAAGAAATTCTAAAAATGGGTCTTTCCGGTCCAAATTTTGGTTTAATTAACTATTTCTTAAAATATATTTTAAGAAGTGCAATTATTTTCTTTATAAAAAGACTTCCATTACAATAAAACCTTATATGGAGAGGGGTTCTAAGAATAGTCCGATTCGGTCAATTTTCAATTAGGTTCTTCTAGGAGCTAAATTTTTTGAAAAATATCTCAAAAAATACGAAAAAATAGTAGCTTGCGCACAAATTGGAATTAAAATGGACAGACAGAAGGACAGTCGGGCCTGGTTAAATCGATTCAAATTTAGATTTTGATTCTGAATCAATCGATATAATTAAAGGTGGGTGTGGCATTTGCTTGGACCTTCAAGACTTCTTAGTACATTTACCTAAATATACAAACAACACATACAAATACTATGTATATATAAAATTAGTTCAGGTGCCATATATAGGAGAACTATGAACAAATTCGGAAAAAATGGGTAAAATAGTTTTTTATTTGAATGAATTATACATACAAAAATACATTCATACATGTAAAGATTTAATGTATGTATGTGTAGTTTGGCTCAATGTTACAGCTCATATATCTTATACTCGTGTGTTATTCTGGGTGTCTATTAAAATAAACACATCTTATCCACAATTGCCCACAACTACTGTTAAAATAATCTCCTTGTCTTTTCCTTATATCTATTTCTCTCTCTCTCTTTCTCTCTTTCTATTTCTATGTACATATCGTCTTATTCCCAGATTCCATATAACCGTAAACTTTCTTCTTCTTATAGATCTACCTAAAAAAAGAAATGATCAGTCAATCAAAAAAAGAAAAAAATTAAATACTTTTAAGATTTTTATCCTTCTTTCTTCTACAAATCTATTTATACATATATTAACAAAATAATACATAAATGTCCATAATAAAAAGTACACACAATTTAACATTAATATTAATATTATATTATTGTAATAAGTTTAATGTTATTGAAAATCATAAAAACTAAAATTGAAAATTATGAAACTTCAAAGAAAAAAAAAAACATAATTGTGAAGTACAATACAATACATTGATCGAAACGTTTTCTAAATAAATAAACAAAAATTTAATCAAATCAAAATATAAAAAATAAGAATGTTTTATTTATAAACAACGTATGTATGTAGTTTTTTTTTTAATTTTCGAGATTTTTTTTTTTAAATTGTTAATAATTTTTTAATACTATTTTTTCAATCAAAAAACATTTTATTTAAATTTTTAGAAAAATTTAAGGAGAAGTCATTCCTTTCCTCTACGGCGTTGTGTGGAAACCATTCAGTCTGTTTCTATGATAACTTTGAACGCTTATATCTCGGAAACGGTAGCTCCTAGCGCTCTGAAAATTTTTGCGCCCCTTTTTCTAAACGCCATGAAGAATCCATTAATCGAGGTGTCGACATCCTAGGATGACCCATTTTTGAGAAAAAGACAACATTGTGAAAAGAGTTATAATTATTAGGTAGGCAGTGCCACGCCCCTAAAACATATGTCATTATAAAGCTGATGAATTTTCCAGGTACGGGCATTTAGTTTGACCAAAATCCGTTCAGCGGTTCAAAAGTTATAAACTATTGAACCATGACATTATGACAAAATGGTATAAAAAATATTTCCAAAATTTTTGCCAAATTGTCCAAATAATAGTAGTAACAACAACCACACTAAAAAGAAGCCAATATTGTTTTGTTTATAACTTTCCAACGACAACTCCGATTTTGGTCAATTTTTTTACAAATATTTGGAAATTTCTCTAGCTTTTCGGGGATATCTAATTAGTGGGCGTGGCACAACCCGTTTGCTTAAAAAAAGACTTTTTTTCAATATTCCTTGTTTAATAACTAAATGGGCGGTGCCACGCCCAAAAAATATATTTCATTTGAAAGCTGAATTAATTTGCAAGCTTACACAAAAAGTTTGAGCAAAATCCGTCCAGCCGTTTCCAAGTTATAAGGGTTTAAAAAATACGTTGAATCCATATCTACTTACTGAGCATTCTGAGCGCCTGGTATTTTTCACACTTTTTGATATTTTTGTGATTTTTAAAACGACGACCACAATCACGCACACACACAAACAAGAATGAACGTGAACTTGTTTGGCTTATAACTGGAAAACTACTGCTCCGATTTTGGTCAAATTTTTTGCAAACATTTGGAAATTTCTGTAGCTTTTTGGGGATATCTAATTAGTGGGCGTGGCACCGCCCGTTTGCTTAAAAATTGACATCTTTTAAATTTTTCTTGTTTATTACCTAAATGGGCGGTGTCACGCCCACAAAATATATTTCATTTGAAAGCTGAATTAATTTACAAGCTTCCACAAAAAGTTTGAGCAAAATCCGTCCAGCCGTTTCCAAGTTATAAGGGTTTAAAAAATACGTTGAATCCATATCTACTTACTGAGCATTCTGAGCGCCTGGTATTTTTCACACTTTTTGATATTTTTGTAATTTTTAAAACGACGACACACACACACAAACAAGAATGAACGTGATCTTGTTTGGCTTATAACTAGAAAACTACTGCTTCGATTTTGGTCAAATTTTTTGCAAACATTTGGAAATTTCTGCAGATTTTCGGAGATATCTAATAAGTGGGCGTGGCACCGCCCGTTTGCTTAAAAATTACTTTTTTTTCCATATTTCTTGTTTAATAACTAAATGGGCGGTGCCACGCCCACAAAATATACTTCATTTGAAAGCTGAATTAATTTACAAGCTTACACAAAAAGTTTGAACAAAATCCGTCCAGCCGTTTCCAAGTTATAAGGGTTTAAAAAATACGTTGAATCCATATCTACTTACTGAGCATTCTGAGCGCCTGGTATTTTTCACACTTTTTGATATTTTTGTGATTTTTAAAACGACGACCACACACACACAAACAAGAATGATCGTGATCTTGTTTGGCTTATAACTAGAAAACTACTGCTTCGATTTTGGTCAAATTTTTTGCAAACATTTGGAAATTTCTGCAGCTTTTCGGAGATATCTAATAAGTGGGCGTGGCACCTCCCGTTTGCTTAAAAATTGACATCTTTTAAATTTTTCTTGTTTATTACCTAAATGGGCGGTGTCACGCCCACAAAATATATTTCATTTGAAAGCTGAATTAATTTACAAGCTTCCACAAAAGGTTTGAGCAAAATCCGTCCAGCCGTTTCCAAGTTATAAGGGTTTAAAAAATACGTTGAATCCATATCTACTTACTGAGCATTCTGAGCGCCTGGTATTTTTCACACTTTTTGATATTTTTGTGATTTTTAAAACGACGACCACACACACACAAACAAGAATGAACGTGATCTTGTTTGGCTTATAACTAGAAAACTACTGCTCCGATTTTGGTCAAATTTTTTGCAAACATTTGGAAATTTCTGCAGCTTTTCGGAGATATCTAATAAGTGGGCGTGGCACCGCCCGTTTGCTTAAAAATTACTTTTTTTTCCATATTTCTTGTTTAATAACTAAATGGGCGGTGCCACGCCCACAAAATATACTTCATTTGAAAGCTGAATTAATTTACAAGCTTACACAAAAAGTTTGAATAAAATCCGTCCAGCTGTTTCTAAGTTATAAGGGTTTAAAAAATACCTTGAATCCATATCTACTTACTGAGCATTTCTGAGCCAGGTGCTCATTTTTCACACTTTCCTTTCCAAGTTATAAGAGTAAAAACTGGCTAAATTTTTCGGAATTTTACCAAATTTGCCTTGCTTTTGGAAAAAAAATTAAAAAAGGTGAACATGTTTCGTTAATTATTGACTAATTAAGGTATTATGGTGAAACAGCTGTTAAAAATTACCCCGGCTTTTTTGAATTGAAGGATCATGTTGGCGCATTACAAAAATAAATTGTTAAGCAATTATTTCACGTTTATTTGATTTAAATGCATTCGATTTATGTGTTTAGTTGAAAGAAAATATGTTAAATCTTAATTGTATTATTTGTGCTGAATTGTTAACGCAATCAGACGAAGTTTATGTTACGAAATGTGGGCACATGTTTCACTTTGTTTGCCTTATGCAGTGGTTGGAAAGGTAAGCAAGGAATAAAATGGAAAAATATTTAATCGAAATGAGATGTATTAACTAGGTCGAAAACATGTCCGCAATGCCGCAACTCATGCAAGCCCAACACCATAACCCGTGTATACTTTAACATAGCTAACCTGGATATGAGTCGCTTGGATGCAGGCTCTCTGTTGGAGGAGCTCGATAATGCTAAATTACAGCTTAAAATCAAAACAACCGAATTGGAGAAAAACAACGATCAAATTAAAAAACTACAAGATTTATTCATTAAGCTGGAGTTAGTAAATTTACCGTTATTGTTAAATATTACTGTAAAATTTTTAATCAATTTTCAGAGCATCTATTAGCAAATTCGAGAAGCAAGCAACAAAAGATCAAATGCTGCTGTTGAACTATTCCGAACAGGTGAAAATTCTCAAAGATCAATTGAAGGGAATGGGAAATTTGCAGGATGAAATCAAACATTTAAGGGAACATCTTGAGGCTACCAAAAATCTGAACACTATATTAAATGGTTCGAAATTAGATGCAGAAAAACTATTGAAAACTGAAAGTAATCCGAAAATATTAACTTTATGGATTTCCGCCCTCAAAAGGTATTTATGAAGAAATGTCCTTATTTTGTACAAAACTTATAACTCCTATCTCGTCTAGAGAATTGCGTTTGTGTGAAATGAAAAGGAATGATGCACGTATTCTCTTAAAAGTGGTACAAAACGATTTACGCAAAGAAATGGAAACGAATAAGTGAGTTAAAGAATATTAAAAAATGTTTATTATAAAAATTCAACTATTTATACACACAGAGCTCAACTATTATTAATTGGAGAGTTGGAAAGTGAAAATTATATACTGCAACAAAAGGTAGAGTAGATGCAACTGACTACAGCTATAATGTTAAAATTTTTATCGCATTGTAGCTTAAAAATGATCTGATTAAGGAAACAGGCAATTTAAGTGTTGGTTTAAATACCGCTTTAATAGAATCAGCTGTTGGGGGAGAGAATAAAGTAAAGACTGCTGCAAATGTGATGGGATCGTTAAAAGGTGTACAAGTTGGCGAAAAGAATTTAGCACCAGCACCGGTAAGTTTGTTTTTTTTTTTCAAATTTTGTTTTTTTTCTTTTTTTTTTGCTTGTTAAAGCTTTGTCCAATAAAAACTGTTTCTCTTTTGTAGCAAAAGGTTGAACAATCAAATTCGCCCTATTTAAATATCAAAGCCAGCTGTGTTGGTTTCGCACAATTATACAACTGTGCTCCAAATTCCGAAGACAATCAAACCACTACCAAATTAACCAAATTAAGAATTTCCCCTGTGAAAAAGACAACGGGAACTGTACATAAAACCAATAGCAAAACGGTTTGTTTTCATATATTTTTTTTTTTTTACAACAATTTCATATTCACTTCATTTATACGCAGTTGAATCTTTTCAAAAATCAACATTTACCGTTAGCAAGAGAAACAACAAGATTGCCACCCGACAGTGCCAGTACATCGCGTGCGCAAACCGACAATTATGTTCCTAATGGTTACGGTGGTTCAATGCGTGTTGATCCATTAAAACCGTTAATGTCAGAAGCAAACAATAGCAAACCGAACAGTATAGACAGTCGTTTGAAAAGCGGCCGTTTACGTAATATTCAAATAAGGAAAGAAAAGTAAACATTTATATAATTTATAGTTCAACAGGATAAAGTATTCAATTGATTACATTGTTTGCACATTATATACAATAATTTTAATTGCATTTCATTAAATAAATTATTATGATCATTGTTGTAAAATTGTTTTTTATTTTTTATTTTTTTTTTTTAAGATTCGTAATTATATATATAGAAAAATTCATTTAGTATAATTTTCCATTTTTTTCCGTTTATATGTGAATGTAAAAAGAAATGTGTAAACAAGTGAAAAAACAATTAATTTATAAATTAGTTGAGTAGGGGAATATAATTATTGTTCGTTAGTTTTCTTATTTTTACTCTATTTTATTTTAAGCTTTATTGAGTATTTTCTTTTCGGCAGTACCCGTCCACTCTTCTTTCAATTCCACTTTGCAGTCTAAATCTCTTAAGGCGGCTTTTATGTCCTGCTGCACCGAAGGATGTTCTATCATGGCAGCATTTAATAGTTCTTCAACACCATAAGATAACCAAACTTCACATTGGTCACGAGACCGTGACACCATATTGCGTATAGCCCAAGCACCATTGCGCTGTAATAGTAACACGCTTCCAAAATTAATTTTTGAATACTTAAGAAAGTTTTCATTTTTACCTGTACAAGCTTACTTTGGGGATGGCTACGCATTGCCTCCACCAAGGTTTCTGTTATGCCCGTTTCAAAGAAACTTATACTGTTTTCTTTAACACGTAATGTAAGGGTTGATATACACGCCAATGCCGCACTAACAACACTTTCATTGGACTAGAATTTAAAAAAAAAACCTCCGTTGTATTATTATTAATTAATATAAAACAACGTCTTCTAACCATATGAGTTTCTAGAATATCCTTGAATATGGGTGCTGCACCTTCTTGTAAAATATGAACTTTCACTAAATCATGACCCGCCAAGGCACGTAACAGCTTAAAGGCTTCTCGATTTAAACGCGGCACATTTAAATTGGAAGTCTTCACAATGGTAAAAGGAAATGTTTCAATAAAAAAATTAATTTAATTTAATTATACATAACATACCATAGCTTGGAAGACCAATTTCAAGCCACCAGCTTCATGGACAGTGAAGCAAAACTCTTGTCGTACTGCCAATACTCCAATCGTTAGCAACAAATCGGCCAGAACGTTGACATCATCATACTCTTAAACAGGTAATACTTTTTGTATTTGCTTACAATTCTTTATCTCTTTATCATTATTATTACCTCCCAACAATCGGGTAAGATCTGTAATCACTTCATTGGCTATAAGGCGAGCATTATGAAACTTCAAAGAAAAAAAAAAACATAATTGTGAAGTACAATACAATACATTGATCGAAACGTTTTCTAAATAAATAAACAAAAATTTAATCAAATCAAAATATAAAAAATAAGAATGTTTTATTTATAAACAACGTATGTATGTAGTTTTTTTTTTAATTTTCGAGATTTTTTTTTTTAAATTGTTAATAATTTTTTAATACTATTTTTTCAATCAAAAAACATTTTATTTAAATTTTTAGAAAAATTTAAGGAGAAGTCATTCCTTTCCTCTACGGCGTTGTGTGGAAACCATTCAGTCTGTTTCTATGATAACTTTGAACGCTTATATCTCGGAAACGGTAGCTCCTAGCGCTCTGAAAATTTTTGCGCCCCTTTTTCTAAACGCCATGAAGAATCCATTAATCGAGGTGTCGACATCCTAGGATGACCCATTTTTGAGAAAAAGACAACATTGTGAAAAGAGTTATAATTATTAGGTAGGCAGTGCCACGCCCCTAAAACATATGTCATTATAAAGCTGATGAATTTTCCAGGTACGGGCATTTAGTTTGACCAAAATCCGTTCAGCGGTTCAAAAGTTATAAACTATTGAACCATGACATTATGACAAAATGGTATAAAAAATATTTCCAAAATTTTTGCCAAATTGTCCAAATAATAGTAGTAACAACAACCACACTAAAAAGAAGCCAATATTGTTTTGTTTATAACTTTCCAACGACAACTCCGATTTTGGTCAATTTTTTTACAAATATTTGGAAATTTCTCTAGCTTTTCGGGGATATCTAATTAGTGGGCGTGGCACAACCCGTTTGCTTAAAAAAAGACTTTTTTTCAATATTCCTTGTTTAATAACTAAATGGGCGGTGCCACGCCCAAAAAATATATTTCATTTGAAAGCTGAATTAATTTGCAAGCTTACACAAAAAGTTTGAGCAAAATCCGTCCAGCCGTTTCCAAGTTATAAGGGTTTAAAAAATACGTTGAATCCATATCTACTTACTGAGCATTCTGAGCGCCTGGTATTTTTCACACTTTTTGATATTTTTGTGATTTTTAAAACGACGACCACACACACACACACAAACAAGAATGAACGTGAACTTGTTTGGCTTATAACTGGAAAACTACTGCTCCGATTTTGGTCAAATTTTTTGCAAACATTTGGAAATTTCTGTAGCTTTTTGGGGATATCTAATTAGTGGGCGTGGCACCGCCCGTTTGCTTAAAAATTGACATCTTTTAAATTTTTTTTGTTTATTACCTAAATGGGCGGTGTCACGCCCACAAAATATATTTCATTTGAAAGCTGAATTAATTTACAAGCTTCCACAAAAAGTTTGAGCAAAATCCGTCCAGCCGTTTCCAAGTTATAAGGGTTTAAAAAATACGTTGAATCCATATCTACTTACTGAGCATTCTGAGCGCCTGGTATTTTTCACACTTTTTGATATTTTTGTAATTTTTAAAACGACGACACACACACACAAACAAGAATGAACGTGATCTTGTTTGGCTTATAACTAGAAAACTACTGCTTCGATTTTGGTCAAATTTTTTGCAAACATTTGGAAATTTCTGCAGATTTTCGGAGATATCTAATAAGTGGGCGTGGCACCGCCCGTTTGCTTAAAAATTACTTTTTTTTCCATATTTCTTGTTTAATAACTAAATGGGCGGTGCCACGCCCACAAAATATACTTCATTTGAAAGCTGAATTAATTTACAAGCTTACACAAAAAGTTTGAACAAAATCCGTCCAGCCGTTTCCAAGTTATAAGGGTTTAAAAAATACGTTGAATCCATATCTACTTACTGAGCATTCTGAGCGCCTGGTATTTTTCACACTTTTTGATATTTTTGTGATTTTTAAAACGACGACCACACACACACAAACAAGAATGAACGTGATCTTGTTTGGCTTATAACTAGAAAACTACTGCTTCGATTTTGGTCAAATTTTTTGCAAACATTTGGAAATTTCTGTAGCTTTTTGAGGATATCTAATTAGTGGGCGTGGCACCTCCCGTTTGCTTAAAAATTGACATCTTTTAAATTTTTCTTGTTTATTACCTAAATGGGCGGTGTCACGCCCACAAAATATATTTCATTTGAAAGCTGAATTAATTTACAAGCTTCCACAAAAGGTTTGAGCAAAATCCGTCCAGCCGTTTCCAAGTTATAAGGGTTTAAAAAATACGTTGAATCCATATCTACTTACTGAGCATTCTGAGCGCCTGGTATTTTTCACACTTTTTGATATTTTTGTGATTTTTAAAACGACGACCACACACACACAAACAAGAATGAACGTGATCTTGTTTGGCTTATAACTAGAAAACTACTGCTCCGATTTTGGTCAAATTTTTTGCAAACATTTGGAAATTTCTGCAGCTTTTCGGAGATATCTAATAAGTGGGCGTGGCACCGCCCGTTTGCTTAAAAATTACTTTTTTTTCCATATTTCTTGTTTATTAACTAAATGGGCGATGCCACGCCCACAAAATATATTTCATTTGAAAGCTGAATTAATTTACAAGCTTACACAAAAAGTTTGAATAAAATCCGTCCAGCTGTTTCTAAGTTATAAGGGTTTAAAAAATACCTTGAATCCATATCTACTTACTGAGCATTTCTGAGCCAGGTGCTCATTTTTCACACTTTCCTTTCCAAGTTATAAGAGTAAAAACTGGCTAAATTTTTCGGAATTTTACCAAATTTGCCTTGCTTTTGGAAAAAAAATTAAAAAAGGTGAACATGTTTCGTTAATTATTGACTAATTAAGGTATTATGGTGAAACAGCTGTTAAAAATTACCCCGGCTTTTTTGAATTGAAGGATCATGTTGGCGCATTACAAAAATAAATTGTTAAGCAATTATTTCACGTTTATTTGATTTAAATGCATTCGATTTATGTGTTTAGTTGAAAGAAAATATGTTAAATCTTAATTGTATTATTTGTGCTGAATTGTTAACGCAATCAGACGAAGTTTATGTTACGAAATGTGGGCACATGTTTCACTTTGTTTGCCTTATGCAGTGGTTGGAAAGGTAAGCAAGGAATAAAATGGAAAAATATTTAATCGAAATGAGATGTATTAACTAGGTCGAAAACATGTCCGCAATGCCGCAACTCATGCAAGCCCAACACCATAACCCGTGTATACTTTAACATAGCTAACCTGGATATGAGTCGCTTGGATGCAG
This sequence comes from Ornithomya fringillina, assembly GCA_963978525.1. Taxonomy (NCBI): domain Eukaryota; kingdom Metazoa; phylum Arthropoda; class Insecta; order Diptera; family Hippoboscidae; genus Ornithomya; species Ornithomya fringillina. The sequence continues at coordinate 2,249,112 of OZ021694.1, read as the reverse complement.
GCTCTCTGTTGGAGGAGCTCGATAATGCTAAATTACAGCTTAAAATGAAAACAACCGAATTGGAGAAAATCAACGATCAAATTAAAAAACTGCAAGATTTAAACATTAAGCTGGAGTTAGTAAATTTACCGTTATTGTTAAATATTACTGTAAAATTTTTAATCAATTTTCAGAGCATCTATTAGCAAATTCGAGAAGCAAGCAACAAAAGATCAAATGCTGCTGTTGAACTATTCCGAACAGGTGAAAATTCTCAAAGATCAATTGAAGGGAATGGGAAATTTGCAGGATAAAATCAAACATTTGAGGGAACATCTTGAGGCTACCAAAAATCTGAATACTATATTAAATGGTTCGAAATTAGATGCAGAAAAACTATTGAAAACTGAAAGTAATCCGAAAATATTAACTTTATGGATTTCCGCCCTCAAAAGGTATTTATGAAGAAATGTCCTTATTTTGTACAAAACTTATAACTCCTATCTCGTCTAGAGAATTGCGTTTGTGTGAAATGAAAAGGAATGATGCACGTATTCTCTTAAAAGTGGTACAAAACGATTTACGCAAAGAAATGGAAACGAATAAGTGAGTTAAAGAATATTAAAAAATGTTTATTATAAAAATTCAACTATTTATACACACAGAGCTCAACTATTATTAATTGGAGAGTTGGAAAGTGAAAATTATATACTGCAACAAAAGGTAGAGTAGATGCAACTGACTACAGCTATAATGTTAAAATTTTTATCGCATTGTAGCTTAAAAATGATCTGATTAAGGAAACAGGCAATTTAAGTGTTGGTTTAAATACCGCTTTAATAGAATCAGCTGTTGGGGGAGAGAATAAAGTAAAGACTGCTGCAAATGTGATGGGATCGTTAAAAGGTGTACAAGTTGGCGAAAAGAATTTAGCACCAGCACCGGTAAGTTTGTTTTTTTTTTTCAAATTTTGTTTTTTTTCTTTTTTTTTTGCTTGTTAAAGCTTTGTCCAATAAAAACTGTTTCTCTTTTGTAGCAAAAGGTTGAACAATCAAATTCGCCCTATTTAAATATCAAAGCCAGCTGTGTTGGTTTCGCACAATTATACAACTGTGCTCCAAATTCCGAAGACAATCAAACCACTACCAAATTAACCAAATTAAGAATTTCCCCTGTGAAAAAGACAACGGGAACTGTACATAAAACCAATAGCAAAACGGTTTGTTTTCATATATTTTTTTTTTTTTACAACAATTTCATATTCACTTCATTTATACGCAGTTGAATCTTTTCAAAAATCAACATTTACCGTTAGCAAGAGAAACAACAAGATTGCCACCCGACAGTGCCAGTACATCGCGTGCGCAAACCGACAATTATGTTCCTAATGGTTACGGTGGTTCAATGCGTGTTGATCCATTTTTAAAACCGTTAATGTCAGAAGCAAACAATAGCAAACCGAACAGTATAGACAGTCGTTTGAAAAGCGGCCGTTTACGTAATATTCAAATAAGGAAAGAAAAGTAAACATTTATATAATTTATAGTTCAACAGGATAAAGTATTCAATTGATTACATTGTTTGCACATTATATACAATAATTTTAATTGCATTTCATTAAATAAATTATTATGATCATTGTTGTAAAATTGTTTTTTATTTTTTATTTTTTTTTTTTTAAGATTCGTAATTATATATATAGAAAAATTCATTTAGTATAATTTTCCATTTATATGTGAATGTAAAAAGAAATGTGTAAACAAGTGAAAAAACAATTAATTTATAAATTAGTTGAGTAGGGGAATATAATTATTGTTCGTTAGTTTTCTTATTTTTACTCTATTTTATTTTAAGCTTTATTGAGTATTTTCTTTTCGGCAGTACCCGTCCACTCTTCTTTCAATTCCACTTTGCAGTCTAAATCTCTTAAGGCGGCTTTTATGTCCTGCTGCACCGAAGGATGTTCTATCATGGCAGCATTTAATAGTTCTTCAACACCATAAGATAACCAAACTTCACATTGGTCACGAGACCGTGACACCATATTGCGTATAGCCCAAGCACCATTGCGCTGTAATAGTAACACGCTTCCAAAATTAATTTTTGAATACTTAAGAAAGTTTTCATTTTTACCTGTACAAGCTTACTTTGGGGATGGCTACGCATTGCCTCCACCAAGGTTTCTGTTATGCCCGTTTCAAAGAAACTTATACTGTTTTCTTTAACACGTAATGTAAGGGTTGATATACACGCCAATGCCGCACTAACAACACTTTCATTGGACTAGAATTTAAAAAAAAAACCTCCGTTGTATTATTATTAATTAATATAAAACAACGTCTTCTAACCATATGAGTTTCTAGAATATCCTTGAATATGGGTGCTGCACCTTCTTGTAAAATATGAACTTTCACTAAATCATGACCCGCCAAGGCACGTAACAGCTTAAAGGCTTCTCGATTTAAACGCGGCACATTTAAATTGGAAGTCTTCACAATGGTAAAAGGAAATGTTTCAATAAAAAAATTAATTTAATTTAATTATACACAACATACCATAGCTTGGAAGACCAATTTCAAGCCACCAGCTTCATGGACAGTGAAGCAAAACTCTTGTCGTACTGCCAATACTCCAATCGTTAGCAACAAATCGGCCAGAACGTTGACATCATCATACTCTTAAACAGGTAATACTTTTTGTATTTGCTTACAATTCTTTATCTCTTTATCATTATTATTACCTCCCAACAATCGGGTAAGATCTGTAATCACTTCATTGGCTATAAGGCGAGCATGTTCATGAGCACAACCAAACTCTACTCTGATGTCGTCGTCCAATGTGAGATAACGGAACACGGCCAAAACATCTCTCAAGATTTTATTATTCCCCTTGGTAACGAACGGTTTCAGATATTGTACAATGTTGGTTTTCATAATATTCTGGCGATTCATCTCATGCATAACACAAGCTTTTTGCAGCCACTGCAGTGTCAGACAGATTACAGAATCTTTGAAATGAACATTCAACAGCCGCACAGCTAAGGAGAGGCATGAACTATCAAAAATATCTGGCAGTTTATTGCTAAGGCTATTAACAGCTTTCAGAGTAGCTTCCACAATTTCACTATTCAAATTCTCGCCAACATTGTTGTTAATCTGCTGCTCCAACATAGTCAACAGTAGAGTTTGTGCTCCATTCTTTGAAGCCAACACTCGATGAGGAATCGATTTTTGACATTCGATGTCTAAAATTTTCAACATTTTCAGCAGGTTATCTTGATCAGTGGTTAGGTTTCCAGCAACATAAGATTTTAGACTGTTAATCGTTTCATTAAGTACCGGTTTTCCAGTTTCAGCATTTAAATCCAAATCTTTTATTATATTAGCCAAATTAATGCCCTAGGTGGGTGTATGAGTGGGCCAAGAGACAATGAAATATATTTCAGTCAGTTGGAAAATCCAAGGAATTAAAAAAAAAAAATGTTTAAATACTTGTGCTTCGAACTGTTTGATTGTCTCCTCCTTCGCTTCATTGGGGCTCATGGAAAATTCCACTACATTTTCCTTAACAACATCATCGAAGGTGTCTTGGGATATAACTTTAGCCATTTTTACTAACAAACAACAAAACAAGTTTTGCTCTTTTCTCAAGGCCTCTCGCACAGGTACTATTAGCTTTTATTTTTATAAAATAAAAATATATTAAATTTTTCTCCGTTTCCACTAAAATTTTGTTGATTTTTCATTCAATACAATAAAACTTACTAATATTTACATTTAAAATAATAAGTAACACACCCTGTTTCATGAGTAAACTTGTACCAACTTGAGAAGAACAAGAAATTTGATATGTTTTTTGCTGATTTTGGCGCCATCTTGGGAGAGATAAAGTTTTTATATTTTATATAATGATGCTACCATTTTGTCTTCTTCAATGAGCATGGCAGTATTTATAAGTTCAGTTCGTTGCCTGTCATGTTAAAGGTTGCTAAGTTGTTTTGCACTGAGAGCTGTCAAATCTGTCAATTAATAAAGTGTTTGGTCACTGCTTTTTGGAATTCAATTCATTGAGGCATTTTATAAAATATTTTATATAAAAAAAAAGTAATTTAATAACATATTCGATAAGAAAAATGTTTTTAACACGTTCAGAATATGACAGAGGTGTAAATACATTTTCACCAGAAGGACGTCTTTTTCAAGTGGAATATGCTGTAGAAGCGATTAAATTAGGTTCTACAGCTATTGGAATATGCACATCGGAAGGTAAATGATCAATAGTGGATATTGTTAGAATACTGGATTGCATGTGTTAATATTTTATGTTAGGTGTGGTGTTGGCTGTAGAGAAACGTATTACTTCGTCGTTGATGGTTCCGAGTACAGTTGAAAAAATTGTAGAGGTGGACTACCATATCGGTTGTGCTACCTCCGGTTTAATGGCAGATGCTCGAACTTTAATAGAGCGAGCTCGGGTAGAATGTCAAAATCATTGGTTCGTTTATAATGAACGCATGTCAATTGAATCATGTGCTCAGGCGGTCTCTACATTAGCTATACAATTTGGTGATAGTGGAGATGGTGGTTCAGCCATGAGCCGGCCCTTTGGTGTGGCCATATTATTTGCCGGCATTGAAAATGGTAAACCACAATTATGGCATATGGATCCGTCCGGTACATATATACGTTATGAGGCTCAAGCTATTGGATCGGGAAGTGAAGGTGCTCAACAGAATTTACAAGACAATTTCACACCGGAAATGTCTTTAAATGATGCCATCGACTTGGCACTCAATACCCTTAAACAAGTAATGGAAGAGAAATTAAACTCCACCAATGTGGAGGTGATGACCATGACACCAGATAAACTATTTCGTATGCATACTAAAGAAGAGGTGGAACAAATAATAAACAAATTAGCTTAGCTTTCTCTTTTAACATCTATATAATGCGAATTCAACATATTTTATACCAATAAAAATCTGTGAATCCGATTTAAATGAAGTCGAAATCTTGATGTGAATATAAATTCATCAGAATATTTGCATCGGCTGAGAAGCTGATAGTTTTCTATCGATAAAAAAGAGCGAGGTTGTCCTTACTTATTCATTTTTATATATTATTTTGTTATTGATAATATATAAGAATATGTTTTGTGCGTTATGTACAATATACATCTATGTGTATTCATCAAGAAGTGTGAATTAGATTTTTTGTTTTTTATTCACATAATTCTGCTTTAATTAATTATCCATAATCTGATTGTTTATGTTTTCTTTAATATTTCTCATAATCCGTATCCTGAACTTTACCGTTACCTTCAGAGTTGTTATTATTAATATTATTATTATTATTATTATTGCAGCGTCGGGTTTGATTATCGGACATAGAATAACTATCAGGCGAACTTTGCATATTTATCGATTCAGTTGCATTCGCATTATGAGGAATTTTTGCTGCTGGCAATGTTAATGATTGACTTTGACTCTGACTTTGTGTTTGTGTTGATGGTTGTGGTAGCGGTGGTGGTGGTGGAGCATTCATTTCTGGTGCGGTAATCATATTGGAGTGAACAATAGATTGTGTATTGCCAACATATTTTCGCGTAGACGATGTCACCTTGGGAAATATCACTTGTGAGAATATTTCTTGATCATATTCACGCCCCATATAAGTGAGGGGATGATGATGTACACCTGTTGACGATGTTGTTGCTGTATTTCCACTGAAATTTTGATTAATTTGTAAACTGTCCTGTTGATGGTTATGATGATGATGACCGAAGACAGTGCGATGTAATAGAGGTGAGCCGAGCAATTTCTTTTCCTTACCACCCAACTTAGTATCTGGTTGCGTAGAAGGAGAAGAAGAGCCCGTAGCAAAACTTAATTTGGAGAATATCGGCATGGGTGCAGAGTTTTTACGCTGAACTTCATATTTACAGCCGGCTTTATCTTTCAAATCGTTATTGTATGTATTACTTTTCTTTATACCACTACCACTGCCACTGCCATTACCGCCATGATGCGATTTTTTATTTAGCGGCAGTGTCATTGTTATACCACTAGTCGTTGTATTCTGAGTGGCCCCCGATGTTTGCTTGCCAAACTGAAAGATTCTTTCACTTGATGTTTTGAATGATTCCAGTTTGCCTTTCTTTTTAAAACTGCCCAAACGTTTCTCACCCGTACTATTGGTCGTCACTAAATCTGATGCTGATGAACAGCTATTGCTACCAACACTGGACTTTTTGTGTTTATTAGACGTTAAGAGAAATCCACGAGTTTTCATGGCAGCCGCCCAATTACTGGCACTGTTATGTTCCGTTTGTTCCATATTGCAAGCACCATGAAATTGATGGAATTGTTGTTGCGGCCGTTGGCCGCTATTTAAACGTGTTTGACTATTGATGGCGTTTACATTGGCACCATTGCCACCATCTTCAACCGGATCATCACCCGATATCAGTTCATAACCAAAATCGCGTAATTTTAAACCCTCCTTGGTGCGCGTTAATTGAATATCTTCATCATCAGGCTTAAAACTAATTTCATAATCGGGCGGTTTTGGTAAGCTGCGATTTTGAGCTTTGGCCACTTTAAAATCCCCGACACCACTACCACTTGGTGCATTGGCAGAATTTAACAGATTCGGATCTGGATTATTTTTATTATTATTGCATTTCTTTTCTTCCTTCTTCTCAATACCCAGTAGAACGCGATTATTGTACATATCCTGAGCTTCCTCTTCCTGTTTTTGAAGCATTAAATCTTTCAACGTCATGAAACCTTGGGTGTTGCTGGTATGAGCATTCCACGATGTATTGGAATTAATTTTCGGCAAAGCATAATCTAAGGTCTTGGAAGTTTGAAAATCGAATTCGACCAGATTGGGATTGGAGGCGTGTATAAAATTGTATGGAACCTTTTTCACATTTCTACCCATGCCTTCACTCACCATAGACTGTTTATGGGGCGTTGTTGTTGTTGTTATTGTTGTTGCTACTATCGTTGCCGTTGATGTTGCATTATTTATGGCCGGCGTTAGTATATGTACAGAATGTACAGTTTTAGAATCACTGTTACTGGATGTAGATAATACTTGTATGCTTGCAACATCTTGCATTTGTTGTTGCGTTTGCTTATACACATGTTGACCGTCGGAAACGGGTTGTATTGGAATTGTTCTTGTTGCTGTTGCTGATGTTGCATACACACCTACAGCAATATTACCTGTTGTTGTTGTCGTATTTATATGTTGCTGTTGCTGTTGTGATTGTTGCTGTTGCTGTTGCTGCTGCAATTCATTTTCCTTCATATGAGCTTTAAAGTAACTAATCGGTAACAGCGATGCATCATGATAACCGGGTGTATTGGCACCGATTTGTATACCGTAACTGCCACCAGGCACTTTACGATAACTCCGAAATTGTTCAGTGGGCACTGGTATATCATTCGAAGAGAATTTCTTTTCATTGGTTGAAGATGAACTTTTGAAGTGTAGCGTACCTTTAGTGAATTTACGCAATGAACCCAAATATCGTTTATCATGTCTAGTGCTGTTGGGTGTGGTTATGGATGTTTGTGCTGCTGTGATAGGTACTATAGCAATTGCATTTGAATGTGCATCACTGTCGTTCTCTTTATAATTGGCCTGAGGTGACGGTGTACACAGATTTTTATTTATAAATGAATCGTTGATCGACTCGTCACCAGAACTTTCATTTTCCGAAAATAAATCCTTGGTATTAATATTACTATTGGCCAATCCAGGACTAGCATTCAAAGTGGTCGGCATTCGATGGGTGCTGTTCGTTGCCTGTCGTATCAAATCCATCCATTGGTTGAGAGCATCTTGAGATTCAGCGGCAAAATAAAATGTTTTAGCCGCATGATAAACTTTAAAGGCGTATGGCTTAGAATGTACCTCCTAGAGGAAGAAAAAAAAAGTAATTCTAAAAAAAAAAGTTTTTAACACAGATCGGCACTCAGCACATCTGTCTCCTAGAAATGCATGGCACCGTACCGATCAATTAAGAAACGTTTTCAAAAACTTGCCTTGGCCAGTGAAACAGTGAAACCCGGTAAAAATATCACACAACTAGCTTTGGCAGACTCTTTACTACGAAATCCGTACAACAGGGTGTCCAACATTAAAAAATATAGACGTGCCCAAAATGTGACACCACGTTTATCTTTGGTGCGCCTAAACAAATGACCCTGAATATCACCGGTACCCAATAACTTTAAATTAACGTTACGACGTTTAATTATTAAATTATGCTTCTTCTTAATGGTCAAATTGCGAATTTTTAAGGGTGTGTGCAGATCTCTTATATCGTTTATATGATTTTCAATGGGATGCATGGTAGGTGAGGTTTTTTCATTAGTGGCCGGGGATTTGACGGTAGTTGCAGGTGGCTGAGTTGGTGTTGTTGTTGCAGTTGAAAATGTTGTAATGATACATGAACTTTGCGTAGCAGTAGATATATTGGGTGCTGTTGTGGTTGTTGTTGTTGTTGTTGTTGTTGTTGTTGTGGTTGTAACTATCATACTCGCCATTAATCCGGGTGGTTTCGGGGGCACCGGAATAGGTGTGATAGCACTGTTTTGTTCGATTTGTTTTTTAGGTCGAGGCGGTGGAACGGGCGGTGTTACCAATAGATATTCCTTACGAGGTTCTACAGCTGGCGGTGGTGTATTCGACTCTTCCCCTGAATTATCATAAGTGGGTGTGCTGTGACTTTTATCAAATCTCCCTCTTCTCGCCAACGCCGACACATTAACAGTCTCCAATAAAGCATCACCGTTACGATTATCATCATGATTTTTATTGAGAGCACCATCAGATTCTTGAGCATTTTGCATATTATTCGGTAACGGTTTATGGGTATCAACTATTAATGATTGTTGTATATCATCCTCCTCATCAGCAAATGGTATCGGTTCGAAAGTTTCGAGAATTGTGTTTTCCACATTGCATATATATTTTTCATCAAGAGGATAATCGAGCACTTTCATGTTGGAATCAAAACGCACCACCTTACTGACACCAGCCTTGAACGGCTCTTGCAATTCTTCCAACGGTTGTAAGATGTGGTGGTCCTCCATTGTAGGAATTATAAAATTGGTACTGTTTGGTAATTTAACGACACCACCACCACCAGTCCCTGAACCATCTGTATCCACGGTACCACTGCTTATCCCTATACAGGTGGTAGGCCGTGATGTTATCTCTAAACCAAAACCGAATGACACAGATTTGTCGCGTAGGCTGGGTGAGGCGGGATCACAGACAGTTCCACTTTTACGTTCATGCCATAACGGTGATATACCAGAAAGTCGTTTATGACCAAACAATTCATCACCACAAATTGTGTTGCGTCGTTGCAGCATAGCTCTAGGTTTCGGATAATATAGGCGACTTTCTTTTTCCGTTGCTTTGGAGTCGGTGGGCGTTAATATATCACTCGATATGGAATCTGTGTCTCCATCGTCCGTTTTCTCATTCTCACCGGCACTTAGAGTTAACGGTGCTGTTTTAAAATTATTCTCAGACTTGGTTAACAAATTCGGTCGCGGACTTGGCACATTTTCACCCCAACGATTACCCACGGAACGTTTTTTACTGGGCAAACGATACGGTTGCATATAAATTTGACCATATATTTTTGTATGTTTTGGTCGCTTCTTTAAAGTCAATAAAACGTCGGGTAACGATTCGCGTAACTGTAGCAGCACACTTTTGTACTGCCAACCCACTACAGTTTGATAATTGATTTGAACAATTTCATCGCCATCTTCAATTTTACCCGAATTGTGAGCGGGAGAATTATGCTTAATGTCGGTAATGCGATGTATGCCGTGATAAGTCGATTCAATGTTAAAGCCTAGCTCAGATTCACGTTTTTTCAGAGTTACTAAATTAAGGGAGGCGGGCTGCAATAACATGGGATCAGTTATATCTTGAATAATATAGTTGGCCAACAGTTCCAGAGTTTTGGCAGTACTGCGTATCTTTTCTACTGGATTTTCCACAAAACGTTCCCTTTGAGCAATGGTTGCCATTTCCAAGCCCAGGCGCAGCATTTTGCGACAAATTTCGGTAAACTGAAATTGCCCACGAAACGGAGCCCGTTCCAACCAACTAATTAGTGGCTTTATGGTGGCTATTGTACGAGTAATATCACTTAAAATTTGTGTCTCAATTACACTAGCACCACACTGAGAAGCTAATTGTCCATGCAAACTGCGGGCAGCAGTCGCCACATGTAAAGCCATAAATTGTAAATTCTCTTTATCCAAATTAAAATGCTAAACAAAGAAAATTAACAAAATTTGTACACACATCTATTCGTTGTACGGAAAGGATTTAATTGCTACATACGAAATTTCTAAGATTTTCAACAGCTTCTAAAACGATTTCCTGATGTCCTATACAATGCATACCCAATTGTTCCAACACATAAGGACGTATATTCAATAATTGGCGGCCTCCAACTTCATTTTTTACAAACGCATACGAATAATTATACATGGAATCGTCAAGACCTTAAAGATTATTTAATAAAATTGAAATTTGCTGAAATTCATAAAGATACTTTGTACCTTTCAGCCAATCGCACACTTGATCTGATGACCATTCTGCCACATTTATATATGCCATAATTATAGTTCACTCTTTAAACAATTAAAAGTAATAAAAAAATTTCACTCATATTATAAAAGAAAATTTTTAACATGAACAGCAACCTATAGAGTATTTGCAAAAAAATTATGAAAAAATTTCACTTGTTTTTTTTTCTATTATTTATTTCTTTAAAATGCGTGAACATATCAAGGTGGTCAGAACTGAAGAGATAATTTCATATGTTCCAGCATACACTTTATTTGGGTTTTTCTTTATTCATCTTATTCATCACAAACATTGTGAAATAACAATAACAAAAATATATTTTTCTTTATTGTATTATTAGTCTTCTTCGTTATTGGTTTTGGTTAGGGGTAATTTGTGCAAGTAGAAGAAAATTTAAAAATTCAATGTAAAAAAGCAAAAACGCATTAACTATTTTATTAACTATTATAAACAACATATAAAATTATACCTTCAAAGTAAAATCGGAAACAATTTGTGTTTTATTTAAACTTGATTCTTCCCCGAACGAAAAGCAAATTAAGCGAAGAGGTCTCATCGCTATAGATGAAAAATTTTATATTCAAGTAAGACAAAAGCAAAATGTAAACAAAGGTTACCAGAAGGACAAAGGATACTTGTCATTAAAAAATAAAAATCCTCCTGCCAAACCAAAGGTAACGAGCAATATTTCCGCCACTGCCTTCGTTACACACCGAGAGTGTACGCGAATGTAATTATCGGTTTTTTTTTTATTTCATAACGAAAGGATAGATGTAGCAGTATACAAATAACAGTACGAAAGGATTGAAGTGAAAAATGAAGTAATATGATTCAATTTATTATAAGGGAGTTACACTATGTCACAAAAGTCTCCAATTGAACTTAACGAGATTCGCAAATTGGATGAAATATTACGCCAATGCGAAATCTACGTATCAAAAAATAAGAAAAGTCCACTACTGGAAACGCGTAAAAAGAAAATTTCACATCAAAATCTATCCTCTACTAAACTGCAAAAGTTTGTGGAACGAGAACTATTCGGATTAATGTGCAGCGCTAATAAAATGAACAAGAAAAATATATTTGTGTCGGATATTTTGATGAATTCAAATTTATTATCCTACAAGGATGAAAGTGGCAAAAATTTGTTACGTAACAACTGCCAAAAGATGCCCAACAATTTTCATATGTATCATAAAATATCACGAACCCACATTAACGACGATGACGATGAGTTTTTGTATCGAAAATGTACAAAAACTGAATTGTCTCAGAATTGCTTGGAAAATATTAAACAGTGCTTGCATGAAAATCTAAAGCAGGGCAAAAAATATAGATCTGAAACATATGACGCTTTATTGCATAAGCGAAGACAAAGCTATCAATTGCAGCAACAGCAGCAACGTCAGCCACATCAAAACCAATTAATTGCGCAGCAGCGTCAACAGCCCTTGCCGCCGGCTACCATGGAAAATTGCACATCTGTACGGGCACACAAAAGTGTTGAAATAAAACAACCATGTGATAAATGTGAGAAACAGAAACACAAAGCTGTTTTCATACAGACCGGTAATGACGAAGAGAGTGAAAAAAGCAAAAAAACGGGAAAACCGGATGCATATGGTAATCACGAGCATGGTTACTCCAAGTCAACGGTACAAAGTAGTTGTCAGACAACGCCAGAGGAAAGGCGGAAAAATTTAAACAATAATAGTAACAGTCGATACAAGTTTTCTTCGCAAATTTTTGGCCGTAAATTATCATCCAAGCATGTTAGTGAAATGGAGGATACCATGGACAAGGAGGCTTTATTAAGTCCTAAATTAGAAATCAAATTTCCCGATCCAGTTGAAACGGTAAAATATCAAGTAGAACTCTTCTCTCTATCTCTCTCTCTCTCTCTCTCTCTCTCTCTCTTTGTATTTAACATGTATTTCATATCCTTTACTTAACAGGTTTTATCTTTGGGTGCCAATGTTTTGCCCGAACAGAAAAATATTGGCGTTAAAACTCATCGTTGGACCATATTACATTATTCACCATTTAAAGCTGTCTGGGATTGGATTATATTAATTTTGGTAATGTACACGGCCATTTTCACACCATACGTAGCGGCTTTTCTATTAGGTGAACAAGACTATCAGAGACGCACCAATAAGTACATAAACAGTGATCCAATAGTTATTGTCGATCTTATAGGTAATTGCACACATAAATTCATTTAATTGTCATAATGCCGAAGACAATATATTTATGAATAACGCCTACGGATTTATATAAATGTATTAATTTTTTTTTTTTTTCATAATAGTGGATGTAACCTTTATAGTTGATATACTAATTAATTTTCGTACCACCTTCGTAAATGGCCAGGATGAAGTCGTCAGTCATCCTGGTCGTATAGCGGTACATTACTTAAGCGGTTGGTTTCTAATCGATTTGGTAGCAGCCATACCGTTCGATTTACTATTAGTTGGTAGCGATACTGATGAGGTAAGTTTTTTGTTTTTATTATAAATTTCACTTTGTGTAATAAACAAAAATGGAACCACGATTTACAAAAAAAAAGAAAACAAAATGAAAAACGTATTTTTTCTGTTCTTCTCGTTTATTAGTTCGTCATTAGCGATTTTTTTATTTAAAGCTTTTCTAAGATAAAAAAAAAACAAACCCAAAACAAATCATATTAGATCAAGTACAAAGAAGTTAAATAAAGAAAAACGAATGAAAATGTTATGGCCGACCATTTAATACCCTGCACCACTTACTTCCATTCATTATGCTACAATTATTTCAGTTGTATAAGTAAAGCATTGCCTTAGAAGTCACTTTGTGAAATTTCATTATATAGAAATAGTTTCTAAAAATGGTCGGATTTTGAACCATTTTCAATAGGGTTTCTCTTTGGCCCTTGTACCAAATTTCGTAAAAATAGCTTAAAAAATACGATTGGTAGAGGACAAAAATATACATGGACAGACAGACAGATATGGCTAAATCGATTTCTGAATCGATCAGCATGATTGAAGGTGATTGTGGCATTTGCTATTTAGTAATTTAAAACATCCCAACAAACTTCCATATACCCTTTCCACAGGGTGGTGTAGGGTATAAAAACAAAGCGATGAATACTTGTATACATGCGTCCATGAAAGTTTATATCAAGGCACACATAAATGTTACAGTTATCCATATAACTGGGTGTGGTTTCTTCTTCTTATTATTAACCGTATATGATATACTTGTACGTGTGTACTTTAGTCTGTCTGTTCTTCGGCACAAATATTTTGCTTTATTTTAATAAATTATAATTTCTTTATAAAGATTCATTGAGAAATTTTTTACTGACTTTATAAAACACAACACAATAATAGAACAGAAAAATAAATAAATATTTTACACATAAAAAAGAATAATTGGTCCGATTATAATGTTTAATTATATAAGTTTTGCTAAATATTATGCACACTATTGATTATTATTGTAATTATTATTATTATTATTCTATATATATATGTGTGTATAAAACAAGGAAAATCGGACACTGTCAAGCCTACGTATGTATGCGATTTGTATCTGTGATTGCTGTCTGTATGTATTGTGTATTGTATACTACTATACAGGCACTGGCAACCACATAAACACAGAAACGACTTTAAGCCTTTTCATGACACCTCTACCCAACCACAACAACCAACGTTTTTATATAAATAGCGAGAGAGTTTTATATAATTAATAATTTGTCATCACACACTACCATTAATATTGTTTTAGAATAAGGAGTATAGTTAATATATAGTTAAATAAGCGTGACAATGCATATATTGCGGGAATGTAAGTGTTGTCTAAAATGTACTACACTACGGTTACAACGGAGAGAGTATAATACGAAATTTAACAGTAAGATTAAAAATGATGATACTTGCTATGTGTATGTGTGTATGTTGGTAGCTTTACTTTTTTTGTAAAACTATATAATATCTGATCAGCATCTATATCGAGTGCATATGCATTTCATTCCTTTCACACATTGGCAATAGTTTATATACATACAATAAGTAGATAAATGCTAAAGATATGTTAATAAATGTACAGTTTAGTTGAGTGTGCTTCATTTAATTTGAAGATTTTGAAGAGAAATGGAAACAAAAAAAATTATATTATTGTATTTTCATTGTTATCATTGTTGTTAATGTTGTTGTTGTTGTTGTTGTTAGTGCTAATAAATTCTGAGAATGTTATAAACAAAAACAAAAACAAATCCATAACAATAATTTTATATTAAAAACCGTTAATGTTGTCTCTTGTGTTTTGTTAGTATGTTTCCTCTCACTCTTTCTCTCTTTCTCTGTTTTTATCACTCTCTCTCTCTCTCTCTCTGGCCCTATTCGAAAATTTATTATTATTATTATTATTATTATTATTGTTGTTGTTATAGTTGAGAATGCATTATAAGTAGTTGGTGTGAAAGGGGAGAAAAAAAAATGCAAGTGCAGCGTTTTCCTTAAGTTTTCTACACACGTATAAAAAGTAAGACTTATGGAGAAAACTTGAAAAAATTGCAAAATTTTCCACATGTGTAATTCCAGCACCATTTAAACATATTATTTTAACAAATGTTCCTTCCTTAGGAAGGAAGAATGCACTAAAAAAAAAAAACTTCACAAATGGAGAGATTTCCTACTTCATTAATTCGTTCGATTACAACACAACCACATGATATGATGGTACTAGTTATCCAAATACGTTACGGTAGGCCTGGTAGTCATTTTCCGATTTTACTCGTTTTTTTCTACGCTCCACAAATATAAATTATGATCACAACCAAGCTTTAGTTTTATGTTTTTGTTCTTTTTACGTTAATGACATTAATTCCTCCACATTATATGGGGGTATACTAAATTTGTCATTCCATATGCAACACCCAGAAAGTAAAAGCAGAAACTATACAAAGTATATTCTTGATTAGCATGAGAAAACTGTCCATATATCCTTGCGTTGTGCGAACTCTCATGGTCGTAAATTTTGAAATATTCAGCTCCAATTCAACTTGTACAAATACTTTCAGCTAAAATTGGTTAAAATCGATCAAAAGCCACGCCCACAATCGACAAAAATCTATTTATCTACCACAAAAATTTAGCTATGAAGTTGAAATTTATTCATGCGCCTCATTCATGGATGTCCTCAAAATGGACGGACACGCCCACAATTGTAAATAAAACCTTATTCAGCTTAAAACTTAACTCAAGCTGATACATACACTATTAGAGGCTATTAAAGGGCGTAATCATGTATATAGCCACTGTTTGTAGATGTGGAGGATATGTATTAAAGATTTGGCCAAAGCCATCTTTAATTTTATCACTTGTTTTATATATTTCATATAATTTGCATTTAACTTTTTAATTTATTTATATTGTTTTGTTTTTATTTTAATGTGTTAATACATACAAACAATTACAGGAACTTACATAATGAAACATTTTTCATTTGAAAATGTTTACAAAATAGGGATTCTAATGGATTGTACATTTTTATATAAAATATTCAATATATCAACGCTTAGCACATATACAAAAACAACAACCGAACATAAGAAACATAATGTGCCGGTAACGGTAATAATAATAATGGCCCCAAACTGCATACTAACACAATGCGCATACGATCCATTTGATCTCTCTCTTTATTTCTCATTCTTTCTGTCTATCTCTCCCCCTCTCTCTCTCTCTCTTTATCTCCCTCATTTACATTTATTACGATTTATTCATGTTATATATAATTTTATGAAATATTTTACAGCTTGGCTTGGACAACGAAGAGGTATTACATTAAGTCAGTTTGTTCTTCTTCTTCATCTTCTTTATCTTTTTAACATAAAATGTTTATACAGATTTTGTATATAAAATTATGCTTATGTAATTATAAAATGCATATAAAGCGGCCTATAGTATATAAAAAAAATTGCGATATATTCAGAATTCCACCAATAAAAACATATAATCCCGTAAATAATCATAAATCATATAGAAAGCTTTAATCACTTCAATATTATTAATCATTAAAATGATTTGATAAGATAGTAAATAGGCATAACACAAAGCTCCAAAGTAAAGGACCGCGGGTTCGATACCTACAACAGTCGAACCAGCCTAAGAGGTTACGGAATGATGTGTGATGTTTTTAAAAATGTTTTTTTAATTGAGGGCAAGATCGGCAGGGTGTCATGCAATGTATAAGAGACATCTCCTGAGTGTCAATCTTTAAAAAAACATATGAAATAGTAATAATTTTCTATAAATGAGACAAAAATATAGACTTTCTGTTATATTTTTGTAATGTGGTTGCGGGTGAGAGTAAATTAGCGGTTGTAGATGTTTTGATGTGTCGACATCATCATTAATCATTAATCATGTAGTATAAATATTATTTTATTGGCTGCAATGAGAATTTTTCATATGCCTCGTGTAGGAAACATTCATTTGCATTCATTACCAAAAATCAAAATTTATCAAAATATTTCCAACATTCAAAAAGGAGCAGACTAACTAACCACTTAGGGGATATCTCTTATAATGGCTGATACGGTATCAATTGGGAAGGGTTTTAAGTAAAAGATGGGAGATGGAAAACTTAAATCTAAGAAAGATCAGAACTGGTGGGAAAGACTTCAGATGTAGTAATGTACTCATATCTGATTGTCCGCCTATCGAATAATGTTCGTACGTAGAAATCATTTTTCAAATTGTTTAGATATCGATTTTCTCATTATTCTTGAACTATAGATTGAAGATATAAAGTTGAAAATTGATTTATATACTCCTTAGCGACGTAAAGGTGTCGCGTGATAAGTTTTCAGGATTTGGCTTAAGTGAAATTTTGCTTCTTTTTTTCTTTTTTGCTTTCTTTCATTAAGCATTTTTGATGACCTTCGAATGTTTGATGTTTCAAAAGATTTTTATAATATTTTCTTAATGCCAATACACCCACGATAATTGTATTTTTGTATTTTTTTGCATATTTGTATATATGTATGTACATCTTATTTAGTTGATTTTACTACGTGTTGACATAATAAGCATTTACACATATGACATTGTATAGTACAAATCCAAATATATATATATATATATATAATTGCTGAAAATTACTTATTTAACAATGAAATTATATAGTGAATGTAAATGATGTAACGGTAGTATTAAGTTTAATACAAAATTAAGATTGGCTTCAGCTGAACAGAAAGTAATGCATTGATGAGAGGAGACATGTCATGAAAAGTTTTAAAATCGTTTTATGTGATCAAAGTTATTATAGTCGGTCAAGTCCGATCATTTAATATCCTACACCACTTGGTTCCACAAATTATGCTATAATTAATTCAATAAATGCGAGACATTATCATTTAAATCTCCGTGTGAAATTTCATTATATAGAAAACGGTTCTAAAAATGGTCTGATTAGAACCAAATTTATTACAGCCAATTATTAAGCTAATTAACTTCTTCATCATCAAATTTTCTCCAAAAATATTAAGAATTTCGATTTTTTGCAATATAAAGGCTGTCATTACAAAATACCCATAAATGGTAAAAGATTCTAAAAAAGATTTAATTCGATTCATTGTGTTAAAACATGCCCTTTAATGTAATAAATTTCTAAAAAAAAAATGCAATCTGTAGAGCACAAGTTTACCTGGACAGACAGACAGACATGATGATATCCACACAACCGTAATATGCCCTTTGCCAGAAGTGATGCAGGATGTATAAAAATTATAAATCTATATTATAAACGCGTTTGTTTGTTCATTGGTATTGAGTATAAAACGTATATACATTAAAATGCTTTGTTTTGTAGAATTTTGAGCACAATTTGGTTTTTGTTATGTTTTTCTCCAAATATAATCTTCATATATATATATATATAATATAAATATAAGTATCAAACATATATATACAATTATAATTTATTTATTTTTTGATATACAATCCGTTTATATAAAACAAATACGAGTACATATGTATGTATTTGTTCACATAACAATAATTTAAGCTTGTACAAAGCTTTAATATAAAACACTTATGCTAATGTGTCTGTGCGGTTTTTTTCCCCCCATTTTTTTTTTTTTTTTTTGGGAAATATAAAATTTTTGTATAAAATTTAACATATTGTTTTCATTGTAGACCACCACATTAATTGGCTTATTAAAAACAGCACGTCTATTACGTTTGGTTAGAGTGGCCAGAAAAATTGATCGTTATTCAGAATATGGTGCAGCGGTTTTGGTTTTACTAATGGCTACATTCGTTTTAATAGCACATTGGTTGGCTTGTATATGGTAAGTACATGTATACATATATGTACATAATCGATTATTACATTATATGTTCTCTATAGGTATGCGATTGGTAATGCTGAACGTATTATGTTAACAAAAAATATTGGCTGGTTACATACTTTGGGCAATGACATTGATGAACCATATTATGAAAACAAAACAGGTGGCCCTTCGATTAAGGTACTCATATACAATTTATTTTATATTCTTCATAAAAAAAAAATAACTTGAGAACAATTTGTTCTCAAACATGGTTCATATAATACATATATGTATATATAACATATGAATAACTTATATATGATATTTTATACCCTACACCACATGTGACAAAGCCTAAAGTTATAACCTTTTATTATACCCATCGATTTCAAATCACTTTCTGAATTGATTTAAGTATGTCCGTCTGTCCATCTGTCTGTTGTGAGGCTTTGTAAATTCGGTATTAGCCACAGTTTTTAAAATATTTTAATGAATTTTGCTATAAAATTATATCTTTACCCAAAGATGACGAAATTTCCCAATTTTTTCAATATTTTAACAAAACTTGTTGAAGAATAGTTATAATTGGTTTAATATTTCGATTGCACCACTTTTAAAACCCCTTCCCATATAGATTCTTCTTGTATGATGACTTTACTGACCTTACTAACTAATTTTAGATTTACTTGTGGAGCTGAGTGGTGTTGGGTATTAAATGGTCGGACTTGACCGACTATAATAATTTAACTTGTTTAAAATCAAATTATATTATATATATACTCATATATATATTTACCCACATGATGTAAGTAATAGTCATTCATTATTAAAATATATACATAGATACCATACCATATCATACATACGTAATGGAAAAATGTTTATTTTTATAGTCTCGCTATATAACTGCACTATATTTCACATTTACATCCTTAACTTCGGTTGGTTTTGGCAATGTGGCACCAAACACAGATGCCGAAAAAATTTTTACCATTTGTGTCATGTTAGTGGGATGTAAGTTTTAACTTTGTTTGAACATATGTTATACACTCTACCTTATAATGTTTGCAATTTACAGCCTTAATGTATGCTAGCATTTTTGGTAATGTGTCCGCCATTATACAAAGACTATATTCGGGTACGGCCCGCTATCATACACAAATGTTAAGAGTACGGGAATTTATACGATTCCATCAGGTTAGAGAAAATCCAAAAAAAAAAAAAAAATTAACGATTTTTGCGTTAAGTTTATATTAGTATATAAACCACCTGCTAAATATATAGATTCCCAATCCATTAAGGCAACGTTTAGAAGAATATTTCCAACATGCTTGGACCTATACAAATGGTATTGATATGAATTCGGTATTGAAAGGCTTTCCAGAATGCCTACAAGCCGACATATGTTTACATCTTAATCGTAAACTCTTAACCACCTGTCCAGCATTTTCTGGTGCTAGTCCCGGATGTTTAAGGTATATGTATTTATATATATAAATTTTATATATTTAGTTATAACAATACACCCTACATCACTTGTAACAAACGGTATATTAGGTTTGTGCGACTGTTTGTTAAGTTTGGAGCAGCTAATCATAGACCGATCGATTCAGAATTAAAATCTGAATTTATTTAATCATGTCCGTCTGTTTGTCTAAGTAAATTTATAAGCAAACTACAGGTTGCATATGAGATATTTCAATGAAATTCGGTACAATGACATTTATTGGCTCAAAGAGAAATAATAATGAAAATGGATAGTATAGGACTATTTTTAAAAACCCTTTCCACATAATGTATATTATCACATATATGTATATCACAAAGTGACTTCTAAGGCGATACCTTGCGTTTACTGACACAACTGAAATAATTACAGCATAATTTAAGAAACCAAGTGGTGTAGAGTATTAAATTGGTCGGGTATAACCGACTATAACATTTTCACTTGTTTTTTAATATTCCTTTATATTCCATTTATCATAGAGCGTTATCCTTAAAATTTAAAACCACTCATGCACCGCCTGGTGATGTTCTTGTTCATAAGGGTGATGTGTTAACATCATTATTTTTCATAGCGCGTGGTTCCATTGAGATACAAAAGGACAATATTGTAATTGTTATATTAGGTAAGGATGATATATTTGGTGAAAATCCTTGCATCTATCCAACCATTGGTAAATCAAATGCCAACGTTCGGGCTTTAACGTATTGTGATCTACACAAAATCCATCGAGACGATTTATTAGATGTTTTATATTTATATCCAGAGTTTTTTGATAGTTTCGTTAACAATCTGGAAATCACTTACGTTATGCGTGACGTAAGTAATACTATCACAGATGTCACCTGTCTCAGTTAGCAAAATTTTTCATTTTATTTAATCCTTTAGGAGTACACATCTGGTGTGGATGTTAAACACAAATATTTACGAGTTAAATCTTTAGAGAAAGAAAGAAGCACCAGCGATATAAATTCAATACGAATGTAAGTTATTTTAAGGGTGGCAAACGGCGAATGGATAATAACAATATTGCGTTATTTTCAGTGTGGGTCTGCATTATAAAACAAACACGAAGGGTTTCATGCGTGACAATGGTCAAAAAGAGCCACCTGACATTAACATATACATGGGCAAAGATAGCAATTATAAAATCGGTTTACAGAAAAATGGTACACTTCTTGTCTATACATAGGAAAGCAAAATTTTATACAAATTATATGTTTTACAGAATTCTTTTAAACGGCCAGCATTCAGTATATTTTCAAATTCCTTTAATACCATTTGCAACCACTCATTCCTATACCGTGCATCTCTAACACAATAAGTATTATGATAATAATTGTATTTTTATTTATTTATCATTTTAAATTAATAAATTGTTTTGTAATTATACAATATACTCTAAATAAATATCTATTTAAAACAAAATTAGCAACAAACGAAATATGTTTTACTATGTATATGTGTGTATATACAATGGAGAGCCGCAAATGAGACAGCTGCAGTCAATATTTGAGATTTTTTATTTGTTGTTGTAAGGCTATTGAATGCGCCATTTTATATTCATACATACAAGCGTATATGATAAAATGGCACTTAAGAAATTTACCAGCACCCAATATAAAAGACAATAACTTTGTAACGAGTATATTATATGTATATAACCAAATTTGAACTTTATATTGTTTGTACCTTAATAGTGTGGGCGTTGAGAGTATCAACAATAGACGGACACGCGGACATACATGTCTAGATCGACCCGGTACTTGTAAGATCTTTGATACCGGTATCGTGTAAATTATTATGTTTTTGGAGAGCTTCGTAGCTCAAAAAGTTTGAGAACTGCTGTTTTTAGGAGTGTAGCTCGCCTCCTTCAGGTACTTACAAGCATTTGAACACAACCAATATACCTCCAGATCATTACGATGATGGATAACACTAACGAAAACAACAATAACAAATACGACGATCTTTTATGTTTAGTTTTTGTTATACTCCTTGGGGTAATGATTTTGCTTATATCTCCGAACAAATATAATAAAGTTTACTTAAGTGTTTACTTATAATGCTTTATAATTAAAGCGACCGAGATATAGAGAGAGAGAGAGAGAGACAAAGTGAGAGCAAACCTATAAGACAAACCTTTTTAATAAATAAAGTAAAAATGTGCATAAGTGGTGGGTATCAAGGCACACACACAGAAACAAATAAATAAATAAATTCCACACAAATTTAGGTAGTGCTGTTGTTGTTGTTGTTGTCTTTGTTGTTTGTTTGTTTATTTCTCACTTGGGTTTTTGCTGTTTTACTATCATACATATAATCAAACGATGAAGTTAAAATACCCTTTTCTACTAAGCCACTGAACGCGTACTAATGGGGGTAAAGAAACGAAATGACGTACTCACAGCTAGTAGGTAGTTTATTGTTGTGTTTATTACCCTCCATATGGCGTATGCATTTAAAGTGCTGTTAGTCTCTCTCTCTCGCATATTATTGAATAGTTCTCTCATTTTTTTTTTTTTTTAGTTCTTAGAACACACGCTATATGTGCAAGAAGATTTCTAAATCGAAAGCTAGCTGGTTAGTGTTGTGCCATACATAAACTCAATGTTGCGTTCTCCGCTTACTATACTGATTGTGTTCTCTTCTAAAATAAATAATAAAAAAAAAAAAAAAATACCACAAACCAAGAAATAACCAAATTATACTCTAAATTAAATTTTGTTTAGCTTGTACTTTCATTTGAATAGTTAAAAACAAACTTTTTTTTTTCGTACAACTCTTTTGTGTATTTATTGTACATGTGTGGTGTGAGAGGAGTGCTTTATTACTTTATATTATTCTTAAACATGTGCTGGATATAAATTTATGTGAAAAGTAAAATTTGTTCACAAAAAAAAATTTGGAATATTATGAAAAATAATTGTATTATAACATATAAATATATACATATATATATATTTGTAAATAGTATGGTGGTCAAAGAATAAATCAGTGTTGTCTTGTGTATATACATATGTATATATAAACGGAATTGTATTGTTGTGTATGTGCCGCTGAACCGTGGAAAGGAGATCGAAAAAAATGTGAGCTCTATTGGTATAAGGAAGGAAGAGAGAATATATTCAATATACAAAGTCATGACCATGAAAATTACAAAAACAAAACAAAACAAAAACAATCGTTTATCTACTGGTACATGTTGTTGTAGCAACATATACAACAACAACAATAATAATAATAATGCACAACGCACAATATTATTAATGTACCTTGTGTGTGCCATAATTGTAATAAAACTTTTTTCCTTTTTTTTTTCCTCCAAAACGTTAAGGAACTTGTGCAATATGTAACGTATAAGTTTGTTCAATGCAGAATTTTATTAAAATATACGTATAGAAACGCATATACATATACATTTACACACACACACACACACACTTATATAAATTTCCCTCCAATCGACTTTTTTGATTTGATTATTTTGTGTTGTGTTTGTACGGCTTGGATGTAAATCGAAAAATTATTTTATAACGTCATCAATACAGACCGACTGATATACATCAAATGTTTAAACGGTTGAAATATATATATATATATATATACATATATATATTTTTGCTTTTCTATTACTCATGCGCTTCATCAGTCTACTCAAAGTGGTTCATTTGTAAAGTTAACAAAAAAAAAAAAAAAAATTGAATATTTATTGTATAGAAATGTAAATAAACGGACATCACACACACATACACAAGTATGTGTACAAATATAATTGTCTAAAGAAAAGAAATAAAAATTTTGTAAAAGAAATTGGTTTACATCAAATGTGGTGTACTCTGCACAATTATGTTATATGCATATATGTGGGCGTGGCATATATGTGTATAAAAGTTAATTTTTTTTTGACGTATTTTATGTTTAAATTGCGGGTGCGTCTGTTTTTCAATTATGCTCATTTTTCAACAGACCGATGTATTGATAGTAACCATAAACCATAACCATACAGGTATGTTTTTTTAAACGTGGAAGGACATTTTTAGATCAACGCAGATTTTGTTACTAATCAAATATTTAGTTCTTGAGGCTTTCGTCTAGTAGTTGCAAACAGAATAATAAACTTTCTATATCATCAATTGCAGTAGTAAGGAGGTTATAAAAACCGCGTAAAACGAACAAGTGACAAAAGACTAATATTGAGAAAATATTTATATGATGCATGTATGTGTATATGTATAAAATTGTATTAAAATGAGCGACAATTTGAAGAAAATATATAAAAAAAAACTTCTTCGTGGAAAATAATATGTTTAGTCTACGACATTGAAAAAAAAAAACACAACAGCAAAAAAATTGTACGTAAAAGTTACTGGACACAATTTAGTTTGGTGATTTTCACAGGTGAGATAACAGACACGCCCTCAATCTACAAAAAATCTTAGCAAAATATGAGGGTTTTTGCCATAAATTGATCTTTTGAACCGGGGAACGTGAAGGAAAAAACTTTTACATCATTTTAAAACTTATTTTCTCAAAATTGGAGTGAATACAGAAATTTTCGTGTGTTTTTCATATGGAGTCATTGAATGAGCCATTTTTTTTTTTTTTTTTTGCAAAAATTCTACTAATTCAATTTATATAAAAAAGTCATTCTATGAAATCTTTGAATGCTTATATCTCGGAAACGGTAGCTCCTAGCGATCTGAAAATTTTTGCGCCCCTTTTTTTAAATTCGTTGAAGAATCCATTAAAAGTGGTTTCGAGGTCCTACGATGACCCATTTTTGATAAAAAGACAACATTGTGAAATGGGTTATTATAATTAGGTAAGCAATGCCACGCCCATAAAATATATGTCATTATAAAGCTGGAGAATTTTCCAGCTACGGGCAGTTGGTATGAACAAAATCCGTCCAGCGGTTCAAAAGTTATAAGCTATTAAAAACGGACATTTTGACAAAATGGTTCAAAAAATATTTCCACTGATTTTGCCAACTTTTCTAAATAATGATAACAACAATAACCACATTGAAAACAAAGGTCATTTTGTTTTGTTTATAACTTTCCAACGACAACTCCGATTTCGTTCAAATTTGTGGCAAACATTTGGAAATTTCTGTAGCTTTATGGGGATATTCAATAAATGGGCGTGTCACCGCCCACTTGTCCAGGAAAACATTTTTTAAAATTAATTGCTGTTTATTACCTAAATGGGTGGTGCCACGCCTACATTATATACTTCATTTGAAAGCTGAATTAATTTCCAAGGTTTCACAAAAAAATTGAACAACATCCGTCCAGTTGAATACTCTCCACATCATCCTTTGTAAAAATTTTCCCAAAAGTATGCTACAATGAAAACTTTGAACGCTTATATCTCGGAAACGGTAGCTCCTATCGATCTGAAAATTTTTGCGCCCCTTTTTTTAAATTCGTTGAAGAATCTATTAAAAGTGGTTTCGAGGTCCTACGATGACCCATTTTTGATAAAAAGACAACATTGTGAAATGGGTTATTATAATTAGGTAAGCAATGCCACGCCCCTAAAATATATGTCATTATAAAGCTGGAGAATTTTCCAGCTACGGGCAGTTAGTTTGACCTAAATCCGTTCAGCGGTTCAAAAGTTATAAGCTATTGAACACTGACATTGTGGCAAAATGGTATAAAAATTATTTCCATAGATTTTGCCAAATTGTCCAAATAATAGCAGTAACAACAACCACACTAAAAAGAAGCCAATATTGTTTTGTTTATAACTTTTCAATGACAACTCCAATTTTGGTCAACTTTTTTGATAATATTTGGAAATTTCTGTAGCTTTGCGGGGATTTATAATTTATGGGCGTGGCACTGCCCATTTGTTTAGGAAAGGTGTTTGAAAAAAATACAAGTTATTTATTGATTAAATGGGTAGCGCCACGCCCATAAACTATACTTCCTTTGAAAACTGAATTAATTTATAAAATTTCACAAAAAATTTGAACAAAATCCGTCCAGCTGTTTCCAAGTTATAAGACTTTAAAAAATATGTTTAATCAAGATTGGCTGCAATGTAAAGTTTGAACTGTTGTAATATTGCGAAAAATGTACGTAGAGGAAAATATTATCTAATATTGCTTCAAGAAAAGCTTTTCGTGGTGGGTTAAAATGATCATAAATGATGTCGAAGTGGTCTGATCAAGCTCTAATTCTATCTAGTCAATTATTGTCAATTGGCATAAAAATGTTAATTTAAAAAAATCTTTCAAAAATCTATCGTCTATCATTTTGGGCACAAAAGTTTTAATAAAGTTTATATACTACAATAATCTATGTAAGGTGTTATAATTACAATTATATTACCCCCAGTAATATAATTGTCGACAACTGATAATATGCAAAATAACTGTTTTTTATTATTGGACAAGCAAGTGGGCAATAAATCACAAATATCAAAGATTGTTATAAGTATAAGCGTTTGTGTAGCGGTATAAATGAAGTGCATGTATATACGTGCAATCATATAAAAGGTTTTTTTTTTTTCATTTCGAGTATGAAAAGACATAAAATGTGCTTGATAACTGTTGAAGAGAAATTCGAATTTATACACGTATAGTTAGTATCAAAAGTGAATGTCCTCGATCAAATATCATACAATTCTTTATTTTTTTTTAAATAATTTTTAATTCCACAAAATTTATGTATACAAATAACCGATTAATTATCGTGGAAAATTCTCTTCTCTACAAATTGCTTACTTATTAATATTTATGAGGATGAACAGAAAGTTCAACCTTATAGACGATGCCGACACTTGAATCAAACAAATTTTTTATATGTTTTTAATTTATTTGTAAATTTTAACCAAAAAGTCTAGTAAGAAAACTAAATTTGGCTGGACAACAATTTTTGTGACAGATATATAGATTTTCCTCGATAGTAAGCGTGTCTGTTATCCGATCATGTTCATTTTCGGTACATTGATGGATTGGATAATTATAAAAATCCGTATAAAATCTCAACTTAATATCTACATTTTTATGGCAGATAAATAGTTTTTTAACGATTATGGGCGTGGCTCTTGTCCGATTTTGCCCATTATAAATAGCGATTGGCGTATAAAAACTTAATGTGTCAAAATTTACGCCCGTGAAATTGCCAAAAACAGACGGACACGCGGATACATGTCTAGATCGACTCAGTTTTTGATGCTGATCATAAATATATATACTTTGTAGGGTCTCTGACGCCTACTTCTGGGTGTTGCAAACATAATGACAAACTTAGTATATATATACCTTATGTAGAGGGTATAAAAAATAAATTGATCAAATTGAGGGAAGAAAACATTTCATGTGATAAAAAAAAATATTAACGTTTTTATTACAATTTCGTTATATGATCCCGTATGTATAGTAGACAAACGAAAGCGGGAAACTTTTAATTTTTGTAACTACTTATCGAACATGTATGTATGTATACTTGAATGCTCACTTGTGCATGCTACTGTATTTAATGATATTGTGATGTGTATATATATGAATTTCCAATTTCAAAAGGACAACCGCCACAATATAATGGGAATGTTTGTTGTTGTATATATATATGTATATAACCAATAATAACCAGATTCTCACATGATCATGCTCTACATTGCATTGCGTGGCGTTTTATTAGTTTTGTTGTGCGTTTAGTAAATTTCTGTTAATTAAAATTAATCAAACAGAGTATAAAACAAACACGCATTCATCAATATTTTTTTTATAAATAACATACATACGGAATAAACAAAAGCATTAAAGATAAGTTTTTAAAGCTACAGCGACTATTAAATTTTTTGAAAGAAGATGCTTTTCGAACATATTCACATATCGCGTTACAGTTGAATTGATAATTTAATTATTAAAAAATAGCTGAATATTTAATATCTACAACAATTACTAATCGACAAATTCGATTCTTTGATAAACGCTGATATGGTAATTATTCTACTAAATAAAACAAATCAAAAAATACAATTTGGTTTAGATCACATCATAAATATACTTCAATTTCATATAAAGAAAGTGGATGCGGCATCTGGTTAACTATCGACTACCAAGTTAAATTCTATGATAAAAAAGATTTTCTAAAAATTGTGCTTGCATCTGTTATCTAACCACGCCCATTCTTGACAAATAGACGATTGTCGTACTACTGAGTACTAAATTTCAACTTTGCAGCTCAATTTTTATGACAGATGCATATATTTTTTTCGATTGTGGGCGTGGTTTTTAACCGATTTTTCCTAAATAACGATTCGCGTTCAAATTTCCAGCTTAATTATCTCAAATAGAGAACCGTAAGTATTCTAATGTCAAACAGACAAATGGTCACACGTACGGACATTACTAGATTTACTCAGATTTTAATCTTCCCTTCTGGCTGTTGCAAACAGAAAAACAAATTTAGTAAACCCTCATTTTTATATGTAGGAGCTTCCACAAAAAGCCACGTAAGCAATTAATGCCACAATTAACACAATTTTTATAAGAAATTCCATAGAAATATATATACGATATATATTCCAATAATCTACGTACAAATGTACACTAATTGGATTTGGATTAATTTAAGCAAATAATATAAAATCATACACAATCACATCCAATATATAATTAAGTATATAATGTAAAGTTGAGTGGGTGTGTAAGTGATTGTGTATTTTTTTTTTATTTTTTTGATCAAATTTCTTGTTTATTACTGTCATATTTAGAAAGCTTAGTGTTTATATAAATTGTTTAGATTTTATGATGATTGCGGCAAAAATAATGTTAATAAACAATAGACGTTTGCATGTATGTTTATTATATATCTAACTATAAACGATACTATATATTGTAATAGTAAATGATTTTCCATATAAAAATTTTCTTTACAATGGATAAATTTTCAAGAAATTGTCCTATTCAGTCCATTTTCTACAGCGACAATCTTTGAACCAAAATATGAACAGTACGGACAGAAGGACAAAATTATGTGTATTTAAAAACAAGTTACATTTACAATAGTGGGCGTGGCAGGTATATTATTACGGCCTTTAATAGTATATGTATCAGATTGTAAGTCTAGTTTGACGTGGTGTGCGATTTTTGGTATATTGTGAATTTTTAATCTAACAGTTGAAAATTTCTCGTTTTTATATAGTGTTGGAGTAAAAAATTCGCCAAAAATAGAAAAATTTGTAGAAATTATAAAGAAAATATTTGTTTATAAAGACAAGAGGTGTTGCCAACAAACTGCATCATTGAATTGCTTCGAATCTTAAAAGAAGCGATTATTATGAGTAAAAAAAACCTACTAAAGAACTTATTACCTATTCAAGTGACCATCACTGTATGTATCTAATGAATATTTTTCAAACATATAATTTTATAATGTATTTGTTCTTGTCGATTGTTTACGATATCTATACTATAGCTTCAGTTTCTTTGGAAAATATTTCCTTCATATAGTTATAAATGTGTGTGAGGAGGTAATACATTTTGTTCCATTCCAAAACAATATTTTATATAATTTTTTTTATTATTTTTCTTTATATATATTGTAGTTTAAGTACTTAAAGAAGTGTTAAAGGAGAATTTATTGTAAGGATGCCGGATAGATTTAAAGTAACGAAGACTGAAGAATTAAATGATGCACCGCCTGATTATCTCTTAGAAGAAACTGCAACTGGGAAACTACTAAATGACACAAGTGATAGTGGTAAGTTTAAACTTTTTTCCCTACTTTCACTATAAAAACAATTTACGAGACCTTATACATATATTAAGATATCCTGTTACCAGAGGAATTATTATAAATTACCGTTAGTTACATGTAAACATAAATTCTTTTTTTATAATAAAAAGAAGAACAACTTGTTAACCATGTGATGAAGAAATGATTGACCTAAAATTTAAGAGTGAAAAAATATGTTTTCCTTCATTGTGTTCGTTCAATTGTTGCTTTATGTGAACTTTGGGTAATGCCAATACAGAGACACTTACTTAATACTTATACATGAATACATACATGTGTATATGAAGTATTTCTAATATTAATATTCTACTGTAATATATACAATTATAAAAGTATTGTTGTTCATAATTATTAAAGTGCGAGACACAGAAGGAAATGTGAATACCATAAAGTACTAATTTGATTTGCTCTATCTATATGATAAAACATTTATTTATTAAAGTAAAAGTATAACAAGTTTGCTAATCAACATCAAAATCTAAATCTACTCAACATTGTCCATACGTGTCAGTCTGTTGTTGACAAAAAACAAACTTACACTAAAGTTTTATACACAGACCAGTAAAAGTCATTTTATCTGTATGAAAATTCCTACTGAAATTGGTCTAATGCCACGCCCATTATCAAGAAGAATCAGATAGGTCGACAATGTTAAAGGTCATATAACAGACTCACCTACTATTTACGAAAATCGAAAAACATTTGAAAAAATATCCAAATTATATGTTATTATGTAATACATACACCATTAAAGGGCGCAAAGAGTAACTTAACACGCCATCAATATAACAGACACGCCCACAGTTACCAAAAAAGCACCTCATTTGATAAACAATTCTACTTTTGTTAACTGGGCTTATGCCCCCACAATAATAGACATGCTCACAATTTACAAAAAATTAACATATGATAAAAAAAAATCCAATTTATATGTTATACGCACTATTACAGAGCGTAATATGGTATCTGCCACGCCCACTTTGTGAAGATATTTAGTTTTAGTCCATGGCCCCAAACGTTTGATAAAACCAGCGAATACATGAATTAATAAAACATATGCATTTTTGGGCGAAACCCTTCTATGTGGCACTGGTTGGATAAGCTTTTCTTTTACAAATTTACAATCCTAGATTTTTATACATTTACATATGAATTGTAAAGCTTTTATCCAAAAACTAAATGAAAGAGAAAATTGAGAGAGAGATCGAGAGAGAGCTTAATGTATAATATCCTGTAGTTTTGTACACATACACATGTACATACACTGGACCAACTAAACACTGCTGCTGGTAGGATAATATGTATGCTGCTGTATAATCTCTATTTTCTTTGTTTATCATTTGTCGCAGGGTTGTGCTCATTATTTTTATCACGCGTATACTCTAAACGGACATATATTGTGTATAGAAGGTTCAGCTAAATGAATACAAGTGATATAATTTCCAATACGCAGGTCCATAGCATAGCAATCCATGCTGCATGGACCAGTTCTTTACTGGTTCTCAGAAATTTTGGAATCATACGCATTTCATATTCGCTACAAATCAGTTCAACATCTCTATACGTGTTTATTGCCGTGTTAAGTGGTCACAAGAATAAATTTGTTAAGGTCGTGTTCCCACAAATTTCTATGTATGTTAATTATTTTCTATGATGTGGCTGCTGTGCTCCACTTTTATAATAAAAAGAAACAAAGAATGATGAAAAACATTTAATACCACCCCTAGAGGCGATACCTTGCAGTGAGCCAACAGAAATTTGGCTAACTGGGTTAGATTCGAGACTATGTCCAATGAAGCAATATGTTAAAAATCAAGCAAACATGTCCCGGACATGGCAGCAGGCTATTAGTTAATAGATCATGTCATTTCAAGGCATACGTTAACAGTGGTCGCCAGTGAAATTTATTATAAACTATTACTAGTAGTTATATAACTGATTTTTATGTGATATTTAATACTCATCGTGAATTAATTACAAATTAAATTAAATTGACACCATTACCCAGCGATAATTCTAACGCACAATCTCGTTCGTTAGAGAAAAATTGTTAACAAATCGAATTAAATTATATAAAATGAAATTAAATTCATATGAAAACGTTTGTGATTTGTGTTTTCTTCGGTATTTTTTTTTCTGGTGATATTGCCTTAGCTTAACCTACATTACATTACAACAACCAAAACACCAAAATCGATTTAAAATACAACAACTTAAAGGAAAGAGTGAAAGGATAAAAAATAAGAAATAAAAATAAAATAAAAGAGAAACTTAATACCTTTGCATTCATTACAATGATTCATGGTGTTGTGATGAGAAAATTTGATTCCTTTTGAATCCTTAATAAGTATACCTAAGAGGATGTTATCAGTAGTAATCATAGCAAGCACTACTGGCTATTTAGGCCACTTCACACCACAACACAAACTAGTGATAAAATAAGGAAAGAAAAAAACTGAGAGGAGAAAATTGTATGAAAAGTGGGGCGGACTATTATATCTCACACACTATTTATGTATGCGTGTTATTAATAAAAGCTATCGCATAAACGAGAAAATAGAGAAACTGGCGAGATTTTAAGTAATAGAGAGTATTGCAAAAAAAGAGAGAGTGAGCATTGAAAAATCTAAAGAAAGTAAATGTGTTTGAATTGAGGGAATAGGGCCACATTCACAATTTTAGCTTTCATGTAAGTAAAGGAATTTCAAGCCAAAATGACGGATAACAAATTGGTAGATGAACCCACAACCACCAACATAGCCACCCAACAAATAGAGTCAAGGACTTACGACGACAACACTAAAGACACAAATCAAAGCGGTAAGTGAATGTGATGATGCTTATGATATGTGTCTCAACACTTACTCACCCCCTCTGCCACTCCAAAGCTAATAAATGAACTTAGAAACTAAAAACACTTTAAAAAAATATTTAAAAAAAATATAATAATTTCATATTTTACTGTAATAATATAAAGTTTTGCATCAACTTGTAATGCAGGATATATTAATGTTGGTAAATCTTAAACGGATAAAGTAAGATCCACTTCTATATTCTACGCTTAGCAGAGACACGCGTCAGAGATTCTACAAAGTATATATATTCTTGATCAGCATCCAAAACTACGTCGATTTAGACATGTATGTCCGTATGTCCACTATTGGCATTTTCAAGGTCGTAAATTTTGATATATTCAGCTGAAACTTTGTACAGACACTTAATTTTTCGTTAGTCGTGTTAGTTAGTCATTCATCTATGAAAATGTATTTATTTGCCACAAAAATTGAGCTATGATGTTGGGATCCGCTAGAAATATTTAAAGTTAGAACTTTGATGTACTAAACATGAGCGTTGCCAAATAAAATACGCGCCTATAATCAGAAAAATCTATCACTTAAACAGCACACCCACAATTTATAAAAACCGTACACAGACAGGCCCTTACCTTATACTTTTGGAAAATTCATCGTTTAAGATATTTTATGTTCCCTTCTATCGCAACTGGGTTGTGACCAAAAAAAATTCACTATTAATTAAGAGTAACCTTGAAACACATGATAAAATTTACTGTAAACCACCAACATAAACCATAAACCATATATTTCTACATACATATACGAAATGTATATACGCATAAAGTCCATTTTGTTCCGTATTATTTATGATGGGAATTATAACGAATAATAAAATTACACTTAACATGGGTGTGTTAAGAATATTTATAGTATATATGTAGGCACTCATATTTGTAAGAATTTTCATAGAAATTCAGCCTCATTATAGTGTTCTTGGCTTAATGGGTTGTAAGCAAATAAAAACAGAAGAATGTCCTTTTGTCAAGAAAAAGACGCGTACATGTTATTAATATTAAATCACAATTGTATACCAAAACGAACAAAATGTTTACAAATACATTGATATACATTTATAATGTATATGTATATATACTAGGCCAGAAAGTTAAATGCCCCTAAAGCTACATTTGAGGTGAATAAATATCTAGAAAAAATCACACAAGCATACAACCAATACATAAAAGCTATTATATATAATACATAGAATATGTAAGTATTAAAAAAAAAAAAAAAAAAACAGAATTGAAATAAAAAGTAAGTGTAAGGTAGAAATACAAAAATAGAAAGCGTAATAAAATACATGCCACGCCCCAAATTTATATTCAAATATATAGAAATCATTTTAAATTTGTCTCAAACTAAATATAGTTTTTTATTACTTTACTCGCATTATGCGAAGAGTTTTGTTGTTCTCTGTGTACAGTAGGTTAAGGATAATAGATATATCATGTAACACAGTCTCACTCATTGTATATTCAAGTTTCTATTATGTGTCAATTCTCTTTCATGAAAAGTATAAAAGAGATAATTGAAGTGTGTATGTCAATATGGTATCAATAAGTGATATATGACACACATGTACATATTCTATATATATGAATAATTGAGATGCACTTGCAGTCAATGTTGCATCGCTGTATGTACAATACAATACATACACATATCTAAGTACATATTATATTTATATTTTGAAACGCTTATTGACTTGTATATGTATGTATGTATATTTAATAACTGTACTGTATAAATAGTAATACAGTTTGTTGTTATTAATAATAAAAATTATATGGGAGATTTCTAAATAAAAACAAGATAGACCCCTTTCTTAAGCAAAAACGTACCATTTGCAATTGAATTAAACAAAAAAAAAAAACTCACTTGAAATTGAAAAATTCCATTTGAAAATGAAAAAGTTCAATAGAAATTGAAAAGAAAATAATTTAAATTGATAAATTTCATTTCAAAATGAAAAAAACCAATTGAAATTGATCACTTCTATTTGAAAATGAAAAAAGTTCAATTGAAATTAATAAATTCCATTTGAAAATATAAAACACAATTGAAATTGAAAAAAAAGTCAAGTGAAATTGAAATATTTTATATGAAAATGAAAAAAGTCTATTTTCGATCAAAAAATCGGTCCTGGACCGTAGCATATTTTTTTATTACATTTTACTGTAATGTCTTTGCAACTATAAGGACAGACATTTGTTTTTAAAGCCTTTGGTTTTTGGTTTTTCCCAACTAATACGTGTACGTGCTTAATGTGGTAGATGTTGGAAAAGGTACAAGAAAGTTGGACAAATTCTGATTGTGGTTTTTTGTAGTAAATACAACTAATTTTAATATTATAAAAACTTAGAAATGAAATTTTAGGTTTTAATTTAGAATGCGCGACATGATTAATAATCTTTAATCATAATCGTTTTGTTTTTTTTATTGTTTATTTGTAGAAAAATGTGAGGGCTCAACCGCTGAGGGTAACAACGAAAAACAAGCCAATACTGAAGCAAACTTATATTTGTATGAAGATGAATTGGATACAAGGCCGCACATATCAACCTTTATATCGTCGTTGGCCAATTATGAAAATACTATACCAGCCGCCACCGATCCAGATGCCAAAGCACCTGCGCCTTCAGCCCGCATGGGTATGTTAATATAATAATCATTTAATATATTACAACAACAACAATAATAATAATAATAATAACAAAATTATAGGCACACTGATCGGATGTTATCTGCCCTGCATTCAGAATATATTTGGTGTTATACTTTTTATCCGTTTAACATGGGTGGTGGGTACAGCGGGAGCGCTTTGTGGTTTTTTGATCGTATTAACTTGTTGTTGTGTGGCAAGTATCCTTTTACCAAAATATTATTATTATTATTAGTATTTTCTTATTTTTTTTTTTTTTTATCAATAATATCATTAGACAATGTTAACGGCAATATCCATGTCCGCGATAGCAACAAATGGTGTTGTACCGGCAGGCGGCAGTTACTTTATGATATCGCGGTAAATAACGTATAAAACAACTATATTTGGCTTGAGTCAAAATTTTTAGTATCCTCTACATATAATATATATATATATATAAGTTGTGGGCGTGGCATGTGTAGTGTACCTGTTACGGATTAACGGAAAGATCGAATTTATCAAAGAGGTTTTTTGTAAATTGTGGGCGTGTCTGTTATTTGATACCGCTCCCTTACAACACATTAGAGAATTAGAGTACAAATAATAATTGAATATTTTAGCTAACAAAAGTTAATTGTGGGTGTGGCTTTCAAGCAATTTTAGCCATTCTCTCACTAATAGCAATATCATGAGGATTTTAAACATTAAACAATATAAAAATCAATTAGGATTATGTTACTAATGAAATTTGCATGAGTTTTCTGAACCCTCGGTAATGTAAAGGGTATAAAAACTATATTCATATGTTTTCAAAATTCTATATATAATATAAATAATATTAAAGATCTTTGGGCCCTGAATTTGGTGGAGCAGTTGGTATGCTCTTCTATACTGGTACAACTTTAGCGGCTGCTATGTATATAGTGGGTGCTGTGGAAATTGTTTTGGTAAGTTTCGGACATTTCCTTTAATCACTACTTCTCTTTTCATTTCATTTTCGTAATATTTTTAGACATATATGGCTCCATGGGCCTCAATATTTGGTGATTTTACCAAAGATGCCGAAGCAATGTACAACAATTTTAGAGTGTATGGCTCCATACTTTTAATATTTATGGGTATGTTGTGTTGAGAGATGATCCATTTCAATGCAATTATTTATTACTTTCTTTCACTTTGTTGCTTTTGTTACTTCCTTAGGTTTAATCGTCTTCCTTGGCGTAAAATTCGTGAATAAATTTGCTGCCGTAGCATTGGCCTGTGTTATATTTTCTATTATAGCTGTTTACGTTGGCATTTTCGATAACATCAACGGAAACGAAAAACTTTAGTAAGCTCATACATACATACATACAAACAAACAATATAATATTATATAGTTAACAACAGTTAGTTAAAAGTGTCTATGTGTGTGTGTGTGTTTTATTGTGGTAAATGATATGCTAAAAATAAAACGGATTAACATTAAAAGCAGAAGAAAGACAGCGTCTTAGATAAAAATTGGAAATTAAGTGTTTTTTGTGTTACAAGCTGAAAATGTTATATTCGGTCAAGCCCAACCTTTTAATAACCTACATCACTTTAGTTCCACAAAGTATGCTACAATTAATTTAGTTGTATCAATAAGTGGAGGAAATATTATTGTACGGAGTGGAGTTCTAAAAATGGTCTGCTTCGGTCCATTTTCAATAGTATTCCTTTTTGAACCAAAACATGTTCTTGTACTTATTTTTATCAAAATATCTCTAATTAGAGGGGAAAAGCTATATATTTCGTATGACCACTGTTGTAGATTTGGAGGTAGAAATTTGGCCTAAGTCAAATTCAGTTATTTTTCTTGTTCTTTTTATAAAGCTTTAATTTTATAAATACATATTCTTCATAATTTTTTGTTTAGCATGTGTGTTCTTGGCAGTAGATTACTTAAAGATATACCCATCGAAAATTGTACCAAAGATGATACCTTCCTCTATGATATTTATTGTTCCAATGGAAAATGTGATGATTACTATCAAAGTAAGCTTCAATGCTGCTGATGATGATGATGAAAATAGTGTGACTTTCTTTTCTTTTCTTTTTTTTTTATTTAAATATCCTACTAGATAATAATATTTCGGTAATTAAAGGTATTAAAGGATTATCAAGTGGCGTTTTCTATGAGAACATTATGCCCTCATTTCTGGAGGTAAAACCTTAAGCAGTTGTCTCTTAAGTGTTTTTTTTTATAATTTTCTTCTTCTTCTTCCATATATAGAAAAATCAGCTTATAGCTTATGGCAGTAATTCAGTTGATATTGATAATACGGCTCCATCCACTTACAATCAAGTGATTAATGACATAACCACCTCATTTACTTTGCTTATAGGTATATTCTTTCCCTCAGTAACAGGTATGTAGTAAATTTTTTTCGACCATATATTTACATATATACGTTGTATTCAAACTCACAAATCTCTCTCAGGTATTATGGCTGGTTCTAACAGATCAGGTGATTTAGCTGATGCTCAAAAAAGTATACCAATCGGTACTATATGCGCCATTTTAACAACGAGTACGGTTTATTTATCATGTGTACTGCTTTTTGCTGGTACTGTAGATAATTTATTATTAAGAGACAAGTAGGTATTTTTTTTTATAATTTTTGAGCATTTAATTGGCATAAAGTTACATGTGAATGTAGATTTGGTCAATCGATTGGAGGCAAACTGGTTGTAGCGAATATTGCATGGCCCAACCAATGGGTTATATTGATTGGATCTTTTCTATCTACCTTGGGTGCCGGCTTACAAAGTTTAACTGGTGCTCCTCGATTACTGCAAGCCATAGCCAGAGATGAAATCATACCATTCTTAGCACCCTTTTCGGTATCGTCTAAGAGAGGTGAACCCACCCGGGCGTTATTGCTCACATTAGTTATTTGTCAATGCGGTATTTTGTTAGGTAAGTGTTTATATCAGAAATAAGACAACAAATATTGATTCAAAGTAAAAATCAAATAAAAAAATAACGATCATATGTGATCGAAATATTTTTTATAACAAAAATCACTACTAAGTGTAATCAAAATAATTTTTAGATTAAAAATAACGATTAATTTGTGAGCGAAATAGTTTTTAAATCAAATATATCGATTAAGGGCGATCAAAATAGTGGTTAGATCATTAATTTCGATTAAGTTCATTACATGTAAACTTGATCGATATAATTATTTCGTGTGATTGTTGTTTCAAAAATATAAATAAATTTATACGTTATTTTTGAAAACAATTAAAATTTATTTAAATATAATCTCTTAATTTTTCAATTTTTTAAGTGTTATTTTCGGTCCCTGGTTTTTTATTTTTTGAATACTTTAGTACACATTGATTATAACGGGTGTTTTTTTTTTCTTTTTTTTTAGGAAATGTGGATTTATTGGCTCCTCTACTCTCCATGTTCTTTCTAATGTGTTATGGCTTTGTGAATTTGGCTTGTGCTGTGCAGACACTGCTGCGAACGCCCAATTGGAGACCACGCTTTAAATTTTATCATTGGTCGTTATCCCTAATTGGTTTAACTTTGTGCATATCTGTGATGTTTATGACCTCATGGTATTTCGCCTTAATCGCTATGGGCATGGCTGTGGTGATTTATAAATATATTGAATATCGTGGGTAGGCATTGTCTTGTGTGTTGGTTTGTTTAACTACAACTTCTTTACTGACCATTTATTTAAATTAGAGCTGAAAAGGAATGGGGTGATGGTATACGTGGTATGGCTCTTACTGCTGCCCGATATGCTCTATTACGCTTGGAAGAGGGTCCACCGCACACTAAAAACTGGCGTCCACAAATTTTAGTTCTCTCCAAATTAAATGATAATTTTATGCCGAAATATCGTAAAATTTTTGCATTTGCTACCCAGCTTAAGGCTGGCAAAGGTTTAACGATTTGTGTGTCGGTTATACAGGGTGACCACACACAAATTGGCGCACGAGCAATTGATGCAAAACATGCATTACGTAAATTAATGGATGATGAACGGGTAAAAGGTTTTTGTGATGTTTTAGTCGCTCGTGAAATAGGCGAGGGTGTTAGTTCTGTGTAAGTTTCGTATATGGATGATTATGGGAATTGTGAATATATTAGAATTTCATTATTTTCAGCATACAAACCATTGGTTTGGGTGGCATGAAACCGAATACCGTGATTGTAGGTTGGCCGTATAGTTGGCGGCAAGATGGCAAATCAACTTGGAAGATCTTTATACAAACTGTACGCACTGTAGCTGCCTGTCATATGGCTTTATTAGTACCGAAAGGTATTAACTTTTTCCCCGAATCTAGTCATAAAGTAAGTTTTTCCTAATGAAAGCATAAAAATTTCTTTCTGGACTAATTATAGCCTGCACCACTTGGGGCAAAGGGTACATTAAGTTTGAGCGTAGGTTTTTAACTTTTAAACAGTAAATGCCACACCCGTCTTTGATCATACTGAATTGAGAATCCAAATCTGAATCGATTTAATCAAGTCCGTCTGTCTGTCATTCAATATTAATTTGTGCTTAATGAAATTTGGTTCAAAGACATGAAGTGGCCCAGACAGAAGCCCTATTGAAAATGGATCGAAATTATTTATATTATATAATGATATTTGTCGAAATAACTTCTTTTGACAATGCCTCGCGTTTACTGTTACAACTAAATACTAATTATAGCATAATCTGTGGAATGAAATGGTGTAGATCGACAATAAAATGTTCCCTTGTTTTGCCATTCATTTAATTAGATTGGTGGCAACATTGATATATGGTGGATTGTACATGATGGCGGTCTGTTAATGTTATTACCCTTCCTTCTGAAGCAACATCGCACCTGGAGAAATTGTAAATTGCGCATTTTCACGGTAGCCCAAATGGAAGACAATTCAATACAAATGAAAAAAGATTTAAAAACCTTTCTGTATCACTTGCGTATTGAGGCTGAAGTGGAGGTGGTGGAAATGGTAAGGGCGTGTATTTGAAATAGACATTTCCCGCTTAATATTTCATTTTCTTATTTTAGTTGAACAATGACATCTCGGCGTACACATACGAACGCACCCTAATGATGGAGCAAAGAAATCAAATGTTACGCGAACTGAGACTGAATCGCAAAGAAAACTCAAAAGTCGTAAGTTATTCATATTTTATGTTGAAAAATGCAGCTTTATACACGCCAAAAATTCTTACCCCCCCTATATACACACGCGTTGAATTTTGAACGAAAGCTCTTGTAGAGGCTGCACACATTATTATAAAAAAAAAAATTTAAAAAAAAATTTCATAATAAAAAAGCACAATGTGTCACAACTATATTATTAAACCCACCATCCCCATCTATAGGATGGAGTTGTGCAAATATTTTGGTACCACGTAGATATTGGGCCAGTTATTATTTAATTATATTTACGTGTTCATTGTAAGCACTGGTATGTTAACTGAATTCCAGTGGAATTCAAAACATGAATATAATCAATTGATTTCGATCATGTCTACAAGTTCGGAGATTAATGAGCTTTTCAAGATGGTGGGTAGAAAAAGGTCAGTGCGAAGAAAACTAGAAAATAATTTGTAATTTTATACATACACACACAAAGACACACATACATACAGACACTTGTACACTCAACGGCACATACGCTTAATAAAAAATTAATGCAAAAACTACAACAACGTCACATTCTAATGTAATGGTTCGGTTGATAACAAAATTTTTGTGTGTCTCTCTTTTTTTTGAATCCATCTAAAATGGCATAAAAAAATTAATTTTTTTTCTGGGTAACAATAAGATGAATAACAATAACAACAACAACTATAACCAAAAACAAAAACAAAAAACATTTTCTCTGTTATATGCGTATTTGTATATATCTATATATATTTGTTTGTTTGTAATCTTGTATCTCTATCAAATTAACACTACAACAACCACAACTACTACTACTACTACTACTACTACAACAACAATATTGACCAACACCACAAACAAATGCGTTACAAAAATGTTGTGTGGAATTGAAGTCAACTACTGGGGAGGATAAGATGCCTTTGGTAAAAATTAAAAACAAAAAATTAAAACAAAAACCTAACAGTAATCAATTAATTCTAGTTGTTCTTTTATATATAAATATATATATAAATTACCACTACTACTACTCTTCTACTTCTTTTCTAACCTATCAAAAACTTATATATTCAGTCTTGCCTTCTCACTCTTCACCTAATCTCTCTGCAATGTGTTAGAGTGTGTATTTTATTTTCTTTAAAAAAAAAATTTAAATAAAAAAATACCGTTACTCTATTCTTTCTTGTTACAATAATTTCATTTTTATGCGTTCCTATGACTTTTGTCATTGTAGTAGATTGGAACTAAGAAACTAATGCATACATTACGTGTGTGTGTGTGTGCACACGTGTATAATCAAAATAAATAGATGTTACCGTTATCGTCTTGTTGTGAGAATGTATGTTTCTGTTCGATGATTTTTTTCTTTTGCTTCTTATTTGACCATACAAACATACATACCATACCATGCCATGCCATTTTTAGAGAATGTCACGTCTCCCCGTACCCACGTCAATCTTTTTGTCACTCTCTCAGTACTCACGTAATAAACCAATTATCATCGTCATTATAATACCATCGATTCCATCGATCAAACCATGTCATGTCGAAGAATTCAAATTAAAACAGATTATTCAAGTTCATCTATATCAATCCTCTACACTATATACACATGAAAATAATTAACGATTTTTAAGCACTTGAATTACAAATAAAGTCTTAAATATATTTTAAAATGAAATTAAAAAAAAAATATTTATGTATACTATGAATCAATGTGCTAAAAATTAATAATTAAAAATAATTATAAAATTAAATAAAATAAAATCAATTAAAAGTGAAAAAAAAACAAACTAAATTTAGCTTAAGCTTAAGCATAAATACCCCCAACATCTTTATACAAACAGTAGGCGTGGCAAATACACCTAATTCTCTTTTTACACGATAGATGCATTCCCAAAAAATTCGTGCAAAAACAAAAAAGCAAAAAGATATTGACTAAATGGAATAATAGATTGATTCCAGGCCTAAAAAAGATATTAAAAATCGTGTTAAAACAAAACAATTCGTGTAAAAAGGGAATTTTGTTTTCGTTTTAACTCGTGTTAAATCAAATTCGTTCAAAAAGAGAATTGGGTGTACATACTAGTGCATATAAAAAGCTTTTCAATAAGAACATAACATAAGTTTTGACGCTATAGGTTATGAAGAGGCTTCAGTTTTTAGTTAATTTGATCTTGAAAGGGTGTAAGCCAAGATTTATTTGTATGCAAAATACGCCACAAAACTCTCACTCACTCACTCATCTCATCGATGGAATATGCATACATAAATAATTCACAAATATTTTCATTAAACATAAAATATTTCTTTATGTTTGTTTGCCTATTAGAGAAAAAACAATAGCCGTCGTCACAATTGCTTATATTGTTAACTTAAACATTTAGTTGCCACTACTCCACCCATCCGCCACTACATATGTATATAAGTGCATATAATTTTAGTAACATGAGTATTAAATTTATACGAAAGTACGTTACAGTTCGTTTCTTGTGAATATTATTGTTTTTGGAAGCGAGAATACATGCTCCCTTAACCCTTACTAATTATACATATGAAATATTTCCATTTTTACAGGTGCAAACCATAATTGATCATCATCATGAGAGCATGAAAACCTCATCTAAAGTTCGTTTTGCTGATCCCACTGTAGAAGAGAAGCACGAAACGGTAAATTTGTAGTTCTCCCGTTATGGATTATGTTTATAATTGGGGTTTACTCTTTGGGTTGTTGGTTGTTTTGAATAGGAATCCAAGGATGAAGATAACAGTAGTAGCAAAGGATACGAAATCAATGATGGAGACAACAGACAGTCAGTTGATGAAATTGATGCTGATAATCAAGATTATATAGAAAAGAAACCGTAAGTAGTATATATTTAATATGCATGATGGCATTATGCACAGGTAATATTTAGTATTTTTAATTATTTTTTTTTATGTTTTTTTTTTTTAATTGCAGCGATGAATTGAATGTGCGCCGAATGCATACCGCTGTTAAATTAAATGAAGTTATTGTAAATAAATCACAAGATGCCCAACTGGTTATAATGAACTTGCCGGGTCCACCCAAAGACATCAATCCTGCTCGGGATAACAATTGTATTCTTTTTTCTTTAATACTCTTTAATAATAATTTAAATTTTCTCTACGTCCTTCTGTTTTTCTCTCTCTTCTCGTGCCCATAGATATGGAATTCTTGGAAGTTCTTACAGAAGGTTTAGAACGTGTTCTAATGGTGAGGGGAGGTGGTCGCGAAGTTATAACCATTTACTCTTAAAGAGCCATAAATAACAATAGCAACAGCCGAAAGAACAAACAAAACAAAACAAAAAACAAAAAAAAACTTGACGACGATGAAAACAACAACAACAACAACCATGCGTATACACATAAGCATAACAATTTTGTAACGTTTAAATAAAATTGTAGGCAACTTTTTGAATCAATTAACGTGCAAGTAGTAACTTTAAGTATTAACAATAATAATAATAATAATAATAACAACAACAACGGAATAAAATGCAAAAATCTAAACTATTTTACCTTAATTTTATGACATAAAACGGAGTTATAGTCAAATAAATAAATAATAATAAAAAACAACAACAAAATTAGGAAAATTAATTTTTAAAAAATATGGTTTTCCTTAAAATACCTTT
The DNA here is from genome assembly GCA_963978525.1 of Ornithomya fringillina. Classification (NCBI taxonomy): domain Eukaryota; kingdom Metazoa; phylum Arthropoda; class Insecta; order Diptera; family Hippoboscidae; genus Ornithomya; species Ornithomya fringillina. The sequence continues at coordinate 2,204,602 of OZ021694.1, read as the reverse complement.
CAATAGTGAACAATTATTATGAACAAGTTTATAATAAAACAAGTAAAAAAAAACATGTACTTGGTTAAGGACAAATCTTGAACGAAAAGCTTTCCTAGGAATTAATATATCTTCTGTACTTTATAAGTAATAAGGAAAATTTTCATAAAAATTTCTACCTTTTTAAGTTTTTGAGCGTTGTAAACGTTTTAAAAAAATAATACATATAATGGTGAGTATAAAAACGATTTATAATGACTTTCACATACCTTCATACTTTCTACTCGTCAGATTCTTGTATTTGATATCCATATTAAATAGATTTGGAAAGGTAACATTTTCGGTCGCGCCGCCATTGAATATAGTAAGAAACCTCTTTGGAATATCTTATTACACTTAAGCAACACTTTTCTTTGACACACATATCACATAAATTGTGGATATATTATACATCAGCAATTTCGTGCCGGTCGCCATTTTGAATATGCATATATTGCAAAACACACTAAATATAAAGCACTCCACATTTTTATTGAAATATCCTAAAAAAAACTGTATCAAATGGCTTGATGCAAATTTATATAGATAGTGGGACATGATTAAACTAATTTGAATTATGAAATGCACTTTTATTTAAATAATAACTTCCTTATTTTATTTTTATAAAATTTTTGTGGTTGTAACACATCTTTTCAATTGTAACTGCGGCTGTTAACTGATTTTCACCACTCTAAAGCAACAACTGTTTGCTGAAACCAAAGATAAAACACAATAAGTTGCTAAAAACCTGCCTTACCAACCTAAACTAGTACTAAAATTGTATTATACACCAATATAAAAGTCACCAACAGATGGCTTTCTCATTTTTAAAACCAATTTATTACTAAATGCTCTTACCCAGCGTACTGTAGTAATTCCTGTTAACAAAAATCATCAACTTTTAATTTAATTTTAGAACAAATCTATCAATTTAAAATCTGTTAACTTGTTTATGATAAAAGTCACTTTTGTGTAAAAAGAGAACGTTATAGGGAAAAAGAATCGAAACCAGTCTAATAATCATAACGATTAATTAAGTAAACTATCAGTTGATAGTTTAATGCTCAAATTAATTATTCACCAAATTTTATTGAAAATTATTAAGAACCAAGAAAAATATTTATATCAAAATTAGACCTTAAAGGGGATGGAGCCCTAAAAGTGTGGTTCCACTTAAACCTATTTCAATAAGGGTTGGACTAAATTTTATTCAAACATCTTAAATCTTAAGTCATATAGGTTACGTAGAAGTTTACGTGGACGGACGGACATAGTTAAATCAATTTAGAATATGATTCCTTCCATATATTGAATAATTTCCGTAGTCAAGAAAACTTTTTTATTACACAAAGAATTTTGTTGAGTATTCAATATTCGACTCAAGCCCATTTTGTATTTCTTAACATTACGTATGGATGTATTTGTGTTACTATGTTAAATAGTTACAAAAGATTCAATGCATTTAGGATGGAGAAAAAGTAATAAACCAATTAAATAAAATAAATAAATACCAAAAACAACTACAATGGAAGTATAATAAATTAATTTTGATAGTGTGATGTGATGAGATGGCCGAAATGTCTCCGGGTGATAAGTTAATTAGTGGCCGCAAACTAGGCCATCTCAAGATGGCCAAAGCGATGTTTTTTCTAATATCGGCTGTTGTTTGTGTTATAATATTTTATGCCAACACGAATAGTATCATTATTGGACGCCGTTCATTGCTAGCTATATTCCTTAACAATCACACCCAATCATCATCACACTTGAGTGGCAGCGGTGAGCCATCAATAATATATTTAAATAATGCTAATAATCCCACAATGCCAGTGAGTAATAATGAAAGACAACAACAACAAGCAATGACCATAGTGACTGAAACAACAGAAGAAACAACAACAACAACAACAACAACTGAATATAGTAGAAAACCATTAATTGTAAGGTCACATATGTTGAGGCCACCATCTATCAAATTTGCTCCATGGCAGACATTATTGAACCTGACAACCCAACCATTTACAACCGATTACAATATATTCGTTATCTATACTAAAGAAAACTATCAGCTTCACGTCAAATTCGAGTTATTCGCTCATAGTCTATTAAAACATTCCACATCTGGTGTATTGCTGCATCTGCATCTCTTAACCGATGAGAACAGTGCTCACTCCCTCGATCAAATATTGGAGATGGAAGTGCGACGTTATCGTAGGACCTTAGTATACAGTATTTACAATATGCGTTTATGTGCCGAACGTGTTATGGATATTGTTAATGCTATGACACCATACTTTAGTTCCACACCCAAGTCATACTACAGCGATGCATTATTCTTTCTATCATTGGGCTTACATCGCATTGCCGACTTGGATGTTAAACGTGCCATATTATTGGACTGTGATATAGTCTTTCGGGCAGATGTTCGCCTCTTGTTTAAGGAGTTTGATGCATTTTCGCACCAGCATTTGTTCGGTTTGGCACCAGAATTAACGCCAGTTTATCGTCACATACTGTACAGATATCGGGCAAATTATCCAAATACCGATTTTGGGAATTCTTTTTATGCTGCAGCAAAGGACAATATCCGCAAACAGCACCCCCTAGAGACTACATATCAGCGTCATGGCTATCCCGGCCTTAATTCGGGTGTAGTTATGTTACAACTGCAACGTATACGCCAAAGTCGTCTGTATCATAGTCAATTGCAAGAGCCGGCAATACGAAAATTAACAACGAAATATATGTTTAAAGGACATTTGGGTGATCAGGACTTTTTCACATTATTGGGCTATGAATTTCCCAGTCTAATATATCGCCTGGATTGTGTATGGAATCGTCAGCTGTGCACATGGTGGAAGGATCACGGCTATAGTGATGTGTTCGATCAGTATTTCACTTGTAAAGGTCACATTAGAATGTATCATGGTAATTGCAATGCACGTGTACCCGAATAAAATTCGATTTCACAATAATTTTACATGAATTAATAATTAAAAAATAAATAAAAACTTATAACAAAAGTAAAAAATCAAATTTTGATTGAGATAAATAATAAAAACCCTACATCTATATATAAAAAAAAGTGGGCGTGAAAGGTTTCTCATTATACCCTCAAATAGTGTTTGTATTACGTATCAGCTAGTACTAAATGCCAACTTTATAGCTCAAATTTTATGACAGATAAATAGATTTTTGTGGATAGTGGGCGTGGTTCTTGACCGATTTTGTTTTTTTTTCGAAATTGACAAATTTCAGCTCAATATTTCAAAAATTTACTACTATAAGAGTGCCAACAACAAACAGTTTTTGTTGTTATACAATGTCTGACTTTTCCTTCCGGGTGTCCCAAATGGATTGACAAACTTAGTATACCTTAAAGTCAAACTTTACAAAACATTTCTTGATAGAATTTTATTGCATTGTACTCTCTCTTGTTAATTAATTTTCTCCATTTACGTATATATACTAAAAAAAAGAATAAAAAAATTAACGTGCTAGAAAATTCAATACACTACTATAGGGTGCACATACTACAATATAATAAAATAAGATTCAAAGGAAATATGGAAAAAATTAAATGTTTTTTTGTTTTTTGTTTTTTTCTTCAATATTGTAATTTATTTATAACACTTTATAAATATAATAGAATGACGATTCGCTAAATAAATATTAGTTAGTACCCATCCAACCAAGTTAAACATATATAATGAGTGTTTTTAACTTGACTACAGGCCACAGCATAATTGAAAGTTGAATATATGAAAACTTCGGGTTTATTTATTTTTGTTTTTTTTCTTTTTCTTTAAATATTTATTTTATTTGTTGTTTTATCATAAATATGCTACTTAACAGAGTTTGCGTCAATTTTTCTTTGCTCTTGTCTTCTCTTGGTTCGTTCACCTATGTATTGTAGCAGGTATGCATGTGTGTAAGTGCGTAAATGTGTTTGTGGCGGTGGTGGATACACTTTCTATTTTCTATATTCTTAGAATGCGAGTTCATCTCGTTCTCTTAATTATTTTTCTCAAAACTCTACTATCTTCTGTCATGTGATTTTTTTTAATGATTTTTGATTTTTTTTTTTCTTCTTCTTTTTCTTCTTCATTATGAATAATATATGTAAATGTATGGTATGATTATTGATTCCTTTAATCAATGGTTTTTTTTTTGTTTTTTTTTTTTTGTGTTAAAATGTGTTTATTATTAATTGAAGGGTAAGAAGCTGCATATTTGTTTCTTTAATAAAACCTTTTTTCATATTTTATGCCGGTCCTTTTCCTTATTGTTGTTAAACTCTCACAATAACTGTATGAGTGCGTGATGGGAGATTTCATTTTTTTTTGTTTTTTTTTTTTTGTTTTTTTTTTTTTTTTTTGTTTTTTTTTTTTAAGGATTATTAACCAATTTCTCCAATATTGATGTAGGTCCAAAGAAATAAGATTTCTATGTGTGTCAATGACTTAATGTAAATGTTAGATTAAAAAGGTTGCTGCTATTGCTGCTGCTGGTTTGGATTGTTTGTTTGATTCATTTTTTAAATAATTAATTGCTTGCTTACTCGTGTTTACTTATCGGTAATAGCAGCGATATGATCTGGAGGTTCATTTCTTAAAAATCTCTGCCACATACGCATAAATAACAATTCCAAGCCTTTGGCGTACTGTGAACAATCGAATAGTGGACTATCGACACGAGCTTTCCACACCTTGACGCGCATAGCCTTCAGATATTCACGATCGGTACCTAACCGAATAGCAATTTCCTGATACTCTTGACGTGTGCGTGCTATAAGTTCAGGACAACCCAATGTGGCCAGTTGTGATGCAGCAACCCTGTCATATATTAAACAAATGAAAATGTTATAGTCGATCAAGCTGGATCTGAGTTCCACACATTATATTATAATTAAACAAGTAGGGGTTACAAACATCCACGCAGGTGGCGCTGGTTATAAAAAGTTAATAACTTACCGTGACGCTAAAGTTTCACCGGGCAATGTAACTACTGGTGTACCGGTCCAAAGTACATCCATTGATGTGGTGTGTCCATTACAAAGTGGTGTATCTAAGCAAACATCTGCCAATTGGCCGCGACGTACATGCTCCTCTTTAGCGGCTACATTCGAAAATATCACCCTTTCAGGTGTAACGCCTAAAACACACATTATTACACACTATTATTGATATTCATCTCCTTTAAAAAAATGATGATCTTACCCATCTCTTCCACTGCCTTTTTAATATTCTGTTCACCCACTGCTGGAAATCTTAATAACCACAATATCGAGTTCGGTACATTCTTGAGTATATTCATCCATGTCTGCAATGTGGATGGATCAATTTTGTACAATTGATTGAAATTGCAATAGACAATGGCTTCGTCGGGTAAATGGTATTGACGCCTGGTGGTTACAACAATATTCTGTGGTACTTCCTCTCCAGTCGCCGCTTTGTTGTTGGTTTGTGTTGTGGCCAAACCATTTTGCAGGACTATACCATTTAGCGACGTCTGCACTTGGCCGGTAGCAATCATTGACACAATTTGTGTGGTGCTCGGCAATTCGGCCACTTTGTGGGTAATTTCTAATGGTTTGCTAGCATTCACTATTTCTCGTATCTCCTTGACAGAGGTATTTTCTACCAGTGGCGACAGATCGGTTGCATTTATGACGGCCACATTGTCCGCTACCATAGTCTGCTGTTTGTCGCAGACAATGATGCGCTCTTTTAAGTGGGGGAACATCTGTTTGTGATCGCCTATGAAATATGTGTACGGCATATAAGCCAGCTTTTCACTATATTGGCCAGCCAGTTCCAAGGGACTAGTGATTGCATCCGTTATGATATAATCCATAAACGAAGCACCACTAGTGCCGGGATAACCTAACCACATCACTTGTATGGGAGCTGGCCGTAAAGCGAATATTTCATTACGTGCGCCCTTCGTGTAGCCGTTCATATTAACAAGTATATGGATGCCGTCTTGGTAAATGCGATCGGCCGCTTTACCATTGCAGGGTGTGGTGGAGAGATCAACAAAGTGTTCAGCCTCTTGAGAGATTTTAAACCGGAACGTTGTACCGTCATCGGGACTGAGCGAATAACAGAATATCTCCACCATGGAACGATCATGTAGTCCCGGTATCGATTGCATGAGATGCGAGGTAGGATGGTTGCCAAAGTCTGAGCTAACATAACCGATTCGTATGCGTTCGCCATTCGGTATTTCCCGGGTGAATTTATATGGTGGCTTATGCAACACGTGCACCTTCTCCAAACACAAATTCGCATGGCGAGCCGCTATGGCCTTGCGAAAATCATGCGACAGTGGATACAACATTGAATGGTGTGGATGTACGGATGGTAAGCGATTCTTTTCCAGTTGCTCAGCAACTATGCTAACTAATTTTTTCATGCGCGCCTCATAATCGGTCCAGTCACAAACGATTTGCAAACAATGCGCCAAATTGCAATAAGCATCGGGGAAGTCCGGTTTCAACTTTAAGGCTGTACGATACGACTGAATAGCTTCCGGAATGTTGCCCGAATCTTTGTGAATGCTAGCCAAGTTGCTGTGAGCGTCGGCGAATGCCGGATTAATTTGGATGGCTCGTGTATAACACTGCAGAGCCCCCGAAACATCTTGCAACTCCTTCAGGGTGTTGCCCATGTTCGAGTAGGCATCCGCAAATGTTGGTTGAATCCGAATGGCGTCCTTGTAATGCATTAAAGCCTCCTTTAGTTTGCCCTGCTGTTGCAGTACCGACGCCAAATTGGAATGGGCTGCCGCAAAGTCGGGAAACACTTCCAGTGCCTTTAGATAGAGGCGCGTGGCCTCTTCAATGAAGCCCTGTTCTCGTTTGATGTTTGCCAAATTATTAAGCGAATCCGCATGATTGGGACACAAACGCAATGCGGTGTTATAGCAATCTTCAGCTTCCTTAACCTATTCAGAAAAAGAAAATGCATTTGCATGACCTTGATGTAAGAGTTTAAAACAATTTAGAAAACAAAGAGTGGGCGTGGCAGACACGCTACTGTATTACGAATAAGCTTTTAAGTCGCCCGGACGCTAAATATGGGTTTTTGTAAATAGTGGGCGTGTCAGTCCAAAATTTCATACTTATCAAGAATATATATATAAAAGTTGTGGAACACTTACCTGGCCCTTTTCTTTTAGAGCATTGGCCAAATTACAATATGCATCCGGAAAGTTGGGCTGCAACTCAATGGCTCGTCGATATGTATCTATTGCCAAATCGATGAGACCTTGTTCATAGTAAACACAGGCCAAATTGCCATGAACAACAGCATTATTCGGTGACAAATTTAAAGCCCGTAAATATGCAGCAACAGCTCTACAAAATAAACAAAAATGTTAAAACCATTGCTCGCTAACGATTGACTGGCCAACAAACCTGTCAAAAATTCTAGCTTCTTTCAAAACGTTGCCCAAATTAATGTAAGCATCCAGAAAGTTTGGATCCAAGGTGACAGCTTTTTCAAAATGATGTATAGCCAACCATATCTCACCTTGAGCATTGAAAACACAACCCAAGTTGCTCCAAGCTACCGCAAAACCGGGACATGTTTCAATGGCTTTTAAATAACAAGCCTTGAAAAAAAAAACACATAAACGACCGCCATTTAGTACTTGTTGTTGTATAAGATTATTATAAATTAATCACCTTGGCTTCTTCCAGTCTACCAAGTGCCTTTAGGAGATTGCCTAAATCACTTCGAACACAGTATAAATCCTGTTTAATCAAGTAGTGCGCATTTTTAAAATATTTTCAACAATTATGGAACAATGTAAACATGATTGAATACTTACAGGATTGTACTGTAAAGCAGTTATATAAGCTTGAACAGCTGCTTCCATTTCACGTGCTGCCACCAAGGCTGCCGCCAAATTAATATAACCATCGATAAAGTCCGGCTTTAAACGGACAGCTCGACGATAATTTTCCAAAGCCTCTTGCAATTGACCGCGTTCTTTGAAAACATTGCCCAAATTACTAAAAATTTCAACAAAGAAACGAAAATCAAATCAAATCTTTTAACAAAACTTTTTTAAATCGAGAACTTTACCTATAAGCTTCAGCTAAGAGGGGATTTTGCTTGATAGCTAGAGTCGAAAATTGAGCAGACTTCTCCAACCGACGACACTGGAAATGAATGGACGAAAGCAGTAGTAAGACGCCCGTATTAGTGCTGTCCTGTCGCCACAATTGCATACAATGTTTTTCGGCATTCTCATAGTCTACCGCTTGATACTCACGATGGGCCAACTCCAAGAGGCCTAAAACATAACATAACCAAATAAAGAAATGTTTGATGAATTTTGTATTATGAAGAGGGGGTCATTTGATTGGTACTCGTCATTTATGCTTATGTGTGCATACATATAAATGACAAGCGTATGAACAAGGTCGGCGGCAGCCATGATAATGCTGAAAAGTTTAGGGTTGATTTCCTTGACAGAACGTGGAAAATAGATCCGTAATCACATTCATGCACGTGTATACATATATATATATATATATATATATATATATGCATGCACACACACACTACACTACACACCCAACACAAATAATGCTTCATACACCTCTACATAGCCAAATGCATTCGTACATTTTTATACGCAGCATTTAAACAAAGCTATACACATAAGCATATAGCGCCTTACCTACGTATGTATAAATATGCTTCTACTTGTTATACAGCTTTCTGATAAAAATTTAACAAATCTAGTTGTAACATTAAAAAAAGAGTATGCGTTGAAATTCCGAGCAATACATATACATAGAATTGAATATATGATGATCCCTTTTATTAGATTTTTCTCGATTTATATATATATATATATAAATAGATATATATGTAAGGGCTTTCCCGTAAGGCAGAATTTCTTTCAATTGATTATCAATACCATTGAAATGTTTACACACACTTACCAACTGTGGATAAATTTTGTGTATTCTCATTCATTTTCGCCACCGAATTTCCAATATTTTGGACGAGTGTTGTTGACTGTTGGTGCTGTTGCTGTTGCTGTTGTGCAGCTGGCTGTTGCTGTGATTGTTGTTGCTGTTGTTGCTGCTGCTGATTTTGCATGTTCACCTGCCTGCATTAATATTTAATACAAATAAAGGACAAGAAATTAAACCGTTTTTTTCTTAATTCATATATTATGACGTATATTTGTAAGTACAAGTCTAATATATTACACACACGAATGGATTTAAGAGACAAACGAAGTAAATAATACTTTGTAATGTCGTCTATCTCATTTATATACGTATATACTTTTGGCATGTGTGCGTGCGTGTCTATATATGCAATACTAACAATATTAGCTATAAATGGTACAATACACACAAAGAAATTTGAAAAAAAAAATGAAATTGAATTAATTACACCAATCGTAATCCACAATTAGGAAAAAAATGCAGATATATACCGTTTTAAACAATTTCTCAATGCTTTTCTTTTGTTCGTTTGTTTTTTCCTTTGCTCAATTATTGTGCAAAAATTTTTAATAATAACATATTAATTAAATATTAGCACCAGTCTTATATATTTCACACACTTTTACACTTTTCAAACGCACAAGTAAAATTAAATCAAAAAATATTCCATTACCTAAAGTGTTAAAGATGGCAAACCAACATCAACTGATAAAAGTCCGATAATGAGAGCACAAAATCAATAGAGTTTTAACAAATAATGATACAAATTTATTTTATAATCGATTTAATCTTACGATAATGAAATGCGATAAGAGAAAATAGTAAAGCAAGCATGAAAAGCATGCATAAATACATTTTGCTTAGTATTTTGCTTTAGAGAAAAAATTAAAGACACAAATTGAAAGTTGAAAAACTGAAGGCATGCATCACTAGAGACAACTCAATGCATAATATCTATGTGTGTACGCTTTTGAAAAGCAAGTATTTTCACTAATTTTGATATATATCAAATTAATTTATGCTTTTTATCTGCTTTTCCTAAAATAAAATATTTTTATAATCATATATAAGTAGTATTATACCATTAATGCTTCGAATGTATGAATTATTATGTAATAATCAGTCCGTACATGTTTGAATCATTAATATTATTGCTTCATAAATTCTATTTAATAATCAAATAGAGTCTCTAACTTCACAAGTTGGTTGAGAGGCACTGCTATAAGTATCATTACGGTTGTATTATCGGTCTTATCACATCTCGAAAACTAAAACTGTTTATGCCATTACAATCTTTTTCATATTTATTAAATAAACGTTATGGAAACCAAACTGCCGCACACACGCATACGAACTATTATGAAAAGTTCTTTGGATACAGGGCAAATAAGTAATGATGTGCTCTTCCTAATGACAAAGTCAACAGTAAGTTGTTTTTGAAATGATCACATCTCAGTTCACAAATTAACGGTTCATATATTATTGTGCCATCTTTTATAGGAAATCTTCATTAAGTATTTGTGTGAGAAGGCATATACCGATGTTAAGAAAACTACCACCACACTACAATATCATCATCTGGCGAATTTGGTACAAAATAATGACAATTTGGAATTCCTATTACAAATTGTCCCGCCAAAAATGCTGGTCAAGAATGCCAAAGTTCTGATGGATCAAGGCGATGACAGTGATGAATCGTCGTCTGAAGAAAACAACTGATTTTTGATGGAATATAAAAACACGAACATGTACGTACACTTAAGAGCTTGTTTATAATTTTTAATATATGTCATACACAAGTATTTATATTTAATGTTCAACATTTAAAACAATTACTCGTCTACGGGCTAAAAAAGAACAAATAAGATTAATTAATGATGATTTTTTTTAAATTGGAACATGGAATCATAATCAGTGTTTAAGAAGTGTTGGTTGGCAATGGATGACTTCGTCTTCCATAGCGAAATTTTATCAACTATTTTATTGATATGTACCAAATTTGGTTAATGTCTTTAGATAAGCATCGTGTAATCTTTGTACAAATTCGTCGTCGTTTTGTATTAAATAGTTAAAAGCTTGTACAAATTGAAATTTATTAAGAGGCTCTTGCTGTTTATTAGCGTTTACCGCTAAATTTTGAATAACCTCTTCTGTCGGTACTGTTATTGGTTTGTCAAACATTGTGGGAGGCATAAGTGCTGGTTTGTTAGTTAATTCTGCTGCTGCTGCCGTTGGTTGTTGCAGATGTAGATTGGAGAAGATTTTATTAAGTGGTATTTGTTCGCCGGGCATCGTATTTGGAGAACAGATAGCAGCATGTAATGCCTTGGTGAAACCAAAATCTGAAACCTTATTTGTGGGTGTCATTGATTTGGTTTCTAATGCAGTATTACTGCCAGACTGCTGCAAATTATCTAATGCCACACTTTCCAACAGAGAACACGACAACTTTGCTGCACTGGTGTCTGCATTTATCTCTTGTTGTTTTTTTTGACAATTTTTAGTTGCATCCTCTCCCTGTCCAATCGATTGTGTACCAGGTGCTACGTTACGCTGCTGTTTTTCTAATTGTTCTACCGATAATGTATTAGGTAGAATTCGTGGTGTAAAAGTCACATCGGCCGTAGGTTTGGCGGCAGCAAAAAACTTCAATACATTACCTGATGTTAAGTTTTGTGGCGCCTGTGGTTTGTGAACTTGTGGCTGTTGCTGTTGCTGCTCCTCTTGTATACTCTGTTGGTTATCACCAACATTATTAGCTACGGCCGGAGAGTGTGCTAATTGCGCATTATATTCCTGTTGAGCATTTGACAGCATTTTGAATATATTTATATTGTTATTGTTCTCTTTATGGTGGACAATAGGTGCATTATTCTCCGGATTATTTTCCAAACTGGGTGAACAGGCATGCCGTACCAACTGTATTGCCAACTTACTTAGTCTTTCGCATTCCTCGCTACAATAAAACCAAAAACCTCTGATTCGTGATCTCTCGTTGCGATATAATAGAAATGGTGGTTGTGGCTGCAACTCCAAATGATTGGTTATTGGTTCTACGAATGCAGTTGTATTGAGACGATTATTTATAAAAATACTGTGAAACGGTGTAGCATTGCGACTGTAAATGAATAAGGCACCTTCCACATCTGTCTTCTCCCATTCGTTTCGCTCCTCATTGAATATGTAGAAGGCTACGTGTGATGAAGTGTCCACAATATCTTTGGCATAAGGATCCACCTTTTTAATAGCCGCAAAATTCATGCGAGTTTTACTTTTATCAACCTGTGTACACATTCTCTATATTTTTCCAACACAAAAAATTATGTATTATTTATATATATAATACGTTTGTTTTCCGCTCTCGGGAATCTGATGAAATGCCAATAGGAATTCTCATCCTTTTCTTTAGAGCAAATAAAATTGCGACAGTTTTTGAGAAGCTTTTTATCGCTTTATGCTCATCACTAAATTACAAAATAATTATATTCGCATCAATATCCGAAAAATGTAATTTGCATTTATTAATATTTATCTAAACATACACAAAATGGAACGTAACAAATCATCAAATGTTTCTGGTCGTGTTGGAAAGAAAGTGGCGAGTCATGCCAGTAATGAATTTTTCGCTTTGGGTTCTAAAACGTATCGGGATGAAGGAAAACCAAAAATTGGACCAATTACGAAAGCAGGCTCTTCAACTAATATAGAGCGTAAACGGGAAGCCCCGGGCCCCTCTTTAATGGTAAGCAAGAAAGTAAAGCTTTCGGCAGGCATTAGAAGTTCTAGTGAAATACCAACTCCAGGCCCTTTACATGAATTGTGGGAACAAATGGCCACAGATTGTGAATCTGTTGACATAGTGGAAACCGTAATTGCTGCTGGTGAACAGCATGATAACGAAACTATGATGCGCCTTATATGCGGTTGTATAAAAAATTTAATAAATTCATATGGAAAGTCCAAGCCCGATACGGTAGCCTGGTTAAGTATATTTTATTTGGCAAAAGTTCATCCCGATTATTTCATCAGCGAAATAATAACGTCCGGTTTACTGCACTTGCTCAGACGTGATTTCAATATCAAAACAAGACAAAATCCTTGTTCACACGCATTGGCTGCTAATTTACTGGTGCGAACGTTTAACGATAAACAACAATGGCCGGAAATATTTTTACGGATTTATATCGACGATGCCATCAATGAACGTTTCTGGTCTGATAATAATCTGTGTGCACCGTTCATTGAAAATGTGGCGGCCGCCTTTAAAACACGTACACCACAGTTGAATTTTCCACAAACAGACAGCACTCAGTCGGGCCCTTCTGTGGGTGGTAATACTGCAGCAACTGCAAGTACAACAAATGTACAAACACAACAACAACAACCAATACAATCGATGAGTGTTGATGATGATTCTTGCGATTATTCGGAGGGAAGTAGTTCAGTAAAACCTATCCCCGAAGTGCGGCTCGTCCATGGTTGTGACATTTTTAATTGTGAAATTAGAGATCGTTATAGTGAAAGTGAACATATAGTGGAGAAGCTGATAACGGATGCTATCAAAGAACAGTTAAATAAACGGCAACAACAAGAGTGTTATACACGAAATTTTCTGAAATTTCTTTGTAAAACCTCCGGCTTATCGGAAGTACGGTATCTGTGCATCTCTCGCCTGGAGTTGTGGATACATAATGGCAAATTGGTGAAATTAGCTCAAGAATTATTGTCGTATATTTGCTTCAATGTACGAGTCAGACATTCCAAAGATCATGATGTGCTGGCCATCTTGGTGAAAATGAGACTTAAAGCGAAGCCGCTCATTAATTTTTATATGGCTTGCATTAAAGAGATGATACATCTGGAGCCGGGTATTCTAAGTGTGATCCTAAAGCTGGTGGTACAAAATGAATTATCAAACACCAGAAATCCAAACAATATGGGAATGTTAGGTAGGTGTTGATGGAATAGAGAAAATTTAATAAAATATAAATAAATTGAAAATATTTCATATCTTGTTAGCCACCATGTTTCAGAGTGCTGGTGATGATTCAGCCAAACATTTGGCAGAGATTTATAAAGAATTTCTACTACAACGCGATGATTGTTTGCGCACCCTTCGTGTATTCCTCAGAGAGTTGGTTCGCATGCTGCGCAACGACATTAATTTGGTTGTGTTTTGTAAAGTATTTTTAAATTGTCGCCCCGAACTAAACAAACAAATCGAGAATGCTGAATTTCGAGATCGTATCTTTCATTCAATGGTTGACATAACCTGCTTATGCATGCTTCTGTCCGTTTCACCTCAGGTGCGCGAGGCGAGTATTTCGTTGAGAGTGAACAAGGACAACAATCACAATAACGCCATTCTGATGAAATTTTACAATCAAATGTGTCAAATACAATTGGATTCGGTATCATGGATGTACGAAGTTGTACCCGCTCTTTTTAAACTACAGAGCACTGAATACAATCAAGGCTTGCATAAGATTCTTCTACTCGAAAATCCCGAACAATATTCGCGTCATGATCAATGGCCTTCCGAACCGGAACGCACCACCTTGTTGCGTTTAGTATCAGAAACACCAATTCACGAAGATACCCTCTTACGCATTATTTTAATTGGCATAACAAAGGAGATACCATTCACCGTACCCGATACCTTCGATATTATCATTTTGTTGTTGAAACGATCCTCCACTATGCGTACGCTAAACTGTCCGGTGGTGCAAGCTAACAAATTTGATATAATTGATTTTCTATTTAGCATGTCCGAATATCATCATCCCGAAAATATCAATTTGCCGGTAGAGTATGAACCGCCCAAGTTGGCCATTATCGTACTGTATTGGAAGGCATGGTTAATATTATTAATGATATCAGCTCATAATCCGTCAACGTTTGGCGCTTTCTGTTGGAATCATTATCCCACCATGAAAATGTTGATGGAAATGTGTATAACAAATCAATTTAATGAAACGGTGATGAGTAAGGAGGAGTTGCAGGTAAGTTTATATACGAGTATATATGCCAGAGCTACCAATTAATTATATACCCTCCACCTTACTGATGGGGGTATACTAAGTTTGTTCTTCCGTTTGAAACACCCAGAAAGAAGCATAAGGGTCCCTAAAAAGTATATAATATATTCTTGATCAGCATGCCCAAAAATGAGCGTGGTCAAATAAGAGACACGTCCACAATTTACGAAAGTAAATTCAGCGTGAAACTCGAGTTGCCCATCGTTTCAGTTTTAGTTTTCTTAGTTTTTTTTGTTTTGTTTTTGTTTGTGTGTTCTCTTAGATTGCGGCAGTCGAGCGTGATCATATTGTTGAATTCGAATCGTATTTAGCTGCTCAAACATCACAAGCGGTTATTACCGAAGACAATGCCATTTTGACGTCTCAGCTAATGTTAATGGATCCAATGGGTGCAGCCCGACGTGTACCGGCCGGCGTTTTGGAGCAATTGCGTTATTTAAATAAAATGTTAAAGATTGGTCATCTGCTGTGCCGCAGCCGTAAACCGGATCTATTGTTGGATATTATACAACGTCAAGGCACCACACAATCTATGCCGTGGCTGTCCGATTTAGTGCAGAACAGTGAAGGAGATTTCAATCATTTGCCCGTACAGTGTTTGTGTGAATTTTTATTATTCAATTCCAACATCATCGATGAGGAGAATAGCCGTCATGCTGAATTGGTGAATTTCCTGCGCAGCGTCATTATGGATCCAGCGTACAGTAAACAAACGGTTTGTGAAATATTGGATTATATATTCCGGCGTTTATGCTCAACCGTGAAGCAGTCACGTTTGTCCGCTTTGCGCGGCTTGAAGATTATTTTCAATTGTACAGAATTAAGTCCCTACGATTGGCTGTTGAGCGCCATACCGCAAATACCGCACTTTAGTAGTGTGCGTATATTTATAATACCGCAATTACGTTCGGCGTGTCAGGTGGAGAATGCACCCGATTTAATTATGGCCTATATACAATTTATAGCGGCCCACACTCTCAACGATTCTGTAACCGATATGCTGGATCATGTGATCGATATGGCCCAACTGATTGTAGAGCGCAGTACCATGTTTCAGCATATAATTCCGTTGCAGCCGGATGAGGAGGACGTGAACCCGGATGCTGGCGAAGAGGCCCTTACAGAGGTGGCCAAAATTGAGCAGGAGAATCGCTTGCAAACGCTCAAGTGCTTGTTTGTGATGTTTAATAATTACATAATAAAATTACGGGATCATCACGAACCGTATCAGTGGACTGAGTATCCAGATTTGTTAATGGTCCAATTCAATGATGGCATGCAGTTGCCATTACATTTGAATATTATACATGCCTTCATTATCCTACTGACACACTCCAGCCACAATATGCCCGAATCCATACCAATTTTGGATTATTGGTTTCCATTGGGTGGCAATGTACCAACCGCTTATATACCCAATATGCCACATGAGCCGGAACAATTACTGCCCGATTGGCTCAAATTGAAAATGATACGTTCTCCTGTAGATCGGCTAATAGAGGCGGCCATTCGTGACTTGGCCCCCCATCAAATTGTTTTGTTTGTGCAGAATTTTGGCACACCCATCAATTCCATGTCCAAGCTGTTGGCTTTATTAGATCATGCCGTTATCGAACAATTTGAGGCGGTGAAAAATGCCATTTTGAATAAAGCGTACCTGGCCCAGCTGATCGAAATTCAACAAATGCGCGGAGCTAAAAATGGTCACGTGACCGTTCAAGCATTGGGCTTATATTCACATTCACAGACCGTAGCCGATAATCCAAGGATAAGAACCGATATTCTAGAAACGATACAACTGGACGAAACAATGCTACAAGTTGTGGCTTCCACTAATAATGCACCGACTGTGGACAGTCAAGAATGTGTTTATAAAATTTTACGGCAATTGCCCAACACCACACAACAACATTTGCCTGATGCTGACTTTCGTCAATTATTGCATCATGTCCATGAGGCAACATTTGCAACGAAGAAAACTCAAATTATGAAATTTCTGTGGGAATCATCGAATATAGAGAATTTGTTGAGTCACATGAAACCAAAACAGATTTTATCATTGATACGATTAATCATCAAATTGCAGCCATCACTGGCCACCGAACATCATGCGCGCTTGATGCAGGCCATCTTTAAAGTGGCCAACAATTTAATCACGGATAACAAATCAAAGTTTACCAACATCACTGACACCGTACAGAAGTTAATGGAACATAATCAGTTTCAAACCGTTAAGTTGGCGGATATGAAAAATCCTTTAAGCGATGATCAAACTTTACGTCACATGTTGACACAATTCGTGAAACGCATGAATGAGGACAAGAACAATGGTGGGGACAACAATTTATATAATGATGGGATGCTGGTGGATCTGTTATCTGAAAATGATCCCGAACTATGCACAGTGTTTGATAAAAAGGATTTACATTTTCTCTTTTCCAAATCATGCGGAGATTTTCGCTTCTATTTGCTCTCGTGGATATGTCATGAAGCTAACTGGGACACCATTATAACCACACTGAATTATTTATTACAATACAATAACAACGTCAACATACAACAATTGGATTGCACTGCTGTTCTAAATTTCGTTCAAGCCATTATAACCAATCCGAAGTTGTGGCAAGGACGTGATCGTTGTTCAGAGAAAGTTGATCATGCGGAGAATATAATAACATTGAGTGATGGGGAATTGCGCATGTTTACCGAGTTTATTTTGAGAGAGGGCGAAAATGAATTAAAGAAAGACGAATCCCGTTATGCCTTCGAGTTGTGCTGTCGCATAAATCTGCTGTTTCGTGTCTCTACGAAAACCACTTCGAATTTAATCAAATTCATTGAATATGTTTTCATGTGCAATTGTTCAGAGAAGTTACGCTTACGAGTGCTAAGGCAAATGTATATAATGTATCCATCCATAAAGTTTATACGTTGTCATCAAATGACCGATTATACGGCAAAGTTGCAAAATTTGAGTGGCTGTCAAGCGGACAAAGTGGTTAATAATTTGATAACGTGTTTGGGGAATTTGCTGGTGAAAAAAGATTTCGAAGTGTTCTCCAGTGACACGGAACTATTGATGCGTAAATTGGCTGCCTCCCATCCAGCTTTATTTCTACGTCAAATGGGCGTTCTCGCTTCTCTAATTCAGGGCCGCAGCCAACTAAGCGTACGCATTATGCGGGACGAATATCATATGCATCGCTTGATACAAATATTACGCACCCTGGAGCTGTTGCAACCAATTTGTTTTGATGACACGTACCGGGAAGAATTTCAAACGGCTTTGGAATGTTATTTTGCCTTTTTCAAGCAATATGGCAACGTAAAGGAATCGTATCATATGCTGATCAAATTTATTGAATTGCTGCAGGGTTACATTAACACCAATCCCTCCCAAGCCTTGCTGTTCATTGAGCAGTACGTCAACATTTTAATGGATTTGGCCAGTCGTTACAGCAGTATATTGTCATTGCATCATCTGGTGCAGGGCATCACATTGTTACAACAAAAATCTTCCCCTTCACCCAATAGCATCGGTAGCGGTAATGTGAATGTTAAACAGGAATATGATTTGGAAGAAAGCTCTGAAATGAAAACGAGTACAGCTGCGAACAGCACGACCACTGGAACCACTATAGATTCTGTGGATAATGTCTCCTCCTCTTCACCGGACAGTTTGGGTAATTATCAACTGTCAAGTTTAGACATCAATAGCCGAGGTGCCGTTACATTTGCTATATCTGGTTCATTCAATAAATCGGCCGTCATTTCACCACACTTTGCCAATCTGATAAAGATTGTTAAACATTCGAATGCCGAAGATATTATTCTGGGTCCATTGCAGGAGATCGAATGCATGACCTCAAAACGTTTTGCTTTCCTAAGCGAACTGTTTGATCGTTTGCTTGAACTAATATTTTCGCCCAGTGCACAAATCAGATCGAATGCCTTTATATTGCTAATAAGACATCTGAAACATAATCCCGGCCGTAGTGATGTCAATCGCTGTACTTTGAATGCTTACATACAATGTTTGCGCGATGACAACCCATCGGTGGCCACTACGGCCATAGATAATTTGGTGGAAATGACATTATTACTGCAAGAACATGCAGCTGAAATATTGTCCACATCATTCGTTTTAGGTATTAAATCAAGATTAAACACAAATTCGCATATAAAAAAAGTATTACAGACAATTATGCTACAACATGGCTATTGAAAAATAGTTGATAATTATAGTTTAAATAAATATCGAATTAATTTTTTTTTCTTTTTTTTTTTTTAAATTTGTTTCTAATTTATTTATTTATTAGAAAATTATTGTTTCGTATCAGTTTTATTATTAGATGATGAGGAAATGTTGGTTGTTGCTGTGCTTACATTAGCAACCGCAGCAGCGGGAACGGGACTGGGTTGGGCCGACTCCGCCACGTCCAAATGTTTCAGCAGTCGATATAAGGCGACTGCCTCTTTAATGCGATTAAATACAACACAAAATGTCTCAATCTCAATAAATAGTTCCTATCCAAACCGCATACAATAGCAAAAAGTTATTTCTCTCTCTCTCACTCTATAGAAGATTTACATCTTTTTCGTTTACTTACCTTCACATTTATAATCTTGTTACGTATCAATGACTGTAAAAATACGCAAACCAAACGTACCAAACGTGCCTGCATAAATTTATCTTTGACATTTTCACACGATGAGATGCAATTACTGATGTATAAATGCAAGAATTCTGTTGGCAAATTAACTGAGGTTGTCAATCTACAACACAAGTTAAAAAGGATAATTGTCTTGGATCGTCTTTTTATACTCAAACTTATACCTATTGACCACTTCCATAGAGTGCAATGTAATATCCATATTAACAAGGACATGAAAATATTCGGTAATTTCTGGTGAATCCATTAATTTTAGCAGAATCTCTATGGAAATTAAGGGATTATTCTCAACTAATCTGGGTAACTAGATAAAAAAAAACAATTCATTAATAATTACTTATAAAGATTCCATTTTTGTCATACCTTAGCCGGCGTTAGTCGTACTTGATAGACGAAAAATTGATTTTTCTGCAATTCATTTAACAATACTTTTTGATCCTGTAAATTTAAAGGTTGGCTGAAAGCTAATTCCATTAGTTCTCGTGTATTTGTACTGATGTGATTACTTTTATCATATTCAACTTTTTGTGCAAATGTTTCCGACCAATTAAACCAAACTAATTCATGCTCGAAATCCATTAAAGGAGGAGCAATTGAGTAAAATTCAGGAGTTGGTAAACTGTTTACAGCCATTTTATATATAAACGCAACAAAGATTGTACACAAACAATGGAAGCGATATTTCAGTATTTTTAAAAAAGCCAAAAATTAGTTCTAAATTATGTAGTTCTAAAGCTAGGGTTTAAATACAATTCGTGCATATGTATACTGCTTTAAAAATTATATTTATCGATGAGGCATGCATAAATTATGTACAAAAATACACATAAAACAATATAATTTTATATTTATGGATTTAGCATTTTCACCTTTGATTCCTTTATTTTCTTCAATCTATTGTAAATATTTTTAATAATATGTAATAAACTATATATCCTAGAATTGTTGCAATTTCCTCCAGAGGGCACTGTTTCAAGCACTATCACAGCCTTGCCATATTTTCAAATGAATGCCGTGCGCAACCTTTTTCAACTCTTCAAATTATATAGTTGTCTTTGTTTATCTTATGAACTAGAAGTATTTCAGTACGTGTTAGAATGAGAACACTAAGCCATAATTATATTAGGTAGGTAGTAGAGTAAAAGAGTGCATTATTGTATAGTGTAATTAATTAGAAAAAGTCGTATACGACATATGTTTCCTTTAAAAATGCTGAAAAGTTTTTTGAATAAAAAAGCGAAGAAGAAAATATTAATAACTATTAAACAATAAACTCAAAGAATTTAATGATTTTGAAGTTTGTTTGTCATTAGAAAAAATTTACATTCGAAAATTTGTCGTGTTATTGAACGGTTTTGGGTGTAATCGATTTTTAATCTCATCCTATAAAAAAAAAAAATTATATTTTTCGTTCTTGTGTTCTCGCTTTTCTACCTTTTTCCCTATTTTACAGTGAATCCATCCTAATTAGAGTGTGTATATGCGTTTGCGGAAAAATGTACGTATATATATATATAAATATAAGCTTACATGCGCTGAACCCCAAATTTTTTTTTCACAAATTCCGCATTTCACATAAAACAAATAAATTAAGAAAAAATCAAATACCCAAAAGCCAAAAATTATCTAATAATACAATGAAAATGTTTTGCATCTCTTTAGATCGTTTATCAACGTTTTAATATTTTGTATTTAATGAGCAATAAACAGTGAAGGTATATATTAGGGAGCCGGAAAGACAACATATAATTGACCTGATTTTGCAACATTCTAACGCAAATTTAACATGAATACAAAGTCTGACGTCAACAGGCGAGTTTTGGCTATACAAGCAAAAAAGAAACGGCATAAGCCAAATAAAAAGCGTGGAAAACCAAATGGTATGGCAGGCGATCAGGAAGCTTCGATGCAAACATTGAACACAGAGACTTCGCCCACACCTCTATTACAGCAAGAGATCGATGTTGCCATTGATCAGCCTTATTCATCCGAAGAAGTGGATACTGTCGACAATATGGTAACGGGTGGAGTTGGTCTGCAATCATCGCCCAGTTTACAGTACGACATACAGCACCAGCCACCCTACATGGTCACTCCATTCAATGATTCTGATGACCATTCGGAATCATTGGAATCGGAATTGAATAGCGAAAACGAGGAACAAGAACTCAAGAAGGATTACCGTAAGGGTGGTTATCATCCCGTTAATATTGGTGACCTCTTTCAAGGTTAGTTGGCTCCCAAACTTTTGTTAACGGTGTCTTTATGTTTTTTTTTTTTTGGATAATGTTTAATATTAAATATTAAGTAATTTTTTTTTTTTTTTATTAAACAATTTCAATTAATTGATGCTGTAAAGGTCGCTACCATGTTGCACGTAAATTAGGCTGGGGTCATTTCTCCACAGTGTGGCTTTGTTGGGATTTGGAAGAGAAACGTTATGTGGCCATTAAAATTGTTAAATCTGCGCCTCATTTTGCAGAAACAGCTAAGGATGAAATTAAAATACTCAAATCTGTACGAGACTCGGAACCGAGTAATCCGCGCCGCCAAAAAACCGTTCAATTGTTGGATGATTTTAAGATAACGGGAGTGAATGGCACACATATTTGTATGGTGTTTGAAGTTCTCGGGGATAATCTTCTAAAACTGATACGTAAATCGAATTATCGCGGCATTCCCATCGAGAATGTTAAATCGATAACACGGCAGGTTTTAGAAGGACTTGATTACTTACACACCTGCTGTAAAATTATCCACACAGACATTAAACCGGAGAACGTCTTGTTATGTGTGGATGAGGACTATGTGCGCATGTTAGCTACTCAAGCGACAGTTTCTTATGTTTTAAATTATAAAATGGTGCCGTCTCTAGTGAGTCGTGCACCCAAGGTATACAGAGAACCGCAAATTACGGATAAAATGAGTAAAAATAAAAAAAGGAAACTTAAGAAAAAAGCTAAAAAACGTTTGGAACTATTCAAAAAACAATGGGGCTACTTGGATCAGAAAGATACGTCCGCCGAAGTAGAGGGCGAGCATGTAGATGAGGATGCCACATTGACCACAAATGATACGAGTGCTAATATATATAAAACAAAATGTTTACCCAACGGTGATATATCTGATGTAGACAATCATGAGGAGGAGCCTGAAACTTATGCAGCCCGTGAAGAAAAGGTGGAGATGGATGATGATGCCACTGTTAATAACGACATGAACGATATGAAAATTAAAACTAATTTAGGAATCTCACAAACACCAAAATCCCTTCGACAATTAGGTGGCAGTGATCAAGATGCCACTGCTGCTGCTACATCCGATGCGGTAGCGGTTGCCGGCAGCTTTGATAATAAAAAGAAAAAAAGAAAGCGTAACAAAAGTACGTATTTTATTTTTTAAGTAAAAAATTTGCAATTTTCCAAAATGTTCCCATTTTTTACTTCTATTTAATTTGTTTTTATAGAGAAGAACAATCAAACGAAACAACAGCAGCAAAATATAAATCAACAGCAGCAACAGCGAAAACTTGCGTCAACAACGACAGCAGAAAATTCGACCACTTCCTCCACCAGTGGTAGTCACACCATAAAATCTGATGTTAAACGTACCACAAATCGTTCAAGCGTTTCACTTAAGACACATTCGTCAGCTGCCGGTGATGGGAACAAACTACTAGCGATGCCGCCAATACCAAACAAAACAATAAGTAATAATCATAGTGGTAGTAGGAGTAAGAAAATGACACCAACAAGTGATGCCGTTCAAAATAGTCAGCTAAAAAATATGCCGGGCCAACAGAATACACAGAACAATGAACAATTTATACCACCGCCTGTTGTTAATGTAAAAACTGATAGGGATCCTGCCATTCATCCCTGTGAGTTTGAGGTGAAAATTGCCGACTTGGGTAACGCATGCTGGGTGGATAGACATTTCACGGAGGACATACAAACGCGCCAGTATCGTTCGTTAGAGGTAATTTTGGGCAGTGGTTATGATGCTTCCGCTGATATTTGGAGTACTGCCTGTATGGCTTTCGAATTGGCGACGGGAGATTATCTGTTTGAACCGCACGAAGGTGATAATTATTCGCGGGATGAAGATCATATTGCACATATAATCGAACTCTTGGGTCCCATACCACCGCACATTATATTTCGCGGAGCACATGCATCACATATATTTAATCGTAAGGGCGAGTTGCGTAATATAACTGGCCTCAAGCCGTGGGGTCTGGTCGATGTTTTAGCGGAAAAATACGAATGGACGCGCAAAGAAGCCGAATCGTTTGCTGACTTTTTAACGCCCATGCTACAATTTGATCCGTTAAAAAGAGCCACTGCGGCTGATTGCCTCCAACATACCTGGCTAAGATAAAATATGCCTTGTAATCAAATCACCCATTGTACTACCATCTCTTAAAATGTGTTGAACATATTTGTCCATCATCATCATTTAATGCCGCATTTCATATAACACCACAAACAAAAAACGAACCCGAAGAAAGTTGTCTGTATTTTTAGCTAAACCATAATGCATAACGCCGGTCCCTAAATATTAAATATTATGTAATTCGTGAATTATAGCTGGTTTTTTTTTAAACACCATATCCATTAACGCCTTCCACTTTTTTATTTACTTCACTTCTACATAGGTCCTTAAAAAAATTTTTCTAACTTAACAATGTACTTCAATACAAACACCAGGAAATCCCAATTTAATTTTCCATGTGGTGGCGAAAATGATGGAAACAAAAGAAAAACAACAAATTAATAGAATACAAGTGGTGACTAAAAATAATTGTTGGTTCGTTGAGAGAAGGCCCGAAATAATTGCATACATAGTTCGAATAAAACTAATAACAATAATAATAACAATTCACACTGAACAAGGGTTCATTTATTAATGTTATGCCTACAAAAAAATGCTTAAAAGTAGTTAACAGTTGCTGAACAAAATGAGAAGAGAGGCGGGGGAAAATTTAATTGGAAATTAGTTAAACTACCACACATACATATATGAAGCAAAGAAAAATTTAAATATCTTAAATAAACACCTGGAAAGTCCGCTTGAGCTAAGTGGAAATTACAGTTAAAACAAACTTGAATTTTAGGAATATATCTCAAACGAAAAATAATGAAAGTAGAGAAAAGAAAACATATGTAGTTGAACCACTTTACAAACGCGATTATCGAATCGATAGAAAAAACCAATAATGTAGTTGAGCACTACGTAATTAATTTATATATTAACAGAACAAAAATTGTAAAGAAATCGAGCAAAAATTTTAAAACTATAATCACAGAGCGTTGTAATTAAAAGTTATAAAAAAAAAAAAAACGAAAACAGCATTTTTACTTAAACTTTGGCTAGTTAACGGAATAACACAGTTTCTTGGTTGCCACTTGCTAAGCTTCAATATTGTTTAAAAAGCAAGTGACTTGGTAACCCTATAATTGAGAAAAATGTTTGTCATTGGACTTTCTTTTGTTTTTTTGTTATGTGATTTTATTCAGAAAAAATACAAAGCGCAAATTATTATTGTCACAAAGTTTCGATTAATTTTATTTATGAATATTAGATGAAGTTTTTCCTTCAGAAAATCTGCATGATTAGATATATTCTATAAAATATTTAGTAATTGTAAAGTATATGATAAGCGGATAAATTAAGTTATAAAACAGAGCAATAATTGAAAAGAAAGAAAAAAGAAAACGTCGAAAAAAATAAAAAAAGGTTTTTGACTGGTGCAGTGTAGGCAAAATGTCCGACCAGGAGCAATTGACACATAAAATGAAGGAATTAACACCAGAGGAAGTAAGAAAAAGTGGTTATATGTTCAGAGGCTTTAATTTATTTAACCTTTGTCATTGCTTTGCTATGTTCTATAGATAAGAGAACGTAGACTGCGCACATTGGCTGCAAATACTAATATACAAAAAATCTCTTCTATAACAACATCTGGTACGGAGGGAACATTAAATGCGCCGCCAACTACAGAAGGTATATGAGCGGGCAAATAAAAATTTAACAAAAACATAATTTCCTTTCTATTTACGTGTCTTTGTTAGAAACTGCATTGATGAGTGCAAAAGCTAATGCAGAATCCGAAAATACAAATAAACAATCACGAACAACAAGTGAAACAGAAAATCGAATGGATGTGGATGTTGAAATGAAATCACTAACCACTACGCCGACAAAAAGTACTTCAAATTATCAAATGCCAATGCTCACCTTTGGAACCGAAGACATTGCAAATGATAAATTTACTCCATGCGTGGTAGAGAGTATGGAAACTTCGGAACAACCCTCTCCTGTAACAATTGCTCCAGATCAGTATTATGCAACGGGAAAGACTTGCGAAGAACGTTTGGAACAAATTATTTCGAAAATTGTAGACGCAACTTGGAATGAACATTGCATGGGCTCTATGATTTGTCCACAAACAGCCAGTTTCCTTGAACAGCACAAAGGAAAACGTTTTGATATTGACACAGTAGTTTTTAGTGTACTCATCGAATGTATAATGAAATTGTACAACGACGAAACGGAATCGAACGATGTTAATGCAACCAGTGAAGGTTCCTGCCTGCCATCACATACGGATGATAATAAGATGGACTCCAATGAGAATAAAGCATTAAGCCATAAGAGTGCCAAAACACCATTGTATTCAACACCGAAAAAAATTAAAAGCGATGATACAGAAGTGCAAGAAATTATGGCTAATGCCAGCAGTGAGGATCAACCCTCCACGTCACGCAACCTTCAGAGCTGTGCAGTAGGAAGCGAATTATATGGTTCATGTCCAACGCCATCCGCCACCATACTATCGCCTATGACATTGGCCAAACACAATGTCATCATGTATTTGGTGAAGTGTTATCAAAATTGTATAAAGTCCAAGGACAACTTCAATTCGAAAGCGACTCAGGGCCTGCATCAATCTGAAATTGAGAGAGTTGTGGATGCTTTGGAGAAGACTGTGCAGTTAATAATACGCAGCACTATACTGGTACTAACAGATCGTATCTATGAAAATCTCAATATAGCCTCCGACCAGTCCGCCCTATTAGACTTGTGCTATCAAGAACGTATACCCGATAATTTTTTATACGATTTGATATCTGAATCTCACAAGCAACCGGCCGAATTTGATCAGATATTTAGTCAATTATTGCGCGGCCTCTTTTTGGGCATGCAACGTACAGTTTTCACACCAAATCTCATCACTCACCACATGGAGCTGTTGGCGAAATTAGTTGCAATCAAAGTTGGCTCAATACGACCCATATGTGATTTAGTGATGTCACAAAAAAATTTTCTGCCTCCCCTTTGCACATATATTCCTGGCCGAGAGATAGTAAAGTGCAGCTTTTTGGGACCTTTTCTATCAGTGTCATTCTTTGCCGAAGAAAACATTCACTTTGCCGAGGCTAACGTAAAATTTGACTCATTAACTGCTGGACCAGACAAGTTTCGTTGGGTAAGAGTATTTATTGCGAATTTTTAAGAATGCATGCTTCAGCAATACAAAAATTCATTTTTAGACAGACAGACGGACGTACAAATATGTTATTGTACAACCATATAATTAACATAATTTATTTTATACGTATTTTTATTTTATTTTTTGGTAATATCGGTAAACGCTTTTTAATAACATAAAAAAGCCCTATTTCTAAAAACCTATACATGCAGAGAGATTCTAAAAATAATTTGCTCCCATCCAATATTAAAGCGTATTATTATACCCTACACATAAGATGAGAAGTATACTAAGTTTGTCATTCCATTTGCAACACTCAGAAAGACGTGCCCGGGAGTATATATGTCTATTCTTTGTAAGTAACAGTTATGAAAACATAACTAGATCGACTGAGTATTTAATGCTGATTCAGATTATATATACTTTGTGGGGTCTCCGACACCTCCTTTTGGGGTTTGTAAACGTTTTGACAAAATGCTGTAAAGCTCTGTATACTTTTTAGTATAGTGGTGTAGGGTATATATTGATCATGTTGTTAAATTTTCATTTGTTTTGTTTTGCTCGAATGCTTTAATACATTTTTGTATGTATGTTTTTATTTATATTTACGCATTTAGCAATTATTTACGATGCGTAAAATGATGCATTTGGTGTTCCACTCGTTGCTCGTTAATGTCAACAGTCGCCCAAAGACCCTTCAATACATAGCAGATATATTACAATACAATGAACGTCGCGTACAATTTGCCAGCGATGAGAAAATATTGGCACGTGATGGTTTTGTTATTAATTTGATGAATGTTTTACAACAGTTATCTGTTAAAATTAAATTGGATCGAATCGATCCGGTGTATCCATTTTATATGAACGCCCTAATATCCATACATGATGATACAAAATTGCGCTTCAATATGGAGGAGTTTGAGAAATTCATGGAAACTGAAGTGGAATGTGACGTCAACTTTCAAACGCAATGTTGGTTTTTAACCTTGCAAGCTCACCATTTAGGCTTTATGCCGGCAATACAGCGCTACCGTCAAAAGTCGAGAGCTATTAAAGAGTTGCAAAAATTAATCGGTGAACTGGATCGTACGAAGGCGCATTGGGAGAAGACACCGTTCGCTTCGCGCAACAAACAATTTCGAGATCGTTGGCATAAACAATTGAAAAAGTTAACCAGGTTAGTGAGGGAAATTATGCTTAAATTTTTATTTATTTACTATGTAACTAAAATACAGATCAAAGCTGTGCAGTGAAGTGTGTCTGTTGGATCCTGCTCTGCTTCATGCCTGCTTATTTTTCTATTCAACGGTGTGCGAATATATGCTGTATCAGATTGAGGGGCGGCCCGTTGAAGGTCCCTTCATGTCCAAAATTCCGCCCCAACAACTTAAGGCGACTGATATTTTCTCTGCACTGCCCGAATGGTATATCGATGATATAGCTGAATTCATTCTATTTGCTATGCAGCATGCAGCCAACGATGTGCGTCATTGCATTGATCATTCAATACTTACCTGGTTACTGACTTGTGTGTGCGCACCACATATCATCAAGAATCCTTATGTCACTGCCAAATTAGTAGAAGTGTTGTTCGTCTTCTCCTTGGGATCATCGAATGTGCTCAACGCCTCGGTATCTATTCAAACTGTTATCATAAAAAAAATCATATATAATATATATATAATGTGTGTGTGTGTGTGTTTGGTTATAGATGTGGGACCATGAACTAGCTCAAACTGCTCTGTGTAGTTCTCTTATGAAATTCTATGTGGATATCGAAACGACTGGACAAAGTACTGAATTCTATGATAAATTTACAATAAGGTCAGTGCCCATTAAACTATTAAGTAAATAAACTGTAACATAAACAAATATTCTTTTCCAGGTATCATATAAGTCATTTATTTAAATCAATGTGGGACAGTCCGGTGCATCGTCAAGTTATGATAACGGAATCCAAATCGGGTAAACAATTTGTTAAATTCATTAATATGCTAATGAATGACACGACATTCTTATTGGATGAATGTCTAGAAAATCTCAAGCGTATACATCAGACCCAGGTAAAAAATTAATTTTTTTTTAATAATAATAAAAAAAAAATAGATGGCTTAAGCCAATTTTTGAATGCCCTCCACATTTATATTTAAAACCCTTCACTTTCACTTGCTTAATTCATATTTTGATACTCATGAAAACTTTTGTTGGGTCTTGCAGCCATCTTATAATCGATAAAATATAACATTTGTATATATATAAATATTTAGGTGATAATGATGAATGAACAGGTTTGGTCAAATTTAGGATCTGAACAACAACAAAGTCGCCTCTCACAATTGGCTTCTGATGAACGTCAATGTCGCTCCTATTTAACATTGGCACGTGAAACTGTAGAAATGTTTTATTATTTAACGGTAAGAGTGCCATTGTGCAAATACATCTCAAATTCGATCATTTTATTGATTTTTTTTTTAAGGATGACATAAAAGAACCGTTTATGCGTGACGAGTTGGTGGATCGTTTAAGTTCAATGTTAAATTTTAATTTACATCAATTGTGCGGACCGAAGTGCAATGATTTGAAAGTGCGAAATCCAGCTAAATATGGTTGGGATCCCAGACGTCTATTAGGACAAATATTCGATATATATTTACATTTGGACTGTGATAGATTTGCTCAAGCTTTAGCTGCCGATGAGCGTTCATTTCAAAAGCATCTCTTCGATATAGCCGCCAGTCGTATTGAACGCTTAGGCATCCGTTCAGCTATAGAAGTAGAAAAGTTTAGAGCATTAATTAGTAAGGCACATGATATATATGGTGAGTATTATTAACGATAATTTATGTTATATAAAAATTTTAATTGTTTGTAAAATTTTTAATAATATCAGTCGCCAATCAACAATCGGACGATGAATGTGCTGATGCTCCTGACGAATTTAAGGACCCCTTAATGGATACCTTAATGTCAGATCCGGTTGTATTACCGTCAGGCACGATTATGGACCGAGCTATTATAACGCGTCATCTACTGAACAGTAGTACAGATCCTTTCAATCGACAACCATTAACTGAGGATATGCTAGTGCCAAATAATGAATTAAAAGAACGTATAGATGCTTGGCGTAAGGAGCAACGCCTCAAAAGGCAACAGCAAAGAAATCTAAATTTAAATGACAAAAGCTCTTGAATTTACATAAAGAGTACTAATCTAACCTAAAAACAAAAACAAAAACAAAAATCAAAAAAACAACGCGAAAAAACCTTATATTACGATTCACTAGTTAGTACTCAAAGAGTTATATTTCTGCTTATTTATTTGGATCATGTAAGCTTGTACACATACATATGAACTCTTTTTGATAACGTACACATCTGGCAAACATGCATATTACAGTCTTTTTTTAGGATAAAAATATCATTTTTTGTAATATTTAATGAAGATATATATAATTGCAGTTTAAAAAACAATATGTTAATATGCAATATTGAATATACATACTTACATATATGTGTGTGCAATTGACTTTGATGTGGATTCAATTGAAGTTTGATTCCATAACTATTTATATGTATGCAACTCATTAGATGTGTGTGTGTGTGCTAAATAAATGTGTGAACAATTGAGCGGAATTCTTACATCTATGTTGAGAACCTAGCTAATACTAATATTTCATAGTTGAGTATTAAATTGTGGCAACTCTTAAGTACCCACCACATGAAAAAATATACCCTGATTATGTAGTTTAACGACCCAGTGTAACGAAGCCATAGAAAGTAGTTACTTTTGCTGCAACTAATGCATATAGAGCAAAAATCTTTATCCTAATAAGGTATAATTAATAATTAAAGAATCCAATAATTATCAATACAAGTTCATTATCAATAAAATGCATGCATGCGTCAAACAGTACAAATGATGCATGCTTTATTTTGCATGTGTTCTAGCATTAATTCTTGTTCTTCTGTATAAATTAAAAATTGAGCTCTCGAAAACAGCTGTTTTAATCAACACGTGAAAATGTGATAGCCACTTAAAATTTTAAGAAAGTAGAGGAAAGTATACATACTACTGGAATAATTATGGTTGAACTTGGTTTTGCATTAAAGAAAGATCCACGTTGGTTAGTTAATAGATATTTTCCGAGTAAAATTGGCGGTAAGCCAGCATGGTTACATTTAGATTTATTACCTACAGCCGAACGATTAATATGTGAAAAGTGTAAAAAACGGAAAACATTCTTATTACAAGTGAATAAAATTATATGTACTTGGATAATTTCGTTACTAATAAGAAAACTTTCAGCTTTACGTTCCATTTGACGATGAGCATAACTTTCATCGAATGATTTATGTGTTTGTATGTCGGACAGAAAAATGTTATAAACCAAACGATGCCAGGTAGGTTTTTCTAACCTTTTATAAAGTTTTTTTTTTTTATAGTTAACAATATATGAGTATATATTTTGATAGTGTCGTGACGGTATTTCGCAGTCAATTGCCCCGAAAAAATGATTTCTTTCCGGAAACTCCTCCCCCTGAAGGTGCCGAACCATTGGTAAATGTTTATAAAAATGTTTGTATAAAAATGTTTTACTTATTTTGATTTTATTTTAATATTTTTTAAAGCCGGAGATACCAACCGGAAAGTATATAGGAGATGGTGAAGAAATTGTCTTTCCCGAATGGGAAATAATCAACGATGAAACTAGTGATAGTGAAAATGAAGAAGAAAACTCAAGTGCCGATGAAGAGGAAGAAATGAAAAAATTTGAAAAACTTACAGCATCAGGTAAAACGGGTACTTTACAAAATCTACCCCAATCTGAAATGGAAAAATATACAACTATGAATGAACTGAGAGAAGATAAATATTTTGAAGCATTTCAAAAAGAATGTAAAATACATCCCGATCAAGTATTACGTTACGATCGTAATGGTAAACCACTGTGGATAACTGATGTAAAGAAATCAATTTACGCCGAATTAAGTAGTGTGCCGCGTTGTAAAAATTGCGGCTCTGAACGTCAATTTGAATTTCAAATTATGCCTCAACTGTTGCATTATATAAAGGATTATAATATAGATTGGGGTGTACTCGCCATTTATACTTGTTCACAAAGTTGTAAACTTCCTGATACTCAAGGTTATGCAGATGAGT
This sequence comes from Ornithomya fringillina, assembly GCA_963978525.1. Lineage (NCBI taxonomy): Eukaryota > Metazoa > Arthropoda > Insecta > Diptera > Hippoboscidae > Ornithomya > Ornithomya fringillina. The sequence goes on along the minus strand of OZ021694.1, from coordinate 2,172,238 downwards.
TTGTGTTAAAGCAAGATGTTATAAGCGATGCAGAGGAAGAGAGATCTTAGGTAATATACACATATATATACATAAAGTAATTACCACACATATATATATATTTTTAGGTATAATGAACTACATAAAATACACTTATAACTTTATTAGTTAATTATCGAGCATTAATTAAGTTTAATTATAGGGAAATGTCGATGTTTGGTGAAATCAAATTCTGGCTGACGTTTTAAATCCTTCTGATGGCCCTTTGCCAACACGTTCATAACCACATAATTAATTTTGGCCACTTGTAGCATATCAAGAATCTATGGAATTATATAAATAGGTACATATTATTTATATATACATATGTATATGTATGTGTGTGTAGGTGTACCTCTTGTTCGGGATTTTGAATCGATTCAAGTGCAGTACGTGCTTGATCGAAATGTTTTGCTGCAATAGCATAAATTTCCAATGATGGTGGTCTCATCATATGTTCCCGCAAACTTTTAAACTCCTCATAACCAACTGGTGGCGGACTAGTAAGATTTCCGAATGGGGCAAAACGCCTATTAAATCGTATCTCTTCGTTGTCAAATTTTGGCATGGGCTGACGAATGCGTCCGTCCTTAGTTAAAGCACCCATAGCTTTGTAGAAACCACCACACATGCTCAGTAAGGCGTGATAGTAGACAATCTCTTGACGATACGGTTTTTGTTGTTTTTTATTCTTTTTCGGTTTGTTCTTTAGACGACTTTTACTTGATCCACCACCACCCTGTAGTTTGCTCTGGTGATCGGCAAACTCCTCCTGAGCCAAAAGATTATTTTCAGTGCGTGTTAAGGCAGAAATTATGAAACCGATAAGTAACTCGTAAGGATACCTTTAGAAAGACACAATTTATACATACATTTGGGAGTAATCATTTGCCAAATAATACTTACCAATAAATGTATAAGAACTCGTGTACTGAATACAATTCCAATTCGAAACCCGACATTAAATACAGCATCATTGCCCGAAAGCAATGATATAATACCCAGGTAGCAAACTGGGCGCTGTGTTTCAAAGCGGTAGCAACGGGGCCATTACCCTCGGCCGCCTTTTCACTGGCCAACAAACTGAGTTGCGAGTCTAGACGGGCCGCCTCTACTTGAATGCTATCAAAACTTTCAATGAAACGGCCCAACTTTTCACGTTGACGTGCTCGATTGAAGCCACAAATACGTATAAATTGTGTAAATGTATTTGTGCAATATCTAAAAAAATTATCCAACATTATTTGAAGGTCACGTTCCGAGATCAGAGAGCTTTTCGGACTCATGATAGGAGGATTATTAAAAGCTCTAACTGAATCCCAAAGAAAGTCTTTAATTGGTGTACAGCCAAATATTAGGCGTCTGCTGGAAATGAATAGGCCTTGAAGTACACTGCGCGATAAAATGCAATGTCCCGACTTTCGGCTAAAGTCTACAAAGAAATTCTACAATAACGGAACGTTCTATTATGTTCTTTTTTTTTTTTTTTTTTAAATAACAGTTTTAATATCTTGCTTACCAAGGCTGAATAATAATCACGCATACGTATAACTTTACACGAGTACTTAAGCCTTTGCACTAGCTCTTCTAAAAACACAAAGCTTGAAGGACGATCACGCATTTTAATACTGCGTGGAAATGTTGGTGGTTGGCTTCGATCGTGTATGCGAGGTGAAAAACCCATAGGATTGGGACAATCAGCTTAATGAAATAATTCATTAGACAATTATTACAAATTTTATAAGAATTTTTTACATACATCCTGGCAGAGGCTGGGTGCCCTTTTCTATGGTCTTTTTGATTTGTGGTATCAACTCGAGAGATGCATTTAGTTGTTTATAAGTGTCATTTATAATACACTCATCCACCATAGACGTCATGGCACAATCGAATAAATATATTGATTGATAAAAATGCCGCATAAATCGTAATCGTTGTATAACAGCTTGTATGAGTTCTGTTTGATTGGAGGATTTACTTTCTCTCACCAATTCATCTTCGGCTTCTTTTATTACCGCACTTATAACAATAGCCGGAGGTACATCGTCATTGGCCATCAATGCAGAATTGCCGTACAATTGGAAATCCTCTTCTTCATTTACACCACTCGAGATTATTATGTTTTTAATGTGTATAATTAAGTGACGTACAGCATGACAGAAAGATTTTAAAGCTTTATTCTCAATTTTTGAGGGCGAATGCAAATATAGACACGTGAAGAGAACTTGATCTATTGAATTACCCTCAAGCCATGACACTAGACAACTGAACAGAGCATCAAAAAGTCCGATAAGTTCTTCACTGGATAGATTATTCAATTTGAGCACACCAGCTTCAACTGCCGCTTCAAAGGTATGCGGTAGAGTGTCATTTCGGTTATAGCCCATGCCCACATCCATCTTAGGATCCATCATTTCAATAGCGGACATAGCTTCAAATAAACCAAATAACATATCTTGAGCCAATTCTCCCAAATTAAGTTCCGCGCATGCTGTCATAAATTCGGGGGTAATGTCACACCAGCCAAATTTCGGATAATCGTGATTTTCGTCCATTGAGCGTAATGTACGTTGCACCTCTTCCATGGAAAATTGCTCCCCCTCTGATGTTTCCGATTCAACAGAGTTGTCTCGATTTGGTGCGATTTGCATATTAGATGTTAAAGCAACAGCTGCAGCCGCTGCAGCTTGCAAGCCAGGTTCATTTGTTCTATAATATAGCATATATTACAATTCTTTAAACTATACTTTTTAATTTTGCATTACTTACACGGAATGCATAACCCTTACAAAATCAGTATTCATAAATTCTCATATATTTTGCATCAGCTGATATATTTAATAAGATCAGGTGTCTCAAGGTTGTAAAATAACTGCTTCTTAATTGGTACTTAAAATTATCAACTGTTTTAAAGTGGAATACTTTCCACATAGTTGAATATTTAAACACTTCGCATCTCTAATTTAGTTGGGCAAATTTTTACAAAAACTAAAAATAAATTTACTTCAAGAATAATTTATTAGAAGCGGTACTTTCAAGAATTTGACGCGATATATAAAAAAAATTGTGAATTTCATTACAGTAAGTTAAGAATAATGTGTCATATATATGTGAGAAATTTGAAATAGAAAAATGGAAGTCGGGGAAGCACCTGATTAAATTTACTTAGGGAGCCATTTACAATGATCCTTTGTATATATTTTATATTTATTTCGAATTTGCATAATACATCACACGAACGCATTACCACATTTAAATGAAAAGAAACCCTATACGGAGTGGCTGCGTGTGTGTTTATGCTATTGCGACTAAATTGCAACAGAAGGAATGTTTATTTATATGTAGCGCACATCTAGCATAGTTATCCAGAACGAAAATAACAAATAGAACAACCTGTAATTTTTTTTACATGATTTAAGCATATTGCTAAAACAAAATAACAAAAACTGTACAAGAGAAAGTGATTCATAAAGATTTCGTTTTTATTTGCAGTCATAAAATTAAAATTACGGGAATATGTCGAATTTTGGTTCAGATATATCCCAACTATGGAATGAAATACTAAAACATCATTGGTTGTTTTTGGAGAGTGAAGAAAGCACCCCAAAATTGGAAGAACGTAGAAAATTAGAAGGTTTCGTATAAACATTTGAAGATTACATAGTTTTTCTATACCATGTTTTCTTTTTTTTTTTGTATTTTCCTTTTTGCTTAAGCAGATTATCTGCACCAGTTTTTGTCGATGGTACGACATGATCGTAAATTCTTTTTACCAGAAACTGCCTTAGTGTTGAAGAATTCTATATGTAATGTGGAAAAGTTTGATGCACAAAAAGCCATATTCGCATTTGAAGCCATTAGTCAATATGCTAACAATTTATTTGCTAAACCATGGCGCAAAGAATTCCATACATTAAAGGTATGTTAACCTAAAATCCAATTTATATTTATAATTTTATTTCATTTTATTTATTTAGATGTATTCGGGATTCTATCAACATGAAATTAAAGCAAATCTGATTGATGCTGAAAAATTATTCGAAGCTATGGGATATCGCATTCTTCACGATGAAGTAATGATTTTAGGTGGCCCCATATGTCCCGATCAGGTTACAAACGTTTCACGAGATGCCATGACAGCCTATGTAGAGCTGCAGATTATCAAATTTATTCATACCAAGTTAAGTGCTTTGAATTGTGCTGTCACTTGGCTAGAAATTTATCAATATCGCGAGAATCATATTGGTAGGTAACAAGCAGTCACATAAAATGTTCAACTAAACATGTAACCGTTTCCGTTAAGGTGATCCTCTTCAAGCTATAAAGACTTTAATATATTTGATGCAAGCACCACAATACCATGGTAGTAAGGGAAAGTTTTTATCAATGGATAATCATGATTATATTGGTGTACAATCTGATCGACAACTAGTACCGGAGATGTATCCCTGTCAGTGCCGTTCAATAAATCGTGCTTATTGTATGCCCCCTGTGAAGATGAATGGCTCCAATAAGTCAACACATGGTGATAACGATTATAATTGTGCTGCTATGCAACAACAACAACCATCGGGTGCAAGGTCCAAGATAAATATGTCTTATAACAATGTCTGTTATCCCCATATGTCCCATACCCGTAGCTTGGAGCACTATATTAAGCCAAGTGCCCATATGGCCTATATGCCACAACATTGCTCCTTCGATCAACATTGTGCGCAAGATGGTCTTCCCACGTTACCAATGCATTATCATACACAACGAAAATCCAGCTATTATGATGCTTCAGGTGATTATACCGATGGTGGAAATTCAATGGAAGAAAATAGCACAAATTCTTATGCTACAGTTACTCAACTGGATAATGTAATGACACCTAATGATCAATCCTATAATGTATCTGGGACTCGTTATCCTTTGCCATATAATATCTCGCATCAGTTTGCCACGCACTATGATCAAGCCGAGCCAACCTACGCTCAAGTTACTAATAATAATAATCATATCTATGCCACGGTAACGAAATCACATCTAAATCAGAGATTTCAAACCGGTCCTCATCCCATGATTAATCCTTCACATTATCCATTTTCTCAAAATGTGCAACAACGTTTTAATGTGGATGAGTCGGCGGCATATGGTGGTAATTATATTAAGACTAAAAACAATTGCTCAGACTATGGGGTAAATGACAACGTATACAGCAGAATAAATTCAGATAATAATAGATGGTCTAGAGTTGGCCATTTAGAGGAGGGTTGTCGGAATATGAAAAATGATTTTGATTATCCTCTTAGAGAAGATAATTCACGTGCCTCAACTTTAAGTAAGCAGAGAGCAGAGCAAAGAAATAGAATATTGCTGTCGCTGGAACATAGTCAGACCAGTCCCACTGAGGAGGAAACTAGTGGAAAAGCCACAACAAATACTGAGGTATGATTTGATTGATTGATATAAATGTTAAAATGTGTATGTCTACTTTTTATACCCATCACATAAGATGGAAGGTATACTAAGTATGTCATTCCATTTGCAACATTCATAAGAAGAAGGCTTCAGAAACTTGATCAGCATTAGAAGCGGAATAAATCTAAATATGTATGTCCTTGTGTCCGTCTGATGGTGGTACCCTTACGGTAATAAAATTTGAGATATTAAGCCGACATATTTTAGATACATTTCTATTTTAAAAATAAACAAAATCGATCAAGAATCACGATCCAATCGACAAAAATCTATTTGCCTATTTAACTGCCACAAAAATTGAGCTAGGAATTTCTCGTAGAGAGGAATGTCTTGACTGAAAGGTGAAATGTAATGAAAATGATTTAAATTGGAACATTTTTTAGGATGCCTCAACTTCAAGTAAAGAAAATCATCCCATGACCAGAAATAGAATATTGCTGGACAGTAATCAAGCGAGCAATTCTGTTGAGGAATCCCATTATGAGAAAACCAGAACAAATCCAAAGGTATGATTTTGATTTGATTTAAATAGATAGAAGATTGAGCTAAAACTTTAATAATCCAAATAATCGAATTTGAATAATGTGCAATATGAATGAAGTTATCTATTAGAAGCTTAGGGTCAACTTAATCTGTTATAACATTTTAATTTATTAATTTAAGGTTTACTCGGATAATGAGACTAGAATAAGGAAATTCTCCTCACGTGGTACTGCTACCACATCGGTTAATGATTGCGAGGACTCTACTGACTCAAATCACAAATTCGATAATAATGATTGCAAAGATATACCCAACAAGCATGATGCAACTCAGTTGTCAAAGAATCAAGATGGCGTTGGTTCTTATGAAACGTGGAATCATGTTTTTAAACATTTGAAACATAACGGTAACGCCAAAGACCCTTATGATGGCGCTGAATTGCATTTGAATTCTTTAAATTTGAATGAGAGAGACGAAGTAACGGCAACTGATGAAAGGCATCGTTCACAACAAGACAGTAACGGTACAAAAAATAAAACGTATCGTAACTTCAATGCCTCAACCACTGACACTAGGTTCAATAATAGGAAAAAATTTAATAAACGAGATCAATATGAAACACAAAAGCAACAACAACAAAAACAACAACCTAAAGCATCGAGGGATGCTTATAAATTAAAATCATCCCAAAAGTTTGCAGGCAAACATAGTGATGATATAAAATCTAATAAAAATTCTACAATAATAAATGGAAAAACGACAACAACAACACCAACACGCATGACCAATGACAATAACGCCCAAAAATCTGCCCCAAGTAGCACAACTGTTAAACAGTGGGAATGCCGTTATTGTACATTTCTTAATCCAGACCATGAACGTGTTTGTGAAATGTGCTGTAAAAGCAAAGACTTCGATTTAGAGGCGAAAAATCGTGCTCATCATAAGCCGACTTGTGTTTAAGGCTTTTTGAAAGATTAAAAAAAAAAAAACGATTTTAAAGAAACCAAATCTATGCTACTTATGAAACATCCAACAAAGTATTTGAAAAAATTTTTAGTTTTATAGATAATAACAAAAAAAAAAGAGCTTACTAACTATTGTATATACGTTTTTGATTTTTTCTAAATTCTGTGGTACCTACTATATGAATGGAATAATTTTGAGTTACCCCTGTAATGTACCTTTATATATATATATATATATACACACACATAGAATAGACAGAATTACCCTTGCAATTGACAATGACAAACATTTAAAATGTTGATTACATTAAATGAAGAAACTTAAACACAATACATGTAAATACATACGTATTGTACATATGTATGAATATATGAATTTAATTGTTTGTAACGTTTCATGAATAAAATTTTTGTTTGTAACATGGTTTATTTGTTTTAGTTTTGGCGCTCAGAAATGCTCAGTAAGTAGATATGGATTCAAGGTATTTTTTAAACCCTTATAACTTAGAAACGGCTGGACGGATTTTGTTCAAACTTTTTTTAAAATCTTGTAAATTGATTCAGCTTTCAAATGAGGCATTTTTTGTGGGCGTGGCGCCGCCCATTTAGTTGATAAACAAGAAATATTTTAAAAAAGTCATTTTTTAAGCTAACGGGCGGTGCCACGCCCACTAATTAGATATCCCCGAAAAGCTACAGAAATTTCCAAATGTTTACAAAAAATTTGACCAAAATCGGAGCAGTAGTTTTCTAGTTATAAGCCAAAGAAATTCACATTCATTGTGTGTGTGTGTGTGTGGTCGTCATTTTAAAAATCACAAAAATATCAAAAAGTTTGAAAAATACCAGGCGCTCAGAAATGCTCAGTAAGTAGATGTGGATTCAAGGTATTTTTTAAACCCTTATAACTTGGAAACGGCTGGACGGATTTTGTTCAAACTTTTTTTAGAATCTTGTAAATTGATTCAGCTTTCAAATGAGGCATTTTTTGTGGGCGTGGCGCCGCCCATTTAGTTGATAAACAAGAAATATTTTAAAAAAGTCATTTTTTAAGCTAACGGGCGGTGCCACGCCCACTAATTAGATATCCCCGAAAAGCTACAGAAATTTCCAAATGTTTACAAAAAATTTGACCAAAATCGGAGCAGTAGTTTTCTAGTTATAAGCCAAAGAAATTCACATTCATTGTGTGTGTGTGTGTGTGGTCGTCATTTTAAAAATCACAAAAATATCAAAAAGTTTGAAAAATACCAGGCGCTCAGAAATGCTCAGTAAGTAGATGTGGATTCAAGGTATTTTTTAAACCCTTATAACTTGGAAACGGCTGGACGGATTTTGTTCAAACTTTTTTTAGAATCTTGTAAATTGATTCAGCTTTCAAATGAGGCATTTTTTGTGGGCGTGGCGCCGCCCATTTAGTTGATAAACAAGAAATGCTTAAAAAAAGTCATTTCTTAGGCAAACAGGCGATGCCACGCCCACTAATTAGATATCCCCGAAAAGCTACAGAAATTTCCAAATGTTTGCAAAAAATTTGATCAAAATCGGAGTTACGGTTGGAAAGTTATGAACAAAATAATGTTACCTTCTTTGAGTAGTGTGGTTGTTGTTATTGTTATAATTTGGAGAATTTGGCAAAATCAGTGAAAATATTTTTTGGACCATTTTGTCACGATGCCGATATTTAACAGCCTATAACTTTTGAACCGCTGTACGGATTTTGGTCAAACCAACTGCCCGTACCTGGAAAATTCTCCAGCTTTACAATGACATATAATTTATGGGCGTGTCACTGCTTACTTAATTATAATAACCCATTTTACAAAGTAGTCTTTTTTGCAAAAATAGGTCATCGTAGGACCTCGAAACTACTTTTAATGGTTTGTCCATCGAATTTAGAAAAAGGGGCGCAAAAATTTTCAGATCGATAGGAGCTACCGTTTCCGAGTTATAAGCGTTCAAAGTTTCCATTGTAGCATACTTTTCGGCAAATTTTTACAAAGGGAGATGCGGAGAGTATTAAACTGGACGAATTTTGTTAAATTTTTTTGTGAAAACTTGGAAATTAATTCAGCTTTCAAATGAAGTATATTATGAAGGCGTGGCACCACCCATTTAGTTAATAAAGAGCAATTGATTTTAAAAAATGCTTTCCTGGACAAGTGGGCGGTGCCATGCCCATTTATTGAATATCCCCATAAAGTTAAAGAAATTTCCAAATGTTTGCCATAAATTTGACCAAAATCGGAGATGTTGTTGAAAAGTTATAAGCAAAACAATATAACCTTCTTTGTGTGGTGTGGTTGTTGTTAGTGTTATTATTTCGAAAATTTGGCAAAATCAGTGCAAATATTTTTTGTACCATTTTGTCACAATGCCCGTTTTTAATAGCCCATAACTTTTGAACCCCTGGACGGATTTTGTTCAAACCAACTGCCCGTAGCTGGAAAATTCTTCAGCTTTACAATGACATATATTTTATGGGTATGGCACTGCCCACTTAATTACTATAACCCTTTTTACAATGTTGTCTTTTTCTCAAAAATGGGTCATCCTAGGGTCTTGATAACCCGATTAATAGATTCTTTAGCGAATTTAGAAAAAGGGGCGCAAAAATTTTCAGATCGATAGGAGCTACCGTTTCCGAGATACAAGCGTTCAAAGATTTCATAGAAAAATGGTGAATGATGAATGATTTCTACTCAACGGCATCTAGTAAAAGATAATGTTAACAGTGAATGATTTCCACACATCGCCATCTATCTAATTTAATTTACGTAATGTAGGATTTATTTACAGCGCCATCTAGTATAGAATGATCCTTAAAATAACAATTTTTAGATGGCGTTGTGAGAAAATCCAACAATTGTTTTTTCTTTAATTAATTTAGATAGATGGCGTTGAATGGAAATCATTCACCATTTTTCTATGAAATCTTTGAACGCTTGTATCTCGGAAACGGTAGCTCCTAGCGATCTGAAAATTTTTGCGCCCCTTTTTCTAAATTCGCTAAAGAATCTATTAATCGGGTTATCAAGACCCTAGGATGACCCATTTTTGAGAAAAAGACA